>OY740784.1:3693369-4293369 GCA_963514005.1 Raja brachyura
CAGGACCAGAAATAGGCCATTTGAATCATCAAGTCCACCCCGCCATTCAATCATGGCTGATCTTTTCCTCTCAACCCTATTCTCCGGCCTTCTCCCCTTAACCCCTGTCACTCTGACAACTGTAATCTGACGACTGATTGATTAATGGTTGCGAACTGCAGGGAAGCTTAGATCTTTCCAGTATACCATAGCTGTGATCGACTGGATAAAATCTCCTTGTGAAGGAAAACAACAGAATTGCAAAGCCCTGTTACGGTCAGCATCTCCTTCAAAACATGCACTGAATTCTTACTGCAGACAAAAAGCAACTACGAATAGCACTTTCCTCATACACATCAGGCCATCAAACCTCAAACATGTATGTGTGAGCACATACATGCCATTATGCAGATACATGGACACACAGGCAGACACAGGCACATACTTCCCTGATTAGGAAGAAAGTGCAGATGCTGATCTAAACCGAAGATAGACACAAAATGCTGGAGTAACTCAGCGGGACAGGCAGGATCTCTGGAGAGAAGGAATGGGTGATGTATCGGGTCGAGACCCTTCTTCAGACCATTCTCCTGAAGAAGGATCTTGACCCAAACATCACCCATTCCCTCTCTCCAGAGATGCTGCCTGTCCCGCTGAGTTACTCCAGCATTCTGTGTCTATCTTTGCTTTCCTGGGTAATTTGCAGATCTAATTACAAATACACCATATTGTGTACAACCAACTGAGAAATAAATTATCCAGAGCGTAATCTCCATGGAATTTGGCAGCAAGAACTGTTACTTGCTGCTGGCAAAAATAGGAGTTATAGAGATGTGCCAGGAACTACATGACAGTATTGTGATGGTGCTCAGTTATTTTGCTTTTAGCTCATTCCATCTAATTTGTCCCAGACTTCAGTCAAATTGCACAGCTTATAACTAACTCATTGATGAATGAAGATAGACACAAAAAGCTGGAGTAACTCAGCACGACAGACAGCATCTCTGGAGAGAAGGAATGGGTGAGGTTTCTGGTCTGGACCCAAAATCCAATTCCTTCTCTCCAGAGATGCTGCCTGTCCCGCTGAGTTACTCCAGGTTTTTGTGACTATCTTTGGTGTAAACCATCATCTGCAGTTCCTTCTTACTCATTGATGAATGAGCAGGGTGACCATGGTTCTTCGTTCCAGGAGTGTGGAATTAATCTCGCTTTCCCTGGGTAATTGGCTACCCCTTTGCTCCGTGACTGCCTTTCCCATTTATGCTGGAGGTGATATCAGGGCTCAACAGCAGGATCATAACCTAAACCAAAGCCACATGCGTTTCTGTCTCCAAAATTACAAATAGGTTGTTTTCAGGAACACATATGACGATCGCCAATACTGTGCACTAAAAGAGAATACACAACTGCTTACTTTTAATTATCATCTTGGCCATTGAATTCCAACCCTCAGCCCAGAAAATAAATAGTTTCTGCGAGAGTTTCTGTATTCTCAGCTTCTGATATGAAGCATGACACCAATATCCAGAGAGTGACCTGCAATTTATTGAAGTTTCAAGCTGAGCTTTTGATTCTTCAACCTATCTACTGATGTATCCAATACACTATGGAGAGGGTTCTTCCTTCGGACTCACTTGAAGGCTAAAGCAATGAATCAAAAATGAGATTTGAAAAGAACCAAGATAGACACAAAAAGCTGGAGTAACTCATTGCATCTTCTAAATGAATGAATGCATTCATGATTTCCCACTGGCCTCTCTACTTTAAAAATGTGCAGAGTTTAGCATGAATCTTGTGTTTAACGTGTTCATATTTATGCACCTCCATCACATGTTTATCATAACATTCTGAAGTGGTTTATTACTGATCACAAGATTTAAAGCAGCCAGCCCTAAAGAACTAGAAGTAGTGCATTAATTCCTGTTCATGAAGTTGTATGGTAGTTTGTATTGGCTGACATTTTGTTCTAACAGCTAATGACTCAATTTTACTCTTCTGTAATTGAAGTGACCACCAACTATGCAAAGCATGCTTTGTAGATAAATCTTCTTGACATTCGTTTACTGGTCATTGCTTACAAATTAGCATTTACAGAACTGCTGGCTATGTGACATTATCCACTGATGACAAGCCAAGGGACCACAAATGACAGTCGCAAAGCAGTCCAAAGGACCATTCATGAGTCGGAAGGATATTAAGCTTCAAATACTACAGCATATAACATAATGGCCTCTGACCGTATCAGACAGAATGTCTTAAACCTAAAAGTGTATAGAAATATATATTTTTAAATGGTGGACATAGACTTCATGAAAGCATTGACAAATATGTATAGTAGCATCATATATTTGAGAGACATATCAGAGCCAAATTACTATAATGAAAGTAATGCACCACACAGTGAAGAATACTCATATTTTGCTTGGGCAGCGATATTATCATTAACTTCGCTAACTTCAAGTTACCCTTGCTTTCCATCAATCTGACTGTCTCCAACTACGTTTTATCTCTGTATGCTTTCTTGTTACCTTCTCCCAGCTTTGTTGTTACCTTCAGCCTTCTTCCTTGATCTCCATCCCCTTTGTCCTGTTTTCACACCTGACTCTTACTTATCTATGTATCACCCTCTCCCTTGACATCGGTCTGAAGAAGGGTTTAGACCCAAAAAGCCACCCATTCCTTCTCTCCAGAGACCCTGCCTGACCTGCTGAGTTACTCCAGCATTTTGTCTCTGTCTTCAGTGAAGAATAGAAGTTTGTAAGCCGACAACCCACAATCTGATTGTTCAGGATCTCTGACGGTGTTGCATCTGTATCACCAGGTCATGTTCCCCACTCACCTGGACACCATTTCCATGCTCCTTTTGGATTAACTCGGTGAATTTAATATTCATATTTCTAGTATTCCCTATAAACATCCTGGGCCCTGTTAACATTCTTTTTTTAAAACTCACTGAGGCAATATTTTCTCTACTTATTTAAAATCATTGGGTTATGCTTCCTGATAACTCTTTAAACTCATCCGATTCTTTGAAAAAATATATTGTACTATTTAGTAACATTTTAAAAAGATGAATGAAGGGTGGTATGGGCTATTAATAGCTGCAACCTCCGGGCGTCTAGGAAAACTGTCAGTCTGACACCACCACTGATCGGAAGGTTTTGGAGCTGGAAGCTCTTTTACTTGGACATAGGTTGGGAGGAATTGGACCAGGGGGATGGGATGGAGTCCAGGACTTTGGAGATTCAGAGGTATACTTTTCATGAGGTTCAGGAGGTATTTTAGCACAAAAGGACAATATTTCTGAGATAAACCGCATGTTCCACCTTTGAAAAACAGCATTTCAACCAAATGATCCGGTTTATTATAAATGCATGACTAAAAATTGGATTGCATATCTCTATTCTTTTTTTAATATACTGTGATTGTGTTTTGGTTTATTCTGGAGTAATCTAAGCATTCATCATCTTGAATCTAACCACGTTTGCACCCGTTTCTGGGTCAAATCAAGGAACACATCTGAGCACTTTTGATACTTGCCGCCCTGAAACACTGCATGGGATAATTGCATTTACAACATGCATTGTTTCAAGGTGGCAAGTATCAAAAGTGTTCAGCTGTACTTGTGTCGGAAGGAACTGTAGATGCTGGTTTAAACTAAAGATAGACACAATAGGCTGGAGTAACTCAGTGTGTCAGGCAGCATCGCTGGAGAGGAGGAATGGGTGACGTGTCAGGTCAAGACCCTTCTTCAGTGGGTGACCCACTAGGGAGATGTATAGAGGTGTAAAGGATATGTTTGTGACAAATTTTCAGTCCGAAGAAGGGTCTCGACTCAAAACGTCACCCATTCCTTCTCTCCAGAGATGCTGCGTATCCCACTGAGTTACTCCAGCTTCAGATGTATTTGTTGGTTCCCGCAGCAATTGTTCTGTGCAAAATTTCAGAGGAGCCTATATCACACTGCCCTGAGGCTGCCATGGTGGGGCACTCCCAGAAGGAACTGCAGATGCTGGAAAAATCGAAGGTAGATAAAAATGCTGGAGAAACTCAGCGGGCGCCCACAACGCCTACAATGTGACGGATCTCAAGAACAAAACACGGGGTAAGTCGTTTATTTTACATATAAACTTGCTCCTTGGGATGACTTTAATCAAATTTTATGTTGTGAAAATGTGATTTGGCCCCATATGAACCAGCAGTGTTTTTCCTGCCGATATGGGGTTCAAATTCACCGCAACCGCAACATTCCAATTGATCGCGTTCCACAAAAACCCACTCACAAGATGATTTAAATGCCCATTGATTTACAGGAATTAAACATTAAATTCCTTCCATTTGACCTATAAATTAATGACAATGAGATTTAAAAACGTGTTATATTGTGAATTTTTGTGTGAATGTTATTTGGACACATAGGCTATTTAAAAATGTTAACCTTTTCTTAAGAAATGGATAGATGTTTAGATCTAGTAATTGAATTTAGATGAAACTGATGAAAATGAATTTCTTGTTGGGTATTTACTATTTGTTTTAGCGTTTAACTTTATCATTTCTACATTTTTTTTCTAGAACTGCAAATAATAACTTATTTCTGTTAATGCCGTTCAGTGTTTTTTTTTAATTTACATTATAAACAGATGTCTCCATAGAAGAAATGCAAAGTACCAGCTAGCAACTGATCCTCTCCATAAAGACTTGATCTTTTGCTAGAAATTGTAAATTATTTACCTATCTGTTATGGACTTACAGCATATAATACAATAATATTAAAGTTCTAATCTTGAGAATATCACATTTTTGAATTTTCAAAGCAGTCTGGGCTTTTATTACTATTTCCGTCACAACGGTCAATTTTGTAATTAGCTACAATTAGGTAACTAACTAATTATATGCGTTAATTTCAGGTAATCTAAGTAAGATTGTTTCATATTTGTTTCAGAATGCTTCAATCTATAATAACTGAACATTTCATTCAATTCTCTTAATTTTTAATAAAGTTATGGGCTTTTGACTGTCCTCGATCACAGCTTTTGAGTTGAGTCAATGGAAAAGCAATAGGGAACAAGATGCTAATTCCAGAGTATGTAAATGGGCATAACTGTTTAAATACTGAAGATATGAAAGTGAATTAGGTGTTAAATTAAACTTCTTTTTATGCTTTATCTGATGGGATAAATTGCAGACCTGATTTTTAAAATCTCAAAATTTTGTAACATTGACACATATATTCACACTGACATACCAATCAGCAGCCCCTGTGGTCCCACCCTATAACACCACATGTACAGAGTACAAAGTGAATTTACACAAAACTCTGCTTTAAGTGTTGAATAGGTCAGGCCAACATTGCTGAATACAAGATTTAACTGCCAGCTCCTTATGCCAGCTCACCCACTAAACAAAGATCAGATTAATTTCTGGTTTCTATTTTTCACACCCACATATCCTGATCACCCTTTTCATTGTACGTCCATTGTCAATTTCCACCTTGTTATTCAGTGATGAGGGCCTCTGCCTCGAGGTTGGGTCTGTGAGGGATAAGATGATTAAACCACCATCATTGTGAGGGGCCGCGTGGTTGTAACCACTGACCTTGTGATGGGCCAAATAGTTGGAATCACCAACCTTGTGATTTGAACAAACTGTTACTGTCCTTCAGAGCTGTTGATAACAATGTAGAATAACAAGATGAGGTAAGGAATGTAGCTGACAACACAGAAGCTAGTCTTTAGGTCAAAGGCAATTAAGTAGGTTAGGGCAACAGCGACTGAGCATGCTTAATGAAATAAATGAATATTAACTTTACGCCCCTCATGACAAAGAACCTAATTTAAATGTACATGCGATGTATGATGTGGGAGAAGAGGGAATGATTGATGACGCACGGAGGGGAGGGTTGGAAGATTGTGAACCTTAGTACCCTGATTGGAAGGGGTCAGAAGGGGAGGCTTCCGATCAATAAAGACTGTATACTGAATTGTATAAAAATAGACGTTTTTCTTTTGCTCAGTGTGTCTCAATTTGGAGAGGCACCCGATTCTGCAGACTTGCAATAAAGCATTTCTTGTTCCCATGATTTAGTCTCTGAGTAGTGATTGTGAGCACAAAACTACATCTCACAAGTTGGGGGCTCGTCCGCGATCGCCACTCCAGCCGCTTGACGGAGGCACGAAAGGAAGAAAAGGTGCACCCTGTTGATTTCAGCAGTCTCTGATCTCCTTGCTTGCCGTCAGCGGTTTGAGCGAGTGATATTCGGACAAGAGACTCTGAGAACAAGAGGGAATCCGGTGAAAGGGATCAATCAATCGAGCAATTCCTGTGCACAGGACCCGGGTAAGAAAATTGACTATTAAGTATTACTCGGGCGATTGGGTTCTGTTGGACGGGAAAAAGTCTGACAGGGATGCGTAACCGGAACGGGCAAAGTAAGGGCCCGGGGAAAAAGGCTCAATGGTGAAGAGCCGCACATTCTGCCTGATAGTCCATTGGGGCAAATGTGGCAATCTTGGGGAGAAGGAAGCCCCAGGGGTAAAGATAAGGAGACTATGATTAAGTTATGTTATTTTTGATTAACCAAAAGAACCAATATGGAGGAGTTCAGTCTGATGGCCACAGCTGGGCTTCGATGAGGATTGGGCACTTTGGATGCTGTACAGAAAATACAGAGTATCACTCAAACATTGCAAAAAACTAAGGAAAATCACAGTGCCAAATGTTTTGAGTACGAAAAGTTAAAAAAGGAAGGACAACACAGAAAGAAATAGAAAAGGCAACTGTCAAATCTAAAAAAAAGCTACAGAAACCTATAAATTATATGTGGAAAAACAGATTTTGAACAAAAATTGACTGAAACTTCAAAGAAATTTCAGGAAATTGAAGAAGCTCATCTTAAGCACATGAAAGAAATATTGTTGTTGTGAGTTGTTTCACAAAATCTATAGAAGGAACTCATATACAGATTGGTCAGGTACATGAGGAGTTAGTGCAAAATATTGTAGAATAGCAGAAAGTAGAATTGCAATAAGAATAATGTAATATAGTGACTACGAGGACAGAGGAGGTGTAAGGACTGTGTTTCTTGACTGTGGAGATAAAATTGCTGCATTCTCTCTGCTGAGAGATTGACAAAATGTGCTTCTTTGTTTGGAGATTAATGGGAGTGGGGTGTGGTCAGATGTTGAGTGACTAGGATTTTGATTGGTTGTGATCTTAATGGGGTGTGGTTAGAATTTGAGTGACGGTGAGTCTGACTAATCACGATATGAATCACTATCCAATCACAGCGCTCAGGAACCTGATTGATAGGGGATTAGACCATCCTACTTTAACTTAAAAGGGGAGATAAGAATTATATAAATGTTAATTTTGAAACTTGAATCTGTGTAGAAAATTGCATAATTTCTTTGAAGTAAGAATGGAACGAATGTGATTTGTGTGTAAAAACCGGTTTTGAATGAATGAGAAAGTTCATATATGTGATAAGTTTGTTTGTTGTAGGCCACATGCTGTAAGGGTATGTGTGTGTGTTTCTTTAAGGAATTGTAAGCAATGAGGAAGGTTACGAACAGCTGTAAGGTAACGAACAACGCTTTGTATCATCGCAACTTAAAAGGGGAAAGTTGGAAAATGGAGGTTGCTTGGTTTTGCTTATGTTTCTACAGATTTATTTTCAGTAAAGTTAATTTGGAAAATTGCTTTTGCTTATGTTTCTATAGATTTAATTTCAGTAAAGTTAATTTGGAAAATTGTTACTAGTACTAGGAATTGGAAATTCAAAAATAGTGGTGAGAATGGATTGAAATAATTGGAAATAAGTTAATTGCTGAAACATGACCAGCTTTTGTGGTTTGTTTAGATAAACATTCTGGTTGGAGAAGGGTAATGATTGTTTGCTGAGATTTTCAGAAACAGTTGTGACGAAGTGGCCCAAAGAAGGCACTTTCAAGATATTAAAGAAGGAACTGTAGATGCTGGAGAATCGAGGGTACACAAAAAGCTGGAGAAACTCAGCGGGTGCAGCAAGCAGCATCTAAGGAGCGAAGGAGATAGGCGATGTTTCGGGTCGAGACCCTTCAAGATAAATGTGTGACAAGATGGAAGTGTTAATTATGAATTATATGTCACAGATAAGTTGGAAAGATGGGAAAAGGGGAGAGGAAAGGAATTAGATGTACTTAAGCAGTTTAGAGAGGAAAGGAGAGAGAGGCAGTGAGGAGATAACAGAAGGAGGAAACAACAGGTGTGAACGTAATAAATCAGTAGGAGTCAGTGGAAGATTTTAAAAGAAAGGTGAATACATTTGCAAAGGAGGGTAAACTATCTGAGAAGTAAGAAATTGAGTTTAGAATGAGAAAGAAGGCAATATCAGAAAGGATTAAAGTGGGAAGCAGAGGAATAAATTGATGAGTACTTTAAAACGATAAGAGCAGGCCAGACACAGATTATCCTTTGGGGCACTCATAAACTGAGAGGGCTAAAAAATACTTTACCCAATATTCCTGATGGGGCAGAAAATGGATTATGGCTTTGGAGGAGGAGAACGTGGGACGATTATTGGCTATGGGAGATTTAAAGGCACTGTTGGTGAAAGTGATAGGAACCACTAAACTGACAGAACTCCTGAAGATGGCTGATACAAAAATGCTGTGAACAATGCAATAAACAATGGCATGCTGTTTGATACAGTCAGGCAGGGGGTATGGCAGGCCCTCAGCCAATAATCCAGCAACCTATCTGAGAACAAGCTGAAAAGGTGGAGACTGGAAACTGAACAAGAAATAGAAAGCAACCAGTTAATGAACACTATATTCTGAGCCACTGTAGTGGATGTCATTCCTCCTAAAGTCAAGTCCAGATTGGAGGAGGTGGTGGGATTGTCATCTATTTCCCACCCCTGATTCAGTGATGATTTGGTCAATGAGGTTGAGAAATATTGCAAAGATAGGAAAAAGACTTGCAGACGAGCAGGAAGAGGTGCAGAGAAAAATGATGCAAATGTAACTTGAAGAGCTCAAAAAAGAAAGAGCGTGAAGAAGGAAAGACAATGTTGTCAGTAACAACAGACCTGGTTGAAAAGTCTGAAATGTGATGCACCGACACACAGTGAGTCCTATGACAGAGCCAAACAGGGGCCAGAGAATTCCATGCCAATAATAAATGTATTTGGGAGAGCATTTCCTCAAATGCCCTTTCAGGAGTGAAATAAATCTGGATATAAGCCCAGACTAGACTGGGGTCCCCAAGGGAGGGAGGGATCTCAAAGAGGAGGTCAAGAAAGGCTAGTAAGGAGACAGGTAATGGATAAGATGTGTTGGGGATGCGAACAGGTATGGTAATCAAGGAATAATAACAATAATTAAGATAATGGTGAACATAGCTATGGTACGAACATAAAGAAGAGGTACTAAATACACCTAGACTAGGATGCGGCAGGGTTTTAAATGCTAGCCCCATGTTTTTAATCAGATGTTAAAGGCAGATTTGGAAGGTGTTGATATAGTATGTGGATGATTTGTTGGTTTGTTCCACAAGTGAGAAGCAATGTGAGAGAGACATTGTAATTATCTTGGAAAAGATGGCACAGGAGGTCATAAAGTATCAAGGAAGAAGTTGTCGTTTTGTCAGCAGCAGGTAGAATATTTTGGACGAGTAATATCTAAAGAAGTAAAAGCTGTAGAGCAGGATTAAATTGAAGTGATAATTGAAGTTCCCAAACCTCAGACAGTAGGACAGATGATGATGATATTGGGAATGGCAGGATATAGTTCAGACTAGATTGGAAAGTACGTTTAAATTGTGATGTCATTAAGGAAAATAATGAAGGAAGAAGGACACACAAGTCTGAGAAATGTTTTACAGTCAGAGCCTTTGAATGAAGGGGGCAAAAAGGTTTTGCTTGTGGATGTTTCTTGTTAAAGGGATCATAATAGCAAGTATGCAGGGTCTGAAGTGGTGCATCAGGATGAATTAGACTTTAAGGTCATCAAATTGGAAGCTTGCCTGCAATCTTGCTTAGCCCAGTTGGCAGAAATTAAGGCTTTAAGAGCAGCATATGTACATGGAGTCTGGCACATGTTTGGAGCGGTAGGGAAACAGAAAGGCTTTGAGAAAAGCAACAGAGACCCCATGCAAAGTTAGCAGTATCCCCCTATGAAATGTTGTTTGGGTTACCTTAGTTGGGAAAGATAGAAGGAATACCCACCATAGAGGGCAGTGATGTATTCTTAAGGAACTATTTACTGGCAGTATCTCGTTCTCTTACAGAATTAAAAGCTAAAGGATTATTGGCTCAAAGCCCACCACTCAACTTTCCAATATATGCTGTAAAGGCCGGCGACTGGGTACTGGTCAAGAATTGGAAGGAGGAGAAACTCCAGTAAGTGATGATTGCTACGACCTAAGGACTAGAGCTGTTTGTCAGGACGTAGGGAGGGAGTATTATGTAGTAGAAAATAAGGGACATGTAGGAAGTTTTGGGCAAGTTACCTGCCCAAAAGGGGAGAAATGAGTCTGCATGACTAAGAGAGGACAGTTAGGCATCCCTTCCAGAGCCAGGGAGGAAACATTAGACAAAATTAAGGAGGTAGTGATAGAGAAGTTAGCAGAAGCAGTAGTCAACAAACCTTCCCCACCTTCCCAGCCCCAACTGCACCAGACTATGTATGATGAAATAAAGCAGCAGATTGAGATCCAGGGAGTAGGGAGAAACCTGTTTGTGGACTTGGCCCTCCAGATAGCCATAACCCTGAATGTGACTAACTGTTGGGTTTGTGGAGGACCAATGATGAGCTCACACTGGCCATGGAGAGGATCCATCAGGAATGGGTCCTCACCCACACCCCGGTTGGAACTGAGTGTATCGCCAGGATAATCGACTGGATTATGGAATTGCACCGAGAACAACCCTTACCAGGGAATCCCAGTGTTGCAGGACATATGGAACAATGTTACCTCTAGTGGACCGGCCCCTGAAGGACTGCTATGGATATGCGGACACAAGGCATACTCGGTATTGCCAGAAAAATGGAGTGGGATTTTTGTTTAATTGGACTGGTACAACCAGGGTTTTTTTCTGTTGACCACTGAGGAGGGGCGGTCGCTAGGAACACCCATCTTTGACGATCTACACTGAACAAAGAGAAAAATGGACATCGGAAAATGGGGAAATGATGAGTGGCCACCTGCAAGAATCATCTCATATTATGGACCAGCCACTTGGACACAGGACAGATCCTGGGGCTACCGGAGCCCAGTGTACATGTTGAATCGGATCATAAGACTACAGGCAGTGCTGGAAGTAATTACTAACCAGACCGCATCTGCACTAGAGATGCTGGCGAAGCAGCAGACACAGGTGAGAACAGCGATATACCAAAACCGTGTGGCCTTAGACTACTTACTAGCCGAAGAGGGAGGAGTATGCGGAAAATTCAACCTCTCTAATTGCTGCCTAAACATAGATGACAACGGGCAAGCAGTAATGGATGTATCAGAAGGAATCAGAAAATTAGCACATGTTCCGGTACATAGATGGAACACAATTATGGGGGCAGGATGGTGGGATTACATCTTGGGAGGAGCCTGGTGGAAAGCGGTGGGACTGGTGATTTTATGGGCATTAGCTGCATTGATCTTTATCCCCTGTGGTATACCATGTCTCAGCGTTCTTATAACTAGAAGTATAAGCCAAATGCAGGTAGTTGTGGACCCCATGGTGGATAAAGGGGAAGTCCAGAAGATAATGATAATGAGGCCGCGAGAGGACCCAGAGGAAAGAGAGATAAAAAAGAATGTTATTAGCTTTGGAAGAGCAAGTCTAGGAATGGGGTTTAATACAGGATGCGTAGCAAAAGAAAAAGGGGGGATTGTGAGGGATAAGATGATTAAACCACCATCATTGTGAGGGGCCAAGTGGTTGTAGCCACCGACCTTGTGATGGGCCGAGTAGTTGGAATCACCAACCTTGTGATTCGAACAAACTGTTACTGTCCTTCAGAGCTGTTGATAACATTGTAGAATAACAAGATGAGGTAAGGAATGTAGCTGACAACACACAAGCTAGTCTTTAGGTCAAAGGCAATTAAGTAGGTTAGGGCAACCGCGACTGAGCATGCTTAATGAAATAAATGAATATTAACTTTGGGGTGGGGGGGGACAATGTGAATGAAGGGGGACCTGGCATGGTGGGGAGGGGGGTGCCAGGATCGAAGGGGGGGTCCGGTGACGGGGGATGACGGCAAAGAAGGATTGGGTACTTTTTGTAACTGTCGGCACCTTTGTGGAGACTCTTGTGTACTTTCTATACAAACACAAAGAATTCCACTGCATCTTGCTAGGTACAAGTGACAATAGGGTAAGATCATCATCATGCAGTTGTTACATCCCTAAAGGGCCTGTCCCACTTTGGCTATTTTTAGGTGACTGCCGGCCACTGTCATAATCGTAGCAGGTCGCTGAAAAAACGACGACTGGACCTGCCTTTGACATAAATTCTGAAATAGAATCATTACTTTAACAACAACAACAAAAACGGTCATCACCGGCGACAACCTACGTCACCTGGCAACAAGCAGGACAACACCTATGTCAGGAGAAGTCAAGCTGCGCTCATCGCCGACTGTCTCCGAAAAATGTTCAACATGTTGAAGATCCAGCGGTGACCAGAAAGATGCTACGATTTTTTGGGCGACTGAGGAGACCATGCTGGTGACACCCTGGCGACCATGTGGCAACAGCCTCGTCGCCTGCAGTCGTCTAAGTAATAGCCCTTAACGCTTTGTACATTCCTCTTTCATTCTTTTCACAGTGGGTGGCATTTCCTGAGTCACAATACCTGAGATTGTATCCTTCCCACTCTTTGCAATTACATAAGTCCTACAAAACTTCGTAATGACCCATGTCCTCCTGCAAACGTTCAATCACTGCTTTTCATCTCTTTGTACCTGATTCATTCAATGATTGCCATTGTGAAATCCTACCATTTTTGTTTTCTTTACAAAGGGACAGAATAAATGTTAATGATAACACAAAATGCTAGAAAAACTCAGCAGGTTAGCAGCGTCCGTGGAAAGATCTCACAAAGGGTTTTTGACTTGAAATATTAAGAGTTTATTTTTCCACTGGTGCTGCCTGACCAACTGTATGTTTCCTTGATTCTCTATTTTGATTTCAGATTCTCAGCAACTACACTAAAAAAAAATGTTCTTTTACTGTTTTAACCATTGATATGTGATGGCTGCTTGAATCATAAAAAAAAAGATAATTAAATGCTGGGTAAAATCACGTTAAAATTTTACGCATAAAATATCTTTGCTATAATGGAAGTTAAAATCAGTAACTCTGGCTAAAGGTACCAAACATTTAATCTAAAGACCAAAATTAAAGATCGGGAGATAAGATTTAAAATCTCATCATATAAGTAAATCAGTTGATTAAGCACCTTACAATCTTAAAAAAAAAAGCCAGTAGCAGTAATGGTGACTATGAAATTACCAGATAGTTGCAGAGAAATACATGACTCAATTTCTGTGTAGGAAGGAACTGCAGATGCAGTTTTACACCGAAGATAGACACAAAAAGCTGGAGTAACTCAGCGGGTCAGGCAGCATCTTTGGAGAGAAAGAATGGGTGGCGTTTTGGGTTGAGACACTTCTTCAGGCTGAGAGTCGGGGAGATGGAAACATAGAGATATGGAAGGGTAAGGTGTGAAAACGAGAGAGCAAAGGGAATGAAGGTCAAGGAAAATGTAGAATGGATCATTTTTAGCTGAGGGTAAGCTGACAACGAGGCATACTGTAAGTCAAATTTAATCTGTAAGAACAACAGAGGAAATTGGAGCAGTCACTGGAAGTGTCTTGAGAGCAGTCAGGGTTCCCGTCGAAGAAATGTCATGTTTGAAGGTACTTTCATGTTTGAAGCTAGACAAATCTCCAGGGCCTAATCAGATATATCCGAGCACATTGTGGGAAATTAGAGAGGAAATTGCGGGAGCCCTGTTGAAATTTACGAGTCGTCCTTAAATACAGGAGATGTGCCGGAAGACTGGGGGGTGTCAAATGTTGTACCTCTTTTCAAGAAGGGCTGCAGGGAAAATGCTGGGAACTATAGGCCGGTGAGCTTAATATCTGTAGTTGGTAAGTTACTGGAGAGTATTCTGAGGGATAGGTTATACAGGCATTTGAATGGGCAAGGGCTGATTAGGGATAGTCAGCATTTACGTGGGAGGTACTGTCTCACAAATCTGATTGATTTTTTTGAAGACGAGAACAAAAAGGTTGATGAGGACAGAGCTGTAGATGTTGTGTACATGGACTTCAGTAAGGCAATCAAAAAGATTCTGCATGGTAGGCTGCTCTGGAAGGTTAGATTGCATGGGATCCAAGGAGAGAAAACTAAATGGATAGCAAATTGGCTCCATGGAAGGAAGCAGAGGGTAATGGTAGAAGGTTGCTTCTCGGACTGGAAGCCTGGGACTAGTGGTGAGCCTCAGGGTTCGGTGCTGGGCCCGTTACTGTTTGTCATCTATATCAATGATTTGGATGAGAACAAACAGGGCAAGATTAGCAAGTTTGCTGATGATACAAAAGTTAGTGGTTTTGCAGATAGTGAAGATGGTTGTGAACGATTGCAGCAGGATCTGGATCGATTGGTCACGTGGGCGGAGGAATGATTGATGGAATTTAATACAGAAAAGTGTGAGGCTGCATTTTGGGATGTCGAACAACGGCAGGACCTACACAGTAAATGGTAGGCCTCTAGGTAGTGTTGTAGAGCAGAGGGATCAAGGAGTACAGATGCATGGTTCCTTGAAGATCGAGTCACAGGTAGATAAGATGGTCAAAAAGGCTTTTGGCACTTTGGCCTTCATCAGTCAGTGAGTATATAAAATGGGAGGTCATGTTGCAGTTGTATAAGACATTGGTGTGACTGCATTTAAATATTGTGTTCAGTTCTGGGCACCATGTTATAGGGAAAGATATTGTCAAGCTTGAAAGTGTTCAGAAAGGATTTACGACGATGTTGCCAGGACTAGAGGGTGTGAACTTTAGAGAGAGGGTGAATAGGCTGGGTCTCTATTCCATGGAGTGTAGGAGGATGAGTGGTGATCTTATAGAGGTATACAAAATCATGAGAGGAATAGATCAGGTAGATACACAGAGTAGGGAAATCGAGGACCAGAGGACAGAGGTTTAAGGTGAAGGGGAAAATGTTTTTAATAGGAATCCGAGGGGTAATCTTTTCATACAAGTGGTGGTGGGTGTATGGAGCAGGCTGCCAAAGGAAGTTGTTGATGCTGGGACTACCCCATCATTTAAGAAACAGTTAGACAGGTACATGGACAATTTTGGAGGGATATGGACCAAGTGCAGGCAAGTGGTAGCTACTAGTGTAGCTGGGACATTGGTGTGGGTGAATTGGTCCAAAGGATCTGTTTCCACACTGTATGACTCTATGACTCTAACTTTATTTGTCCCAGGAGGGAAATTGATCTGCCAACAGTCTTAAAAGCACAACATACATGGAACATGAAAGTAAGGTGACGAGTGGAGAGAATTGAGGATGCGCAAAGATTCGGGGGGGGGGGGGGGGGGGGGGAGTCAGTCTACCCCACAACAGAAGGGGTTGGAGTTATACAGTTTGATAGCCACAGGGAAGAAGGATCTCCTGTATCTTGCCTTGCATCTTGGAAAGACCATTTATTCATCTACGTGCTATTGGGCAATTTACGGTGGCTATTAACCTGCACATTTTGGGATGTGGAAGGACACTGGAACAGTCAGAAGAAACCTGCACATTCATAGGAAAGAGTTCACTGGGCAGCACAAGAGGACACTGGAGCAGTGAGGTAGAAGCTTACCAGTTGCACCATTGTGCCACTGGGCCAGAATCCCAGTGATCCTGGGGAAAGCAACTCGGCAGCAGTATATTCCATCTATATTCTGTCTATATAGCAGCATCTATACTGCTGCTCGGCAGCAGTATATTCCATCCAGATAAAACATGCAGGAAACATGCATTGTGTGTGCTATTTGCCAGCCTCCAGCTGAAGCACCGAGAATGGTCAGGTCCTCACGGGTTAAGCCCTTTATTGTGGCGTAACTGATTATTTTGCTTCTTTCGCATTACATGGTGTAGCATATGATTACGATTATATAATTAGCAGCATGCTGGTAGATGGAGCAACATGATGGTGCAGCGGCAGAGTTGCGGCCTTAGCCAGGGACCTGGGTTCAATCCCAACTATGGGTGCTGTCTGTGAGGAGTTTGTACATTCTTCCCGTGACCGTGTGACTTTTCTCCAAGATCTCCAGTTTCCTCCCACAGTCCCTAATGTGTGTAGGATAGCGTTAATGTACGGGGATCGCTGGTCGGCACAGACTCAGTGGGCTGGAGGACCTGTTTCCGCTCTGTATCTTTGCATTAAACTAAACAAAACTATCTCAACCCGAATCGTCGCCTATGTCTGAAGAAGGGTCTCGACCCGAAACGTCGCCTATCTCCTTCGCTCCTTAGATGCTGCTGCATCTGCTGAGTTTCTCCAGCTTTTTGTGTAACCCTAAGCATTTAAACATCTAGTCAAGTGAGTTTTATTGTCATTTGTCCCAGAGAGGACAATGAAACTCTTGCTTGTTGCAGCACAACAGAATATGTAAACGTAATACAGAACAGGAGATAAAAGTGCAGTGTGTCTATATACCATAGTGTGTCTATATTTCTTTCTCAGTTTTAAGATGGAGCAGAGTTTTTAAGGTGATTTCTTTTTTTAAAACGTCACCCTTTGTTCAACTAAAGTGCTGAGAGAAATGCAAACGTTTGACTTTAGCATGATGTTTGATTTGATTACAGTTCTTCAGATTCAATTGGCATGCTTTGATCGAGACTGGTAAGAGTTCTATTTAACTATTTCCACTCATGCATCAAAGAAAACTGAATAATGTTAACTAAAGTTGGTAACCATGGCTATGCTGTCCAAATGTTTCCATATTTGCTTTGATCACTGAAAGAGTGAAGTCCATCACTGTTGGCCATCTTGTCCTAAATCTTCTTGACAATATTTTCCAGCACCCTGGAGTTTGCCGTTTAATTGACTTTCTATTCAAGGCAACCTCATTAGTGTCAACGATGTTGTCATCACAATCTGTCTAAATCCAGATGGCTTGGACTATTGCCCATTGCCAGTCACTTATGCACTCTGTTTTCCCTAATGAGGAGTATTGACAGTGGTTGAAATATGATATTTGTGAACGCATAAAATTGGAAATGGAAAGGTTATACAAGCCAGAATATGATGAATGTTATTGTTCTTCCCCCTTCATTAAGTTATTATAGTTCTATTTGCTGATTGACTTTACTTGAATATGGCATGGTCACAGTTTAATAGCAATATCTCCAAGGCTCTTGTTTCCATTCTTTAACTCACAGTGTAAGAATTAATTTTTAAACCTCCATGCCTTTTGACCTTCATGCCCACACTGACAATTGCACTTGTGAATGTATGTGTGATTACATGGGTACATGTTCTACAGTGATTTATCTATAGCCAAGCATATTGACAGCAGATTTAATGTGTTTGGATGTTAATGGAGCTATCCAAGATAACACTATTTTGTGGCACAAATCAAGCATGACGTCTACTTTACATGAACATTTTGTTCGGCACACCTTGTTCATGACAACCAAGATGCCAATCTAAGTGTGGCCTCACTATCCTAAAGTCAGTCAACAAATAGAACATTAATAATTTAACGAAGTGGGAAGAAGAAGAATTTCATCATATTCTGGCATCTTTCCACTTCCAATTTTATGAGCTCACAAGTATCATCTTTCAACCATTGTTTGACATAGCCATCTGACCTTCCTTAAACATGTATCTGTTCCAATGTCCTTTAAATGTTGTTACTATACCTGGCTCAACCACCTCCTCTGCCACATGTATCACCTTCTGCATGAAACCCTCAGGTTCCTATTAAATCTTTCCCCTCTCATCTTGATTCCACAAAGCTGGAAAAAGACTGTGTGCATTCATCTTACGCATGTCCTCAATTATTTTATATCTCACTATAAGATTGGTGAAGGGGGCGCTGCGAGACAGCTGCCCTGCCAGCAGTGTGTTTGTTATTTGTACTTTTTTGGTTATTTTGGTGTGTCTAGTGCCAGTTTGGGTGTCTCTCGGTATGTCTTATGTGGGGGTGGGGGGGGAGGGGAAAGGGGGAAACCGCTTTCGGCCGCCTCCTCCACAGTGGTGACTTATCCGATGGATTGGAGCGGCCTTTCTCAGAGTCGAGCCCGCAGCATCGGCAGCAGGCACAGCGCGAGCTTTCCATTGCGGATCGGGGCGAACCCTTGCCGGTGGTCGCCAGGGAGGAGTGCTCCGAATGCTGGCCTGGTGTCGTTGACATCATGGGAGCTTCTAGCTGCGAGTGTGGCGTGGCGTGGACTTACCATCCGGAGCCTGGGATACCTCGCTAGGGATCGCCGGAGAAGAGCACTGACTGCTGGCCCGTGGCTGATAACATCCTGAAGCCGCGGTCTGCGGAGCTTCTAGCCGTGCGCAGGGCATGGACTTACCATCCGGAGCCTGGGAACCTCACTAGGGATTGCCGGAGAAGAGATCCGACCGCCAGCCTGTGGCCTATAACATCCTGAAGCCGCGGACTCCGGTAGGAAAGTGCCGATTCGAGACCTCCAAGACGCGGAGTGTGTTTCACTGTCTCGACGTTGAAGTTTAGATCAACTTTATTGCCTTCTACCACAATGAAGAATGCTGTGGTGGATGTTTATGTTAAAATTTATTGCGTATTTCTTTTAAGTGTATCGCTGCTGGCAAGTTAATTTATCTGCCAGTAATGTCCATGTGACGAATAAAATTGACTTTGACTTTGACTTTGATCGCCCCTCAGTCTCCTATGCTCCAAGAAGTAAAGTCCTATCCTGCCCAACTATGACTTCTCCTATGGCTCAGCTCCTCTTATCCTGGCATCATCTTCATAAATATTTTCTAAACTCTTCCCAGGTTAATGGCATCTTTCTCATTACAGGGTTATTGGAATTGAACGTAATACTTCAAGTGTGGCCCCATCCATGCATTGTACATTGGACAAGGCAGAGATCAGCCTTGATTGGAATGGCGGAGTAGACTCGATGGGCCGAATGGCCTAATTCTACTCCTATAACTTGTGAACTTGTACAACTGCAACATGACATCCCAACTTTTAAATTCAACTCCATGACTGATGAACACCAGGGTGCCGAAAACATCTTCAGCCACCCTGTCTACCTTTGACTCCTCTCTAGCACGGAACTTTGTAGCTTGAAGTTGCTCTTTTGTCCAACACACACAAGGACCCTACAATTCACTGTGAAAGCCCTACCCAAGTTTTACTTCGCAAAATGCATCACTTCGCACTTATCTGAGTTAAACTGCATTTGCCGACTTTAGCTCACTTACCCAACAAATCAAGATCCTGCTGTAATTGATAATTCTTCACTTTTATAATGCCACCGATGTTGGCGATCTCCAAATTTATGAGCCGCCCTTTTACTTTCTCATCCATTGATATAGATGCCAAACTTTGAAAGAAAGATTGAACGAGAACTTACCGTTTGAAGTTTGATCTTTATTTTTTGAGAAGTCGCGATGAGGGATTACGTGAAGAAGCCCGCCAAACCCCATGCGCGTCAATCTTCAAAGTAGCTGTATCAACCCACAGAATAGTTGCTGACCTAAGCTATAGAAAGATTGAAGGCTAGAACTACCAAATTATCTTTATGAGAATAAGGTCGGGAGTGGAGGGCACGTAATCCCTCATTTCAGACCTTTTGGTCTGAAAAAAATTTGGTTGCCTGCAGTCATACATATAATAAAAATAACAAAAACACACAATAAACACAAATTTTACATCCACCACAGTGAGTTCACCAGGCACCTCCTCACTGTGATGGAAGGAAAATATCTTAAGGTCTTTGTCTCTTCCCTCCTTGTTCTCCCTCTATGCTGAGGCGATCCAGGCCTTCGATGTTGTGACCCCACCAGGTGATGGTAAGTACGTCCCGTGCTCCGCAAACGGGCCGGTTCAAACTCTGCGGCCCGGGGCGGTCGAAGCTGACGAAGCTGCGGCCCTTCAGTCCAGTGGATGCAGCTGTTGTTGTGGGAGCTCCGGAAAACAGGTCACCAACCTGTGGCCTGCAGGCTCCCGACGATGTCGTCCACTGGGCCCGCTGCCGAGCCTCGGAAGTCGGGCCGCCGCAAGAACGCCAGAACGCCGCCACATCTCCAAGTCGGGCCTCTGCCGGAAAGCCGGAATGCTGCCACAGCTCCAAGTCGGGCCGCTGCCGGTACGCCACCACAGCTCCCCATCGGGCCACTGCCGGAATGCCGGAACGCCACCACAGCTCCACATCAGGCCGCTGCTGAAATGCCAGAATGCTGCCACAGCCCCGAGGCTGCCAGCTACCCCATTAGGCCTCAGCGCAGATGGAGACGGAGATGGAGATGGGGGACACGACAAGAAAAAGTTGCATCTCCGAGGGAAGAGACTAAAACCCTGTTTCTCCCATCCCCCCCCACACATACACAACCTAATAAAATAAATTTAACTAACTTTAACTAAAACAGAAAAAGAAAACAACACCAAAAAAGAAAAAAAAACAGATGGACTGCAGGCGAGCCGCAGCTGCCAGGCAGCGCCACCCCTTCCATGCAAACAGTAAGTTCTCGGTTAATCTTTCTATTTTATTTCAAAGTCACGTGAGTGACTACGTGAAGATTTCAAAGCTCTGCAGTTTCATACAGTGACAGAATCTGTGTGTGAAACACTAAAACAGATAACCATCAATGGTAGGAAAACCGTAGTTACTAATATCATGATGCTAACTTGCATACATGGCTATTGCTCTGGCCTGTAATCCCAATAGACTGTTGAGTTAGACAATAAGTTATTTAACAACGTGCATAATTCTATCTGCAAATATCCAGACATATTCCACCAAATTTTATAATTTATTAAGCTGCATTATGTAAACCTCATGCTGTATGATGAAAGGGAAAACAATTGTATTGGCTGCTAATGAGCCATCAGCAATATCTTGAGACTATTGAAAAAAAATAACTATCTTCCATTTCATAGGCACTAGCAACTGAGTGCACTTGTAAACCTAATGACATCCCTGATCTCTGCTGTGGTGGGTACGCTGTCAACCTCAAATGTACACAATCCTGCTCATTTGCTTATGAGATTATTTCTATAACAAGCTACCCCAGTGTCAGTATGACGTGAGACTAAGCCAGAGATTGGGCAAGGCTGTGTTCTTTATGCTGAGATCAGTTGCTGAAAGCATAATCATCTTAAGATACTGGTCCCATTGGGAAAAATGTGAGGAATATTTGCATAATAATTTACTGATATACATCGCACACTACAATGAGTGTAGGCTATTAGGGTAGTGAAATAAAGGACACCCTGCATAACGTTAGAGTTTAGTGGGTGAAGAACTAATCATTTATGTCCCACTTATGGTATTGTAGCTATGATAAAACAGCACAGGAAATGTCAATTGTGCTGTCCCATTAAGTTTCGCTAGGCTCAAACTGGAAGCCACATAAACCTCTGTTACTTCCGTATAGAATTGACTCACATATGTTGTTCACAAGCTTCTCATACAATCGTGCAGAGCTAGCTGGCCGAGAAGACAGGCTGTCCCAGCCGTCACACGTGAATGAGTAAATAATGTTGCTTCAGCCGCCTACCATGGCAGGACTGACTAGGCAAATTGGTACTGTTAAATTCCATGTTACCTTAAAAGTAATATCGCCAAAGATATCTACCGACAACCCATAAGATTTATCATTTGCAATTTGCATAATACCTAAAACTCGATGCCATTATGCCCTTAATCTGAGAAGGGCAGCATAGGCTTTCACCACTAGCTTTGTTATTAAACTGCAGAAACTGTGCCTTCTGTGCATAGATATGACAGAGTATGCAACTACAAGATCGATTCTCCGAGCCAGTTAAATTGCAGAGACCCAATCATCTATCTAAAACTGGATAGGTAATCCCATCATTTGCTTAGCCTAATGCTAACCCCATTCGGCCTGCACCATATTTCTGTTCTTTAAGAAATATACCCCTGTAGTCCTTGGCCAGACCACTCATCCTCGGATCAGTTGTCATTGATTGCCCTCGGAACTGCTGTACCTCTATTGATCCTAGGGACAAAATATTTTTGGCTTTCCTACCCACGGAAGATGCATTATCTAGTTATTCATACATATCGCTGATAATATATAATTAGCAGCTAATGACTATAGCTGAAACCACAGTCTCCCTTAGATATGGGAATACTAGTTCCCTGTCAATTCTTGACTTAAGAGTCACCATAAAAACGTAGCATTTTCCTTCAGAGTGGAGGTTAGTATAATGCAAGGCTGAATCAGGAATACCTCACAGTCCTTTCACTGAGACCACATGTCTAAGTCTCTAGAGTGCATAACACAATCTCTTCGACCCACCACTCAATCAGGAATAGTGGTATTTAGAACCTATGGGTTATCATGAATACATTGTTGATTCACAACATGAACCTGCAGGTCAGATAGATTTATAATACATGCCTGACGAGCTTTCTGCTGGTAACTACCTGTCCCAGAGAGGATGACAATGATGATTCCAATGAACCAGTAACTCTGCTAACTGAAGACAAATAAACCATATGTTGAGAAAAGCTTCAACTACTTTATTCTATTGACCAGTCTGGTAGCCTCTCATAGATGATGAAGCAGTGCTTCTCTGGTCAATATGACTCGTATGGCCAGTTTCATGATGGTCTACCCTGATCCAGGATAACCAAACTGTTCCTACTGGAACTTACAGAGGTTACTGTGTAAGCACCTTGCCAATGTCTCTACATCAACCTGATCTTATCCCAGAGAACGTGAAAAACCGACTAGTCAGCCCATGCTGGCAGTAAACCCAGCTGGGCTGACACACTACCACTGGTCAACTTCTCTTGTGGTGGCTTGCCAATCCCCGAGGGAATAGCAATTTTCGAGGCATGAGCACACAGCTTTTCCTCATGTGATTGTTGTACATCATGCATTAAAGCATGGGATCCCGGCACATAGTCATGTTCGGGCTCATGTTTGGAGTTAGTCTGTACTGACCTTTGACACTCTCTGAGAGTGGGAGAAAAATTGCACCCTGAACCAGGTGTTGCCATATCAATATGCCTCAAACTGTCTGTGCATGCTTCTATAATACTGAGCATATTTTGTGACACCATCTCCGATAGTCTTTCGAGTGAGGAAAATGTGAACCTTGAAACCAGGGCAGCTACAGGCATATGACTTGAACTGCATCCATAATATGGGGCATAATATATATGGCTCCATCTTCATACTTCATACATCCGATTGGGAGGACTTATGCAAAGCTGAACCAGGACCTGCCTCAGGGATATGTGGCTATACTTTAGCACCATCTCCACCACTCCTTTCATCTGAGTGGGAGAAACATTTGCATCCTTGAACCCCAGGAGCTGCTGCCTGACATGCCTTCATAAGACAGAGCATTCCTTGTGTGATAATTTGATTCATCAGATGGTCGTAAATGAGACAAGCCCCATCTGGCATCGATGTCCCTAGACTTGGCTATGACTTTGCCCCGACTTGGGGTTGTCAGGCTGCTCCCTTCAGCAGCTGAACCGGGACTAGCTGTGCAGATTGGTAAATGATGATACCAACAGAGCACCAAACAGGCTGCACCTGCTAGTGACTCCAAGTCCTTACTCCGTTCTGGTGCCAACGGCGTATTACAGGGAAGGACTGGAGTGCCTCTGGCCCCCATACACGAATGGGAGAAATGCCCAGAGATTTGATTACTTTATTGATATGCATATAGTTGGCATCTTTAGTAAAGGAATCTTCCATAGTCCCCTTTAATGAGTGGAAATTAACATGATGCCACCAAGTGTAGTTCCCACAGGTGATTGCTCCCACAGGTGACTGATAGGCACAGCTCAAACAAGGCTTCCCAAGCCAGGAGCTCTGGACTGCAATGGCAGGTCCAATTCCAGTACACCATTTTATTGGTGTGTGATAATAAATGTCCGTTGTAATTTTCACTTTTAAAACATAAACTAAATTGGCATGATAAGACATATTTGTGATATTGCCAAAGAATTAAACCTGACTATAGAATGTTATCAGCTTTGATAGTCACAAACGCGACCCTGTGGCAACTGTTATAAATGCCAACTCTATTATAGCCATCCAATTTAAAGAATACACTATATGTGGCTGTAGCATAGCTGTAGCAGTAACTCTGTTAAAATTGTTTGGTGCTACAGCGGGCTGAGCTACCTAAGCGGTAGCTGTCGGCCGCGGCTATTTCTAAAACTCACCTGCTGCTGGAAATCTCCTAGAGTAAAAATAGATCTGGCTGCCGGCAACCGCAATTTATGAATGTAAGCTCCTTACAGAGCCTCACGCTGTCTCTGACTCTGGCTGCCTGCTCCCGTATGGAGCTCTGATGCCGGCAGCTGCAACAACTTATCCTAGTCGGTGCTCTCCTATTAGGGCCGTCTGCTGAAGACTATAACGGCAACATCCATAAACCCAGCTCCTAAAGAGCCTACACCGGTCTCTCATCTGCGTCGTCTGCAGCCGTGCAGACTAACGGCAACAGCCGCATGAAGCCCTATAATTTCAGCTGCCTGCTTACATTGGAGATTCTGTGGCAGAAAAATACTACTTATGCTAGCTCCAGTGGAGCTTCAAGCTACTTTGGGCATGCTATAGAGCGGCCCGAAGAAAATTGACTTACCTTGCGGAGCACTGCAGAAACTGCTCCGACTCGCGCCAGCGCTAGAGCAAATTGACACGCATGTGGTCTGGCGGGCTTCTTCAGGTAGTCACTCATGTGACTTCAAAATAAAATGCATGAGTCAAAGATCATGTTTCTGTCCAAAAACAACAAACTTCAACCCATCATCTTTGGCTTCCCATCATCAAGTTCTCTCTGAATCTAATGCAAACTAGACTTCCAGAACAGCCAACCAAGCGGAAACTTATCAAAGGCCTTGCGGAAGTCCATGTAGACTGGGATTACCACTCTGACCTTATTGACTTTATTGGTTCCTCTAAAACTTAAACAAATTTGAGAGACACGATCTCCCACACATAAAGCCATGCTGTCTATTCCTAATCTATCCCGGTCTTTCCAAATGCACATCTTATCCTTCAGAAAACCCTTTAGTAGCTTACCTACTGCATATGTCAGGTTCAATAGTTAATTCCCAGGTGTTCTTTTCAGTCTTTCTTAAATAAAGGCAGAGCATTAGCCATCCTCCAGTCGTCTAGTTCCTCACCTGTGGTTAAATATGACCCAAATATCTCAGGAAATGATCCTGTAATTTCTTCTCTGTATTTGCACAGTGTTCTTGATCAGTACCCAAAGATGCATCTATCTTAATACATTTTTAGAAGGCTAGCACCTCCTCCACCATAATCCAAGCTGTTCACATTGACTTTCCTGATTTCTTTCTGATGTCTATTCCTGCATGCCCTGTACTCCTCCAGAAACTCACATGATCCCAGCTGCCTGTACCTGACCCTTGACTTCTACATTTTTTTACTGACCAATCATCCTGGTTTCCCTACTTCTGCCAGCCTTGCCGTTCACTCCAGCAGGAGCTTGCAGACCTTGAACTCCCACCATATCACATTTAAAAGCCTCCCACTTGCAGGGCATCTCTTTGTCTGCAAATAACTTACTCCAAATAACATTTGCAAGCTCCTTACTTGTAATTGGCCCCAATTGAGAACATCAACATGTGATCCTATTCTATCCATTTCCATAACTACTTTAAAACTAATTGAACTGTGGTCACTGGTCCCAACATTCTCCCCATTTAACATCTCAATCACTTGCCTTGCCCTATTTTCCCTGCGTAGGTCAAGCTTTGACTTTTCCTCAGTATGGTCCAATATATATTGACTGAGGAAACTTTCCTGAAAACAAATCACAAATTCACCCCCTCTCAAAACTTAGTGCATTAACAGGCCTAGTCTCTGTTAGGAAAGTTGAAATTCCGTACTATGATAACCCTATTATTCTTGCAACTCCCTGCCATTTCCCGACACATGCATTCTTCCAACATTTCAGAGGCTATAATACAATCCCAGCAATGTGATTATCCCCTTCATATTTCCCACCTCCATCCAGAAAGGCTCGCTAGATGATCTCTCAGTAATGTAATCTTGGACTACTGCTGTGATGGTCTCTTTAGTCAAAAATGCAACTCCCCCCCCCCCTCATCTTTGTCTCCACCTCGAACCTGCCCATAGAACCCGTATCATATGAGGTTACGGGATTAATTGGCAAAGCCTCAGCAAAACAAGGCCCCTGTTTGTACTTTGCATAAAGTGGATCTTGAGATCGACTGTGGAGGCAAAGCAAGCAGGTGTAGATAAGACTCCTCTTTAGGCATCCACCCTCCCACATTGGTCAGCACCCACATATCAAACTCTCACCAACGCATTGTTTTTTTAATGAGAAGTGGGGCGGCACGGGGGGGTTGTGCATCGGTAGAGTAACTACCTGACAACAGGCTTGTAGGTTAATTAGCTTGATCTAGTGTAAAAATTGTTCCAAGTGTGTAGGGTGGTGTTAATGTGCGGGGATCGCTGTTTGGCGCGGACACGGTGGGCTGCAGGGCCTCTTTTCGTGCTGTATCTCTAAACTAAACTATATTAAACACTGTGCAGGAACAGACAGATTGTGAGGTCAGTCTTGAAAATTGATTTAATAGCAGCGCTGCAATCCTGAAGTTCAACACAATAAATATCCTTTCCTTCTTGGCGTTAGACAGCTTTACATATGTTCAGCACTAAGCAGTGCTCTACAAGGAGAATATCAACTATTAGAAGCTCAGCTGCTGATTCATTTCTGCTGGCTGTTCCTCTGATTCTATAGGTTTTTTTATTTGCTTTTGAAAGTTATTTTAAACAGCTCTAGACTAAGTGCCATGGCAGATGTGATCGGAGTTCTTGCTGATCTTGAGGCATCTGCACAAACCAGTTGCTCTCAGCCATGTGTGAATTTATATGCTTCCCTTCAGAGTACAGCAACACTGCGAGAATCAGAGGATGCTGCACGAAACTGGACAGGCTGGCAGATGAGGGTGCATGTAACCTCCTTACATATGATGTCTTTGCATGCTTTGTATTTAACCCATGGGCAAATGCCTTAGAAGGAGGATGTAGATCAATCACTGTTGCTGATTTGATCCATGTCTGGTTTTGCTATTTAGGACCCAATCCCTAATTCATGTCGGGTTTCCACCATGCTATCCTGTGCCATCCACACAATCGTATCGAACATGCTGTGATGGCACCGGCTCGTTCACCGGTAGAATTTGTCTTTGATTACGTCAGTAGAGACCTCCATCCGATTGAATCAAATTCTGGTCTCCGACTGGAGACGTGAGTTCGAATCCCACTTCTGACAGACACCATGTGGAAAGTACTGTTAACACTGAGTCATAGAACTTCATAATAAGTACTTTAATAAGAGACCATAGCAACAGGTGCTGTAGACTCAACATCGTAGCTCAAACTGAAAGCATGGTTGCTTACATTGAACAGGATGGCATTGTGGAAACCCGATATGGATTACGGATTGGGTCCTAAGTAGCAAAACAAGACATGGATCAAATCATCAATAGTGATTGATCTACCAAAGTGAACCTCTGCCTCACCTGGAAAGACTGTTTGGGTCCTTGAATTGCGTCGAGGGTGGGAGGTAAAGGGGCAGGTACTGCATCTTCTGGGGTCGCAAGGGGAAAGTACCTGGGGTACTGGAGTACTGGAAAGAAATCTACACCTGTAAAAGTTTGGACATGAAAATGGCACCAAACCATTTGGCTGTTGTGTACTGTCCCAGTGTACTATTTCTACACACACAATTAATCGAAGATGTGCTTATTGATAAGTAATACTTTTAAAGAACTGTCTGAAAAAAGTTCATTGTACCTCAGTAAATGTAATAATAAAGTACCATTGACCGTTGACCATCACAGCAGTAATGCAAGATTACATTATTGAAGGACCGCCCAGTGAGGCTATATGGGTGGCACTGCGAAATATAAAAGGAAAGTTCAGCTGCATTGAGTTCCATGAAGAAGTAAAGCATGAGTCTTTGGCTCAAGAGTCTTCAGAAAGGAGGCTGAAGCATGGAGGCTATCATCAGCAGATAGGGGAATAAGTTTCAATCAGCTCCGTGAGTGTGTCTCGTTATATAATTAGTGACATGGCTACAGTGGTAATGCCAGGCAAGTTGTTGCAGTGTGTTTCTTAAAGGGTGTGGGACATCAGGGACACTGCTGGTGCCTCTGACAACTACACCTGTGGGAATTGTGTCCTCGCAGCTCCTGAAGGAAGTGGAGCAGTAGCTGGATGAACTCAGGACCATCCGGGAAACCGAGAACTTCCTGGGCAGGACCTATAGTGAGATCGTCACGCCGAGAATACAGGAAGAATGAAGGTGGGTGATGGCGAGGAAGGGAATTTAACGTGGAGTGCAGGAGACCCCGGTGGCTGTACGTCTTCAAAACAGGTACACCCTCTTGGGAGCTGACAGGGCGGATGATACTTTGAGTAGTTGGAAGTTTGAGTAACAGGTGAGGCTGTGCTTCCAACCCTGGCACTGAGGCTCAACAGGGAAGGGCCAGGTGGGCTGAGGAATGGTTGATGGGATTTCATACAGAGATATATGAGGTGTTGCAATTTGGAAGTCTAACATGGGCAGGGCCTACCCAGTAGGGCTCTGGGGAGTGTTGTAGAGCAGAGAGATCTATGAGTGCAGGTTCCTTGAAGGTGGAGTCATGGGTAGATAAGGTGGTCAAAAAGTATGTTGGCACATTGGCCTTCATCAGTCTTGAGTATAGAAGTTGTGAGATCATGTTGCAGTTCTATGTATAGGACGTTGGTGAGGCCGCATTTGGAGTATTGTGTTCAGTTCTGTGAACCATGCTATAGGAAAGATGGTGTCAAGCTTGAAAGGGTACAGAGAAGATTTACGAGGATGTTGCCAGGACTCAAGGGTGTGAGCTATAGGGAGATGTTGAGTAGGCTGGGACTTGGAGTGCAGGAGGGTGAGGGGTGATCTTATAGAGGTGTATAAAATTATGAGAGGAATAGGTCAGGTAGAGGCACAAAGTCTCTTGCCCAAGGTAGGGGAATCAAGGACCAGGGGACATAGCATTAAGGTGAAAGGAAATCTGAGCAGTACATTTTTCACACAAAGGGTGGTGGGTGTATGGAACAAGCTGCCAGAGGAGGTAGTTGAGGCAGGGACTATCCCAACATTTAAGAAACAGTTAGACAGGTACATGGATAGGACAAGTTTGAAAGGATATGGGCCAAACGCAGGCATGTGGGACTAGCATAGTTGGGACATGTTGGCCAGTGAGGGAAATTTGGGCAAAGGGGCCTGCTTCCACACTGTATGACTCTATGATCTTATTGGGATTGCAATATAAACCCCCAAATAGTCAATGACAGTTGGAGGAACAGTCTTCTTCTTGTCTTCTTGCGTGTGGCATGCACAGCCTAAAGTGGGTAGACATCCAGGCCAGGGCAGTATCAGTTACTGGGTGGATGGCTCTGATGCCCCCAGGGAAAAGCCTCAGTGGGCAGTTATTCACGATGTGTGGGATAGCCTGGAGATTGCAACTTTCACGTGGTCCACCGCGTTCGACTAATGCAATCAACCGGACGGACGGTGGAACAATTTTGCTGGGAGGTTGTAGACAATTGCAACACTAATAAGGTTGTAATAGTAGGGTTTTTAAATATTTCCAATGTGCACTGGGATGGTCATGGTGCCAAGGGTTTTGATGGGGTGGAATTTGTCAAGAAAAGTTTCTGCAGATATGTAGAGGGCCCTACAGAGAGAAGACAAAGGTTGACCTACTCTGTAATAATTGGGCAGGGAAAGTGTCTGTATTAGTTTTTGGGACCGGCATTCTCAGTTTCATTGGAGTCATAGAGTCATAGTGTGATACAGTGTGGAAACAGGCCATTCGGCCCAACTTGTCCACACTGGCCAACATGTCCCAGCTGCCTGCACTTGGTCCATATCCCTCCAAACTTGTCCTATCCATGTACCTGTCTAACTCTTTCTTAAATGATGGGACTGTCCCAGCTTCAACTACCTCCTCTGGCAGCTTGTTCCATACACCCACCACCCGTTGTGTGAAAACGTTACCCCTCAGATTCCTATTAAATTTTCACCCCACCTTGAACCTATGTCCTCTGGTCCTCGAGCTTTAAAATATTTACCGGTGAGGACAGGACTGGTCCTTAAGTTAAAGTTTTAACCTGAGGCAAGGCCAACTTTGATGGTACTAGTCAGGAACTAACAAAAGATGATTGAAAACGTATATTTGTGGGCAAAGAAACATCCAGAAAGTAGGATGACTTTTAAAAGAATCATAATGAGAGTTGAAGGTATGCATATTCCTTTTGGAATGAAGGGCAAGGCAGTTAAGATCAAGGATGCCTGGATGACAAGTTGAGGCTCTTGTCAAAAGAAAAGAAGCATGGGTCAGGTATAGGCATGGGATCAAGGGTATTTTTGGAGGAGTATAGGGTATATCATTCAAGGCATGAAGTATTGAAATAGGGCTGTTATGTTAAGGGCCTGTCCCACCAGCATGTAACTCTATGCGATGAGCGCGACCTAACGTGGTCGCTTGAGCCGTCCGGCGTCGCGGGGCCGGTCCCACTTCGATTGCCGGAGCCGTGCGGAATTGTGCGGAGTTCGTCCCAACATCGCGCGGGGCTCTGAAAAACTGACCATGATCAAAAATTCCGCGTGGCAACGGCTTGTCGGCTCGCAGTCGCCTCGACGCATTACACACCGTCTCGACATCGTGCCTCCGTGACCCTCTCTGTAGGTGCCTCCGTGACCCTCTATGTGTGTGGCTCCATGGCCCTCTGTGTGTGTGCCTCTGTGCCCCTCTCTGTGTGCCCCTCTCTGTCCTGGCGAACTTACCTTTAAGACTTCGCTCCAAGTTCGCCTCACTTTGCGCTGCGTTGCGCCACTCACCCGACCTCTGCGCGGCCCTCGCTGCCGGATTGGTCGCGCTTGTCACATGCAAGCGCATGCTGGTGGGAACGGCCCTGTACAGGGATCACCCGACCTCCGCGCGGCCCCCGCTTCTAGTTTGATCGCGCTCATCGCATGGAGTCGGATGCTGGTAGGGCAGGCCCTTTACACTTATACAAGACATTGGTGAAGGTGCACTTGGAATATTGTGTTCAATTTTGGTCACCCTATGGTAGGTAAGTTGCCATTAAGTGCAAAGAATGCACAGAAGATTAACAAATATGTTGTCAGGACTTGAGGGCCTGAGCTACAGGAACAGTTGAGCAGGTTAGTATTTTATTCCTTGGAGCACAGAAGGCTGAAATTTAATTTTCACTGAGGTGTATAAAATCATGTGTAGGAAGGAACTGCAGATGCTGGTTTAAACTGAAGATCGACACAAAATGCTGGAGTAACTCAGCCGGACAGGCAGCATCTCAGGAGAGAAGGAATAGGTGATGTTTCGGGTCGAGGCCCTTCTTCATCGTGTATAAAATCATGTGGAGAATCGATGAATGCACAGAGTCTTTGTCCCAGGGTCGGTAAATAAAGATCTAGAGGCATAAGTTTAAGGTGAGAGAGGAAAGATTTATTTGGAACCTGAGGGTCACCTTTTTTCACACAGCCGCAATATTTTATGTTTCCATTTTAAGGGACTGATGTCCTATCTCATAACTATACCTCGTCTCCTGAGATCCACCCCAAAATGGAAAGAATTCAACATCTACCAGCTTAATGAAGAGCCTCAACCCGAAACGTCATCTATTCCTTCACTCCAGAGATGCTGTCTGACCCGCTGAGTTACTCCAGGATTTTGTGTCTATCTTTGCAGTAAACCAGCATTTGCAGTTTACTCCCACACTCGACATCTACCCTGCCATGTCCCTTTTGGATCTAACATGTGTTAACAGGAGAACAACTCATTCTTCTAAGCGCCAAGTATGTAAGTCTAACTATAGTATTTCAGCTGTTTTTGAAAGGAATAGCTTCTTATCCCAAAAAATAGCCATGTGAATCTCTTCTAAATTATTTCCAATGCTGGTGTTTCCTTTTATTAACTAAGAGAACCAGAAAATGTGTATAGTGTTGCACATGTGGCCTCACCAATACTCTGTTCAATTGTAAAAACAGTTCTCCATTTTAAAATTTCAACCTTGTTACAATGAAGGCCAATACCCCATTTGCCTTTTTTAATTATCTTCTGCACCTGGTCATCCTGAGCTTTTACATTTAAAACACAAGAACACCTAGATGTGTATGTACATCACATATTTGCATTCTCTCCCCATTTCGTTTATGATCTGTCTTTTGATTCCTCCTACTAAAATGCAAGAACTCGCACTTTCCTACATTGAATTTTATTTGCCAAGCATTCACCCCAAATCTGGTCAACAAACTGTCTTTTTTTTTTGCAACTATATTTTGTTGTAATGTATTTAACATTTTTTTTACGTTTGTTTACTACATTATCCATTGAATATTGTGTTTGCAATCCTGTTGTGTTGTCGCAAGTAGAAATGTAATTGTTCCCTTTCAGTACCATTGATAATAAAACACTCTTGACTCTCTCATTCAACTTATCCATGTCTAGCGCAGTTTAAATGTTCTCTTTGCTACATCCCCCCACTTCCCCATGTATACTATTTGCCATGTTCCACCTTGCACTCTGCCCCCACTCCTAACTCCATCTCCAAACCTTAAATATGGGGGACAAGACCTAATATGTGGCGCACTCCATCAGTTGCATCTTTCTAGTGAAAATGAACCAGTTGTTCTGACTGTGCGATGACCAATCAGCGCAGTGGTAGAGTTGCTGCTGTAAATGCCAAAAACCTGGGTTCAATCCTGACGATTGGTGCTGTCTGTGTGGAGTTTGCACATCCCCCCCTGTGACCGCATGGGTTTTCTCTGGTTTCCTCCCATATTCCAAAGAAGTACAAGTTTATGAGTTGAAGATGGACACAAACAGCTGGTGTAATTCAACGGGACAGGCAGCATCTCTGGAGAGAAGAAATGGGCGATGTTCCGGGTCAAGACCCTTCTTCCACTGAGTTACTCCAGCTTTTTGTGTCTATCTTCAGCTTAAACCAGCATCTGCAGTGCCTTCCTACACAAGTTTATGATTTAATTAGCTTCTGTAAATTTGTCCTAGTGTGTAGAATGCAAAACTGTGATAACACAGAACTAGTGTATGGTGTTAGGTACTTCCCTCCCCCCTGGTGAATGCTATGTACTTAACTTTTCTGTTTCTCTCCTGAGTGCAGGCCCCGTGGCTGGGAGTCAGGAATTAAGGGGTTAAGAGCTCCTGTACCCGATTGGCCAAGCTACGTCAGGTGACCGGTGACTCATCGGTTGCTTAAATAGCACAAGCTCCCAGAATTCTCTCTCTTCGTCGCTGATCCCTGACAAGTGAAGAGGCTGCCGGTCTGAGCTGCAGGAGGCCTGGCCCCATGGCACAGCACTTTGTATATTGTCGCCTATATTTGTAAATTAATGTTGTATTGGGGATGGATAAGGGATGACCTGAGGGTTTTGGGGTATTTTGTTGCAGAGTTATGTCTATTTAGGCAGGATTAGAGTCTCCAGTTTGACGGCCCATTGCAAGGCTGGCTGGAGCACTGTTATCTTTGTTAGTCGATTCTGGTCCCTGACCATGTTGTTTAAATTAGGTTCGGGTTTTGTCTTCGTTTAACAAAATTAAAGACTGTTTTTTTTCTCTTAAACTTGACCCTGGTTTTTGATTTGTTATGCAACTCTGAGGAACCTGCCTTCGGGAGTCGTAACATATGGGTTGGTCGGCGCAGTCAGTGGGCCAAAGGGCTTGTTTTCAGGCTGCATTTGCTAAACTAAACTAAACCAGTCTTCAATCTATTATAATACTCTCTTCAATAATGTGACCTCTTCTCTTAGGTACTAAAGTTACACTTATTGAATGCATTCTGAAAATTCCAATATATCACTCCCACAGTTTCTCCTCTGTTGTTTCTGATGATTATAAATGAGCAAACCCATGTTAACCAGTTACATTCTTTCATCTTCATGCGCATCCTGCTCTTCTGCTAATCTCTGTCTGAAAAGAAAGAGGTGAAAAGGTGAAGGAAGTGGCTGTGGGGATCAGGATGGGGAGGAGGTGAAAGACAGTGAGAGGTGTGTCTGCAACTTAGAAATAAATTGAAACCAATTGTCAAGATTCAAGATAGTTTATTGTCATGTGTCCCAGATAGGACAATTAAATTCTTGCTTTGCTTCAGCACAACAGTATATAGAAGGCATGAATACAGAACAGATCAGTGCCCATATACCATTATATAAATATGCACACACATGAATAAATAAATCAGATAAAGTGCAAATAAACTGATGATGGGCTATTAATGTTCAGAGTTTTGTTTGAGTTGAGTTTAATAGCCTGATGGCTGTGGGGAAGTAGCTATTCCTGAACCCGGACGTTGCAGTCTTCAGGCTCCTGTACCTTCTACCTGAAGGTAGCGGGGAGATGAGTGTGTGGCCGGGATGGTGTGGGTCCTTGTGAGATGAGGAAAGAGTGATATGTGAGGAAATGAGTTGGATCTGAGTATATCTTTTCTTTCAGCGTTTCAGCCCAGCTGCTGCTCGTTGTATCAGCTGCTCCGAGCTCTTTTTTCTGGTGGTGAACAGTATGCAGACATACTGTATCTATCTCATGCCAGTTAACTCCTGCTGCCTTTGCTTACGCACCCAATTGGCCTGCAGGTCTGTGGAAAGTTTGATCATGATTGTCATCCAATATATCTGAGAAATCCAGTGGTGCGGCCCAATGTATCGGAGATTCCCCAGCATAGGATCTTAGATCAAAAGACCCCATTGATCTTTCAGTCTGGACTGTAGATATGGGAGATGAAAGTAAGATTAGGTACTTCTTCAAGTTAAAATGCTTTAGGTTATGTTTGTAAATGATTGGTAAGTGTGTTTAGTTTTTCTTTAATGTTTCTTGATGTAAAAACAATTAATTGTAGCTTTCATCCGTCGGAAGGAAGTGCAGATACTTCACATTGAAGTCTGGCTCAGCCAGTGGCACCTGGGAATAGACTGGGTGACAACCAAGAATAGTTTGGTGACTACTGGAGAGACAGTTGACGGCACGGAAAGACGGCACCCGGGAAAGGCTGGGTTAGCATCCCAGTTTGTGTCTTTCGTGAGAAAGACACCCAACAAAGCTGCGGAAAGGCCTAATGAACCATCGTGGCCTAATCATCCATCAGGCGAGAATGAAATGCTCGGAGAAGGAGAAAGAGGTGCAGCGCACGCACAGGCCTTGAACCTGGTGAGATGCAGGAGGAGCCCGGCCGGGAGTCACCCCACAGAGCCCAGTCCCTCCATGCACTAGAGTCTCCCAACCCTGCAGAGTAGTTATTAAGATGGCTGATCCGTGGGCGGTTGCTGCTGGGACGCAAGTCGGGGCCTGATCAACCCCGGCTGGGTCGCCTGGGCGAGGGTGTCTGATGTTGTGAGACCCGAAACACCCGATGACCCCAGGTCACATCACTGAGGATGCGTCCCAGCGCATCTAGAAGATGTATATTTTTCACATCGCACATACCAAACATAGACACAAAATTGTATTCGAGACTTGGAACGATATGGGGGGAGTCCAGAACCAGGGGCCACAGTTTAAGAATAAGGGGTAAGCCATTTAGAACGGAGACGAGGAAACACTTTTTCTCACCGGGAGTTGTGAGTCTGTGGAATTCTCTGCCTCAGAGGGCGGTGGAGGCAGGTTCTCTGGATGCTTTCAAGAGAGAGCTAGATCGGGCTCTTAAATATAGCGGAGTTAGGGGATATGAGGAGCAGGCAGGAACGGGGTACTGATTGGGGATGATCAACCATGATCACATTGAATGGCGGTGCTGGCTCGAAGGGCCAAATGGCCTACTCCTGCACCTATTGTCTATTGTCTATTGTCTATTGTCTAAAATGCTGGAGTAACTCCATGGGACAGGCAGCATCTCTGAGAGAAGGAACGGGTGACGTTTCGGGTCGACACCCTTCTTTAGATTTTTAGTTTTCATTTGAGTTTGTGAATGCCAGACCATTTCAAAATGTAAATCAATTAATTTTTTTAAGGCTGACAAATCTTCATCCCTAGCTCTGAAAGCAGTAAGGTATTAAGAGTGTTACTCAACAGCTTAGTAGTGTAGTGGTAGATATCTGCCTCATAGCGCCAGCGATCTAGGTTCGAACCTGACTACAGGTGCTGTCGGTACAGAGTTTGTGCGTTCTCACTGTAACCGCATGGGTTTACTCCAGACACTCCAGCTTTCTCCTACACTCCAAAGACATTGGTTAATTGGATTCTGTAAATTGTAAATTGTCCCTAGTGTGTAGGATAGTGCGAGTGTATGGCTAGCACGGGTTTGGTGGGCTGAAGAGCCTGATTTCAGCGGTGTTACGAATAGTGAAAGGTTTGGATAGAGTGGATGTAGAGAAGATGTTTCCATTATTGGGCGAGTCTGGGATTAGAGGTCATAACCTCAGAATAAAAGGACAATCCTTTAGGAAGATGAGAAGGAGTCTCTTTGGTCAGATGGTGGTGAATCTGTGGAATTCTTTGCCATTGAAGGCTGTGGAGGTCACATCAATGGATATTTTTTAAAGCAGAGATAGATAGATTCCTGATTAGTATGGGCGTCAGGGGTTATGGGGAGAAGGCAGGAAAGTGGGATTAGGAGGGAGAGATAGATTGAATGGTGGAACAGACTGGATGGGCGAAATGGCCTAATTCTACTCCTATCATTTATGACCTTATGGCCTTATGACCTCTCCATGATATATCTGTAAAGTCTAAATGTCTAAGGCAGCACCTTGCCACTATGTCACCTGAAACCTCACTCACTCAAAACACACACACCCTGTCTGATCTGTTGGAAATCAGTTCACATCCTGTGGTGGAGGATGCTGTTCTCAAGTGAGATTATAGACATGCTCATTGAACAACTATAATTATAATGAATCTCGCTTGCCAATCCAACTTCCGTCATCCATGCTGATTGTTGTGTGACGTGTGACATCTTGTTGAATGGTTCTGGACCTCTAAATGGTGCCTATCTTTCAGCTTCATATTGGTTCAAAATCATTTGACCGTATTTATTATAAGAGGCGTTAGCTCAACAAATTGTACGGTTTCTCCTTCAGCTGTTTAGTGGTTGATTATAATCCACACAATTGCTATTTATTTTTCCAGATCATTACATATTTACAGCCTGCCAGGGGGTTGGATGGAACAGAGCATTCAGAGACTCCTCTTTGTGTAAGTTCACAAACGTAGGGGAGTTAAATTTGCACTACATTCAAAAGAAATTGGACTGATAAAGAAAACATTAAATCTTCCCATTAATTTAGCCAGATGGGTGATGTGACTCCCTACCCATTGTCCGCCCACATCCAACATTCACTCATATGGCCCCTAGTCTATTTCCAATCTCTTCCACTGTGTTACTTTGAGAGTGCCTCACATTACCATCGCCATATAAAAGAAAAAGCAGAAATCAGTGGTGTAACTAACAAGCTGCTATTGCGTTTGAACGCATAGCGCTATTGTGATCTACTGGCAGCTACAGAGCTGCTGACTATAAGAGGATTCCTGATCACAGGGGAATCCATGACCTAGCGGAGGTTTGCAGGAACAGTGAGTACCTGGAAACAGCGGCGAGGCCCCCATTATGTCCGCAAATGTGGCCGGCCGGCTGGACTATAAGCAACTGAAGTGCAGGGGACTATGATCCCCTCTCCCTACCATCCTACCAGCCAACGTACAATACTGGAAAATAAAGTGGAGAACTTAGGTCAAGGCTGCTTTATCAAAGGGAGCTGAGGGAATGCTCTGTGTTTCACAGAGACATAAAAACTTAGAAATATAGAAAATAGGTGCAGGAGGAGGCCATTCAGCCCTTCAAGCCAGCTGCCATTCATTGTGATCATGGCTGATCATCCCCAATCAATAACCCGTGCCTGCCATCTCCCCATGTTACTTGATTCCACTAGCCCCTAGAGCTCTATCTAACTCTCTCTTAAATCCATCCAGTGACTTGGCTTCCACTGCCTTCTGTGGCAGGGAATTCCACAAATTCACAACTCTCTGGATGAAAAGGTTGTTTTCACCTCAGTCTTAAATGGCTTCCCCTTTATTCTAATAGCCCTGTCTCATGGTGCGAGTCTACTCACGAGTGACCCAAAGTGAAATAAAAAAAACAAACCGATGGTTATGTATGAGATTCCAAGTTTATGTTCAAGTGTTTAACCGAGTCCCCACGGGTGTGTCATTTCTGCGATGTTCCAAGTTCCTCTCCTGAGTTACCAAGTTCCTCTCCCGTTACTCTTGAGCCAACCGTGAATGAAGGTATGTTTTAATAAGCAACAGTGTTAAAGAAGACATCTCCATCCTGCGGCTTTGAGTTAAAGATAGAATTCAGCGCGGCCGCATCTATTGATATGACCTACAAAGGGAAAATGCGCACCCTCCAGTGCCAGAGCAGTTATACTTATGATTTGTTTGAAACACACATCATGTAGTTAGAAGACCAGCAGGCGAAGGTTTGTTATATTTGGAGGGGCAAGCGAAATATAATGCTGATAGGTCTGAGGTGTTGCACTTTAGGAGGGCTGATAAATTAGGACATGTGCAATGAGTGGTAGCAACATTGGGAATATCATATCAACAAAGAACGTTGTTGTACAAGTGAAAAAAAATAGTAAGATAAAACGAGAACTGCCCAGTTTGAAGTTTGATGCTTATTTTATGAGGAGTTAAGATGAGGAATTTCGTGAAGACCCCGCCAGCACGCATGTGCGACATTCTTCAAGGCAGCGGTGTGGAATCACAGATAGCAGCACTGACTGGAGATAGTAAGATTAAGAGACACTAATATACCAGTTGGCCTTATGATAGAAGGTTGGGAGCGGAGGGCAAGAAATCCCTCATCGTAACTCCTCATAAAATAAGGATCAAACTTCAAACTGGTAAGTACTCATTTAATCTTCCTATTTTACTTCGGAGTCACGTGATTGACTTCATGAAGATTTCAAAGCTCTGTGATTCCATGCCCTGGACCACGTCCATGCTCACACACTGCCGTAATTACTGATGGAGGAAGTATGTTAACGTATTTCAGACTTGAACAAGGCTGCAAAATAATAACGTATTTATTAATACAAACAAAAAAAACCTGAATTCGGGGAAAACATTTAGGGGACAGCACTTAAAACTGAATCCGCAAACGTCACGGGAGCGGCCACAGGTTTGTTATAGAAATGTTGGAATGTTCCTTCACTGGCCCTGTCCGCTGTTGCGAGGTCATGATCCATGGTACCTCCATGGTCCTCGCCACTGATGTGGATGCAGCCCTAGTAGAATGAGATTAAAAAATGTCAGTGTCTACACCTGCTGCACAGTCACCCTGTGATGTCGGTTTTTTGAAGCTGATGAACAGACCTGTTTCCATTCTCCTGATGTTTTTGGTGACATTGATGTAATGTCAGAGATAGGTGGTTATGCAGAGTCGTACATCAACGGGATATGCTCAGAATTCCAATTTCAGACCTGTTGTTCCAGGCCTGTGATGTTTGAGTAACTCGTCTATAAAGAAGGTTACTTTGGTGGGGCCGAGATCATCCTGTCCAGTTTTAGTTTGTGGAGGGTCTGGACCCGTTGTGCTGTGATCAGTGCCATTAACATCACCACTTTGAAGGTGAGTTTATCTAGTGGTAGATCTGAAACTGGTGACCAGCTCCTGAGTAGGGGCAACACGACTCCAATGTCCCGGGTAATATTATAGCGTGGTCATGGAGGGTTCAAATTGAATATACTCCTCATAAGTTTCGATACCAGCTGGTTAACGTATTCTCCGATATTGAGATAGGATGACAATGCACTTCTGGCACTGTTGATGGCACTGTATCTAAGGCCTTCGTCATAGTGAAGCCCTGCGAGGAAATCCAACACATCACTGATCGTTGCAGAGTTGTAGGTGGTCTTGGTCCAAGTACAGAAGGCCTCCCATTTCCTTATGTGGGCAAGGTACTGCTTTGTCGTGGACTCTCTGCATGATGCTGTGATGATATCCATGGTCCCCATTGACAGCCCAAATCCCAGTAATGGCCTCTTCAGAACCTGCAAGCCAACAAGTTCAGATGACCATGGCACGGATGACTTTCTCCTGTTATAGGATGGGTCACTAGATTCTGGCAGTTAGGAACCTGCACCCATGGTTCTTTCACCATGCCGAGGACCACCGGGTACCATGGTTGTGTGGGCCAGTCGGGTATTATCAGAATCCCAGATGCATAGTCTAGCTGGATCTTCTGCAATACCCGACTGATGAGGCAGAAAGGGGGAAATGCATAGAAGAACAACTTCCCCCAATGTAGTGAGAACGCATCCATCACCACTGCCCCAGGATCTGGTTCCCAAGAGACATATGTTGGTATCTGATGGTTCAACCTGGACGCAAAGAGGTTGATATCTGGTGTTCCATACTTAGCTATAATATTAGCAAATATTTGGGGGTTCAACATCCACTCGGTGTTGTCATTAAATACTCGTGACCTGGTGTCCGCCACTGTATTGAAATTAGCTGGAAGATAAGTAGCTGATATCCAAATATTTATTTCAATACACCAGAGCCAAATTATGTTTGCCAATTCATCGCAAGATATCGACTTGATACCACCCATATGGTTTAAATATGCCACCACTGTGGTATTATCTATCTGAAGGCGGACATGCGTATGATGCATAGTTGTGCAGTAAGCCCACAGTCCGTGAAATGCTCCCAGCATTTCCAAATAGTTTATACATTGTGATTGGAGTAAAGTAGATTTGTGCAAATCCCATCTGCCGCCACTACTGGAAGTGGTGTCGGGAGCTCCCCAGCCCTGGGCACCTGCGACGGTATGTAACACGACTAATGGGTTTGAAATTATGATGGGATTAAAACAATTACAAATGTTGCTAATCCACCATCGTAGCTCAATTTTTGCCTTGTTTGGCAGCTGCATAGGTCTGTCAAAATGTCCAGCATTTGGTTTTCATGCTGAGATCTTTGCTCTTTGCAAATTTTGATAATGTAACGGCCCAAATTGTGCAGCTGGAAATGTAGCAACAAGTTTTCCAATCACCTTGGCAGCATGTCTAATAGTCGGTTTCCTGGCGCAATAAGGCTATTACATGCCTCTATTATATCTGTTACTTTGTTCTCTGGGAGAGTGACAATCATATGATTGGTGTTAACCATGAATCCCAGGTAGTCCATAATCACAGAAAGGTTGAACTTAGATTTGTCTGGATGGATGACAAACCCGTTTTTCGAACAGTGACTTGGTAGCTGTCACAGCTGATTTAGCTAATTCCAAAGTTTTTCCCACAATTAAAATGTCATCAAGGTATGCCCTGACTATGTGGTTTTGTCTTCTTAGAAACCAATACTGGTTTTAGTATTTTGGTAAACAACCTGGGGGCTGTTGTGAGTCCATTAGGTAAGGCTTTGTACTGCCATAGCTGCCCCATCCAGACAAATGTTAAGTATTTACGGTGATGTTTCCGTATAGGCACTGAATAGTATGCGTCTTTTAGATCAATGCAGGCCATGAAGCACCCTCTGGAAATCAATTGCTTAGCCGTTTCAAATGTTTCCATCTTGAAATGGGTATATTGTACAAAGGTATTCAAGTGGGTTAAATCAATTATGATACGACATCCACCATCTTTTTTTGGTTTTAGTAAAGCTGTTAGATACAAACTCAAGAGGTTCATGTATCGTTTTATCTTTAACCCCCTTGGTGTATAACCTTAATAGTTCTGCATGTCCTTCCACCTTCTCTTTGTGAAAGAGTACAAATTTCCGGCTAGGTACATGCTGAGCTGGGGGAAGTTGTCCGTTTATGAATTCAATTTCGTAACCATGAATACTTTGTAATATAAAAGTGTCAGAAGTTAAAGAACTCCATGCGTACCAGAACAGACGCAAACTCCCTCCTACTAGTTGTTGTGTTGCTGGGATGTGGGGTTGGCACATCTTCCAGGCTGGTCGCTGTGGGCCCTGGCCTAAAAAAGGCCTCTGTTGATAGGGCTCGACCTTACGGTAAGTTCCCGTTGCTCCGTTGGGTTGAAGCCAAGGCCTGTTTGCTGTTGAATATGGATGCTGCCTATGGTACACCGGTGGTCTGCTCGAGGAAGGCGGTTTAATCAATCCGACCGCTTTGGTTTCCTTGTCCAGGTCTTTAACCTGTTTAGGCAGGTCATCACCAAACAATTGTCTTGGTGGCGGCGTAACGTTGGCCTTACACAAACCCGCAAACTTGTGGTTTCATGTAGGACGGATAGAGCTCTTCCGAAAGTAGTTGATTTCGTACTGTGTGTTGCATAGCAGAGCTAATGCATCTTGCTGCTCTTCCGTCATGTCCGTACCGTCTATTGACCTGGCAAATGCAGTGATGCCTGAGGTCAGTAATTTCAGGATCCTTTGGATTTTTAACTCCTGAGCCCTGATCCCGGGGCTGATGTTACCCCATATGAGTGTATTAACAGTAGGGACATTCAGCGACACGCAATTCTCCGGAGCCCTGTATTTGCCGGTTGCCTCCGAAATTACCTGTTCTCGTAGCTGGTGGGTCGTCAGGTAATTTATGCTAGCCGCTAGCCTCGGCTGAAGAGGCTGCCCTTTCTGGGATGGTTCGGCGAACTTCGATACCACTCCCAGAAGTTCCTCTTCTGGCATCTCTTGCAACAATGGATCTTCCACCAACCCCTCAAAAATCAAATCAAATACGTTTATTTGTCATTGCACATCAACTGTACAACTAAATTTCATGTGCATCCCCTTCAATGGTAAACAATAAAAGACACGGGATAAAAAGTTGAAAAAAAAGAACAAAAACACAATAACACAAACAACCATTTAATCTTACATTTACATTTACTACAAGATCAATGCATAAAATAAGTAATAGATAATAAAAAATGCACATTATATTGCACATTCTAGCAGACAAATTTTTATTTGCACCCTGAATTGTGTAGTGTTGCCCGTAGAGTTATCTGTTTGAGTTAAGTAATGGCACGTGGCTAGTGCCTGACTTCTAGCACTCCCTATTGAGGAGGGAGAGATGTTGGACAGCCCTGTCATGGGCCCTGCCATGGATCTCCGTGATCCTAGGGACGCACGCTCCTGATGGAGAATGTCCCTCTCGAGCAGCTGCTCGACCATGCACTCCATTCGAGCTATGCGACCGCCGCCGCTATCTGCGAACGGCAAGTCATCTTCCCCACGCTCTGATGAACAAATGGGGCCTCTACTGACAGTCCGCACCTCATCGAGGTGATGTCTATGGGACTGAGATAGGTAGTCGATGCCAGCCGCTCCTACGGGGCTACATGACTCCCGTGCGGATTTGACACTTGTCCGCGGTCTTCCAGATGGAAGCGGTGGAGAGTTAGTGCCAGCCGCTCCTGCGGGGCTACACGACATCTGCGTGGGCTTGCCGCCAGTCCCGGGTCTTTGGGACTGATGCGACGCAAAGTCGGTGCCAGCCACACCAGCGGGGCTACTCGACTTTGGTGCGGTTTTCCCACCGGTCCGCCCTCTAGCGAACTGTAACGGTGGAGTGTTGGGGTGTGCTGTTGAGACAGGCCCTGTTTTACGCACCTTTTTACCGCCGGCCCGGTTCTGTTTGGGCTGCAGCGGTAGGGAGTCGGGGTTTTGTCTACCCTGCTCCCACGCAGTCCTCATACCAGTATGCAGATCCCTGGCCTGCTGGGGTGGAGAGTCGGGTCCTGCCGACTGAGCGGGGCTCCCTGACTTCCGCGCTTTTTTCCCGGCCCGCGTTACGGGTGCTGCCGGTTCTGCGGTCAGCTCCGGGGATGTTGGCCGCCGACTTCGCACTGAAGTCCCGCGGTCAGTAGAGGCAGCCTTCGGCGCAGCCTTCTTTTTTGAAAACTAACAAGCTCAAGGTTAGTGATAACTTACCTGAAGGCCTTTTTGAAGCTGCCGGCAGAGGAGCACATCCCCCCAACCCCCCAAGCTGTCGACTGCAAATGCTAGCGACGATATTTCACACATACATGCTGGCGGGGTCTTCACAAAGTCACTCACGTGACTTCGAAGTAAAATTGCTTGAAGGCAACATCGCAGCTAGATAAAAGATAGACACAACGTGCCGGAGTAACTCAGTGGGTCAGGCAGCGTCTGTGGAGAAAAAGGATGGGTGTCATTTCATTAGATGGGTCCCGATCCGATACATCTCTCCAGGAATGCTGCCTAATCCGTGGAGTTACTTCGGCACTTTGTGTCTATCTTTGGTATAAACCAGCACCTGCAGTTATTTGTTTCTACTTAGCACAGCAAGATGTGGTGTTTAGGTAGATGGCGATACAAAAAGCTGCAACTGTTATCATCTTGGGAAAACACGAAGCACTGGAAGAACTCAGGGGGTCAGGCAGCTTCCGTGAAGGGAATGGAGGGGTACGTTTCCTATTGGGACCCTTCTTCACACCGATGGTGAAGAATGGTCATTCCAAAGAAGGATCGCGGCCTGAAATGTCGCATTCTATTGCATGACCCACCGAGCTCTTATCCACCAAGCACTGGATGATTTGCTCAAGGTGGGTTGGAACGTGTACGGAATCCTTGCTTTCATTAACCGAGGCTTAGAAGGGTCGCCAGGTTATGGTAAAACGTTCTAAAGCATCACAGTAAAACTACATTAATCTAACATTCTTGAGACTTCAGTGGCGCCCAAACAAGCAGATTTCCCGGAAAGGACACAAAGTGCTGGAGTAACTCAGCAAGCTAGGCTGCACCTCCGGAGAACATGGATAGGTGGTGTTTCGGGTCGGGGCGATCTTCAGAGTCTGAACCGTGCTACCGGAGAGCACGAGTTTCTGGACGGTCTGGTGTTGCTCCCGCCTGACCCGCTGAGTTACTCCATCACTTTGTGTCCTTTTGTCTAAACCAGCATCTGCAGTTCCTCATTCCTACCGCAGATTTTCTGGTCTATTGGATATCCTTATTAATGCACTAAGGCATCTTGTTTTCCCATTTTTATATATGTTTGACAGCAGAGTGCTACATTTTCTATTGAACCCAAGAACTTTAGAGGGAGTGCGGGCATCAGAAGCAGGTGAGTTTGACGGGAGCGTGGGTGCCGCGTACCAGCGAGTGGTACTTCCCCAACTCTACCCCCACTCTACATCTCTTTGTCTCACCACACAGACCAAACTCCCCACCACTGACTACAACTGCATTTCATGCTGCTTCGGTAAAGCAGCCAACTTAACTAAAGACCTTTCCTACCCGGGCCATTCCTTCCTCTCCCCGCTCCCATCGGAAGAAGAAACAGAAGCTTAAAAGCGCGCATCAGTAGAATCAGGAATGCATCCTTTCCCTCTGTTATCAGGCTTTTGAATGGTCCTTCCATAAGTTGGGGGACCGTCCGATTCTCCTCTACCTCATTGTGGCCATTGGACTTTGTCTCTGGAATTCAGCGCCAAAATATTGAGAACGACAAGATCTGCATTTTGTTTCTGTCCCGATCTATGTACTTGAATTTAGTTTACTTCTATTTATGTATAGTATTATCTGATTTGACTGGATAGCATGCAAAACATAACTTTACACATGAAAGTAATAAATCTAAACCTAATGTTGTTTGTATCGGGTAGTTGTGCATTGTCGTGGTGAGTTTGTCGGTAGCAAGCATCTTTCTGAAAGCAATGAATGCTGAGGGCAAACCTTAACAACCTGAATACGGACTTCCAGAGGGGTCTTGACAAAGTCGCAATACGTGGTGTAAAGTGAATATTGAAAGCATGTACACGCGGTCAACAAAATATTAGACAATCTTGGTAAATGCTTGTGGGAAAGTGAATAGTGTGTCCCCCCCCTTCCCGGATCAGAGTCACAGCCATCGGTAGCCACAGTCACCCGTAAATAAACCCACTACATCCAATATGATCATGGATGACAATCCATTTAACCTCAGTGTAAATTCATCTGAAGGTTCCTGCTCCCGCCTTTTGCTGTCACTTTCAATGCTGCTACTATTGGAGTCTGGCCTTGGGTAACTCCATTCCCACCTGGGAAATGAAAAGTTCCCATTGACGGTGCCATGGTAGACTCACGAGTCAATAAGGTAAACGCACGAGCACTACATTATTACAACAAGTTTAAATGTTTCAATTTTTAATTTAAACTGTTAGAAACATAGAAACATAGAAATTAGGTGCAGGAGTAGGCCATTCGGCCCTTCGAGCCTGCACCGCCATTCAATACTATCATGGCTGATCATCCAACTCAGTATCCCGTACCTGCCTTCTCTCCATACCCCCTGATCCCCTTAGCCACAAGGGCCACATCTAACACCCTCTTAAATATAGCCAATGAACTGGCCTCAACTACCCTCTGTGGCAGAGAGTTCCAGAGACCCACCACTCTCTGTGTGAAAAAAGTCCTTCTCATCTCGGTCCTAAAGGATTTCCCCCTTATCCTTAAGCTGTGACCCCTCGTCCTGGACTTCCCCAACATCGGGAACAATCTTCCTGCATCTAGCCTGTCCAACCCCTTAAGAATTATGTAAGTTTCTATAAGGTCCCCTCTCAATCTCCTAAATTCTAGAGAGTATAAACCGAGTTTATCCAGTCTTTCTCAATAAGACAGTCCTGACATCCCAGGAATCAGTCCGGTGAACCTTCTCTGCATTCCCTCTATGGCAATAATGTCCTTCCTCAGATTTCAAGACCTGAACTGTACTCCAGGTGTGGTCTCACCAAGACCCTATACAACTGAAGTAGAACCTCCCTGCTCCGAAACTCAAATCCTTTTGCTATGAAAGCTAACATACCATTCACTTAATTTTAACTCATGGAAAACCTCAAGCATGTTTGAATTTTTTCATGAGTTAACAGGTTTCACGGGTACCTGCCATTAGCGCCACGAGTCGCTAAGTTGCGCGCGCGAGTTCCGACGTTCCTACTACGTTAATTGTACGTGATTACCACGAGTGAATACTCGGGGTCCCTCATGGGACAACTTGCACCATGAGACAGGCCTTTAAGAATGTGGCCCCTGGTTCTGGACTCGTCCAACATTGGGAACATTTTTCCTACATCTAGCTTGTCCAGTCCTTTTAAAATTGTATATGCTTTTATAAGATTCCCCCTCATACTTCTAAACTCCTGTGAATACAATCCTAGTCTTTTCAATCCTTCCTCATATGACAGTCCCGCCATCCCAGGGATCAATCTTGTGAACCTACACTGCACTGCCACAATCACAAGGATGTCCTTCCTCAAATTAGGAGACCAAAACTGTACACAATACTCCAGATGTGGTCTCACCAGAGCCCTATACAACTGCAGAAGAACCTCTTTACTCCAATACCGAAATCCTCTTGTTAAGAAGGCCAACATTCCATTAGCTTTCTTCACTGCCTGTTGTACCTGCACGCCAACTTTCAGTGACTGGTGTACAAGGACGCCCAGGTATCACTGCACCTCCCCCTTACCTAACCTAACCCCATTGAGATAATAATCTGCCCCCTTGTTTTTGCCGCCAAAGTGGATAACCTCACATTTATCTGTATTATACTGCATCTGCCACGCATCTGCCCACTCACTCAACTTGTCCAGGTCATCCTGCAAACCACTAACATCCTCTTCACAGTTCACACTGCCACCCAGCTTTGTGTCATTCGGAAACTTGCTAGTGTTGCTCCTAATTCCTTCTTCCAAATCATTAATATAAATGGTAAACAGTTGCGGCCTCAACACCGAGCCTCGCGGCACTCCATAGCCTGAACATTTCTCCTTCCATTGCACGGACCGAACACAGGCATCTGGGAAAGGGAGAGTCTTCCTCATGGTCAACTCATGGTTTATTACAAATATATGTTTATATTGTATTTTGGTGGTGGGTTCTTGCTTGTTTTATTGTAGTGTAAATATTTTAAAATAATTTAATAATTTTTTTGATTTAAAATAAAACAAAAAACTGCTAACCAAATGCTCTGGTACCAGTTGACCACTTTGGTCCCATCGACCATCTTTGCTGAGATCACCCAGAGGAAGTTGGTGGACTTCTTCTGGGGCAACAGAAAGCACTGGGTCTCTGCAGCGGCCCTGAGTCTCCCGATCGAGGAGGGTGGTCAGTCGCTGGTGTGCATTTGCACCAAGTTGGCGGCTCTCCGCCTCAGGACCCTGCAGAGATACCTGTACTCAGGGCATCCTTCCAGGCGGCACGTGCTGGCGAAGTACTTTTTCCAACAGGCCGCCTCCTTCAAGGTGGTACGCGGATCCCGATGTTGGGCATCAGCGTGCCATCCTGACATCCACCGGGATTTGTTGAGAATCTGGAACCTTGTTGCCATTGACCTCCACCTGCGGAGGGCGATGGCCCGGGCGTGAGAGCAGCCGGCCCTTGTCCCGCCGCACCAGGTGTCGGGGGGGCTCAAAAGTATCTGTGGTTGTGCAAACCCCCACTCAGCCGGAAGTATTCATTGGACCATGCGCCGTAATCCTTCCCGGGAGCCGGCCCCACACAACTTGAGCCGCCTTTCCTCGACAACCTTCACCTCCGTCCGAGACGCATGGAGGCATGTCCTGTACAGGCTCCTCCTCCACACCCTGCACTTCCTCGCACTGGTCCACCATCCGGACACTAGGTGGCGGTCAGTGTTGCCTTCCGGTCGCGAGGGGGGCCCCCGGTGGTGGTCCCTCTATGCAGGGATTCTCCTCCTCTACATTGGGGACCTGGGGTGGAGGGTGCTGCACCGAGGTGTTCCCTGCAGCCTGTTTCTCTCGCAGTTCACCGACTCGCCAGCCGCCTGCCGCTGTTGCGGGCTGGAAGAGTCTGTGTACCACGTGTACACGGAGTGTGTGAGGCTGCAGCCACTGTTTCAATACCTAAAGGGGCTGCTCCTTGCCCTCTGGCTGCATTTATCACCCACCATCCTCCTCTTTGGACACCCTGTGCCCAAGGGAGAGGGTTGGCCGAGGATGTCCTGGTTGGGTTGCTCCTGGGCCTGGCCAAGCTGGCCATCCACAAATCGCGGAGCCAGGCAGAGGAGGGATCTACCTGAGCTGGCTGCCTGCCCCTCTTCTGGGATTACGTCCGTGCCCAGGTGATGTTGGAGAGGGATTACGCGCTGACCATGGGCGTGTTCCTGAACCGCTGGGCACCGCGGGTGTAGAATGTATCCTCAATAAGGATGGGGAAATAGTTATTTAATATTTAAGAATATTTTTTTATTTTGTATTACGGTGGTGGGTTGTTTATTTGCCAGTGTATTTTTGTAAATAGTTGATTTAAATTATTTTTGAATGTAAAACAAAAGCTGGTTACCAATCTCAGGGAACTGGGTCTCTGCACATCTCTGTGTAAATGGATCCTTGACTTCCTCATCAACAGACCACACTGTTCGAAATGGCAGGGACACTTCTTCAACATTAACAATCAGTGCAGGAGCACCTCAAGGCAGCGTGCTCAGCCCCCTGCTCTACTTACTCTATATTCATAACTGTGTAAGCATCGAGTGTGCAAACTTACTGAGTGCAATAGCAAAACCTTCCTGTATTTGTAGATTGAGGCTAAACGGAAATTGGAGGAACAGCATCTCATATTTCGCTTGGGCAGCTTACAGTCCAGTGGTATGAATATTGATTTCTCTCACTTCAGGTAGCCCCAGCATTCCCTCTCTCTCTATCCCTCCCCCACCCAAGTCGCACTAGCTTCTCGTTTTCACCCTAGCAACAGCTAACAATGGCCTGTTTCCTTGATCATCGTTACTTTTTTGCGTCTCTTTCATTCATTGTTCTTTATCTCTCTACATCATTGCCTATATCTCTCGTTTCCCTTATCGCTAACGAGTCTGAAGAAGGGTCTCGACCCGAAACGTCACCCATTCTTTCTCTTCAGAGATGCTGTCGGTTCAACTGAGTTACTCCAGTTTTTGTGTCCATCTTTGGTTTAAACCAGGATCTGCAGTTCCTCCCTACACATTTCCTAGACTTGAATCAGCCCTGGATAACTACTGTTACCTGGTAACCCGATCTAATAGCCAATTAATTAGTTTGCAACTTCCATTGGCAAGCAACGTTTTACCACTAACAGGGTGTGAGAAACCAAATTAATGTAAAAGTTACATTTAATGCTAATTGCAAAGCTGTCAAGTGTGTGGAAATCTGCAAAGACAAAAACCTCATAGTTTTGAGTTCAGTTTCAAAGGTCCCCAAGGTCTTTTATTGTCACGTGTACCAATTAAGCTACAGTGAAATGCAAATTACCATACAGCCATATTAAAAAAAGCTACAAGACACACAACTACATAAAAAGAACATAAACATCCACCACAGCAGACTCCCCACATTCCTCACTGTGATGGACGGCAATAAAGTCTAATCTCCTTCCCTCATTCTTCTCCCGTGGTCAGGGCAGTCAAACCATCCGTTGGGACGATGGTGCTCCCGCAGCCGGTTGAGGTCCCCGCATCAGGGCAATCGAAGCTCCCGCGTCGGGGTGGTCGAAGCTCCCGTGGCTTGGAGTTCCTGAAGTTGGTCTATTACCAGAGAGCGCGGGCTCCATGATGTTAATGTCCACAGGCACCTGCGGTAGAGCTCACAGGTCCCCTGCAAAGGGACCGCGAGGTTCGCGATGTTTAGTCCATAGGGACAGACAGAGTGTTGCCAAGGCAGTCATTGCCGGCACCACCGGTGGTTCTCAATGTTCTTTAAGTAATTAGATGCTAGTGGCAGGGATTTTGCAGCTCAGCTGGTTGCTCACTGCAGATTTCCTTTTTCTTTCTGCAAATACTTGACGGGGTGCATTATAAATGCTAAGTCTCTCCATTGCTGAAATGTCATGTATAATTAGAAGTATTTAAAATGATTTCACAGTGCAAATGTTAACTGAGGTGGTAATATATCAGGTAAAACTTGTCAGTGTTAAAGATGAAAAATTCTGGAACCAAAATGTATCGGTAACAACGGTTGGTCCACTGAGTCAGAATGTTGTCGGTTTAAACCCTGCTGACTGTTCCAGCAGAGTATAGAATGAGAGCGACACTCTCAGAGAGCATGCTTGTTCAATGGGGTAAGAAACCGGTATGTTTCCTCTTCCAAGAACTTTAAACAAAAAATCCCATATTTCAAAGATGAGCAAAAAAAATATCCAAGGTCTTCCAGCCATTATTTCCCCTCAGTCACTTGCCAGTAACCAGGATATCTGTTTGTATGTATTTTTCCCTCATTGTGTGATCTAGCTGTATGTTTTATTTGCTACGTTGCAAAAGTGACAGTGTTTCTGTATATGCTTTGTTGACACAATGAATTGCAGATGCCGGTTTACCAAAAAATACTGCAAATACTTCACTGACCATACTTACGTCTTCTGAAAGTTACAAGTGTGTCCTCAAAGGGCCTGTCCCACTTAGGTGATTTTTTTCGGCGAGTACAGGTGACTAGGCTGTCGCCACATGGCCACGGGGTGATGCCTGAATGGTCGTGAGTAGTCGCCTAAAGAGTTGTAACTTTTTTCTTGTCGCCGCTGTATTTTGAAATGTTCAAAGTCTTTCGGCGACTGTGGACTTGACGTAGCTTGCCTTCTCCTGACGTAGGTGCTGTCGTAGGTTGTCGCCAGGATGTCGTAGGTTGTCGTCAGGTGACGTTGGTTGTTGCTGGGCGCTGACTTCGGTGAATTCCAATGGCGACTACCTACGTCAACCGGTGACAGGCTCTGGTGACTGAATTGTCTGACGTTGCCTTCAGTTGTCACGGACAGAGTCGTTGCTTCTCATAGCTTGTCGCGGGTGGGTATAGGCTGACTTTGGTTGTCGTAGGATGTCCACTGCGTGGTTGTAGATTGTCATAGATGTGGTAATTGGTGGACGTCCTAATGGGTCGCCGGTTGTTGGTAGCTTGCCGTAGCTTGACGTCGACTAGGTGGTAGGTTGCCGTAGATATTGGTAAATGGTAGGGAATTGAGGAACGCTGTGGAACAGACGGATCTAGGAATAACTGTGCATAGTTCCCTGAAGGTGGAATCGCATGTAGATAGGTTGGTAAAGAAAGCTTTTGGTGTGCTGGCCTTTATAAATCAGAGCATTCAATATAGGAGTAGGGAAGTAATGTTAAAATTGTACAAGGCATTGGTGAGACCAATTCTGGAGTATGTTGTACAATTTTGGTCGCCTAATTATAGGAAGGATGCCAACAAAATAGAGAGAGTACAGAGGAGATTTACTAGAATGTTGCCTGGGTTCCAGCAACTAAGTCACAGAGAAAGGCTGAACAAGTTAGGTCTTTATTCTTTGGAGCGCAGAAGGTTAAGGGGGGACTTGATTGAGGTCTTTAAAATGATGAAAGGGATAGACAGAGTTGATGTGGATAAGCTTTCCCATCGAGGGTAGGGAAGATTCAAACAAGAGGGCATGACATGAGAATTAAGGGACAGATGTTTAGGGGTGAAATGAGGGGGAACTTCTTTACTCAGAGAGTGGTGGCTGTGTGGAGTGATCTTCCTGCAGAAGTGGTGGAGGCAGGATCGATTTTAACATTTAAAAGTAAAGTGGATAGGTATATGGACGGGAAGGGAATGGAGGGGTATGGTCTGAGTGCATGTTGATGGGACTAGGGGAAAATAAATGGTCGGCACGGACTGGAAGGGCCGAGAGGGCCTATTTCCGTGCTGTAATTGTTATATGGTTATATGGTAGATATTGTTGTGGGGGGGGGGGGGGTGAAGTCACCGTTCTTTCGGTGACGTGCTATGACTGTGACTGTCGCTGACAGTTGCCGAAAAAATCACCTAAATGGAACAGGCCCTTAACATAATTTATTATTTCCTTTTATCTCCTCTGTAAGTAAAACTCTTGGGTTCACCATTTGATAGGTCCTTAGTTGTGTCATCTGGCTAGTGCTTCAGCAAGGCAGGTTGTGGATCTGCTGTCAAATTGTGAGAGTCACATATTTTTTATTCTTAGAATGAAGTAGGGCTCACTACAAAGTGTTAAAGAAGGAACTGCAGATGCTGGAAAATCGAGGGTACACAAAAGGCTGGGGAAACTCAGTGGGTGCAGCAGTATCTAAGGAGCGAAGGAGATAGGCGACGTTTCGGGTCGAAACCCTTCTTCTACAAGTTGAGATCCATGCTCTCTCGAAGAATGTTGCCTGAGTTAATAGAAAGTGCACTTTAATTCTACATGGTAAGTGTGGGACAGGATTGGTCATTTAATGCATTGCAACTGTGACTATTTATTTTGTGTAGGAAGGAACTGCAGATACTGGTTTAAAAGCAAAGATAGACACAAAAAGCTGGAGTAACTCAACGCAGCATCTCTGGTTAAAAAGAACAGTGTAGGTGACATTTCAGACCGTGACCCTTCTTCAGTTTGAAGAACGGTCTCAACCTGAAACGTCACCTATTCCCTTTCTCCAGAGATGCTGTCTGACCTGCTGAGTTACTCCAGTTTTTTGTGTCTATCTACAATTCCTTTGTGTTTGATCTTCAGGTCCCAACAGCTGCCCCTCCCCCCCACCCCTCACCCCAATTCCTCATCATAGTGATCGCAGGACTGATCCCGTCCAGCTACTAGCGATTGCTCGTAGCATCCTCTGCTAAGTGAGTGCACCCTGACCCAGCCCATCACTGCCCAGAAGCTCTCTCCTCAGTAAATTGAATACTTTATTGTCACATGTGACAAGTCTTTGCTTGCAGACCTTGCCAAGATATGCAAATAGCCGCCCATAAAGGGGACTTTCAAAGTTACAGATTCCCGCTCCCCCTGTGCCAGTTCCCCTTTTGTCCACCCCCCCCCCCTTCCTCATGGCGCTCCCCCCACGCCGGGACCTCCTTTGTTTCTTCCCCCGGCAGCGGCGTCCTCACATCCACGTGTCCGTCCTCGCCCGTCGATCGATGGCTGCACCGACTTATCCACTAACGCCGCCGGGTTCTCTCCGGATGCCTCCGTGGAGCCGACCCAGGCCCCAGCCATGGGCTCTGCAGCCTCAGGCTCAGATGGTCACGGGCTCCGCCGGCCGGCAATGCTCCGTCGACCGGCGAGATTCCCCCGCCTGCCCGAGATGTTCCATCGCGGGCCTGCGAGGCTCCGGCCTTTGCTTTCAGCTGCAGCCTCGGTGCCACCGGAAGGTTTCTGCCACTCGTACGCACTAGCTCAGGTCGGCAATTTGCCCGATTCTATTTGCATTCTCCACTAAAGAGGACGTTGGAAGATAAGGGAAATGAATGTGTAAAGGCTATTCTGTCACAGGCAGCATAAATGACTTTGTACTCCTTGCATCATTGTCCCATCACCAAAATACCTATTGACTTTGCATGAACATTTGGTAATTTTGCTGTTCAATCTGGTTTATGGTGTTCACCAAGGTGGAAGTTGAGATGACTAGCTGAAGATACGCCACCCAACACTTCTATCCAGAGATGCTGCTTACCGGCTGAGTTACTCCAGCATTTTGTGTCTATATTCACACCTTACACCACTGTCGTGACATAGATTCTGTAATGTTTAAAGAACAACAGAAGATAACCAAAAAGACAACACGGGGAGCAAAGATGAGGTACGAAGGTAAGCTAGCCAAGAATATAAAGCAGCATAGTAAAAGCTTCTTTAGGTATGTGAAGAGGGAAAAAATAGTTAAGACCAAAGTTGGACCCATGAAGACCGAAAAAGGTGAATTTATTATGGGGAACAAGGAAATGGCAGATGAGTTGAACAGGTACTTTGGATCCGTCTTCACTAAGGACGACACAACCAATCTTCCTGATATAGTAGTGGCCAGAGGATCTTGGGTGACAGAGGAACTGAAGGAAATTCACATTAGGCAAGAAATGGTGTTGGATAGACTGATGGAACTGAAGGCTGATAAATCCCCAGGGCCTGATGGTCTGCATCCCAGGGTACTTAAGGAAGTGGCTCTAGAAATCGTGGATGCATTGGTGATAATTTCCCAATGTTCTATAGATTCAGGATCAGTTCATGTGGATTGGAGGGTAGCTAATGTTATCCCACTTTTTAAGGAAGGAGGGAGAGAGAACACAGGAAATTTTACTTCGGAGTCACGTGAGTGACTACGTGAAGAAGGCCGTCAGTCCGCTTGCGCATCATTACGTCTGAAGCATGCGCCAACGACTGACTGGCAGGCATGTCGCGTCCTTCCAGCGGAAAGTTTTAAAAACTCGGGTAAGTGTTTTAAAACTACTCTGCGGTCGTGTTGGCGGGTTCGTTACTTCTTGTGTTCCAGCAAGTTAGAACCCAAACCATGTCAAAGTTGAGGAGATTGACTGCGGGGTAGCCGGCTACTGATGACCGCGGAGAGGCGGGTAGCGGGCGACTGTCCGAATAACCTTCCAGGCCGCTGGCGGTGGAACCAGCGGCAGCAGACTTGGTGCCTGAGGAGAGCACCGTGGCAGTCCCGCCGGGGCGCAAGGCCACTCACAAGTCTGCCAGGCCCGTAGACTCAGATGAGTCGGGGCCGGAGGGAACCCCTCCTTCACCGGGAAGCGTCTACGGACGACTCTCCCAGATGGAGCACCTATTGGAGCAGTGGCTGCCGACCGATCTGCTCCAGAGGAGGGAGCAGTATCAGCCCGGGGCTCCACGGGAGCCCGCGCTAGCAGCACCGTACACAGGGCTGCGAAGTGTCTCCCTCTCTGGAGAGGGGAGTACACAGAGTCACTATATCCCTGAATCAGAGTATGGAGGCACAGCAGGTGAACACTCCCGGGGTCATGGGACTGAAATGTCACTTTTGGCATCCAAATTTGTCATCCCTACACCATCAGGAGCACCCCTGGATGAAGATCTGGCCACTACTATAAACTATTTGGCATCACACCAGCTCAAAGACCTGGCAATGAAGGAGACCACAAACAGGTACCATACTCCTTCCCACTGTGCCTCCCTCAATGTGCCGGCCGTCAACCACTCCATCTGGGGTCATATTGGAGCGGGTATCAGAGCCCAGGAAGCCAAGCTCCAAAAAATAGTTTTAAATTATTGGCCTCTGGCATCACAGCCTTTACGAGGTCTGTAGATGGGGGGCTGCTGACGGAGACACAGCAGGACGCAGAGGGGCTTCTGTGTAATGCCCACTTTGAAATAAATTGTCTGCGTAAAAACACAATACAGCTGGCACTCAATCCCAAATTTGCTGTGCTGTGCAAGGCCAGCAACGTCCAGCCGGCCAATTATCTATTTGGGGCAGACCTGCCGAAGCAGGTCCGCGAGCTGGATGATGAGGCCAAGACCATTCACCTCATGAGCCGAGCCCAAACAACACCCAGGGGCTCATCACACCAGGCTCATCCCTATGCCTCCTTTAACACCAGGCGAAACCAGCCTAGGGGCTCCGGGACCAGAGGAAGACTCGAGCTGGAGGCACCGAGGTATTTATTAGGGGTAGGCCCCAGCCGGCCCACAGTTCGGTTGCACGGGGGGTACTTGCCATCAGCCCTCCTTCCCAAGCCATGAGGGCGGAAGCCAGCACCACATCAGCAGTAACGTCCAAGGTAGGAGAACCTAGTTTCTTGTGGAACACCTTACACATCACTCACTCACAAGTTGGGGGAAGATTGCGACATTCCTTGAATGAATGGAGCTGGATCACAGCAGACCCGTTCATACTGCACAGTTACAAGGTTTCAAAATTGAGTTCCTTCTTGATTCATCACCGCCCACACAAAATTTACCAAACTGCTCATATGTGTTTTCACAACAGGAAAGATTCGATGTACAAGTGGAAATTCAGGCTATACATAAAAAAGATTCAGAGATTGGTGTGATTCAGAGGTCGCAACAGGAATCACACCAATTTGTATCCAACATATTCACCAAGCGGAAAAAGGATGGAGGACGTCGTATCATCCTAGACTTGATGGAACTCAATACCCATGTGCAGTATAAACATTTCAAAATGGATAACTTGGCACAGCCATCCAACTGGTTTCCAAATGATGTTATATGGCATGCATTGATCTAAAAGATACATACTACTCGGTATCCATTCACAGGAGCACAGGAGATATTTGAAATTTAACTGGATGGGACAATTGTGGCAATTCAAAGCATTGCCTAATGGGCTAATGGGTTAATGAAAGCCTGAAATAAGCTAATTATTAAACAGCAGCCAACAATCAGACAAGCAGCGAGCACAATTGGCAAGCTTGTGTCAGCTTTTCCAGCTGTGCGCTTCAGACCCTTGCACTATCAAAATTTACAACGTGCAAAGGAACAGGCACTCAAATCCCACGCAGGCCATTTTGGAAGACCCATGCAATTGCGAGCAGAGGCCATTGCTGAATTACAATGGTGGGTAATGTATATGCATCACAGCTCTAAGAAAATTCTAATTCATAAATTCAATAATCTTACAAACCGATGCAAGTGGCCTGGGCTGGGGAGCAACAGATACCATCTCCAGCTGCGGAGGTAGATGGAATGTACAGGAGTCCTTAATTCTTCAACAACATGGTATTAACTACTTATAGTTGTTGGGCACACTCTATGGACTAAAGGCTTATTGCACACGATGCATCATGTGCATGTTCAACAACAGATTGACAATGTCAATCACATGGGTGGAATTATGTCTGTATCTTGTGACAAATTGGCAAACCTTCTTTGGAATTGGTGTATTGCAAGGAATATTTGGGTCACAGCAATCTACCTACCAGGTAGATACAACATGGTGGCGTACACAAGATCGCGGAAATTCAATGATAACACAGAATGGATGTTGAATCATGAACTGTTTAACGACATTGTCACCCGGTATGGCATGCGGGATATTGACTTGTTTGCATCCAGATTGAATCACCAGTTACCCAAATATGTGTCATGGGAGCCAGACCCTGGGGCAGTGGCAGTCAATGCATTCACAATGCATTGGGGCCAAATGTTCTTGTACTCTTTCCTCCATTTTGCTTCATCAGCCGATGCTTGGTAAAAATAAAGCAAGACAAAGCCACAGACATTTCATGGCTGCCCCAACAACAGGGATCTGCTGGTACACCCAGTAACGGGGGGCAACCACCCACTGCATGACCGAATCAATTTGTTGATTTGCAGATTCTGAGGAGACCATACCTGGGACACGGACTGGCTGACCGGACAGTGGATGTCATAACAGCAGCCTGGAGGGAAAGTACACAAAGGCAGTACATCTCTCACATCAAGAAGTGGGAGATGTACTGTCATGTCTCCAACATATCATATGATACAGTATGCATCACGGATGTTCTGGAGTTCGTATCATCATTATACTATAACCATAAATTAGGCTACAGTGCCATCAACAGTGCCAGGAATGCACTATCTTCATATTTCTGGATACGGGTCACCATCCGGTTGGGACACACCCCTTAATTACAAGGTTCATGAAGGGAATTTACAATTCAATACCACCCAGGCCATGGTATATGAACATTTGGGATGTGAGCATGGTGCTAACACAGCTTCGCCAGTGGGCGACAGCCACCTCCTTATCCTTAGCCAAACTCACCCTCAAGGTGGTCATGCTGATAGTGCTGGTAACTGCACAAAGAGTCCAGACATTGCACAAGCTACAACTGGACAACATGACCACCAATGTAAACACCTTAACCTTCATTATACACAACTTAATCAAACAGAGCAGGCCAGGGATACCAGGGCCCAAGCATGAGTTCATGGTATACCCCGGAGGATCCACGATTTTGTGTAGTGTCACACTTATCCATGGTCAATCCATTCATTGTGTGACGCCTGGACTCAAACCGGCATGAAATCACAGATCATTGAAATCTTCACGTAGTCACTCACGTGACTCCGAAGTAAAATACTAAGATTAAACGAGAACTTACCAGTTTGAAGTTTGATCTTGATTTTACGAGGAGTTACGATGAGCAATTACGTGCCCACCACTCCCAACACTCATTATCAGGTCATCTGGTAGTTCTAGTTCTCCAAATCTTATTATCTACAAGTCTCTTATCTGTGATTTCACACCGCTGCTTTGAAGATTGACGCGCTAGCGGACTGACGGCCTTCTTCACGTAATTGCTCATCGTAACTCCTCATAAAATCAAGATCAAACTTCGAACTGGTAAGTTCTCATTTAATCTTACCAGATTTAATAGACCAGTTAGCCTGACATCGGTGGTGAGAAAGATGCTGTTCCGGATTGGTCTGAGTCAGCATGGATTTACGAAGGGGAAATCATGCTAGCCTAATCTTCTGGAATTTTTTGAAGATGTATCTTGGAAAATGGACAAGGGAGAGCCAGTGGATGTAGTGTACCTGGACTTTCAGAAAGCATTTGATAAGGTCCCACATAGGAGATTAGTGGGCAAAATTAGGGGACATGGTATTGGGGGCTGAGTGCTGACATGGATAGAAAATTAGTTGGCAGACAGGAAACAATGAGTAGGGATTAACGGGGTCCTTTTCAGAATGGCAGGCAGTGATTAGTGGGGTACCGCAAGGCTCGGTGCTGAGACCGCAGCTATTTACAATATATATCAATGATTTGGATGAAGGGATTCAACGTAAAATTAGTGGATTTGCAGATGACACAAAACTGGGTGGCAGTGTGAACTGTGAGGACGATGCTATGAGAATGCAGGGTGACTTGGACAGGTTGGGGGAGTGGGCAGATGTATGGCAGATGATGCTTCATGTGGATAAATGTGAGGTTAACCACTTTGGTAGCAAAAACAGGAATGCAGATTACTATCTAAATGATGTCAAGTTGGGAAAAGGGGAAGTACAACGGGATCAGGGGGTCCTTGTACATCGGTCTATGAAAGTAAGCAGGTACAGGAGGCAGTGAAGAAAGAGAATGGCATGTTGGCCTTTATAACAGGAGAAATCGAATATAGGAGCAAAGAGGTCATTCTGCAATTGTACAGAGACCTAGTGAGACCACACCTGGAGTAATGTGTGCAGTTGTGGTCCCCTAATTTGAGGAAGGACATTCTTGCTATTGAGGGAGTGCAGCGTAGGTTTACAAGGTTAATTCACGGCAGGGCGGGACAGTCATATGCTGAGAGAATGGAGCAGCTGGGCTTGTACACTCTGGAGTTTAGAAGGATGAGAGGGGATCTCATTGAAACATATAAGATTGTTGGGTAAGGGTTTGGACATGCTAGAGGCAGGAAACATGTTCCCGATATTGGGGGAGTCCAGAACCAGGGGGCACAGTTTAAGAATAAGGAGTAAGCCATTTAAAACGGAGACGAGGAAACGCTTTTTCTCACAGAGAGTGGTGAGTCTATGGAATTCTCTGCCTCAGAGGGTGGTGTAGGCAGGTTCTCTGGATGCTTTAAAGAGAGAGCTAGATAGGGCTCTTAAAAATAGCGGAGTCAGGGTATATGGGGAGAAGGCAGGGATGGGGTACAGATTGGGGATGATCAGCCATGATCACATTGAATGGCGGTGCTGGGTTGAAGGGCCGAATGGCCTATCCCTGCACCTATTGTCTATTGTCTATTGAGAGACTTGTGAATGATTAATCTTTTGACTCAATTTTTATTTAACGGAAACATTTGCCTCATGGTCAAACTATGATCCCGTTGTGATCCGATCATGAGGATGATCTTCACTTTTAAGAATGTAGAAAATTGATAATATTTAACTTAATTATGGAAGTGGAGATTAGTTTGGTTTTAGTTCAGTTTATTGTCATGTGTACCGAGGTACAGTGAAAAGCTTTTGTTGTGTGCTATCTTCTGCGGAAAGACATTACATGATTACAATCGAGCCATCCACAGTGTTCAGATACATGATAAAGGGAATAACATTTATTGCAAGATACATGCCAGTAATGTCCAATGAATGATTGTCCGGGGGTCTCCAATGAGATAAGTAGCAGCTCAAGACTGCTCTCTAGTGGTTGGAAAAATGGTTCAGTTGCCCGGTAACAGTTGGGACGAAACTGTCCCTTAATCTGGTGATGTGCATTTTCACCCTTCTATACCTCTTGCATGACGGGAGAGGGCAGAAGAGGGAGTGGCCAGGGTGCGACTCATCCTTGATTATGCTGCTGGCCTTGCCGAGGCAGCGTGAGGTGCACATGAAATCAACGGAAGGGAAGTTGTTTGTATGATGGTCTGGGCTCTGTCCACAATGTTCTGCAATTACTCACGGTCTTGGATGGAAGTATTCCTAAACCTTGCTGTGATCCATCCCAATAAAATGCATTCTGTAGATGTTGGTGAGATACAGAACTTCCTCAGTCTTCTCAGGAAGTAGAGGCGTTGGTGTGCTTTCTTGGCCATTGCTTCAATATGGGAGGTCCATGACAAGTTGCTGGTGATATTTACCCCTAGGAACTTGAAGCTTTCAAACATTTCGGCTTTGACACTGACAAGATTTCTGATGTGGAAGTGTAAAATCTTTGAGGAGTTGAATTTTGCTTTCTCAAGCATTCAACAGCACGTACCTGCACCAAACATGATGCCAAGATCATAAATGTATCTTAAATTTCCTTAAATTCCTCAACCACCACCCCTGGCAGTGTGTTCCAAGCACTCGCCACGCTGTGTAAAAACTAAGTTGCCCTGCCCGTAAACCCACCCCCACCCTTATCTTAAAGCTATGCCCTCCAGTATTTGATTTTTCCTCCTGGGATAAAGGTCCTGACTGTCTACCCTATAAACGCTTCTCATCATTTTCTAGATTTCTATCATTTCCCCTCAACCTCCGACATTCCAGTGAAAACAATCCAAGTTTATCCAACCTCTCCTTGTAGTTGATACCCTCTAATCCATGCAGCATTCTGGTAAACCTGCTCTGCACCCTTTCCAAATCCTCCACATCCTTCCTGTACTGGGGCGACCAGATCTGTATATATTACTCCAAATACAGTTTAACCAAAATCCTATAAAGCTGCATCATGACTTCCCGACTCTTACTTTCAATGCCTTGGCCAATAAAGTAAGCATACCATATGATTTTCTCACTACTCTATCTACTTGTGTTGCCACTTTCAGGGAGTTATAGACTTGGAGAATGTTTAATGATTTATCTTAACTTCTATTCTTTGCAACTCTGGGTATAAACTCAATAAACACCTCCATGTCAGTTACTTCCTATATAACCATATAACCATATAACAATTACAGCACGGAAACAGGCCTTCTCGGCCCTTCCAGTCCGTGCCAACCATTTATTTTCCCGTAGTCCCATCTACCTGCACTCAGACCATATCCCTCCATTCCCTTCCCGTCCATTTACCTATCCACTTTACTTTTAAATGTTAAAATCGATCCTGCCTCCACCACTTCTGCTGGAAGATCATTCCACACAGCCACCACTCTTTGAGTAAAGAAGTTCCCCCTCATGTTACCCCTAAACGTCTGTCCCTTAATTCTCATGTCATGCCCTCTTGTTTGAATCTTCCCTACCCTCAATGGGAAAAGCTTATCCACGTCAACTCTGTCTATCCCTTTCATCATTTTAAAGACCTCAATCAAGTCCCCCCTTAACCTTCTGCGCTCCAATGAATAAAGACCCAACTTGTTCAACCTATAATGACCAGGTATGTTCTCTCTAGTAACAAAGAACTCTTCCACACTTGGTCACCTTTTCAATCATCTCCTTGGCAACGATCTCTCCAACCATTGACTAATTCAATCGTCTACCAAGCCCCCCTCCCCCCACGACCCCCCAACATATTCCACATGCCCCCTCACCATATTTCCATAACTGAACACTGCTTCACAATTACTTGACGACCAAGAATACCATTCATTCCCTTCCCATCCCTCAATAATCTTTTTCCATCTCCCCTCCCATGTTCTAATCCTCAACGCACTTTTTTCAGAACTATCACAGAAATAGTGAGAGATGTTAATGTACGCCTTTTTACCTGTGCGGCCATCCCTGTGGCCTAGACCTGTAAGCAATAAAATGTTACAAACCTTCTGCAAAACTGGACTCCAAGTTAAAGCTCTTCTCAGCAATAATTTTTCCTTTTTCGTTTTCCCTTTTCAAAAGCTTCCATATTCCATTCCTGATGAACCATTCCTCCTGTCGGGGGAAAATACCTTTGAGCATCTTCTGATGAGCATTATGATCATATGAATGTAATTAGCAACTCACTGATCATCGGAACTAGTTATTTTCTCAGGCTACTTTAGCAAAGCTTCCAGTCAATGAATATCTGTATGCAGTCTCCCATTAATAGAAATAAATTATCACATTTCTGTGGAACAACTTCTTGCATATTTCTTCAATACCTTTTCACTTTAGAAGCTTTAGTTTACCATCAGTGGATGAAAAATCTTTGTCTGGAACTTTGTAACGTTCCAAGATGCTTTACTTGTCAGCACGCAATAGAATAATGTTCTCGCACGCAACTGTTCAGAAACCATATCTTTGACTGTAAACATTAGTTTGGAAACTCTCAATTTCCACTGGCCGTGAGCTTACGACAGATGTTACAATCGGTTTGCAGTTAATGGCATTAAAGGGGCAATTTCAGTCAGACAAGTCAGCAGGACAAATGGTAGGGAGGAACTGCAAAGTTCTCACTGTGTTGGAGTCATTGAGTCGTGGACTCATACAGCACAGAAACAGGCCCCTGTAATCATCCCATGCCGACCAATGTATGCTCGCCCCATGTGCCTCCCAATAGGCCCATATCCCTCAAAACCTTTCTCATCCTTAAACCTGTCCAAGTGTTTTTAGATTCAATATTATGAACATCAATGGGAGGTTCCACAGAACATTACCTACTAGTATCGGAGGAAGTGTTTTCAAATGGATTGAAGATAAATTGTATTTAAGGTAGTGGTAAATAAGTACTTCAAAAATCAAGGGACTGAGGATAATGAGGAACTGGTACGGAAGAGGAGTGGAGGCCAATTTAGATCAACCATGACCATATTGAATGGTGGGGCAGGCATGAAGGCCTCCTGTTCCGATTTTATGGCATTCTTCCATTATGTACAAGGTCAGCTGGAAGCGACACATCAATTGTTTCAATTAATGTATAATCATTAGAGGGATACAGTAAAATTTGGACTGGCCATTAATTATTTATGGTTATACATTTTTTGTGCGTATACCCTTTATACTTTCTATTTTCTACTAGTCATTTTGAAGATTGGAATCAACATTTCAGAACAATAGATCAAATTATAAAGGTAACCTCAGAAATAACTGCCTGATTAAGAACTTTTATAAAATGGAAATACTTTTGATCTTCAATCAACATAAAAAGCAGTGAAAAACCATGAACCCCTTGGTATCTCTAGCAAGATTAATCCAATGCCTCTACATCTGATGAATAACTGGGATGGCTGCACTGAATCACATTCACTTAGCTTGTTATTTCCTGAATTTTGATTAAAATGTAGCCACAGAGTTATGAAACAAAGGAGCAAACCATAAATTTATTTTATTTGGAAAAAAATGTTAGTTAATTGTTTTAGAATAGTTTATAATAAATTGAATGTGAAATGGATTATCTTCTCATGCAAAATAAAGCAATCATTCGACACTTCTAGAAATGGCATTTCACTTATTTAAAGCACATTTAATCTCAAGAATATATTCAAATTGTTTAGTTGGCAGAAGACAATCACGAAGTAATGAAACATAAAGCATTGATCATGAAAGTAGCAAGGACACATTTAACTATCCAATTCAGAATTGATGCTCTGGATAAAAAAGATATTTTCCTATCAGAATGATTTGAAGTCAAAGTGACATGACACAAACTAAAACTAAATGCCATGACATAACAGTTTGAATTGCTTTGAGAAAATACACCGGTAGTCTAAGAGACTTTCCACCCATAGGCCTTCGTCAGTTAAAGTACTGAGTATTGAAATTAGAATGGCATGTTGTGGTTATATAAGATGTTGGTGAGGCCACATTTAGAGTATTGTCCAGCTTTGGCCACCACATCATAGGAAAGATGTTGTCAAGCTGGAAAGGGTACAGAGCAGAGAAGATTTACAAAGATGTTGCCAGGACTCAAGGAGCTCAGCTACATGGAGAGGTTGAGCCGGCTAGGACTTTATTCCTTGACGTACAGGAGGATGATGGTGATCTTGTAGAGGCGCACAAGATCACAAGAGGAATAGAAGGGATAAATGTACTCTTTTACCCAGAATAGGGGAATCCAGAACCAGAGGTCATAGGTTTAAAATGAGGGAAGAAAGATTTAATAAGAACATGAGGGCCAACATTTTTTGCACACTGGGTGGTTAATGTATGGAATGAGCTGCTGGAGGAGGTAGTTGAGGCAGGTATTATCGCAATGTTTAAGAAACATGTGTATAGGTACATGCATAAGATAGATTTAGAGGGATTTGATCTACTTGCAGGCAGGTGGGACTAGTGTAGATGGGGCATGTTGATTGGTGTGGGCAAGTTGGGAGCAAAGGGCCTGTTTTCTCACTGTATGATTCTATCAGGCTGGGTTCTACCCACAGCTCGTGACTCAGCAGGTGATCTATCTGAAACCTACACACAGTTGCTCATCAAGTCACTCCTACAGGGACAGATTCCAGATCATTTAGGTATGTTACAAATCTTACCTTGAGCAGCGCTGCAGTTCTGCTGCTCCCCGTGTGCGTGACTTTAGCGCCTTTCAGAGGGGGGCGGGCTTAAAGTGCCGTTTTTCTGCAGACTGGGAAAATCGATCCATGTCGGCGATTTCGTTGCGGAAGAAAAATTGCTCTGACATTTCATTCCTGAAGGTATTTTTAAATTACGCTAGATTATTTATTAACTAGAGTAATTTAAAAATCACCTTCAAAAGCCGTGAGCGCCAACAACGGGAAGGATTTTGCGTAGGGGAGAAAAAAAGGTACACAGTTTATTTTTATATTAAAAGTTGGTTTTTAGGGAGGCTTTAATCACATTTCCATGTTGCGAAATGGGGTCCAAAAAAATGTATGAACCAACAGTATTTTTCCTCCCGACTTCACCACAAACCGCAACATTCCAATCCACCGCATTCCACTAAAACCCACTCGCTAGTTGATTTAAATGGCCATTAATTTACAGGCATTAAACACTAAATTCCTTCCATTTGGCCTAGAAATTTATGGAAATGAGATTTAAAAGTTATGTTATATTGTGGATTATTGTGTGAATGTTATTTGGGCACTCAGGCAATTTAAAAAAAGTTTATCTTTTCTTAAGAAACGGATAGATGTTTAGATCTACGCATTGAATTTTGTAATTAGCTACAATTAGATAACTAACTAATTATATGCTTTAATTTCAGGTCATCCAAGTAAGATTGTTTCATATTTGTTTCAGAATGCTTCAATCTATAATAACTGAAAATTTCATTGAGTTCTCTTAATTTTTAGGAAAGTTATTGGCTTTTAACTTTTCTAGATCACACGTTTTGAGTTAAGTCAATTGAAAGGCAATGGGGAACAAGATGCTAATTTCCGAGTATGAAAATGGTCATAACTTTCTTAATACTGAAGACATGAAAGTGAATTAGGTGTCAAATTAAACTTCTTTTTATGCTTTATCTGATGGGATAAATTGCAGACTTGATTTTTAAAATCTCAAAATGTTGTGATCATTGTTTCTATTTTGATTTGACATATTTCTTGTGCACTGTTCAATATCTGATTTTAGATTTTGATTGTGTTCTAATTGTCAAATAAATTTAGCAAAAAGACATTAACCAATAGAGTAGATATTTCCAAATCTGCAACACCATAAACAATGCAAACACATCCAAAAAAGCTTCACAGCCTGCAATAAAATCAAAATTGATTCTGATGCACTTAAGGAGGCATTGGAGCAAGTGACTGAAAAACTAGGTTAAAATAATGTGCAGTCCGGAGTGGTGTAAAGGTGGATTTTGAGGTGGATTTAAGACACAAAGAGGGTTTGGGCTGCTGCCAGGTTTGATCCTGACTATGCATGCAGTCTGTACGGAGGTTGTATGTTCTCCCCGTGACTGCGTGGGTTTTCTCCAAGATTTTAGGGAGCCACGTAACTATTAGTACAAGAACTAAACTGCAGAAGCTTACAAAGGGCCCTCCCACCCACATAACCAATGCTTTGGTATTCCAATAAGGGGCAAGTTAACTTGTCCGTGGAAATGATCTGTGTATGACAGTGATACATTAGTCCTGAACAAGCACAGCACTTTCTATACTCACTTCACAATCAAGAATATCAATATACGTTCTCAGGCCCACAGCATCTGAAGACACTAATCTCAATCATTGAGGCTGATATCAAAAGATCCTTAATGAGGGTAAACTCAGAAAATGTCCAGCCCCGATTGTGTACCCAGACATGCTCTTAAAGCCTTCACTGGCCAAATGGTTAGAGATTTTCCGGAGATCTTCAACCTCTCATTACAAAGGGGACGAGCTTCCAACTTGCTTTAAAAAGACAACTACAATACCACCGTCCAAGAAGAACAAGTGCTTGAGAGTTTGGCGACGATGCATATGAGCTCCTTCCTTAGTCAGGACCTGGATCTATTCTAATTTGCCTACTGCCACAACAAATGTTATGGTGGCGTAGTGGTAGAGTTGCTACGTTACAGCGAATGCAGTGCCGGAGATCCGGTTTCGATCCCGACTACAGCTGTCTGTACGGAGTTTGTACATTCTCCCAGTGCCCTTGCGTGGGTTTTGACACAGATCTTCGGTTTCCTCCCACACTCTAAAGACGTACAGGTTTGTAGCTTAATCGGCTTGATAAATGTAAAAATTGTCCCTAGTGTGTGTAGGATAGTGTTAATGTGCGGGGATCGCTGGTCGGCGCAGACCATGTGTAGCAATGTTACAACATTTTGAGATTTAAAAAATCAAGTCTGCAATTTATCCCGTCAGATAAAGCATAAAAATAAGTTTAATTTGACACCTAATTCAGTTTCATATCTTCAGTATTAAAAAAGTTAGGGCCATTTTCATACTCGGAAATTAGCAACTTGCTTCCGATTGCTTTTCCATTGATTTAACACAAAAGTTGTGATCGAGGACAGTCAAAAGCCCATAACTTCCTTAAAAATTAAGAGAACTTAAAGAAATTTTCAGTTATTATCGATTGAAGTATTCTGAAACAAATATGAAACAAATGAATACTTGGATGACCTGAAATTAAAGCATATCATTAGTTAGTTACCCAATTGTAGCCAATTACAAAATTCAATTACTAGATCTAAACATCTCTCCATTTCTTAAAAAAAAAGTAAAAAATTTAAAGCCTAAGTGTCCAATTAACAGTCACACAATTATCCACAATATAACATGATTTTTAAATGATGACAATTAGTCATTAATTTATAGGCTAAATTGAAGGAATTCAGTGTTTAATGCCTGTAAATTAATGGGCATTTTAAACAGCTTGTGAGTGGGATTTTCTGGAACGCGATGTATTGGAACGTTGCGGTTGCGGTGAATTTAAACCCAATATCGGCAGGAAATTTTCTGCCGGTTCGTATGGGGGCTAAATCACCGTTTTGCAACATGAAATATTGATGAAAGTCCCCTAAAAAAGCAAGTTTATATGTAAAAATAAACAGCTTTCACTTACCTGTCCCCTACGTAAAATCGGTCCCCGTTGTCGGCGTTCACGGCATTAGGAGCTAATTTTTATTTTACTGCAGTGATTAAGTAGTCGGGCTACTTATAAAAAAAAAACGGACTTACCGGCAGTCGGAACGCATCTCCAAAAATAGCTCGCACTCCGACAATAAAAAGCTCCGGATTGCAAGGGGAAACCTGCATTTTAACCCCGCCTCCCCCCCCTTAAAGGCGCCAAAGTCGCGCACACGGCCAGTGACAGAACTGCAGCACCGCTAAAGGTAAGTTTTGTAACATACCTACCATGTGGGCCTAAGGGCCTGATTCCGCGCTGTATCTCTAAATTAAACTCAACTAAATTAACAGGGGATGTCATCTTGCTGGCTCTCCATTCTGCACAAGACCACTAGGACAATAAAAATGCCTATGTCTGGCTGTTATTCATTAACTACAGCTCAATGTTAAACACCATTATCCCCTCTAAACTTATCATCAAACTCAGAGAACTGGGTATCTGCTCATCCCTATGCAGTTGTATCCTTGACTTCCTCATCAGCAGGCACTAATCAGTATGAATTGATAATACCTCTTCCTCGCTAACCATCCACACAGATACTACCCAAAGTTGTATCCTCAGTCCCCTGTTCTACGCTCTTTATACATAGCTCCAAAATCATTTTAAAATTCGCCGACGGTATCACCCATGTTGAATGAATCATGGGAACCATGATTCCGCACGCAGGAGGGAGATTGAAAATCTGTTTGATTGATGCCCGAACAATAATTTTGCTCTCAAAGAGCTAATTATTGACTTCAAAAGGAGAAAACCGGAGATCTTCAAACCTGTCTTCATCGATGGGAGATTGTCAAATTTCAAGTCTGAAGAAGGGTCTCAACCCGAAACGTGATCCATTCCTTCTATCCAGAGATGCTGCCTGACCCGCCTAGTTACTCCAGCATTGTGTGTCTACCTTTGAGTCAAATTTCCAGTTTCCTGGGCATGCATATCTCTGAAGATCTGTTAGGGGCCCAGTTCAATGGTGCAATCGCAAAGAAAGATCATCGACTCCTCTACTTCCTCAGAAGATTGGGGAGATTCAGTCTGTCTAAAAATATCTTATCAACCTTCTGTGGAGATTTTTTTCCTTTTGCACGATGGATTTTGCATTTGCACGATTATGCTGTCCTATTATTACAGTTATTAATTAATTATATTTGTGATTATTATATAGAAACATAGAAACATAGACAATAGGTGCAGGAGTAGGCCATTCGGCCCTTCGAGCCTGCACTGCCATCCAATATGATCATGGCTGATCATCCAACTCAGTATCCCGTACCTGCCTTCTCTCCATACCCCCTGATCCCTTTAGCCACAAGGGCCACATCTAACTCCCTCTTAAATATAGCCAATGAACTGGCCTCAACTACCTTCTGTGGCAGAAAATTCCAGAGATTCACAACTCTCTCTGTGAAAAATGTTTTTTCTCATCTCGGTCCTAAAAGATTTCCCCCTTATCCTTAAACTGTAACCCCTTGTCCTGGACTTCCCCAACATCGGGAACAATCTTCCTGCATCTAGCCTGTCCAACCCCTTAAGAATTTTGTATGTTTCTATAAAATACTCCCGCAATCTTCTAAATTATAGCGAGTACTAGCCGAGTCTATCCAGTCTTTCTTCATATGAAAGTCCTGACATCCCAGGAATCAATATATGTTTTGATATGCTATTCTGTTAGGCTGCAGCAACTAAATATTGCATTATTCCATTGCCAGTCCATATGACAATTAAACACTCTTGAATGTTCATAGGGTCATTAGGATTAGAGTAGAATTAGGCCATTTGGCCCATCAGATGGCATGGTGACGCAGCGGTAGAGTTGCTGCCTTACAGCGAATGCAGCACCAGAGACCCGGGTTCGATCCCGACTACGGGTGCTGTCTGTGTGGAGTTTGTACGTTCTCCCCGTGATTGTGTGGGTTTTCTCCGAGGTCTTTGGTTTCCTCCCATACTCCAAAGATGTACGTGTTTGTAGGTTAATTGGTTTGGTATAAATGTAAATTGTCCCTAGTGTGTGTAGGATGGTGTTAATGTGCAGGGATCGCTGGTAGATGTGGACTTGGTGGGTCGAAGGGCCTGTTACCGCACTGTATTTCTAAACTAAAAACAAACCTACACTGAACTAAACTAAACTAAACTAAATCCACTCCGCTATTCAGTTGTGGCTGATCTATCTTTCCACCTAATCCTATTCTCCTGCCTTTCACTGATACCCATACTAATCAAGAATTTATCGATCTTAAAAATATCCACTGATGGCCTCCGCAGCCTTCTGTGGCAATGAATTCCGCAGATTCACCACCCTCTCACTAAAGAAATTTCTCCTAATCTTCCTAAAATAATGTCCTTTAATTCTGAGGCTATGATCTCTTGTCCTAGACTGTCCCACTAGTGGACATATCCTCTCCACATACACTCTATCCAAGCCTTTCACTGTTTCAGTGAGGTCCCCACTCATTCTTCTAAACTCCAGTGCCTACAGACCTAGTGCCGACAAACGCTTGTCATAGGACAACCTACCAATTCATGGGATCATACTTGTAAACCTTCTCTGGACCCTCTCCAGAGCCAGCACATCCTTTCTCAGATATGGTGCTCAATATTGCTCACAATACTCCAAATGCTTTGCCGGGTGCCTTATAGAGCCTCAGCATTACATCCCTGTCAATGTTGATCCTTGAATAAAATTCCTGATAGAATCAACTGAGACAATACACCACGCATGGGTCCTGTCAGTGTGTATACCAACAACGTTTATCTTAGAATTTCTCCTTCCACTATAAAGACTTTCCTTCATATGATTACTGGTATGATTGAATCTGCAGCAAGAAGAAGAAAATTGAAAGATAATGAAAATGAAAAATGGTGGTGCAGCGGTAGAGCTACTGCCTTACAGCACCAGAGATCCAAATTGGACCCTGACTACGGGTGCTGTCTGTGCAGAATTTATACATTCTCCCCGTGACCTGCGTGGGTTTTCTCCGGGTTCTTCGGTTTCCTCCCACATTCCAACAATGTGCGTATATGTAAGTATTGTTTCTGTAATGCAATTGCGATGACATTGGTTCCTGTGTGGTAAGTTTGTAGATTTGTAGGTTAATTGGCTTGGTATGAATGTAAATAGTCCCTTGTATGTGTAGGGTAGTGTTAGTGTGCGGGGAACGCTGGTCGGTGCGGGCTCGGTGGACCGTTTCTGCACAGTATCACTAAGCTAATCTAAACTCAATATTGCTTTAGTTTAAAGAGAAAGCCCGCAGGCCTCCTGGCAAGTTGACTGAACTTCATCCTCATCAGTTGGTTGTGGTCACTCATGACTTCTTCCACTCTAGTTCTCTAGGCTCTGAAGTGGCTAATTAGGCCAATATGAGAATCCTGAACGTAACCACTGGTGGGCAGGAGACACATGACCGGGTAGGTGAATGAATCGTTTGGGAGTTGCTGCATCCCTTTCACTTTTTACATTGGGTTTCCATGTGCTCTGTTGTATGGATTGAAAGATTTCAATGTCATCCTTGATCCCTTTTCCACTTTGTCTGGTCGTGGGTCTGAAATTTCCACCTGCCGATGGAGATGGTCCACTTTTCCAGTAAGGATGTGAGATCTTCCTCGAATGGCTTGCTCTACTTGCCCTGAAATCATTTTCTGTGAAGGAGCTCAGAATCAAACACCTGCTTTGGAAGTCTTGCTTAGTATAGAGAAACAGCATGGATACAGACCTATTGACCTACCGGGCCCGCGTGGACTAGTAATCCCCACATAATAACACCATCCTGCATGCACTAGGGACAATTATAACTTACACCAAGCCAATTTACCTACAAACCTGTGCATCTTTGGAGTGTGGGAGGAAACCGAAGATCTCAGAGAAAACCCACGCAGGTCACAGGGAGAACGTACAAATTCCGTACAGACAGCACCCGTAGCCGGTATCGAACCCGTGTCTCCGGCGCTGCATTCGCTGTAAGACAGTAACTCTACAGCTGCACTGTCGTACCACCCTGTGCCTTATTAATTATAGGAAGGATGTCAACAAAATAGAGAGGGTACAGAGGAGATTTACTAGAATGTTGCCTGGGTTTCAACAGCTAAGTTACAGAGATAGGTTGAATAAGTTAGGTCTTTATTCTCTGGAGCACAGAGAATAAAGACCTAATAATGCATTTCGTTGTCTCTGTACTGTACACTGACAATGACAATTAAAATTGAATCTGAATCTGAATCACAGAAGGTTAAGGGGGGACTTGATAGAGGTCTTTAAAATGATGAGAGGGATAGACAGAGTTGATGTGGACAAGCTTTTCCCTTTGGGAATAGGGAAGATTCAAACACGAGGACATGAATTTAGAATTAACGGACAGAAGTTTAGGGGTAACATGAGGGGGAACTTCTTTACTCAGAGAGTGGTAGCGGTGTGGAATGAGCTTCCAGTGGAAGTGGTGGCGGCACGTTCATTGATATCATTTAAAAATAAATTGGATAGGCATATGGATGAGAAGGGTATGGAGGGTTATGGTATGAGTACAGGCAGGTGGGACTAAGGGAAAAAAGTTGTTCGGCACGTACTTGAAGGGCCGAGATGGCCTGTTTCCGTGCTGTAATTGTTATATGGTTATATGGTTATAGGTGTGGCCTACATATTGAAGATAACCAAGTGTAATCAGGGTTTCAGTGTCTTAATATTGGCCTGGCAGGGGATGCCGATATAGATTATTTTGAAAATAGATTTAAAGAATCTTGATGGTATTTCTGCGCGACATTGAGAATTTGCTGTAAAACTTGTCAAATCAAATTAGGGTTCACTGCTTCCGGGTAAAGTAGGACTTTTATACTGCGTTTGTAGTCTTGATCTTCAAACATTCTTTTCTGCAGGCGGTTGATGTTGTTGCTGGCACATTGAAAGTAATGGCAAATGTTGTCATTGTTGTTTGCCCTGACAAGGAAGTTGCTCCGAAGATATGTGAAGCTATTAGAAAAATAAAAACATAGAAAATAAGTGCACCGCCATCAATATGATCATGGCTGATCATCCAAAATCAGTACCCCGTTCCTGATTTCTCCCCATATCCCTTAATTCCGTTAGCCCTAAGAGCTACATCTAACTCTCTCTTGAAAACATCCTGTGAATTGGCCCACACTGCCTTCTGTGGCAGAGAATTCCACAGATTCGCAACTCTCTGGGTGAAAATGTTTCTCCTCATCTCAGTCCCAAATGGCCTACCCCTTTTTCTTAAACTGGACCCCTGGTTCCGGACTCCCTCAACATGGGAAACATTTTTGCTGTAACTAGCCTGTCCAATCCCTTAAGAATTTTATATGTTTCTATAAGATCCCCTCTCATCCTTCTAAATTCCAGTGAATACAAGCCCAGTCGATCCATTCTTTTTTATTAATATTTTATTGTATCTTGCTACGAACATTGATCATGACAGAGGTCAGCAAGGGCAGATTAGTCGAGTACATTTGATTTACAGACGTTAAATGTAAGGCCTGTTTTTTTCATAATTCATTATAAATGGGTTGATGACAACTTTGAGCTAGACCTGAATGTGTGAATGTGCAATTATTGCCTGTGTTGGTTCTTGCATGGAAATGCTGCAGATTGAAGAGTTTCCCATCCACCCTGTAATTTATTTCATTCCAGCAAGAAGTTTGTTGGAAGTAAACTTTAGCATTGCATTGAGAAAGATTGAAAACACTAAACATTGCGTTGCTTGATTTCTTTCAGCATTGGGAATGAGTTTGATGTGGTGTCATGGTTAACATTACGGTCATCTTACAAGTGACTTAAGTTGGAAATGGATTTCCCCTTGGCTGCAAAACTTGAGAAGGATGCTGCACTGTGCCTCCCGATTGGCAGTCGAAGACTTTAATCAGGACACAAAAGGTTATGTATAATGGTTGATGTTTCTCCTTGCATTTTTCATAATGTGTGGTGAAGATTCAGCCTATTTTAGCCTCTGGAATCTGCAAAAGTGGGTGAAGTTTTGCTTTAAACTCTAAGACTGTAATGTTTGGAAGCAAACCTAGACTATCACTAATATAATGCAAAGTACAAACTGGCCTTTAGAGGATTACATTTGCGACGAATTGTACTTGAATTAAAAATTATATAGCCTCAGATCTAGATGCATCATCACCTTGGTATGTGTCAATATACATAGAAGGAAAATAGAAGTAGTTTTGCAAAAGAAAGGATCATAAAAGGGACTTACTATTTGTTATTTAAGGCTGGAACATAATAATGAGCACAGAATGGTAAAATCTATCGCGAGCTGCTGCAGATAACTACCATCTTCCTTGTATCACTCATCCTGGACAAGTCTAAGCAGTGAGGAGAGCTTAGCTTTTATTTACAAATTTGTTTAATAGATTCCTTCTTAGGCCCAAAGCAATTCCAAGTAAGATCCTCCAAAATCTGACGGGTTGTAGTTGGAACAATTGAGAGTCCTTTCATATTCTTCATCTAATCCTTTCTATATCCTTCTTCACACATTCTTATTCACCTTTTAAAAAACTTTTATAAATATTCATGATTTCTGCCATGGCTTTTTAAATGACATAAGATATACTTCTTAATCTGATATCATTATGACGCAGACATTAACTTGCTCCATAACAGTCACAGAGAGCCATAATGTATTCCTATAGTTTCAAATGCATCCAAATGGCATTATTTTCAGTTACACATTTTTTGTTTTTGAAATATTTTTTACTACCTTTCAGCGAACGCAATTCATTCCTGGTTTCCATCTATATACTATTATAACTCTGTGTGTGTCTACCGACAGCCGCCTGGCTGCCACCCAGCTGCCGCATTTTCGCCCTCTGATTCCCTGTTCCGCCAAAACCGGACCCTCAAACGCCGCCATTTTTTTTTCATTTTGCCAGACATTACGCTTGTACATTCACAAATGCACTCCTCAATACATTTAGACATTTTTATGTACACTTGTTAACATAAAATCCTTCAACCCCCCCCCCACACACACACACACTCATTTTGTGGCCTCCTGCTGGCCAGACACCATAACTGCAGCTGCTGCAGCACTTGCTCATTTTGTGGCCTCCTGCTGGCCAGGCACCATAACTGCAGCTGCTGCAGTTCGCTCTCCTCCAAAAACGGTGCCATTTTTTCCTCAGGTACTGAAGCACATTCGGGGTCTAGACCCAACGGGTCTGCACTTGGTCTAGTAGCATTTAAATCCTTCGCCATTCCGTAATGAGAAACCTTCAGATCAAAGTTTATAATGGAATTAGACCCTGGTAAGTTCAATAACCCCTGACAGTTATCAATGAACTGTGCATGGCTTGATTGTATTCATATATAATATTTTCTTTGACTAGATAGCACATAAACAAAAGCTTTTCACTGTACCTCAGGACACGTGGCAATGATTGAACTGAATTAAACTAAAAACGAAGGCCCTCTTGGCACATGGATGATCGTGGAGATTCATCAGGGCAGAAGGTCTATAGGACTGGAATCAACCATAATGGTGGTCAGTCTCAAAACATACATCTTCAAATATCATATCCTACCTCTAACACAAAATCCTGCAGTAACTCAACGGGTCAGGCAGCATCTCTGGAGGACATGGATACCTAAGATAGACACAAAAACCTAGAGTAACTCAGCAGGACAGGCAGCATCTCTGGAGAGAAGGAATGGGTGACATTTCAGGCCAAGAACCTTTCTCAGAAGCTGAGTTACTCCAGCTTTTTGTGTTTATCTTCGGTTAAAATCAGCATCTACATTTCCTTCCTACACGAGACAAAAAGAAGACCAGGAGACAAAAAGATGCCAGATAAGGAGATAAGTGAATTATAAAGCCAAAGGGAGGACTATTCAGTAGGTGGAAGTGGAAAAGATGGGTGGAGAAAAGGAGTCCGTAGAGGGAGAAACAGATACACATCAGGGAGTGGGGGCACAAGAATGACAGGGAGAAAAAGGGTTGTCTGTTACCTAAATGAGGCAAATTAAATGTTCATACTGTTGGGTTGTAAGAAATAAACATGAAATAGGGTGTACAGTATGTGACCTAAATTTTGTAAATTAAATGTCCATATTGTTGGGTTATAAGCTACCCAAGCGGAATATGAAGCACTATTCCTCCAGTTTGCGAATGGCATCAATGGTGGAGGCCTTGGACAGAAAGATCGATGTGGGTATTGGAATGAGTTAAAATAGTTAGTGATGGAAATATCCAACATGCATTAGCAGACTGAGCACAAGTATTCTATGAAGCAGTCAGTCACCTAGTCTACACTTGGTCTCACTGATGCAACATATCTTTGATAGGGGAGGGAGGGGGAATCAATGAACAATGGAGGAACTGGTGAGGAATACCAAAGGTTGAGGGGGTACCTGATAGTAATATATAAAATGATAAGAGGTATTGTGTAAATAAGGTAGACAGTCAGAATCTATTTTGGGTGAGAGAAGCAAAGTTTAAAGGAGATGTGCGGAGCAATTTTTTTTTACTGGATGGTGATGGAGGCAACCTCTAGTATTCCAGAGAAAACAATCCAAGTGTGCCTAATTTCTCCCTGTGTACCTCTAATGCAGTGACAATTCTGATAAAAAAAATCTCTTCTTTGCTCCTACCACATCCATCCTGTAATAGGATGACCAAAACTGCAGACAATATACGATATTGCCATTTAAGAGGCTTTTGGATAGGCACGTGGACACACTGGGATTGGAGGGACATGGGTTATGAGTGAGCAGGTAGCAGTTTGTCTTAGTGTAATGTTTGGTACAGACATCCTGGGCTGAAGGGCCTGTTGCTGTGCTGTACTGTTCTATATTCATGTTCTATGTTATGTAATGTAGTTCAGTGGGCAGACACTTGTGTTGTAGTGTCAGCATTCAATGAGATTTAGCATTGTTACAACTATGGACACAAATATGTGTATTTATCTAAATTGGGGCATGCCAATTTTCCTAGACCACAGAATGATGTTGCCAGATGTGGACTGGAACCTGGCAGTGAATTAGTCATGAAGCAATGGGAAGCAGTTAGAAGGAAAATTGGTTAAACAAATTCACACAAAGGAAATATTTGGGAATTAAAATTCCAGAACATTCCAGGTGAGAAAGGATAAGGTATAAAGTAAAGCCATCAGATACTGGGAACTTAATATCACAGAGAGCTTGGAAGAATGTAGAAAGTAAGGAGGGAAATTAAAATTGGGAATAAGAAATGCAAAGGGACAGCATGAAAATCCAAATTGTAAGTTAAAGCCAAAGATGTTTCATAAGTAAAGAATAATGTTGAGAAAGAACAAAAAAGATAAACCTGCAAATAAGGTCACAAGGTCATAAGTGACAGGAGTAGAATTAGCCCATCAGGACCATTAAGTCTACTTTGACATTCAATCATGGCTGATCTATCTCTCCCTGCTAACCCCATTCTCCTGCCTTCTCCCCATATACGGTGACACCCGTACTAATCAGGAATCTATCTATCTCTGCCTTAAAAATATCCACTGACCTGGCACTTGAAATTAAAATGGAGGATGTGAGGAGACCAGCAAGGATTTCATATTTCATTGTCAGTACGTGTGACAATTAAACACCCTTGTACCTCTTGAGTTGAGTTGGCAAAGGAAATAATTATGCTCTGAAAAACAGAAATAAATAACCTACAAATGAGAGTGGAGGATGTGGAGAGGCTTCTTAATGAAAATGTTGCAGTTTTATTTGGAAAATGTGCGACATATTAGATTAGATAGGCAGAGTAAAAAGGAAGTTGTACGATAATCAGCAAATTGCAAAGGAGATAAACTACCTAACCCAAAGGAAATGACATATGAGGGGCGTTTGATGGCATTGGGCCTATACTCGCTGGAGTTTAGAAGAATGAGGAGGGCCCTCATTGACATTTACCGAATAGTGAAAGGCTTGGATAGAGTGGATGTGGCGAGGATGTTTCCACTAGTGGTAGAGTCTAGGGCCAGAGGTCGTAGCCTCAGAATTAGAGGATGTTTCTCAAGGAAGGAGAGGAAGAAGAATTTATTTAGTAAGAGAGTGGTGAATCTATAGAATTCTTTGCCACAGTAAGCTGTGGAGGCCAGGTCAATTGATATTTTTAAGGCTGATATAGATAGATTCTTGATTAGTACTCATGTCAGGTGTTTTGGTGAGAAGGCAAGAGAATGAGGTTAGGAGGGAGAAATAGATGAGCCATGATTGAATGGCGGAGTAGCATGATGGACCTAATTCTGCTTCTTATGACCTTATGAACTACATTGCAGATTGTTGAAAGAAGCAAGGGATGACATTACAGAGATTGGAATAATCAGTTTTCAATTCCCCTCATGCCCAAACCACCTCCTCTCTCCCATCTAAGCTGTTTATGTTCTGCAGGAGGATAGTATTATGGACAGTAATGTTCTGTAGCTGTTTTAAAAAATGGAGACAAACCAAATAATTAGTAACCTGGTAATTTAACATAACTGGGTGAAATAATGGAATCTGTTCTAGAGTGCAACCTCCATTTAGAAAGGTACAAATTCAACATAGATTAGTTAAGGAACGATTACATCTGACAAAATCAATTGAACATCTTGAGGAGATAACAGGGAAGAACGATGACTGCAAGTTGTAATCATAACTCTCCTTTCCATTTTAATTACATTGACACAGTGGTCCATAAAATGTACAACATCTCATAAATTTGCCTGTCATTGTTCTCCGTATCATTCCAATTTTAACATGTGAATTTTCTCCAGGTGTTTCACAGCTTTGTCAACTTCTGACAAGCCTTACAGTGTCAGAGGCCCAAGGTTCAATCCTGACTACGGGCGCTGTCTGTACGGAGTTTGCATGTTTTCCCCGTGACCTGCTTGGGTTTTCTCCGAGATCTTCAGTTTCCTCCCACACTCCAAAGTTGTACAGGTTTGTAGGTTAATTGGGTTGGTATAAATGTATCAATATGAAATTGTCCCTACTGTGTCTTCTTCTTGCATATGGCGTGCACAGCCTAATGTTGTAGGACAACTTGTTCTATTTGATCTTATTTGATTGTGCACGCCAGGTTGATTGCATACGTTGAAACAGGGCGGACCACGTGAAGGTTGCAATCTCCCACCCCTCCCTAGTGTGTGAAGGGTAGTGTTATTGTACAGGGATCGTTGTCGGCACGGACTCGGTAGGCCAAAGGGGCCTGTCTCAATGCTGTATCTCTGAACTAGTCAAAAAATATCAATGGAATCCAAGGAAGATTGACAAATGGAATCTAAAATTTGCCCAAAGGCAGGTATCCAAAGATAATGGTTGAGAGAGATATTCCATAACTGGAAGTCCATTACCAATGTGGTTCCATAAGGCACAGCATTTGCTCCCTTGTTTATATTTGTTGTGTTTATTATGTTTTAGATATAGTGTATAATACAAGCAAGCAGTGTATGGTTGACAATGAGGAGGAAGTCTTTGGACTGCAGGAAGATACAAAGTTCTGCTGAATTGGGCAGAAAAACAGCAAATGTCTTTTCTTTCCATTTAAATTTGGGGAAGCTTAACATGGTTAGTTACTTCATAGAGAATCACAGAGATTCATAGTCATATAACCATATAACATATAACCATTTAACAATTACAGCACGGAAACAGGCCTTCCCCGCCCTTCCAGTCCGTGCCGACCATTTATTTTCCCCTAGTCCCAACTACCTGCACTCAGACCATTCCCTTCCCGTCCATATACCTGTCCACTTTACTTTTAAATGTTAAAATCAATCCTGCCTCCACCACTTCTGCAGGAAGATCATTCCACACCGCCACCACTCTCTGAGTAAAGAAGTTCACCCTCATGTTACCCCTAAACTTCTGTCCCTTAATTCTCATGTCATGCCCTCTTGTTTGAATCTTCCCTACCCTCAATGTGAAAAGCTTATCCACGTCAACTCTGTCTATCCCTTTCATCATTTTAAAGACCTCAATCAAGTCCCCCCTTAACCTTCTGTGCTCCAAAGAATAAAGACCTAACTTGTTCATCCTTTCTCTGTAACTTAGTTGCTGGAACCCAGGCAACATTCTAGTAAATACAGTGGGGTCATACAGTGAGGAAATAGGCCCTTCGATGCAACTTGCCCACACTGACCAACATGTCCCATCTACAGTAGTCCCACCTGCCTGCGTTTGTCCCTTATCCCTCTAAACCTGTCCTATACTTGTCTAAATGTTTCTTAAATGTTGGGATAGGCCCTGCCTTGACTACCTCCTCCGGCAGCTTGTTCCACACACCTACCACCCTTTGTGTGAAAAAAGGTCACCCTTCAGATTCCTATTAAATCTTTCCTTCCTCACCTTAAAGCTATGTCCTCCGGTTCTCAATTCTTTCTTTAAACAATATCTTTAAGAACTAAGTGTACTAAAATGAATGATCTAGGTATATTGTTGTAGAAGACACTGCTGTGAAAATTACTGCCTTAAATAACATCTGCTTTGTTGAAAGCTCTTTGTTTGTTCCTGCAAGCAATTCATAAAAGAGCCAACATGTACTGGAAGTCTCAATTTTTTCAATCTTTCCCAGCTCTGTGAAATAACTGTTAGTCAGCTGCATAAGCATGTGGTTTGCCTAAAGATGTCCTGTTTCTCAGGTTAAATGCTAGTTGCATACCTGGGGTGGGGTTACCAAAAATGTACACAAGTTATCTCACATTTATGAATGTCTGTCTGACTTTGGTATAGCCTGTGCTTATGATAATGCATTTGGGAGACTAGTAGGATGATATTCTGGTTGTGGAAATGCAAATGACTGTTCTTAACATTGCTGAAGGTTTGCTACAATGAACCGAAGAAGAATATATTCTAGTCAACATGATGATGTCCTTGCAAGTCCTGTGTGGACGCATGCTTCCTGCGCCAGCATGCAGTATCCTTTTTAATCCTGCCTATAGCATTTAAAGCCAATATCAATATTATCCCAGTGTAGGCGCATGCTAAATTTATTAATATTTATCCCAAGGTAGGGATATATATCAATATTATCGCAATGTAGGCTGAGGCAAAATGTATTAATATTAGCTTGATTATTAAAAGAACTATGGGGGTGACACAGTGGCGCAGTTGCGGCCTTACAGCACGAGAGACCCGGGTTTGATCCTGTCTATGGGTGCTGTCTGTATGGTGTTTGTACATTTGTACGTTCTCCCTGTGACCGCGTGTGTTTTGTCCGAGTGCCCCGGTTTACTCCCACAATCCACGAGACATACAGAGTTGTAGGATAATTGGCTAAGGTAAAATTGTACATTGTCCCTAAGCAGCAATTACCTCTTCTGGCAGCTCGCTCCATACACCCACCACCCTTAGTGTGAAACAGTTACCCCTTAGATTCCTATTAAATCTTTTCCCCCTCACCTTAAACCAATGTTCTCTGGTCCTCGATTCACGAGACTCTGTGCAAGTACCCGATCTAATCTTCTCATGATTTTATAAGATCACCCCTCATCCTCCTGCGCTCCAAAAAATAGAGTCCCAGCCTGCTACATGATATTGAAAATATTGAGAGAGTAATTTTACTATGAGGGGAGTTTCAGGTACAGTTGGTACTTAATTACGCATTGTTATGCATTTTTATGGTCCACTTGCCACAGTGCAAATTTATGATGCAGAAGACACAAAATGCTGGAGTAACTCAGCGGGACAGGCAGCATCTCTGGATAGAGGGATTGAGTGCCATTTCCTGTCAATCCTGCTTTCAACTCAGTTCATTTATACGAATTGATGTTTGAATAGCCATCAAAAAAAGGCAAATTTGGCCAAATACAACAATCAGATATTTTTTTCCTTAAACACTTTATTTGACATCATCACCATGTGCAGACATCTATTAAACTTGATATTGATGGAATTTTCAACACCAGCTTTTAAGATGAACAATCTGAACCAGGCTCTGGCACTGCAAGCACTGTAAGGTGGCAACTCCACTGCTGTGCCACCGTGCCTCCCCTTTTTGTCATAAGTTCTCTCTCTGATCCAATTGGAGCAGCCTGAATCTATCTGTAATTCTATCACTATGTTTCTCTGTCCGCATTAGTTCTTTTTGATACAATAATAAATATAGAAAACATTGATATTTCTCAGCGCCTGATCAGGGAGAAAAACAGTTCATGTTTAAGGTCAAATACCCTTTACTAGAAATGTCCTTAGTTCGATAAAAAGTGATCTGAAAAATTGACACTTTATCCACCAATGCTTCCTTTCCTCCTGAGTATTTTCAGCGTTTTATATTTTAATTTTTATTTCCTGCATCAGCCATTTTCTGCATCAACATTAATTTCCATATGTTTGTGTTGGCAAAGTCAAAGCCATGTTCTCAGCCTATGTAAGCTTCTATTCCTGAGTTCCTAGTTCAGAATAAATCCTATTAATCTACCTGCTTAAATTTGTAACTCAAAACCGACCACGGTAAATGGCCCCAGTATGTTGGTGAAGGCCAAGAATGATAAGGGGAGAATAAAATGGGATAAATGTAAATAGATGTTTGATGGTCAGTTCAGACTCAGCGGGCCAAATGGTTTGTTACTGTCCTTACATGGATACATAGAAAAATACATGCAGGCATAGGCCATTCGGCCTTTTGAGCCTGCACTGCCATTCAATGTGATCATGGCTGATCATCCACCAGTACCTGGTTCCTGCCTTCTCCCCATACCCCTTGATTCCGCTAGCCCTAAGAGCTCTATCTAACTCTGTATGCATGTGCTGTATGCGCAAGCCCTAAAAACAAATTACGAATTAGAAAAATTGCCCCAACAACACCTTGATTGGTGATCTGTACTTACTGTAAATGATAACATTTGAGCACTTGGAAGTAAATATAAACTACTAATCTCGATGTTACCTAATTTCCAGTTAGAGGCGCAACAAGAAAGTAGGCTCTGGTTAATGATCATGACATCTGGCAAGAATGAATGACAAATCTGAAAGTGCCGTATCTTAAAGTAATAATGGATCTAACAGCAAAAGGGCAAATGGAACATTGGCATGATGGAAAAAGGCTACCCAAACCCCATTCAGTCTTTTGGTGGCAGGTCAGAAACAAAAAAAAGAGAAATAATGATATCTACACATCATTCGAATGTAAAATCTCCCAATGAAAATATATGCACATTTTAAATACGTTCCAATTTCAATGTACCAGCTAGCAACTGATCGTCTCCATAAAGACTTGGTCTATTGCTAGAAATTGTAATTTATTTACCTATTAATTTACGGATTTACAGCATATAATACAATAATATTAAAGTTCTAATCTTGTGAATATCACATTTTTGAATTTTCAAGGCAGTCTGGGTGTTTATTACTATTTCCGTCACAACGGTCAACTTTGTAATTAACTACAATTAGGTAATTAACTAATTATATGCTTTAATTTCAGGTCATCCAAGTAAGATGTTTTATAGTTGTTTCAGAATGCTTGAATCTATAATAACTGAAAAATTCATTCAGTTCTCTTAATTTTTAAGAAGTTTATGGGCTTTTGACTATCCTCGATCACAGTGTTTGTGATAAGTCCATGGAAAAGCAAAAGGGAACAAGATGCTAATTTCAGAGTATGAAAATGGCCATAACTTTTTTTAAATATTGAAGATATGAAAGTGAATTAGGTGTCAAATTAAACTTATTTTTATGCTTTTCTGATGGGATAAATTGCAGACTTGATTTTTTAAATCTCAACATTTTGTAACACATGACTGAAGATAGACACAAAAAGCTGGAGTATCTCAGTGGCTCAGTCAGCATCTCTGGAGAAAAGGAATAGGCGACGTTTCGGGTTGAGACCCTTCTTCACGTCACCAATTCCCTTTCTCCAGAGATGCTGTCTGACCTACTGAGTTACTCTAGTCTTTTGTGTCTATCTTTAGTTTAAACCAGCATCTGCAGTTCCTTCCTACACACTGATTCATAACTACTGTCAGGTTATTCAATTCTACCTTGAATGGCTTTCTTGCATCAATATATACATCATCACTTTATTTCCCCCTCCCATACCCACACTGACCTTTCTGTCCTGGGCCTTCTCCATTGTCAGAGTGAGGCCCAGTGCAAATTGGAACAGTGCACCACCTCATATTTCACTTGGGTAGCTTGCTCCCCAGTGGTATGAACAATGACTTATCTAACCAATTAACCCTTGCTTTCCTTCTCTCTCCCCTTTCCAGTTCTCTGACCGGTCTGACTGTTTCTGGCTGTATTTTATCTCTGTGTTCTTTGTTGTTACCTTCTGCCAGCTAACAATGATCGATTCTACATTTTCCTTGATCTCCATTCCCTTTGTCCTGTTTTCACACCTTGCACATCCTTATCCAAGTATCTCCCCTTCCCCAGACATCAGTCTGAAGAAGGTTCTCGACCCAAAATGTCACCCATTCCTTCTCTCCAGAGATGCTGCCTGTCCCGCTGAGTTTCTCCAGCATTTTGTATCTAGCTTCGGTTTAAACCAGCATCTGCAGTTCCTGACTAACGCTAAACATCATTGGGCATGGTTTTCAACAGAGATAATATAATGGTGTTATACCTATTATATGGAACATAAACAACCAAACAGAATAAAAATGCTGAAAATACACTGATGGCCAGATGCAATTGTGTGAAGAAATAAAAGAGTCAACTTGCAATGTTACCAATGTCCGCAATGTCCGAAGAAATGGTCCCGACCGAAACATCGCCTGTCCATTCACACTACAGATACTGTCTGCACCATTAAGTTCCTCCAGCAGACTGTGTGTTAACTCAGTTTATCCTTTCACAGAGGCTGCCTGATCTCTTGAACTCACTGAGAGTTTAGGGGAGGTTTTCCAGCATCTGCAGTTTTATTTCGTCATTTTCAACCAATTGAACCAGCGGAAATGATGAAAAATGAAGTCAATGTATGCAGTTAATAGGAATTTGAATACTTCCATTCAACTATAATTTAATTACTGATTACTAATATCTTCAAGAAATTGAAATTTGCTTGTGACAGATTGTTCATAGTTTTAAAGAATTCCCTGTGCTGATGTTTTTTGTGCTCAAATATATTGTGTTTTTTAACAAATGCGTTAAATTGTTGAAGTAACTCACAAAGTAATTTTAAGATCTGGAGGCAATGTGCAACCAGAGCTAATTAATTGGCAATTTCATGATCCATTTTCTGGATTTTTTTCAGATGGTGTTTTTATCTGTTGGAAGTGTTTTTAAAGTTTCTGGATAGACACGCATATATAAGAAAAAAACACTTTGAAAAGCGTCTTTTAACTGGTTATATTTTGTTTTGTTTTTGCCTCATGCATGACTCCTACAGTAGTCTTACAAATCAGGCAGAAATGAGAATTAGAAGGGTGGCACAGTGGTGCAACGGTAGAGTTGCTGCCTTAGGGGCCTGTCCCACTTGGGCAACCTAATCTGCGAGTTCTGGCGAGTTTGCCCTCGACTCATACTCGCAGCATGGTCGACACAAGGTCATAGGAGGTCTACGTAACTCTCCTTCATGCTCGAGAGTGGGCTCCGCGTACTCGAGGCCTCAGCTAGTTCGCGTCATTTTTTTCAATATGTTAAAAAATGCCCGTGAGTAAAAAAAGGTCGCCATTGAAAAAAAATCAATACTTTTTTTACTCGTAGGTTTAGTCGTAGTAGGTTGGAATGTTAGTCTTAGGTAATCGAGGGTGGTCGAAGGTAGTCGTAGATAGTCTTCATCATAGTCGAAGGAGATCGAAGGTGGCCGTCTTCATTCTCCACTATTCGGTGTCCAATTTTCTCGATGTTAGTCGTAGCTAGTCTTCAACATTGTTGAAGGAGGTCAAAGACGGTCTTCTACATAGTCGATGGAGGTCTTCAATATGTCATTTTTTCAAACTCTACTGAACTCTTCTAAACTCGCCAACTAAGTCGCCCAAGTGGGAAAGCCCCTTTACAGCACCAGAGACCCGGGTTCGATCCTGACTATGGGTACTGTCTGTATGGAGTTTGTACGTATTCCCTGTAAGTTCAAAATTGTCCCTAGCATGTGTAGGTTAGTGTACAGGGTGACCGTTGGTCAGAGCAGACTAAAATAAATTGAAAAAGATTGTTTTGAAAATAATTGAAGTATTTTATAGCCAATTCAGCAAAAGGTATTTAGCCTTCAGCAATACAGCGTGGAAACGTAACCTTTGGCCCATCGAGTCTGCGCCGACGGACGGTCATTCTGTACTCTAATCTGCACATGTGAGGGACAATTTGGCTTGTCAGTATCTCACTTTATGACTGCCCGTTGATATGTTTACAGCTGTTGTGAGATAGACTATTTGATTAGGTGTAAATGCTAAAACATCTCAGGCATGGAAGGTACAAATCAGGAATGGACAGAGTGCAATTGTACCTCATTCCAACCAATGGTTCCATTGAAACCATCATGCAGAGTCTGAGCACAGGTTAGCTTCTTGCTGGCTTCCACATCAACCCGTGGCACCGTGGTAGAGCTACTGCCTTAAGGGCCTGTCCCACCAGCATGTGATTGCATGCGTCTAGCGCGAACAAACGTGGTCGCTTGAGGCGTACGGCCACGCGGGGCCGGTCTCACTTCGATCGGCAGAGGCGTATGGAGTTGTGCGGGGCTGGTTCCGCCATCACGCGGGGCTCCAAAAATCTTGCACTGTCCGAAAATCCCGCGCGCCAGCGGGATGCCGTCACCGCCCGACGCCGTGCGATGTCCAAATTCAATCGGCCTGCTCCCTGCCCAGCTGATTGGTGAGTATGATGTCGGGACCAACCCCGCACAACTCCATACGCCTCCACAGTTCGAATTGGGACTGGCCTCATGAGACCGTACGTCTCAAGCGACCACGTTTGCTCGCGCTAGATGCATGAAATCGCATGCTGGTGGGACAGGCCCTTTACAGTGCCAGAACCCGGGTCCAATCCTGACTACGGGTGCTGTCTGTACGGAGTTTGCACGTTCTCCCCATGACCTGCGTGGGTTTTCCAAGATCTGTGGTTTCCTCCCACACTCCAAAGACGTAGGTTAATTGACGGTACAAATGTAAAATTGTCACTAGTAAGTATATGGTGGTGTTAATGTGCGGGGATCGCTGGAGTGCGTACATACCGAGTTAAAGGGGCTGGGGTAACATAATGGCTTTGCAACAATGCTGATAATGCAGACGGCCACCAACTTTGACTGAGGAAGTAATAACAGTAAATGTTTAAAACATATTTTTTAGACCCTTTAAAAATGTGTTAAACTTTCTTGATCAAAAAATCAGTTCAAAGGGCTTTTGACATGATGAGTTTTCTGGGGACAGAGCCTCAGGATCTTGCCACCAGAGGCCTTGACGTCACTGTTGTCTGCTGTGGATGGCTGTGGCATCCAGGCCTGGAAGTGGAATGATGCCTGAGGCTGCTTGAAGTATGCCCATTGCAATAGTGCTGATGAGCACAAGGGACAAGTGTAATTAAGTGCGCATTATTTGAACATAGTATTATTTCAACCCATTTTGTCCAACTACTACCTCTAAATTAAGAACATTGATCATTTTTTTAAAAACATTCAATTTTACCAATCCTGCTTGTTGGTGATTTTATGAAAAAAGACACTTGATTTAATTTCTTGGATATAAGAACTCAACTCCAGCTTCTCTCCTGGAGAATGTGGATGTGGCAGAGGCTGAATTTTACATGTTACCAATAACAGGTCAATTTATTAACCATATAACAATAACATATAACAATTACAGCACAGAAACAGGCCCTCTCGGCCCTTCCAGTCCGCGCCAACCATTTATTTTCCCCTAGTCCCATCTACCTGCACTCAGACCATACCCCTCCATTCCCTTTCCGTCCATATACCTATCTACTTGACTTTTAAATGTTAAAATCGATCCTGCCTCCACCACTTCTGCTGGAAGCTCATTCCACACAGCCACCACTCTCTGAGTAAAGAAGTTCCCCCTCATGTTACCCCTAAACTTCTGTCCCTTAATTCTCATGTCATGCCCTCTTGTTTGAATCTTCCCTACCCTCAATGGGAAAAGCTTATCCACGTCAACTCTGTCTATCCCTTTCATCATTTTAAGGACCTCAATCAAGTCCCCCCTTAACCTTCTGCACTCCAAAGAATAAAAACCTAACGTGTTCAACCTTTCTCTATAACTTAGTTGCTGGAACCCAAGCTACATTCTAGTAAATCCCCTCTGTACTCTCTCTATTTTGTTGACATCCTTCCTATAATTAGGCGACCAAAATTGTACACCATACTCCAGAATTGGTCTCACCAATGCCTTGTACAATTTTAACATTACTTCCCTACTCCTATATTCAATGATCTGATTTATAAAGGCCAGCACACCAAAAGCTTTCTTTACCACCCCATCTACATGCGATTCCACCTTCAGGGAACTATGCACAGTTATTCCTAGATCCCTCTGTTCCACAGCATTCCTCAATTCCCTGCCATTTACCATGTACGTCCTATTTTGATTTGTCCTGCCAAGATGTAGCACCTCCCACTTATCAGCATTAAACTCCATCTGCCACCTTTCAGCCCACTCTTCCAAATGGCCCAAATGTCTCTGTAGACTTTGAAAATCTACTTCATTATTGTGGGTTAATTATATACAATGACACCAACATCGTTTATTCCAGAGTGTTCTTTTTGATTTAATATAATTTTGATTATATTATTTTGATTATATAACTTTTGATTATAAAATATATATTATTTTGATTTAATACACAAAGATGAAGTGATGGAATATATTTGCCCTGATTGCTCTAAATGAGAGAATCAAAGTAGCGACAGTCACTCTGAGGATGACAGAAAATACAGGATAAAGGTTACAACCAGAACAGGGAACAAACTGTATCCCTAACTAATCCAAACGAAATAGAACAAATACCTCCATTCTGCTTGAGTAACCTACAACCCAACAGTATGGACATTGGATTCTCCAATTTCAAGTAATACTCCAGACTCAACTCACCTCCGTTTACACTGCATACACATTACTTTCACTGAAGACAGACACAAAATGCTGGAGTAACTCAGCGGGGTAGGCAGCATCTCTGGAGAGAAGGAATGGGTGATGTTGCAGGTCGAGACCCATCTTCAGACACATTTCTTTCACTGTCTCCCAGTACCACGTTCACTCTGCTCCTCCCCTCTCCTCCATACATTAATTTCCTAACCCGCCAATCTCCCAGTCCTCCATTTCTTTATTATCTCCCATTTTACCCCTTCCCTCAGTTCCTTTTCACCCATATCCCTCCCTCCAGCTTTGCATTTAAACCTCCTATCCTTATCTGACACTCTTTAGACCTGTTCTTCTCTAGCTTTTGTCATAATCTCCATTCATTCTAAGAGTCACCCCCTCACCTGTATCCATTTATTATTTACCAGCCTTTGCCTTACCCCCATCTCTCTCTTTTCCAACTTTCTCCTTCCTGCTCAATCACTCTGAAGAAAGTTCCTGGCCCAAAGCATCATCTGTTCATCATTTCCCTCCACAGATACTGTCTGACCCACTGTTCCGCAAGAATTTTTACTTTTCACTGCAACGTCCCGCTGTTCTCAAATTGCCCCCCTGTCTCACCCCAGATCATGGCATTGCAGAATGCATTGTCACATCATCTTTATCTGTAAAAATGTTAAATTATTATTTTATTTCCATTTATCGATAATAGTAAAGTCCAGTGGAAATTGTTATGTCTCTAGGACCCGCGGAAAGATTATTAGATTGCTATTTTACGGTGACACACCATTCTATCAAGAGAGCAAGTGGTATGGAAACTATGTATAAAGTTTACACAAGTTTTTCAAGGTCAAGTCTTTTCATTACGTACAATGTTAGGATGCTTTAGTATCTATAGCCTACACCCACATTATGCGTTAGTGACTTCTTGTCACATACTTAAACTTCCCATTAGATTCTTCTGCTTCTGCTTGCTTTGAGCATGTTAGCTTTGTGAGCAGACCATTAGCCTGACTGCATTTAACATAACATTTGTAATCCTGAGAGGTTAATGTCATTATGATGTAGAGCTTCTTAGTAATAGGTTTGTCACCATATATCTCGGTACATGTGACGATAATAAACCAAAAAATACTGCCTTAATAAATTGCAATAATGATAAATCAAATATGAGCCTGTTGCTGCGAATTCCACCATTCATTACTGTGCCGATGGTTGCCATGGCGCCTCTTTACTGAATGGGTGCATGATTCTAGCTCTGCAGATAATGAGCTTTGAGCCCTGAAGAAAATGTCATCTTCCTTTTCTGTGTCTCCCTGTTCACCCGATAATGCATGTTAAGAAATCTGCAACTGTTGGAACAGTAAAAGAAAAGCATAACTGCAAATGCTTAGCTTGAATTGCCGGGAATAAAGTACATTGGAGTCATTTAATATCTACAACATTTTTTTGCATGGAATTGTCTTTTCACATCTGTGACATTATTCCTTTCTATTTTTGACAGGTTCTTTTTTTAGCTCCAAGCAGCAAATTTCCTTTCAAAATTCAAAAGTACTGTATAGAGCTGCAACAGCCAGACAAAAAAACAGCTTTTGTTCAACAAGCAGTAGCTCTATTCAATAACCAAATGTCTGTAGCCTCCTTTTGCTCTGGTATTTTATTTAATTCTGCACATGTTTAAATTATAATGTTTTATTCTTACTGTTTACTGTATATCGTGTTGTTGCTTGCAAGCTTTTGGGCAGTGGGTAGGTGCTATAGACCTGCACGGGAAGGTAGACGCTCCTGCCCCCACGAGTCTCGGGCAGATGGGGCTCGTCAGCCTGCAAAGGCAGTCCATCTAGGAGAGGGAAAACTCTGATTTTAAATCTCCACTGCCTTGTGGCCATATCCAGTCATGGAAAAGGCTCCAGGAGTAAACCTCAAGAAAATCCGGAGTCGGAGCCCATAAGGCAGTTCGTCGTTGTCTACAACCTCGCTCTGGCAGCTCCTGCGACGGCGCTGGTGCCAAACTGTAACGGCCCTGCTGTTCCTTTGGATTGATCAGCGACGTGGAAAGGGGGGATGTGCTGCATGGGCAACAGCCTGTCCTCCAAATGACATCGCCCAGGCTTGCATCCGACCAGGATGCATCACCCATGGTCAGTCATGACCGAGAGGGGCCTACTACTACTTGCGATCAAAGCACCAAGGCAAATTCCTTGTATGTATACATACTTGGCTAATACAATTTATTTAATTGAATTCAATTCAAGATGATGATTTTGTTTTTCATTCTTTGCAGCAAATTACAGTGAGGCAAAGTTGCTAGTATTTGGTAATACAAATGTTTTTACTGAGGTTTCCTAACTTTCTACGCCCTCACCGGAACTCAATTGGACCAGCTTCCTGAGCAATGGGTCCGCAGAACATTCCCTTACACCCACAAGTCCCATATTTCTTATCTTCATCTCAATAATCATCACATCGTCCTTTCTCAGTCAAGACTTGCAGATAATACTCACCAAATGGATGGGTAGGACAGGTAACCTGGTAACATGGACAGGACAAGTTTGTAGGGATATGGACCAAACACAGGCATGTGGGACTAGTGTAGCTGGGTCATGTTGGCTGGTTTGGGCAAGTTGGGTCGAAGGGCCTGCTTGCACGCTGTATCACACTATGACTCTATGAATCTGTATACAAAACCAAATTATTATTTAACATCTCGAGTCTTTCAGATGGGAACATGGAACCAAGCACAAACCAAAGGAAAGAGCTCTCAATTCTCCAACTCATTCATCCACTGCTCTGCCAGACTCCATCTTCCCCCAGATGTGGAAGAATTTGCAGACACAACAAAGGAAACTTTAATCACATACAGGTCAAAGAATTATAGTGAAAGAAAGCCATTCTCAAACTTAAATGGTTGGCAAAAAAAAAGAGGATGGTGATAAATATAGTGCAGAAGATTTGATCTGATCTTTGGAATTGTGAAAACTGTTTTTAGGAAAACAATTGGGAAAAGGCATTGCAGGTGACCCCATACATTTCAGTCTTTCAAGTGACAGAAATATGCCCTTACAGAATTCAACAATCACTCCCAGCAAATATAAGACACGGCACGGTGGCACAGCGGTAGATTTGCTGCCTTACAGCTCCAGTGACCCACATTTGATCCTGACTACGGGTGCTGTCTGTACAGAGTTCCTACACTCTCACTGTGACCATATGGGTTTTCTCCGGGTGCTCCGGTTTTCTCTCACATTCCCAAGATGTACAGGTTTGTAATTGGCTTCGGGAAAATTGTGAATTGTCCCTATTATTAGGATAGTGCTAGTTTACGGGGATTGTTGGTCAGCATTGACTCGGTGGGCCGAAGGGGCTGTTTACACCCTGTGGCTCTGAAGAAAGAAAATTTGCTGTCATGAAATATGTATGAAAACAATAAACAAGTTATAAAAAATTCAAGTCACGTTTCTTAACGCATGAGCAGATGACATGGCTTCCCATTCCAGCAATAAATGATACAGATTTCTAGGAATGTAGCATCACATACCCCCAAACAAGGATCACCTATATAAATCATTGACCACTGCAATAAAGTATGAAGCAACATAAGTTACAGAAGTTACATAAAATACTTAGTTAGACACGCTTGGATAGTTTGAACACAATGCTTTAAAAGGGATTGGTAAAAGTGCAGAAGAGTCTTCCTGGCATTGCAGCAGATAGGAGGACCTATCCTTTATGCATTCTGGTGGTCAGTCAGCAAAGGCATGGTGGGCTTAAGGGCCTGTCCCTCTTTCACGACCTAATTCACGACCTTTTTTACTCGTGGATATTTTTCATCATGCTAGAAAAACGCCCCGACCTACTTGATGCCACGACTAACATCACGACCAGCTACGGCCTACCAACGACCTCGTGACGACAATGGCATGATTATGAGTCATGGGGAAACTCGGCAGATAGCGTGAATTAGGTCACAAGTGGTACAGGCCCTTTAAGGGTTTGTTTCTGCACTGTATGGCTCAACAAGTCTCTGACTGACAAAACAAACGGAAGGACAATGGGAAGCACTATAGACACAGGGCCACAGTTGTGCACTGGAACTCTGATCATTGTGGAAGCAAATTCATTGGTAACAGACACAAGATAAATGTACAGATATTTAAAGGAAGAAGTTTTGGCAAAAAAACATGGAATGGGATTAAATAGATAGATCAGTCAAAGACTGCACCAATAAAATTGAGATTCAAAATCCAAGATTCAATTTATTGTCACATTAATTGGTATATAAAAATATAACACATAAGACATTGGACAAAACCCATGATCTACTAGGCAATGATGGTCACTACCATCCCATTTGTCTCTGAGAGCTGAAGGTACAGTAGGTATCTCAAGGACATATATCACCAATCATATATCACCTCTACCAAATTGTTCACAACCACTGGGAAGGTACATTAACCACTGTCAGTGTCCTCTCCTAGCTACAAAAATAGTTGGAGGAACTCAGTGGGTCAGGCAACATCTATGGAGTGAGATGGAGAGTGGACATTTCAGGTTGAGACCTTTCAGATAGACCAAGTGTTGAGACCAGAAACATTGTCGGTCTACATCCCACCATAAGGGCAGCCTGGCATGTTGAGTTCCTCCAGCTGCTCTCCTTGTCTTGCTCCAGATTCCAGCATCTGCCAACGCTTGTATTTTCTCTCCCAGGTGGCTATCTTGACTATCTCGGAGAGGCCAGGTTGCTTGCATGTCCAATACCGGACTGTCAACACAGATAGTTTATTGAAAGCTCCCGCATGGGAAGAAGTTATCAGGAGGTTAAAAAAAGATTCCGGGATATCTTTGCAGAAATGCTACGTGAATGCTTGTGGCTGGGAGTTTCTGGCCAACGTCCAGTGTGAGTAGTGAAAGAAAAGCACCCACCATACAAACGAACCACTCGTAAAGTTAGCAAGTTACAGAGGATTCAGTGTCCCATCTGAGCAGGTGGAACTAGTGTAGCTGGGGTGGGAAAGTTGGGCCGAAGGGCCTGTTTCCACACTCGATCACTCTATGACTCTAACCCACCTTCCACTCACCCACAATGGTGCAGAATAAATATTAATCAGATCAAATTGCACTGAGTGATAATGGCAAGGAAAACATTACTGCAGATTTACACAGCAGCACATCAGTGACCTTGTGTGAATGAGTGAATGTGCTCTTCTGCTTCTCACTGCCAAGCCATAACTATGGTGAAAATATACGGCACAACAGAAGTAAAATTAGAAGGAATGAGTGCTGCAAAATAGGCTTCCACTGTCAACGGAAAATGTCGAGTCTGGCATCCATTCCCATTTATCCACTGATTGGGTTGTACATAAATAAAGTTGAAATATATGTTTGCCATTCTTAATGTGAATTGGAGCAATGTCCCATGTGCTTCAAGATTTCATCCATTAATTTTCACCCAGAAAGATACAATCTCTGGCCATTAACCTGAAGGATATCCAATATAAGATTTGGCTGCAACTGCAGCTGAATTTTCTTCGATTACTGCACATACAAATGTCCTGCTATAAAAATAGCTTTCAATTCATCCTTTGTTTACAAGATTAATAAAGATGAGAGTTGATGCAGGTCCATTTGCCCCAATTCTTTAAGGACTTTAACAGTTCTGCAGCGTTAAATGTTATGTCCTGATAATTCCATCATCTAATGGCAATTGCCTGGAAGATCTGAAGACTTTCAAATGGATAACATAGACTATGTAAAGATGATCCCCATAGTTTGTGCTTTGCTTCTAAAAAAACATATGCTCCTGCATAATATACTGCAGATATCTACTCAAGAGGATATTCATTTTATGGCACAACACCTTAACTCACTTATTTTTCTGCCATTCAAAATGTACGAGTTTAATTAAGTGATTGTAAATTGTATTTTGCCAAACTTAGAGTTATAGAGTCATACAGCATGGAAACAGACCATCCAACCCATAAGACCATCAGACATGGGAGCTGAATTAGGCCAAATGGCCCATCAAGTCTGCTCCACCATTTGATCATGGCTGATCTATATTTCCCTCTCAACCCCATTCTCCCGCCTTCTCAACGTACCCTTTAAACCCTATACTGATCTAGAACTTATCAATCTCCGTTTTAAAATGCTCAATTAATTGTTCCTGTGAGTATATTCTCAGAGCCTTCAAATGCTCCTAATGTGTTAATCCAATCATTCCTAAGATCATTCTTGTAAACCTCCTCTGGACCCTCTCCAAGGCCAGCACATTCTTCCTCAGATGTAGGGCCCAGAACTGCTCACAATATTCCAAATGTGGCCTGACCAGCACCTTATAAAACCTCAACATTATATCGTTGCTTTTATATTCTTGTCCTCTCGAAATGAATGCCAAGATTGCATTTGCCTTTCATACTGCAGATTCAACCTGCAAATTCACTTTTTGGGAATCCTCCACCAGTACTCTCAAGTCCCTTTGCACCGCTGATTGCTGAATCTTCTCCCCATTTAGAAAATAGTCTATGCCTTTATTCCTTCTACCAAAGTGCTTGGCCATACACTCTGCTATGCTGTATTCCATCTGCCCACTCTCCCAACCCGTCTGCAGTCCTTCTGCAGAGTCCCTGCTTTCTCTACACTAGCTCCACCTATTTCCATATCATCTGCAAGCTTGGCCACAAAGCCATCAATTCCATCATCCAGATGGAATTTGCCTATGCCGACCAAGACGCCCTATCTACCTTTTATATAGTTGTGTGTCTCGTTGATTTTTCCTTGTACGTTTTTACATACTTGGTTAATAAATCAATTACAATACAATACAACATTGCTTTCTATAAATTTTTAAACAGTAAAAAAATATTGTTATTTTCTGGACACCCATGGCAGTTTTGAACTTGCTTGTGGCTGGTCTGAAATGCAGTATTCAGTGCAGGCACTATGAATGGAACCATAATATTTGAACTCATTGAAATGGTTTCAGATTGTACATGAGATAAATATAATCCCTTGGTAATTGTACTCCACTTTAATAAAATGCCTGGCTGAAATATCTTATTTACACAAAAGCAGAAGTAATACTTTTGATTCTGAGGCATTTCAGCAAAATGTTCAAATGTCAGAGGCTCTGGTTTGTGTGTCCATGAAAATGCCTTTTCATTTCTATTTGATCAATCATTAAAGTAATTACATTGCAATTGTTAAGTTAATTCCATTCATAATATATATTTTATTCAAAGCATTTGTAATCCAGGGACACTCATCTGTAAACTGGTAATTACAGCTCTGCTGCTAACTCTGGCCATAGAATTACATCAATCTTCCTTCAATGCATTCCTTTCTTTCCCTTTTGATTCTTCCCCCCCCCCCCTCTTTTTTATGTCATTTTAATGTCTCTATTTTCCATTTTTGCCTCTGTTTCTTTGTCTCCTTTAGACTTTTTCTGTATGTTTTTATTTATTCTGTCACTGCTGGAGCATGGATAAACATTAATACCATTTAGATTTACTCGTATCATTGTTTTTTTACCTATTTACGAAAGATGCACATCATCACCAGGGGCCAGGATTCATTACCTTCCTTGAATTACTGCTGAGAAAGTGGTGATGAGCCCCCCCTTAAACCTTGCACAAGACTATCAATTAGGAAATTCAAGCAGTTTTCCTCAATGATACTAATTCAGTGATCGATTCATTAGTCAGAATGGTGTGCGACTTCAAAGGAAATTCATTGCTGGTGGTGTTCCCATGCACCAACTTCCATTAGATAAATTCAGCGGGACAGACAGCATTTCTGTAGCGAAGGAATAGGTGATGTTTCAGGTCTAAACCAGCATCTGCATTTCCTTCTTACTCCTACCAACTTCCATTGTCTAATCTTATATATTATTAAAACTAAGATCTTGACCGCTCTCGACTTTGTTTCGTGAATTCCGAGAGAACGCCACCACTTAAGTACGCCATTTTTGGCCACCTCGCTCAGAGACCAAACCACCGGACTGGACCAGAGGATTTTTCCCATCAATGCAAAATCAGAGAATTATTAATGCTTTAAAAAAAAAATCACCATTCTCTCTGCTGCCCCCTCTGGTGGCAGGGGGAGGGACTATAAAACCCGGAAGTGTAGTGCCTCACACAGTCTCTGTGAGACAGAGGAAGCGAGAGGGTCACAGCTCTCTGAGCTGCGAATAACACTGAACGCACGTCTACTCCATGGTGAGTCCCCTCAAAGTGGTTTTCAGAAAATGTGTTTATTGGCTTGCAAAGTGTTTGCCCAATTGGCTTGGATTTTAAAGGGCTTTCAGAAAATGTGTTTGTTGGCTTGTAAAGTGTTTACCTGATTGGCTTGGCTTTTAAAGGGCTTTCAAAAAACGTGTTTGTTGGCTTGCAAAGTGTTTGCCCGATTGGCTGGCTTTTAAAGGGCTTTCAGAAAACGTGTTTGTTGGCTTGCAAAGTGTTTGCCCAATTGACTTGGCTTTTCAAGGGCTTTAAGAAAACGTGTTTGTTGGCTTGCAAAGTGTTTGCCCAATTGGCTTGGCTTTTAAAGGGCTTTCAGAAAATGTGTTTGTTGGCTTGCAAATTGTTTGCCCAATTGTCTTGGCTTTTAAAGAGCTTTCAGAAAATGTGTTTGTTGGCTTAAAGTGTTTGCCCAATTGGCTTGGCTTTTAAAGGGCTTTCAACAGTTTTTCGTATGGATAAAGCGTGAATAACCATTTTATTAGACCAGGACTGTGTTTAATTGCAAAATTGGTGCTTATTCCGTGACATCCGCTTAGTGGCAAGATGACGCCGATTACGTCATTTCCGGTTAGCTGCAAGATGGCGCTGAGTGCGTCATTTACGGATCGTGGCAAGATGGCACTGACTGCAGAAGGCACAAAGTGAAGACGTCGTTGAATAGATCAACAGAGCTGACGGCTCTGTCTATGGTGAGTGTGTTTGTTGGACATTATTTAAAGCACTTTTTTGTTTCAGCAGCAGCCTCGACAGGAGGCTTTAAACATTTGAATCATTCGGTTTACACACTGTATGTTCACCACGTTCTGAAGTTACTTGGCATTTTAGTATTGGTTGTGTGTGAGTGAGTCTGTGTGAGTGAGTCTGCGTGTGTGTGTCTGCGTGTGTGTGTCTGCGTGTGTGTGTCCGCGTGTGTGTGTCTGCGTGTGTGTGTCCGCGTGTGTGTGTCCGCGTGTGTGTGTCCGCGTGTGTGTGTCCGCGTGTGTGTGTCCGCGTGTGTGTGTCCGCGTGTGTGTGTCCGCGTGTGTGTGTCCGCGTGTGTGTGTCCGCGTGTGTGTGTCCGCGTGTGTGTGTCCGCGTGTGTGTGTCCGCGTGTGTGTGTCCGCGTGTGTGTGTCCGCGTGTGTGTGTCCGCGTGTGTGTGTCCGCGTGTGTGTGTCCGCGTGTGTGTGTCCGCGTGTGTGTGTCCGCGTGTGTGTGTCCGCGTGTGTGTGTCCGCGTGTGTGTGTCCGCGTGTGTGCGTCCGCGTGTGTGCGTCCGCGTGTGTGCGTCCGCGTGTGTGCGTCCGCGTGTGTGCGTCCGCGTGTGTGCGTCCGCGTGTGTGCGTCCGCGTCTGTGTGCGTCCGCGTCTGTGTGCGTCCGCGTCTGTGTGCGTCTGCGTCTGTGTGCGTCTGCGTCTGTGTGCGTCTGCGTGTGCGTCTGCGTGTGCGTCTGCGTCTGAGAGTCTGTGTATACGGGGGTTGCACGTAAGGTCTCCGGGCGAAAGGGCTTGACGAACGGAACCGCTAAATGCATCTGGATGACATCGCATCTTCGGGCATATGTTGTTAATAAAAGAAATGCGTACTTCACTACCTGTTAAAAACCGCCAAAATGGTGAATGGGGACCGAGTAAGATGGCTTAAAATCACATTCAAATGCAGTTAAATACCATTTCATGCAGGGTGAAACCACAAAAAACACCACACACACATTTCAGTAGACATTCAGTGTGGTCAGTTTATTCACAGCTCAGACAAAGTCGTGACCTCTCTCTCCCCATCATGCAGAGATAGAACATAGAAACATAGAAAAATAGGTGCAGGAGTAGGCCATTCGGTCCCTCGAGCCTACACCGCCATTCAATGTGATCATGGCTGATCATCCAACTAAGTATCCCGTACCTGCCTTCTCTCCATACCCCCTGATCCCTTTAGCCACAAGTGCCACATCTAACGCCCTCTTAAATATAGCCAATGAACCGGCCTCAACTACCTTCTGTGGCAGAGAATTCCAGAGACTCACCACTCTCTGTGTAAAGAATGTTTTCCTCATCTCGGTACTAAAGGAATTCCCTCTTATCCTTAGACTGTGACCCCTTGTTCTGGACTCCCCTAACATCGGGAACAATATTCCAGCATCTAGCTTGTCCAACCCCTTAAGAATTTTGTAAGTTTCTATAAGATCCCCCCTCAATCTTCTAAATTCCAGCGAGTACAAGCCGAGTCTATCCAATCTTTCCTCATATGAAAGTCCTGACATCCCAGGAATCAGTCTGGTGAATCTTCTCTGCACCCCCTCTATGGCAAGGATGTCTTTCCTCAGATTTGGAGACCAAAACTGTACGCAATACTCCAGGTGTGGCCTCACCAAAACCCTGTACAACTGCAGTAGAACCTCCCTGCTCCTATACTCAAATCCTTTTGCTATGAATGCTAACATACCATTTGCTTTCTTCACTGCCTGCTGCACCTGCATGCCTACTTTCAATGACTGGTGTACCATGACACCCAGGTCTCGTTGCATCTCCCCTTTTCCTAATCTGCCACCATTCAGATAATAGTCTACCGTCATGTTTTTGCCACCAAAGTGAATAACCTCACATTTATCCACATTATACTGCATCTGCCATGCATCTGCCCATTCACTCAGCCTATCCAAATCACCCTGCAGCCTCCAAGCATCCTCCTCACACCTAACTATACCCCCCAGCTTGGTGTCATCTGCAAATTTGGAGATGTTGCATTGAATTCCCTCGTCCAAATCATTAATATATATTGTAAATAGCTGGGGTCCCAGCACTGAGCCTTGCAGTACCCCACTAGTCACTGCCTGCCATTCTGAAAAGGACCCGTTTACTCCTACCCTTTGCCTCCTGACTGCTAGCCAGTTCTCTATCCACATCAATACTGAACCCCCAATACCGTGTGCTTTAAGTTTGTATGCTAATCTCTTATGCGGGACCTTGTCGAAAGCCTTCTGAAAGTCTAGATATAACACATCCACTGGTTCTTCCTTATCCACTCTACTAGTTACATCCTCGAAAAATTATTTCAGATTTGTTAGACGTGATTTACCTTTCGTAAATCCATGCTGACTTTGTCCAATGATTTCACCACTTTCCAAATGCGCTGCTATCCCATCTTTAATAACTGACTCTAGCAGTTTCCCCACTACTGATGTTAGACTAACTGGTCTGTAATTCCCCACTTTCTCTCTCCCTCCTTTTTTAAAAAGTGGGGTTACATTAGCTACCCTCCAATCCTCAGGAACTACTCCAAAATCTAAGGAATTTGAAAAATTATCACTAATGCATCCACTATTTCTGTGGCTACCTCCTTGAGTACTCTGGGTTGCAGACTATCTGGCCCTGGGGATTTATCGGCCTTCAATCCGTTCAATTTACCCAACACCACCTCCCGGCTAACCTGGATTTCACTCAGTTCCGACATCTTATTTGACCCCCGTTCCACTGCTATTTCCGGCAGATTATTTATGTCTTCCTTAGTGAAGACAGAACCAAAGTAGTTATTCAATTGGTCTGTAATTTCCTTGTTCCCCATGATCAATTCACCTGTTTCTGACTGCAAGGGACCAACATTTGTTTTAACTAGTCTCTTTCTCTTCACATATCTATAAAAACTTTTGCAGTCAGTTTTTATGTTCCCTGCCAGTTTCCTTTCATAATCTATTTTCCCTTTCCTAATTAAGCCCTTTGTCCTCCTCTGCTGGATTCTGAATTTCTCCCAGGTAGGCTTGATACTATCCCTGATTTCCCTTGTTTTTATACTATCCCTGATTTCCCTTGTTATCCATGGATGCACCACCTTCCCTGATTTATTCTTTTGCCAAACTGGTATGAACAATTTTTGTACTTCATCTATGCAGTCTTTAAATACCTTCCATTGCACATCCACTGTCAACCCTTTAAGAATCACCTGCCAGTCTATCTTGGCCAATTCACATTTGATACCTTCAAAGTTACCTTTGTTCAAGTTCAGAACCCTTGTTTCTGACTTAATTTTGTCACTCTCCATCCCAATGAAGAACTCAACCATATTATGGCCACTCTTGCCCAAGGGGCCACGCACAACAAGACTGCTAACTAACCCTTCCTCATTACTCAATACCCAGTCAAGAATAGCCTGCTCTCTCGTTGGTTCACAGATTGAGCCACACCCACACTTCCTGGTTTTATAACCCCTCCCCCTCCCACGAGGTGTGGCCATCATGACAGGAGAGAGATTCTCAAGATTTTATGAAAAAACATGAATAACATTTATTTTTCATTGATGGGAAGAATCCTCTGCACCTGCTGAGCGGAGAAGGACTGAGTAAGATGGCCAAAATTCACAACCGTAAGTGGTAGCGTTATATCTAAAATCAATATACAGTGCAAACAGGATGTTAGCCAAAGCACCCAAGCCACCATTTGCAGTAGTGCCTTTTCACTTCAAGCCAAAGCACCCAAGCCACCATTTGCAGTAGTGCCTTTTCACTTCAAGCCAAAGCCCCCAAACCACCATTTGCAAAAGTGCCTTTCACTTCAAGCCAAAGCACCCAAGCCACCATTTGCAATAGTGCCTTTTCACTTCAAGCCAAGGCACCCAAACCATCATTTGCAGTAGTGTCTTTTCACTTCAAGCCAAAGCACCTGAGCCACCATTTGCTGAAGTGCCTTTTCACTTCAAGCCAATGCACCCAACCCACCATTTGCAGTAGTGCTTTTTCACTTCAGGCCAAAGCACCGAAGCCACCATTTGCAGTCGCGCCTTTTCACTTCAAGTCAAGGCACCCAAGCCACCATTTCCACTAGTGCCTTTTCACTTCAAGCCAAAGCACCCAAGCCACCATTTGCAGTACTGCCTTTTCACTTCAAGCCAAAGCCCCCAAACCACCATTTGCAAAAGTGCCTTTCACTTCAAGCCAAAGCAGCCAAGCCACCATTTTCAATAGTACCTTTTCACTTCAAGCCAAAGCACCCAACCCACCATTTGCAGTAGTGCTTTTTCACTTCAGGCCAAAGCACCCAAGCCACCATTTGCAGTTGCACCTTTTCACTTCAAGCCAAGGCACCCAAGCCACCATTTGCACTAGTGCCTTTTCACTTCAAGCCAAAGCACCCAAGCCACCATTTGCAGTAGTGCCTTTTCACTTCAAGCCAAAGCCCCCAAACCACCATTTGCAAAAGTGCCTTTCACTTCAAGCCAAAGCAGCCAAGCCACCATTTGCAATAGTACCTTTTCACTTCAAGCCAAAGCACCCAACCCACCATTTGCAGTAGTGCTTTTTCACTTCAGGCCAAAGCACCCAAGCCACCATTTGCAGTTGCACCTTTTCACTTCAAGCCAAGGCACCCAAGCCACCATTTGCAGTAGTGCTTTTTCACTTCAGGCCAAAGCACCGAAGCCACCATTTGCAGTCGCGCCTTTTCACTTCAAGTCAAGGCACCCAAGCCACCATTTCCACTAGTGCCTTTTCACTTCAAGCCAAAGCACCCAAGCCACCATTTGCAGTACTGCCTTTTCACTTCAAGCCAAAGCCCCCAAACCACCATTTGCAAAAGTGCCTTTCACTTCAAGCCAAAGCAGCCAAGCCACCATTTGCAATAGTACCTTTTCACTTCAAGCCAAAGCACCCAACCCACCATTTGCAGTAGTGCTTTTTCACTTCAGGCCAAAGCACCCAAGCCACCATTTGCAGTTGCACCTTTTCACTTCAAGCCAAGGCACCCAAGCCACCATTTGCACTAGTGCCTTTTCACTTCAAGCCAAAGCACCCAAGCCACCATTTGCAGTACTGCCTTTTCACTTCAAGCCAAAGCCCCCAAACCACCATTTGCAAAAGTGCCTTTCACTTCAAGCCAAAGCAGCCAAGCCACCATTTGCAATAGTACCTTTTCACTTCAAGCCAAAGCACCCAACCCACCATTTGCAGTAGTGCTTTTTCACTTCAGGCCAAAGCACCCAAGCCACCATTTGCAGTTGCACCTTTTCACTTCAAGCCAAGGCACCCAAGCCACCATTTGCAGTAGTGCCTTTTCACTTCAAGCCAAAGCACCCAAGCCACCATTTGCAGTAGTGCCTTTTCACTTCAAGCCAAAGCCCCCAAACCACCATTTGCAAAAGTGCCTTTCACTTCAAGCCAAAGCACCCAAGCCACCATTTGCAATAGTGCCTTTTCACTTCAAGCCAAGGCACCCAAACCATCATTTGCAGTAGTGTCTTTTCACTTCAAGCCAAAGCACCTGAGCCACCATTTGCTGAAGTGCCTTTTCACTTCAAGCCAATGCACCCAACCCACCATTTGCAGTAGTGCTTTTTCACTTCAGGCCAAAGCACCGAAGCCACCATTTGCAGTCGCGCCTTTTCACTTCAAGCCAAGGCACCCAAGCCACCATTTCCACTAGTGCCTTTTCACTTCAAGCCAAAGCACCCAAGCCACCATTTGCAGTACTGCCTTTTCACTTCAAGCCAAAGCCCCCAAACCACCATTTGCAAAAGTGCCTTTCACTTCAAGCCAAAGCACCCAAGCCACCATTTGCAATAGTACCTTTTCACTTCAAGCCAAAGCACCCAACCCACCATTTGCAGTAGTGCTTTTTCACTTCAGGCCAAAGCACCCAAGCCACCATTTGCAGTTGCACCTTTTCACTTCAAGCCAAGGCACCCAAGCCACCATTTGCACTAGTGCCTTTTCACTTCAAGCCAAAGCACCCAAGCCACCATTTGCAGACGCGCCTTTTCACTTCAAGCCAAGGCACCCAAGCCACAATTTGCAGTAGTGCCTTTTCACTTCAAGCCAAAGCACCAAAGCCACCATTTGCAGTAGTGCCTTTTAACTTCAACCCGATGAGGCTATGCCACCATTTGCAGTAGTGCCTTTTCACTTCAAGCCAAAGGACCCAAGCCACCATTTGCAGTAGTGCCTTTTCACTTTAAGCCAAAGCTCCCAGCCACCATTTCCAGTAGCGCCTTTTCACTTCAAGCCAAAGCTCCCAAGCCACCATTTGCAGTAGTGCCTTTTAACTTCAAGCCAAAGCACCCAAGCCACCATTTGCAGTAGTGCTTTTTCACTTCAGGCCAAAGCACCCAAGCCATCATTTGCAGATGCGCCTTTTCACTTCAAGCCAAGGCACCCAAGCCACCATTTGCAGTAGTGCCTTTTCACTTCAAGCCAAAGCACCCAAGCCACCATTTGCAGTAGTGACTTTTTACTTCAAGCCAAAGCATCCAAGACACCATTTGCAGGATGGCCTTTTCACTTCAAGCCAAAGCACCAAAACCACTATTTGCAGTAGTGCCTTTTCACTTCAAGCCAAAGCACCCAAGCCACCATTTTCAGGCAATGCCTTTTAAATTCAAGAAAAAGCACCCAAACAAACATTGGCAGTCAGTGCCTTTTTACATCAAACCAACCATATTTTCATTTTCAAACCTCAGTAAGGGCACTCACAGTTGAGTAGACATGTGTCCTATTCAGTGTTCAGAGAGACGTGACCCTCTGGTTCCTCCATCTTGCAGAGACTGAGTGAGGCACACCATTTCCTGGTTTTATAGTCCCTCCCCCTCCCTCCAGCAGGGGCAGCAGAGAGAATGGGGAATTTGTTAAAATCATTAATATCTCTCTGATTTTTTTTTTAATAAATGAGGAAATGTACTCTGGTCCAGGAAGGCTCAGGGGGGCTCTGTGCGAGCTGGCAAAAATGACGGCCGTACGTGGCGGCGTTCTCTTGGAAATCACAGCACAGCAAGCCAAAACCAGTCAAGATCAGACTTTTAGTAATATAGATTAGCCTATGACTCCATCCTGGGGCAAGAAATTTGAGTTTCTGTAACAACCTTGTTGTTATAAAGCAGCCTTCTATTCATCAAGTGTGATTGGCAATATTGGCAGTAACTGTGCTTCAGCTGTGCAAGTGGGGGAACTGACATTGTGCAAAGTAGCAACCTCTCAAGTGCCATGTAGGTCATTGTTAACATGCCTATGCTATTACCAACTGAAGCTACCAAAGTCACAATGATGGACGAACACTATTCAGCATTGCTCCAGTAGTTTGTTCAGTCAAATTTCAGTTATATTACAAACTGATGCTAAGTGCTCTAAAGTGGAAAATTGTGAATGTCATCTCTAGTTCGGAGGTGGAGGAGATTTGCACGAGTTGCCAATCCTTCAGTTATTGGTATCAAATATCTATAGACACTAGGTGCATTCTATGGGTTAAAGGGTTATTGAGCGAATATACATAATCTGCACGCTCAACTTCAAGTTGATACACTATGGTGGTGGCATATGTTAGTCACAAGGGTGCAATCAAGTAAAGGTTTACTGTAATAATTTTCATAATCTCATTTGCCACTGGTGTATCATCAAGTACAGATCAATGACAACACAGAATGGGTGTTGGATCGCAAAGTAGTTATGAAGTTATGGTTCGATGGAAAACTGAATATTGATATGTTGTTTTCATGCTTATTCACCGGTTGCAAAAATATGTGGCACAACAGTGGCGAGAGATAAATTCTCGTTACAAGGAGGAGGAATGTTCTTTTATGTCTTCCTCCATTTTGCCTCATGAGCTGAATCTTGAAATAAAGTCACCAAGATCCCACTGTAGGTTTTCTTTTTTTTTTTGTTAATATTTTTTATTAGAAGTTAATGCATATTGATACATATTAAGACAATTTAAAATGTAAGGAAAAAAAAGAAACAAAAGAATTTACTATTCATCTCATACATTCTTAATATTTATAAAATTTACAGTCATTCTTGTCTATACTTCTACATATTTTTTTATTATTTTTAATAAAGAAGGAAATTAATAGAAAGAAATAATAAAATAAATTAAAATAATAATAAAAATAGAAAATCAATAATATGAGTGGAGTTTTAAACAATCTATTCTACATTGGAGATATACCAGTGATCTATTATATATAATTCTTCATCCATTCCCCGTCCAGGTTTCAGTCAGGCCCTCGAATCGAGCCCATTTGTCCCTTTAGATAATCAATAAATGGAGACCATGTTCCTTTAAACTGATCTAGCCTGTCCGAGAGGACAAGTCTTAATCTTTCCAAATGAAGTGTCTCCGACATTTCTGTAATCCACATTTTAATAGTGGGGTTGGTAGGACCTTTCCAAAATTTTAGTATTAATTTTTTACCAATTATTAAACTATAATCGATAAAAATGTGTTGTTTTGTTGTTAGTGATTGATCAGTTTCTAATATACCTAATATAATTAATTTGGAATCTGGATATAGATTTGTATTAACTACCTTCGAAATTATCTTAAACATTTCTGACCAAAAATTAGCAATTTTAATACATTTGGTAAATGAATGCGTTAGGTTGGCTTCTAGGTGTTGACATTTGTCACATATAGCAGAAACATTTGGAAAAATTCTATTTAGTTTGGACTTTGAGAGATGTAATCTATGTAAAATTTTAAATTGTATCAGAGAGTGTCTGGCATTTAATGAGCAGTAGTGTATATGTTGTAAACTTTCCTCCCATACTTCTAAACTAATTGATTGTCCTAATTCACTTTCCCATGCTTGCCTATATATTTCCGACGGTGGTGCATCATTTTCCAATAAAATATTATAAATATATGATATTAATTTTTCTGTGTTTGGATGTTTATTTAAACATTCATCTAGAATTTCTGTCTTTCTATTTCTAAATTCTTGTGTATTTGATTTAACATAATCTCTAATTTGTAAATATCTAAAATATTCTTTTGAGTGTAGTCCATATTTTTGTTGTAATTCTTGAAATGAAAGAAAAAGGTTTTCCCTATAGAGATCCCGTATCTTATTAATTCCATAATTTTTCCACTGTGAAAAACCTTTATCCATCCTAGAGGGTTTAAAAGTGATATTGTTTGCAATAAGAAGATCCAGTGGTATACATTCCAATTTTAAAGATTTTTTTAATTGTTTCCAAATACGTATCCCATTTTCTATTATTGGGTTTCCTCTATAAGTTTTTTTATGTAATTTGGTATTAGCAAATATAATCAAACTAATTTCAAAAGGTAGGCAGTCTTCCTTTTCCAATTTTAACCAATTCGGCTGCATATCTAATTCTTCCAACCAAAAATTCATATTTTTAATATAAACTGCCCAATAGTAAAACATAAGATTAGGCAGAGCTAAACCTCCACTTATTTTTGCTTTACATAGATGTTTCTTATTTATTCTATGGCTCTTATAATCCCAAATAAAATTTGTAATTATAGAATCCACCTTCTTAAAAAAAAATTTGGGAAGATATATCGGGATCATTTGAAATAAATATAATAATTGCGGGAGAAAGATCATTTTTATCACATTTATTTTACCTACCATTGAGATAGGTAATGTTTTCCAATATAGAATATTCTTAAGTAATTTATTCAATAAAGGTGGGAAATTAGATTTAAATAAAGAGTCATGTCTTTTTGTTACATAAATTCCAAGATATTTAATTTTTTCATTTGCTATCGTAAAAGGGAATCGTTGTAATATGTGTGAGTTATTTCCCATTATTGACATAAGTTCACTTTTATTCCAATTAATTCTATATCCTGAGAGTAGACCAAATTGAGTTATTAAATCTAGCAGGGTAGGTATACTAATTTCAGGCTTTGTAATATAGAGTAATACATCATCTGCGTATAAAGAAATTTTATTTTCCGTTTCTTTGGTTTCATACCCATATATTTCAGGGTGTAGTCTCACACGCTGTGCTAATGGTTCTATTGCTAACGCAAAGAGTAGTGGTGATAGCGGACAACCTTGTCTACAGCCTCTGAATAAGTTAAATTTAGTTGATAACATTTGATTTGTTTGTATTCTAGCTGTCTGATTGGTGTATAATAATTTGACCCACATTATAAACTTTTCTCCTAGCTGGAAGGATTCCAAAACCGAGAATAAATAAGACCATTCAACCTGATCGAAAGCTTTCTCTGCATCTAATGAGATGATTGCTAGGTCTTTACTAGTATTTCTTTTCGAGTATATAATGTTAAATAAACGTCTCAGGTTATATGAAGAGTATCGTTTTGGTATAAATCCAGTCTGGTCTGGGTGTATTATTTTGATGATCACCATATTTAATCTTCGTGCTAATATTTTAGTTAATATTTTTTGATCAGTATTTAAAAGAGCTATGGCTCTATACGATCCTGGGTCCTCTAAATCTTTATCTAATTTAGGTATTAATGTAATAATAGATTCATTTAATGTTCCAGGCAATTTCTGTTGTGTATAAATGTGTTCATAAAGTGTCTTTAACCGTGGTATCATTAAATCATCAAATATTTTATAAAATTCCGAATCAATTCCATCCGGTCCTGGTGCTTTACCATTTTTTAATGACCTAATAGATTCTTCGATTTCTTTAATTGTTATTTCAGCATTTAATGATTCTCTGTCTTCCATATCCAATTCCTTTAAATTACAATTTTTTAGAAATGTTTCAATTCCTATCTGATTTTCTATCGTTTTGACTGAATATAAATTTTTATAACATTGCAGAAATCTCTCGTTAATGTCTTTGGTTTGTGTTAATAATTCCCCTGTATCTGATTTAACCCTATGGATTATTTTTTCTCCCTCCAATTTTCTTAATTGACGAGCAAATAATTTTTGTGGTTTATCTCCAAATTCAAATTGTATTTGTTTTGTATATTGATAAAGTTTTACAACTTGGTCTGATTGTATTTTATTTAATTTATATTTCAATGCAGAGATTTTATTATGTTTAATCATGGTTGGATTAGCAGTGTTTTCTATATATAGTTGCTTAATCTCTTTTTCCAATGCCTGCTGTATCCTCCGATTCTCTTTGTTATAGAATGCTTGAGAAGATATCATAATTTCACGTGTATATGCCTTAAAAGTTTCCCATAGTAGTAACGGGGATATTTCTGGTTTGTCATTTGTTTCAAAGAAGATTTCAATCTGTTTTGTAATGTGTTCTTGAGTTGTTTTGTCCTTTAAAATTTGTGGGTTGAGTCTCCATTGTCCCTGCTTCCCCATTTTTCCAGTTATTTTAATCATAAAAGATAATGGCGCATGATCTGAAAATATGATATTGTCGTATTTTGAATTATAAGTGAGTGGAATAAGTTTTGAGTCTACTAAAAAGTGGTCTATTCTTGAGTATGTTTTATGTACTGATGAGTAAAACGAGTATTCTCGTCCCGTTGGGTTTTCCATTCTCCTAACATCCATAATATTGCTCGAATCTATATATGCATTTATTAGATCGCTAGAATGCGATTTAGTTTTCCGTTGTCTTGATGATCTGTCTAAGTAAGGATCTAATGTACAATTTAGATCTCCTCCAATTATTAAATTGTATTGTGGTAGTTCTGGGATAGTATTTAGTATTTTCCTAAAAACGATGGACTGTCAAAATTTGGGCCGTAAATGTTAACAAAAATCATTTTTTGTGTATATAACTCTCCTGTTATGATATTATATCTGCCCTCCTTATCTGTTATAGTTGAAGTATGTTTAAATAAGGTACCTTTACAGATTAATATTGCTACGCCTCTTGATTTGTGTGCAAAAGAAGAATGATACACTTTGTCAATCCATTTGGCTTTTAATCTATGCTCTGCGTCTTTTTTTAAATGTGTTTCTTGGATGAATGCCACATCTGTTTTGAGTGCTTTTAGGTGTGCTAATACTTTACCTCTCTTAATTGGTTCATTAATACCTTTTACGTTCCAGCTGCAAAACGTTATTCCTCCATTCCCCATATTCGTTTTTAAGTCTTGCATCATTTGTCTAAGGGGGTCTGTAATAGAGCAAATGGTTCAGCTCGACATACCCGACCTTACACCCGAACTTCAAATAGATGAATTTCAAGACCCTTAAGTGATGCTCATGCATATATCTCCTTTGCTTTGATTTACAACTCCAGTCAAATGTAAACTTCTCTCAGAATTCTTTTGGTCTCCTTGAATGCATTCCGCTTCTTAGAAACCTCTGCTGGGTAGTCTCGATAAATGCTGATAGAGTCTCCTTCGTATGTGAGGTTTCTGCTTCTTACTATTTTGTTCATCATCTCCTACAAAACATGATCATACTGGACTTTCACTATCATTTGTCTTGAGGGGGCGTCTGGTCTTGTATAACGCCTCATTACTCTGTGTGCTCGGGCTAATAAAGGTTTCTGGTCCAGAGATAAAACCTTTTGCAGTAAATTTGCAGTAAACTCTCGGGTATCTTGATTCGATTCTCTCCCTTCTCGAATACCTGCAATTCTCAAGTTCTGCCTTCGCTGGCGCCCTTCCAACTCGATACATTTTTCAGTTATTTTGCCCAGTTGTTCAGATAAGCGTTGATTTTCTTTCAGGAGTGCTTTCATAGACTGAGTGTTTGTTTCGGCTATCTCCTCAAGGTCTTTTATGGTTGACGACTGCTCATTAAGTACAGTTTCAAAAGGTTCCAGCTCCTTTTCCAGCTGCTTTTTATTTTAGCATTCATCTCTTCTGCTGTAATTGCAGCTTGTTCTGCTAATATTTCAGCAATTTCCTTTTGCAAATTATCAGATAGTTCCCGAGTAGAGGCATTAATTTCAAACTAACTTTTTCATCTCCTCCTTCATTTTTTCTATATCTTCTTTTGTTGCCAATTCCGATTTTAACTCTATTATTTCTTGTGTAAAAAAAGTTTTAAGTTCTTCCATCTCCGATTGTTTCTTTAACTTTTTAGACACATCTACCTGGGAGGATGTCCTACCTGAGCCCGGTGCTTCAGTCAGGCCTTGTTCTTCTGAAGTTTTCGGTCTTCCATATCTGAGTTTGGGTTTATCTGCGGGTGGGCTGCGCTGTGTTGCCATTACGGTCATGTGCCTGATAACGTCACTCACAGCAGTTCGTGCAGAAACAGCAGGCAGCAGGCAGGGCTTTATCTCCCGGTTGTTTTTCCCGTTTTTTTCACGGAGCTGGCTGGCGTGCCTCCTCACTCCAGCATAGCGCCACCGGAAGTCACTTTAGGTTTTCATACTGTCTGACTGGACTATGCAGCCATGATTCCCACTTTTTTCAGGAATAATAATACAACCTTATACGGTTATTCTAACGGTAAAACTTTGCTGGTTCAGCCTGCGGCTCGGGAAACCAGCCTCTGCATGATAAAATCAATTATTCACTTGCAGATTCTGAGTGGACTGCTCCTACGGCTCAGGTTGGTTGTCACACCGATCCATGTATGTGCTTACTGCAGAGTGCAGGGATAGCACCCAAAAAAGCAGTACTGTTCTTCTTCAGGAGATGCAAAGCATTTTGTTTAATGCTAATGTTACATTTAATACGGTACAGATTACTGACATCTTGGAGTTCATTTTCAAATGGGTCTTTGACAATAATTGAGTTATAAGGCCATTAACTGTGCCTAACATGCCTTCCCATCATATTTGCTGCAGCGAACAGGACCGATTCTGTTGAGTTTCACCCCCGATTATTGAGTTTGTAAATTATATCTTTAACACAAGTTCTCCCAGAACGAGTACAGGGCAGTATGGGATATTGACATTGTGTTAACACTACTTCACCAGGGGGCTCCAGCTACATCCTTAGCTTTGGCCGGCTCTCATAAGGTAGTTATCCTCATGGCGCTGGTCTCAGTGCAGTGAGTTCAGTCGCTACATAATTGCGACTGGACAGGATAGTTACATCTGCAAATAATATCATATTTTATGTTCATGATTTAGTTAAGCAGAGCAGAAGGGGCATCAGGTCTCAAACTCGTTTCATGGCATACCCAGGTTATGTGAGATCACACATATAGAACAATACACCAACATCACCAAGAGCCTTAGAGGCTCTGAACTAGCAATGATTGCTAGTTACAAAAAACTTTGTATAAAGGTATCAGTTCAGACCATCTCCAGGCGGTGAAATGGCATTTGGTTTATGCAGGAGTAGAGACTGATTTTCAAATCACTCCACCAGGGCTGCTACAACATCAGCAGCAAGGGTCATTTACGTTCTGCTGGACCACATCCTAGCTGCTGCAGGATGGTCAAACGAACAAACTTTCCAAACATTTTATAATAACCCATTGCCAGACCAGGTGTATTTGCCAACTCTATTTTAGGTTCAGTTGTATAGTTTCCCCCCAGATGAAAGGGGTTACTATTATTCATTATGAATGTTTCCCTCATATGTCAATGAAGCAGTTGTGGTTGTGTAGAATCATTTGTCACGGCATGAAATCACAGAGCTTTGAAATCTTCACAAAGTCACTCACGTGACTCCGAAGTAAAATAGTAAGATTAAATGAGAAGTTACCAGTTTGAAGTTTGATCTTTATTTTCTGAGGAGTTATTATGAGCGATTATGTGCCCACCGCTCCCAACCCTCATGTCACAAAGGTCATCTGGTAGTTCTAGGTTTCTGACATTACTATGTTACTTCAATTACTGTTACCTGTGATTTCACACCGCTGCTTTGAAGATTGACGCGCATGCGGTCTGGCGGGGTTCTTCACGTAATCACTCATCGTAACTCATAAAATTAAGATCAAATTTCAAACTGGTAAGTTCTCATTAAATCTTACTATTTTACCTCAATACACATTAATAAACCTAAACCCAAGTCAAAATCTGATGAGAAGAGTACCTGAGAAATGTTGGATAGTTAAAAATAACTTCCATCCCGGGTGAGACTGAAGTTTGAAGGAGGGAACTAGTGTTGAAATCCACTTGGATGAAATGGGACTGGAGACATTTTCTAAGAGATGTGGCCATGGAAGCAAGGATGGGGGGGGGGGGGGGGGGGATGGTGCCCTGTCTATGTTGACCAACCTCTGTGCTCCTCTTTCTATCTATATCCAGTCCTGTTATGAAATAGTTTTCAATTTTATATATCTGTACATCTTAATGGTTCACATAAATTGGTGAGATCCCCCTACTTCAACCATGACCTTGCTAAATTTCAGCCTGAGTCAGTTACACTACTGTTGCTTTCTTGAATGCAATTTACTGATTGTAAATAGATTTTTTTTATCATAGACTTTCCAGAAGTGAATGTCATGATGGATGAGGGATTTTACCAGTGGGAATAGAGCAAAAAAATATAGCACTTGGATTCTTTACATCAGACCAGTGCAAGTTAAAGGAAAGGTCCCAAAGTGCTGGAGTAACATCAGACTGAAGAAGGGTCCTGACCCGAATTGTCACCTATCCACGTCTGCCTAACTCATCAAAATTACTTCAGCACTTTGTGTTCTGTGCAATATTCCAACATCTGCAGTTTCTTTGGCTGATTCGGGTTTTCAAAGCAATAAAGTAGCATATATTATGGAAATTAAAAGCCTGAAAGCAGCATAAAATGTTGAAAATTCTCAGGACATCAAGCAAATGAGATGGGAAATCCTTTCATTTCTGCTCTTTGCAAGTTCCACCAAGATCTTGGATAAGTAGGACAGATATCTTCGCCACCATTATCCTGATGTTATTTAATAGTGAGATTAAACGAGAACTTACCTGTTCGAAGTTTGATCTTTATTTTATGAGGAGTTACGATGAGGGATTACGTGAAGAAGCCCCGCCTGGCGCTGGATCGGCATACTTCAAAGCAGCGGCATGAAAAACACAGAACCAATAGCCGAAGTAAAATAGTAAGGCTCAAAATAGACTAGAACTACCAGATGATCATTTACATTATGAGGGTTGGGAGTGGAGGGCACGTAATCCCTCATCGTAACTCCTCATAAAATAAAGATCAAACTTCGAACAGATAAGTTCTCCTTTAATCTCACTATTTTACTTCGGAGTCACGTGAGTGACTACGTGAAGATTTTAAAGCTCTGTGTTTTTTATGTCGTAAATTCATTTCATACGACTCTCTGTTTAGTCAAAACAGTAGTGAGTAAATAGTATTTTAAGACATTGTTACAATTTATGTAATAAGTCTTTTAATCATAAAAAGAACAACTTTTTAATAATAACCCCTCTATCACAGGGGAAAATTACAAAATAAATTGATAAATGATGTCAATGGTAACATAAATCGATAATATAAATCGATAATATAAAACAAAGCAAGCATTTAAAGAGAACCCAGTACTGCGTGTCCAAATCCTGGCACCGTGACAACAGGTTATTGTAGAACTTTGAAAAAATCTCTTCTCTAGACCACCCTGCGGCCTTTAAAATTTGATCGAGTGGTACGTCCTTTACCTTTGCCACGTACGTAGCTGCCGCCCTAGTGGAGTGAGATTTAAACACATCAGTGTCTATTCCTACTAGACCCAAAACCTGTTTTAACCATCTAGAACTGGTTTGAACTGAAACTTTTGTATGTAGCTTTTTGTGTGTTATCAATAACGCTTTCTCAGAACCTCTGAGATTTTTGGTTACCTCAATGTATTGAGTTAAATGCTTAACTACACACAATGTTTCATCAATAGGATATGCTTTAAACATTACCTTCATTCCAGTTCTTCCTGGTCTGCTTTGTTTGATCAAGTCATAAACATAAAACACAATGTTATCTGTAGTCACATGCATGCAATTCAACCGTAACAATTGCAAAGTTTGTACTCTTTGAGCTGATACCAATGCCATTAACATTACCACCTTGAATGTTAATTTCTGCAAGACATTGAATTAATTGGAGTCCATTGTTTAAGCAAAGTGAGAACAATGCTAACATCCCAAATTTCTGTATATGTGGGCTTGGGAGGATTTTTATTGAAAATTCCTTTCATGAATCGGGTTACTAATGGGTGAGACCCAACTGAATCCCGATCCGAAATTTGTCCTAAATAGGATGACAATGCACTACGAGCGCAATTAATGGCACTATAACTCAAATGCTCATCAAAGTGTAACCCAGCAAGGAACTCCAATACATTTGAAATGTTTGCAGTATGATAAGATATCTTTGACAGTGTACAAAAACTTCCCATTTTCTTATATGCGACATATATTGTTTTTTAGTGCTATTCCTCCAAGCTGCATCTATAACATCCATGGTCCTGTCCGACAGTTCAAACTCTTGCAACAGTCTGGTCAGAACCTGCAGATTTACAAATTCATATGATCATGCAATGGATGAATTTCTTTTGTTACTGGTTGTGTCAACAGATTTTCGCAACTGGGAATTGTCATACATGGTTCAAAATCATTTTAGCATCAACGGGAACCATGACTGCGTGGGCCAATTTGGCACCACCAAAATGCCTTTGGCAGCGTCTTGCGCTATTTTCTTGAGACATTGCCCAATGAGACAGAATGGGGAAAAGCATAAAAGAACATATTCCCCCAGTGTAGCGAGAAAGCATCCACCGCTACTGCCCCTGGATCGTGTTCCCAAGACACGTATTTGGACAATTGGTGATTCAATCTAGATGCAAACAGATCAATGTCCGGTACTCCATACCGACTGACAATATTTTTGAAATTTGTGGATTTAACATCCATTCTGTATTGTCTTTAAATATTCGTGATCTTTTGTCTGCCACAACATTGTCTCTCCCCGAGAGATAAATAGCTGAAAGCCAATATTTTATTTATTTTTTATTTTTATTTATTTTTATTTTTTGCCATACACCATTGCCACATCTGGTTTACCAGATGATCACATGATATTGATCTGACACCACCCATGTGATTGATATATACCACAGCTGTGGTATTATCTATTTGTACTTGGACATGCAAATCTTTAATGAAGAGCAATAAGCTTTTAATCCTTAAATGCTCCCAGTAGCTCCAATATTTAATACCATATGTTTGGAGCAAAAATCCTCTTGGACAGCCCATCTGCCTCCACAGTTGGTCTCATTATCCGTAGCCCCCCATCCGGGAGAACTTGAGTCTTTTTTAGTTTGCAAAAACACTGCTGGTTGATGAACTAAATGTTCTTAGCAGCTTATGGAACATACTCAATTCACCAATGTAATTCTGATAAGCTTCCTTAGGCAATTGCATTGGCCTATCAAAATGGCTTGCTCGCTGAATAAGCGCTTGAATTTTGCCCTTTGAAGATTTTGGTAATGTAGACGACCAACTCTACTGCTGGAAATGCTGCTACCAATTTACCAATAGCCTTGGCAATCTCTCGGATGGAGGGATAAGGTTTGTTAATCAGGTTCTGACACATCATTTGTCAAATCCAACACCTTATCCATTGGTAAAGTTACCAACATGGTAACTGAGTTAATCACAACCCCAGATATTCAATGGTTTGGGATGGCTGTAACTTAGATTTGTTGGATGGATCAAAAACCCAACTTCTCAAACAAACTTGTAGTTGCTGAGACTGATTTCCCAGCTGACTCCTGATTAGCATTGACAATTAAAATGTCATCTAGATAAGCCATAATGATGTGTTTATTTTTTGTGCCCTTAGCAGTGCAAGTGCTGGCTTAATCCATTAGGCAAAGCTTTATATTGCCACAGCTGTCCCATGCATAAACTTTAATTACCTGCGAAACTATGGTGAATTGGGACCGAAAATATGCATCCTTCAATCTATTGCAGCCATATAACAACCTGTTGATACCAGCTGCATTGCAGTGTTGAATGTGTCCATTTTAAAATGTTTATACTGGACAAATGTATTCAATAGTGTGAGATCTAAATTGATTCTACAACCTCCATCTTTCTTCAGTCTGGGGAAATTTGATACAATTGTTGTGGATCCTCTCCTGTTTTCTCAATAACTCCTTTCTCACACAAAATACTTAACCTCTTTTGTCAATTTTAATACTTTCAAGACTGAACATCAAAGAATGATTAGGCTTATTGTGTCCCAATGGATCCATACCTCGCTTTCATTATAAACATTCGGAGTCTACCACCAATCTGAGGTTCATCCAAACATCCTTCTTTAATAGGATAAAGTTTTTGTACCTCTCCAACTGTGACAAAATGATCTCCTTTCCCAATAAATGGGTGTACATTCGGCTGTGCTGGCTGGTAATTCTTCCTTATCATACTCTCCTCGGCTCGTTCAAGCTCCAAAATCAAATCTCCTTCTCATATGACCAGCCTTTCTGGCCAAACTGAAGGGTTTCACAAGGCCAACAGTTTTTGCCTCTTCATCCATTTCTTTAATTTGTTTAGACTTCCTCTGAACAAATAACCAAGAGCTTGAACATTGCTTGCCCTGCACAACTCTGAAAAATCTTGGATGTAAAAGAGGCCGAATGGCAATCTTCCATTTTATATATTTTATCTCAAAATGAGTTGCAGAATAAGCCCAACATATGCTTTTTATTCTGAATTTTGGTCATTCCACAACTTTCCAGCTTGTCTTCCAAAAGACAGTGATGCCAAAATTAGCTTGAGGATTCTTTGAATCGTAATTCCTGCGCCCGCATTATTGCTGACATTGGCGCCCAAAAGAGCCGGATTCACCATAGGTACCTTCTTTGAGGTACAATAACAGGTGTTTTAATCCGATCTGCTGTCTTAATCATAACAGCTTTTTTGAGGCAGGTGAGAGACCATATAATTAACATTGGCCGCCAGGTTTCATTCCATGGCCTCACCGCCTCCTCCAGGTATAGTAACTTTGTGCCCCATCAGACACACCTGGATTTGTATTGTGGTGGGTACTTCTGAACACAATAAATAGGTGTTTAAATCCAAATTTGCTGTCTCAACCATAACAGCTTTTTTGAGGCAGGTGAGAGGCCATATAATTAACATTGGCCGCCAGGTTTCCTTCCATGGCCTCACCGCCTCCTCCAGGTATAGTAACTTTGTGCCGCATCAGACACACCTGGATTTGTATTGTGGTGGGTACTTTGGACCACAAACACCACTTTCAGGGTCAGTCTCATACAGCCCTGGTACTCCTGAAACTTGTTCAAGGAGACTTCCTCCAGCCCAATCCCAGGCACTGGAGTTTTAATTCCCAATTCAAACTGGCACCATATTCATGATATGGAACCCCCTCAGGGGCTGCCTGGGAATATTCTGGGTACTTAGACCCTTGGTTGATATTGTTTGGAGTATTTTCTCCATTAGATCTATACTTTAGCCAAAGGCTTTCCTTTCAGGATCTTTCAGAACCTCAGGCCTTTCAAGCTTCTTTCTTTTACTTTTTAGGCACTGGGTTTTCAAAGTTTTGTTTGTGGAGCAACCAAAGGCTCACTAACGGGTATTTCAATCGGCCACCGGTATCGGAACCGGCTCCGCAATAATCTGCTGTCCCGACTTTTCTACACCCCGGGACGCACGTTTTACCCGCGATTTTTTAAAACATTTTTATTTTTATTTTAACTCCTCCTGGTTTACCTACCAGCCTACGGAGTTTTTAGAAAACGCCCTGGAAGTAAAATAATTTTACTTACCTGCGGGCCGTTTCCTTACCGCTGTGTTGGAGCTGCGCTCTGCAGCTCTTCCTCTGCCGATAGCGTCGACGTAATGCCGATCCAGCGCCAGGCGGGGCTTCTTCACGTAGTCACTCATGTGACTCCGAAGTAAAATTGCCTATGTCTGACATGATCCATTACTTGGAGATAAACCAAGATTACTGTGATCAGTTAATGATTTTTTATCAATCTCAGGTAGTTTAGTTTAGTTTAGTTCAGAGATACATCGGGAAAACTGGCCCATTGACCCACCGTCCGCATAGTCCAGCGATCCTCCCACATTAACACAAGCCTACACACACTAGGGACAATTTAAATTTATACCAAGCCAATTAACCTACAAACCTGTACATCCTTGGAGTGTGGGAGGAAACCGAAGATCTCAGAGAAAACCCAAGGTCACTGGGAGAACGTACAAACTCCGTACAGACAGCACCCGTAGTTGGGATTGAACCCGGGTCTCCAGCGCTGCAAGGTTCTAGGCTTCAAGGTTCAAGATCAGTTTATTGTCACATGTACCAATTAAGGTACAGTGAAATTCGTGTTGCCACACAGCCATACTAAGTGAAAGGCAACAAGGCGAAGCTACATAAAATAAAAGTTAACGTAAACATCCACCACGGCACCCCACATCCTCATTGTGATGCAAGGTAAAAAAGTTGAATCTTCTCCCTCTTTATTCTCCTGCAGTCAGAGCTGTCGAACCATCCGCAGTCTGGGCGATCAAAGCACCCGCAGCCAGCGATCCGAAGCCCTCGCGTTGGGGTGATCGAAATTCCTTCGTTGGGATGGTTGATACTCTCTGTGGCTTGGAGGTTCTCTAACCAGGGACCGTGGGCTCCACAATGTTAAAGTCCACAGGCCCGCGGTTGGAGATCTCTACAGTGGATCCCCGGCAAAGGGATCGCAAGCTCCGCAATGGTACCGCCCGCAGTTGAAGTGCCGGGTCGGTCTCCAGGAAAGGTCGCGCCACTCCACGATGTTAGGCACCAGTTGGGATGGAGATACGATACGGAAATAAATTGCATCTCCGTCGAGGTAAGGAATGGAGAAACGTTTCCCCCAGCCCCCACCCCCATATAAAACAACCCAAGGAGCACTAAAACATATTCTTTACCACTCACTTAAAATAACAAAAACAGAAGAAAGGACACACTGACTTTTGGCGAGGCAGCCATTGCTGGCGCCACCCGACAAGTGCTGTAAGTTGTCATTAAAGGCTTTATATGAGTCCCATAATTGTGTACTCAAATACCATTCAAAGCAAAAAGATGCATTGCCATCAATAAAGAAGAATCAACAAATCAGCTGCAATATTCAGACCCATAGCTGCATTGACTGGTTTCCCTATGAAAGGACCAGGAAAACCTTGTAGGATCCCATCACATTCACCAGATAGGACCTTCGGTGGCCTATACTTCTTCTTCTTGCGTTTGAGGCAGCAGAAGTCTGCAGCAGGGTGATGCCATCCGGTACGACATCATTGGGTGCCCGCCCTAAAAAGGGGGCATGCTCCGGGTTGGCTAATAATGGCACAGCATCACGGCTCTCACTTTGATTTTTTGTAATTCTGGGATTACTTGGCAATTTAGATTTTTTAATTTAAATATTAACAATTTAGATTTATTTTAGATCAATTATTCACATCATTCAACAGTTAACTGAGGAGGCAAACCACTGGGAATGCAATACTTAAAATATATAATTCTTAATTAATTTGAACAACACAGCTCCAAATTAAAACTAAATGCCACAGTAAATCACAGAATAATACTCACTTTACTAAAATTGTCAATTATTCGAGGCAACATATGTCAATAGATAGTTTGTAAACATTATCGTGGAACATCTTGTATTTGGCAAAACAGAATTGCACTATTATTTACAAATGTGTCTATTTAAATGTGTTTATTAACTGCGAAGTGGTGGCGCCTAACGGCAGCGGCTCAACTGCAGTCCGTTTGTCTTTTTTAAAATTTGTCCACATAGATGTATGTTTTTGGTTCTAATTTGTATTTTTTTTTAGCTGTGTATATGTGTGGTGGGGGGGGGGGGGGGGGGCTGTTTAATGGCTTCCCTGTACGGGGACCCAACTTTTTCCCTGTCGGGTCTCCGGTGTCGCCGGGCCTAACATCGTGGAGCCAGCGGCAGCCTCCAACCGGAACCAACTTGGGGGCTTCGGAGGCTCTGGCCGCAGGCCCGGTGGACAGGAACATCGGGAGCTCGCAGGTCCCTGGTGGGAGACCACTTTTCGGAGCTCCCGCAATGGCAACTTCTCACGCCAGAATCGTGGGGTTTAAATGACTCGGAGCGGGGCCTAACATTGCCCGGTTCGGCTTAAACAGCCGCGGGACTTACCATCGCCTGCCGGGGGCTTTAACATCACGACCCCAGTCGCCTCGACGCTGCAGTTGGACTGATGGACTAAGGGAGAAGAACAAAGGGAAGAGATAAGATGTTTGCCTTCCATCGCAGTGAGGAGGTGTTGGAGATTCACTGTGATGGATTTTTGTGTAAATTGTGTTTAAGTGTGAGTCTTGTTTTTATTTGTAATGTCATGACTGTAGAAATGAAATTTTGTTCAAACCTTGTCTGTTTGAATGCCAATAAAAGGCATTCTATTCTATTCTATTCTATTCTATTCTATTCTATTCTATTCTATTCTATTATTATATTTAATGTTATCCTTTTTGCTGTGAAGGGCTGAATCCATGATTATCAATTTAGGAAATTCAGCAATGTAGACTATATTATTTAATTTCTTGAGACTGAGCTGACAAAATTTATCAATGGTGATTTAAGATTTTTCCAATTAAAATATTAGCTCAGCTAATGTCCTAAACCATTGAAAAGTCGGATCACCACAGCATTTACGTCAGGAGCTACATTTTATAAATTACGTTTATTCATTTCATATTTGTCACAGTGTGAAATTGTTTTGATAATCCTTGTAAGGTTAACACAACTAGCAATAGATGGTAGTTGTTTCATCCTAATAGTAACAAAAACAAAATGTACTCTCTTTGATGTTGTTGACTAGAATGTAACTATGATGTAAATAGACAATAGATAATAGGAGCAGGAGTAGGCCATTCGGCCATTCGAGCCAGCACCGCCATTCAATGTGATCATGGCTGATCACCCTCAATCAGTACCCCGTTACTGCCTTCTCCCCATATCCCCTGACTCCGCTATTTTTACAGCCCCAATCTAGCTCTCCCTTGAAAGCATCCAGAGAACCTGCCTCCACCAACCTCTGAGGCAGAGAATTCCACAGACTCACCACTCTCTGTGAGAAAAAGTGTGTCCTCCTCTCCGTTCTAAATGGCTTACTCCTTATTCTTAAACTGTGGCCCCTGGTTCTGGACTCCCCCAACATCGGCAACATGTTTCCTGCCTCTGCCATGTCCAAACCCTTAACAATCTTATGATTGGATGATTGGTTTTACATCGCTGGTAAATGGAAAACATGTCATAGAAATGATGCAGCCAACTGTAGCCAGCTTATTTGTAAATATAGATAATAAGATAATTAAAACATTTTTGTTGCACTTTTTGGAGAATTGTAAAAAAATTTGCAATAACTTCCTTGGCGCTTGATTGAAGCTTACTGAGATGGATATACAATAAGGAACAGTCAGATGCAATAGCCATATGATTCATACGACTAATTTCCTACATAAACTGCAAAGGTACAGGGCCTGAAGAAAGGTCTCGAGCCGAAACGCCACCCATTCTTTCTCTACAGAGATGCTGCCTGTCCCGCTGAGTTACTCCAGCATTTTACGCCTATCAATGATAAAGGGGTTGTGGCTATGTTTCGAGCTTAGGTTTCAATATTATTTGACCAGAGTTACGAATAAAGAAAAGATCAAAGAACATTTTCTTCCCAAAATTGAGGACAATAATTATCCATGCAAGCTGAATAGATCAATTTAATTGAGATGAAAAGAAAAACATCCAGACAGTAAATTCAGTGCCTTCATAATCACAAAGAGCTTTAAGTAATACATCAATGTACTGTTTTGAAACTAATCTATGGATCAATGTTTCAAGGAACTGCATCTAATGAAACTGCAACAATTTGCACTAAAAGATTTTCTTTGGCAATTAATTATTGGGGTTGTTTTGTAAGGAAGGCTAATTCTGAGCATTATGCCATTGGAGACAAATGATAAATCCACGAAATCTAAATTTCCTCACTAAATAGGAAATCTGGAAACATTTGACCTAACATTTGACCTAAAGTAGACTAATACTTGTGTGACCTAGTTATCTGTTATTTTCTGTTTTGCATTTATTTTAAATTATTCAACTAAAGGTATGGACAAAGATTGCTGCCATTAATCATGGTTTTTAACAAAACCCAGGTTATTTAGACAATTAGTTTAAACTTTCACAGTCATGAAAGTAGGAGGTAAAAGTAGACTATTACTTATTATTAGTTATTATTAAGAAAAGAAATTATGGGGCCGACTAATCGAATTATGAAACATAAACAACATCAAGAATAAAATGACTTTTGATTTGCAACCTGCTTTAGGACTTAACAACCTATTTGAAAGTAATTGTGACTTTGTTTGCAATTCAAATCTCAAATATATGATTTTAAGTTGCCAAATATGTCCAAAATTTATACGAGTAACATGTAAGAATTTGAAGGACACAATAATTCATTTATTTTTTGTAGATTTAACTTGTAAATTCCTCCATAAAATATAATGTGGTTTATTATTGGTAGACTTTTTGCCATTTTTTTAATTAGCCAGCATGCATAGAAACGAGATTAGTAAGATTAAACGAGAACTTACCAGTTTGAAGTTTGATCTTTATTTTATGAGGAGTTACGATGAGCGATTACGTGAAGACCCCGCCAGTCCGCATGCGCGTCAATCTTCAAAGCAGCGGTGTGAAATCACAGATAATAGTAACTGAAGTAACATAGTAAGACTATAAACCAGACCTTCCAGTTGACCTTTATGATATTGAGGGCCGGGAGCACTGGGCACGTAATCGCTCATCGTAACTCATCATAAAATAAAGATCAAACTTCAAACTGGTAAGTTCTCATTTAATCTTACTATTTTACTTCTGACTCACATGAGTGATTCCGTGAAGATTTCAAAGCTCTGTGATTTCATGCCATAAATACAAATCCAGGCATCTCACACTGCATCAGTTGACTCAGGAGGAGTGAATAATGAGCAATACATTGAAACATGGCACAGATTAACATGTTGATGCTTTAATTCACAAAAAATAAACAAAAGAAAACACAATAGCAACTCCTCTCTCCCTGGGGAAGCTATGAAACAGAACTTAACACAGAATGAGCAAACACCCCGGGTTCAATAAGTGGTTTATTATAAAACCTCTGAAAAGTCAATTCATTTGACCATCCTGCGGCCGCGAGGATATGGTCTAGAGGGACGTCCATTGCCCTCGCTGCTGACGTTAATGCCGCCTTGGTGGAGTAGGATTTAAAATTGTCAGAATTAACTCCTGCACAACCCAGCACTTGTTTCAGCCATCGTGAAATGGTCTGAACGGACACTTTCATATGTAGCTTTTTGTGGCTAATAAACAATGCTACTTCTGAGCCACTGAGGCTCTTGATGACCTCGATATAACACTGCAAGTGCGCCACTACACACAGCCGTAAATCCGTGGGATGTGCTGACAGTACAAGCTTGTATCCTGACACCCCTGGTCTGCTTTGTTTAATTAGGTCATAGATGTAAAACATAACGTAATTCCCTGATGACACCATCCTGTCCAGACGCAGTTTGTGCAAAGTCTGAACCCTTTGCACTGATACCAGCGCCATGAGCATGACCAACTTTAGGGTAATCTGTGCCAATGACAAGGATGTGGCTGGACCCCACTGACGAAGCAGCATGAGTACCATGCCCACATCCCAGATTTCAGAATACCTAGGCCTGGGGGGGATTGGAATTAAAAACACCCTTCATAAATCTGGATATTAACGGATTAGATCCTACAGACTGCAGTTCTGACCCCAGGCATAGGTACGGTGACAGGGCACTCCTGGCACTATTGATGGCACTATAGCTTAATCCTTTATCAAAATATAACCTGGACAGAAATTTGAACACATCTGGGATGGAGGCCATGTGGTATGTAATGTTCCCATGTAAACAAAACTCCTCCCATTTCCTGACATGAGAGATGTACTGCTTTTTCGTACTATCCCTCCAGGATGATGTGATGACATCCACGGTATGATTGGATAGTCCCAGACCCAGGTATGGCCTTCTTAGAATCTGCAAATTAACAGATTAATACGATCATACAACAGGTGTTGATCTCCAGTCACAGAGTGCACCAATAGATCATGACGTTTAGGGACCACCATAATAGGCTGTGTAATAATGTCCGAAATGAGACAGAACCATGTAGGCCAGGCGGTTACCACCAAAACTCCTGGAGTCCTGCTTGATCTTGGTCAAGCACTGACTGATGAGGCAGAATGGGGGAAATGCATAGAAAAACACTCCGCCCCAGTGTAGCGAGAATGCATCTACCGCTACTGCCCCTGGATCTGGTTCCCATGAAACATACTTCGGTACCTGGAGATTGAGTCTGGATGCAAACAAATCGATATGTGACATCCCATACCAAACAACCATATCATTAAATACATCATGATTCAACGTCCATTCTGTGTTGTCATTGAATTTGTGTGACCTGGTGTCTGCCACCATATTGAATCTGCCTGGCAAGTAGACAGCTGAAACCTATATGTTATTTTTAATGCACCAGTGCCAAATAAGGTTAACCAATCTGTCACAGGATTCCGACTTGATTCCACCCATGTGATTAACATACGCCACTGCCGTGGTGTTGTCAATCTGAAGCTGAACATGTAAGTGATGCTTGGCGATACAATAAGCCTTGAGCCCGTAAAATGCTCCCAAAAGCTCTAAATAATTAATTCCATGTGATTGGAGAATAAATGCCTCATGCATATTCCATCTGCCTCCACAGCTAAAAATGGTATCAGTAGCACCCCGACCTAGGGCACTAACATCAATCTGCAAAACAATTGAAGGTGCTTCCATCAGAATTTTGCTAGAACAATTAGAAATGTTTCTTATCCACCACTGTACTTCTGCAATAGCTTCAGATGGTAAGTGCATGGGCCTGTTGAAATGACCTGCATGTATCCTGAGTGCCTGTACCTTTACTCTCTGTAAATTTTGGTAATATAATGGTCCATACTGCACAGCAGGAAAGGCAGCTACCAATTTGCCAATCAAGCTGGCCACATGTCTAATTGAAGGTGAATGCTCCCCCAAGAGCTCGATACAGCCTTCAATTAAATCTAATTTCTTGCCCTTGGCCAGAGTCACAGACATGTGAGTTGAATTAACTGTGAATCCCAAATAGTCAATTACTTTAACTGGTACCAATTTTGATTAAGCTGGATGGATGAGAAACCCCAATCTCTCAACCATTAGTTTAACAGCTGAAACCGATAACTCAGCTGTCTCCTGGGTCTTTGCAATTATTAAGATGTCATCCAAATAAGCCATTACAATATGACCCTGAGCCCGGAATAACCCCAGTACTGGTTTTAGCAGCTTTGTAAATAATCTAGGGGCTGAGGTTAACCCATTAGGCAGTGCTTTAAATTGTCATAATTGCCCCATCCAGCTAAATTTCAAATATCTCCGATACTCTTCAAGAACAGTCACTGAATAATATACATCCTTAAGATCTATACATGCCATATAACACCCTCTGGAAACCAATTGCTTGGCAGTAGCAAATGTTTCCATTTTAAAATGTTTATACTGCACAAACGGATTAAGTCCTATCAGGTCCAAAATAATCCAAACTCCCACCATCTTTCTTTGGTCTTGGAAAAATATTAGAAACTAATTGGTGAGTTTGATAAACTGTCTTCTGAATTACACCTTTTAAACATAAATTTCCAATTTCAGCTTGAACCTCCAAATTCTCCTTTTGTGAGAAAATGAGAGCCCGCTCTGGTATATGCTGTGTGGGTGGACACAAATTAGGAATAAATTCAATTCAAAACCCTTGTATACATTACAGTATAAACAAGTTTGATGTTATTTTATACTGCAGCGGCCTAGAGGAGGTCATGAAAAGACCAGACGCTAGGTAGGTTTAAATGTAGTCCTTTAATCCCTACAGCGAGAGCACACCACACCAACTGCCAGCACACACCCAGGGGTGGTCAGGAAACCCCGTGGCAGATGAACGCCCCTGTCACTCAATCGGCGAGGAGGATGATTCAAGGAGAGGCCTACCCCCCACGGATCGCCACAGGACCCCCCCCCCCAAATGGACAGGAGGGCATACCCGGCGACCAGCCTGGGTGTACTCCATGCTCAGCACAGGAACGGGCAACTGACCAACAGGTGCAGGAGACGGAGTAGCCACAGGGGGAGGTACCCTAGACAGAAGGCGCCCTCGCTTACGGGGCCGTGCTACCAGCACCGGCTGAATAATATCAATATGTGCTGGCTTCATCCGCGCAACTGAAACAGTCTCATGCCGACCCCCCATGTCCAGGACGAAAGTGGACGAGCCATGTTCCAGGTCCTGGAACGGACCCTCGTACGGCCGCTGGAGAGGCGTCCGATGAGCATCCCTACGCAGGAAGACGAACTGGCAGTCCTCCAGAGCATAGGGAACGTGCGGACTGAAGGACCCATGAGACGTGGGCACCGGCGCCAGCTTGCCCACCGTCTTTTGAAGACGTCGCAGAGCGTCCGAAGGCTGCTCCACCTGGACCTGTGCTGGCGGAATGAACTCCCCGGGGACCGTCAATGGAGAGCTATACACCAACTCGGCAGAGGAGGAGGCCAAGCGGATTCCCAGCAAAACCCATGGCACCCAGTCCTGATCATTAAACTGTGCCTTCAGGGCGTCCTTGAACTGACGGTGAAACCGTTCCACCAGGCCGTTCGCCTGCGGATGATACGCCGTCATGTGGTGTAGCCGAACACCCAGAAGGTGTGCCATGGCCGACCACAGTGAACTGAGGCCCCCGGTCGGATGTTATGTCCAGTGGCGTCCAGAACCGGGCGATCCAGTGCGCCACCAAGGCCCGAGCACAAGTGGCCGTTGAAGAATCTGGTAGCAGACTTCCGGTGGCGCCATGTTTTGGTAACAGTCGCCACACATCGCTCCCGAAAATATGCGATTTTTCGCATTAAAATTGGGTCTACAGATCGGGACCGATGAAAAATCTTACCGGAGCATCTGGACGTCGCGCTGATGACGTCATCAGTAAGTGCTGTGGATTAAACGGTGGATTTAACCCTTTAAATGCAAAATCCGGTTTCTGCTCAGAGTCCTCAGAGAAACATTTCAAAACTTTACTGGAACACCGAGAACACTGAGAATGAGCCTGAAGAATTGATTTTTGAAGTGGCTCTTGAAGGAAAATTGCCTTCTGAAATGGCTACAATGGCTACAAGATCTAAAGCAGATAAGGTGACAGAAATTGAGGACTTAAAGCATTCAGTAAGAGAACTGAAAGATGAAAAGGTGGACGAACAGCATATGGAAAAAATGTTGAGTGATATGATGGAAAAGCTGATGGTAAATACGAAAAATTATGGCGTCTGTGCAGTCTGTGCAAGATTCGATTGGCACCGTAAATGCATTTCGTTGTCTAATGCATTTCGTTGTCTTAATGCATTTCGTTGTCTCTGTACTGTACACTGACAATGACAATTAAAATTGAATCTGAATCTGAATCTGAATCTGAATCTGAAATAAAATGATTGAAGATGTGAGAGTCGAACTATTGCGGAGAATGGATGAGGGGGAAGAAGACACTTCTAAGAAGTTTGTTGCAGTGAATGAGACTGTCTCCTCCTATGTGAAAAACAATGAAAGAGATGGAGGAAGAGATGGGACGAATGGCCGAGGATATAAAGAAAATGAAGATACATCACGATCTCACTGCAAAACAGCTGGCCAAAGTCTCAATTAAGTGCTTGGATTTGGAAGCTCGTTCGAGACGCTTTAATCTAAGATTCGTAGGAGTGCCCGAGGGTGACGAGGGAGATGACCCTCTGGAGTTTGCTGCAGATCTAATTAAAGAAGCTCTCAATCTACCTAACCTTCCGAAAATTGAAGCGGCACATCGAGTCCCGAGATTCAAACAAAAATCTCAAACAGGCTCAGAATACACGCGTCAGATTATTGTGAAAGTCCGGGACATTTCTGGCATGGAAGAGGTTATGAGTAATATTAAAAATGGAGTGCCACTGAAACACGGGCTGACATCTTTCAAAATATTCAGGGATAATCCCTATGAAATTGTGCAGAAACAAAATCAGTTCACTAAGGTAAAGCAAGCTCTCCAAGGCGTGAATGGAGTCAGATATGGAGTCTACTATCCCGCGAAATTGCGCATTTCTTAAAAGGAACAGCAAAAATCGTTTACAAATCCGGAGAACGCATATAAATATGCTTTAACTATCGTCGAAGAGAATCAGTAACTTGAAAAGCTGAACTGTATGGATATTCTTTCTCTTTATTATTTCACCATGAAATGTGCTTACCAGAAGATGGAACTCTCCTTGTGTTTTGACTCGACGGCTTATCGAGGAATGTTAACTCAAGGACATATCGGGTTCCAAGCGAAGCGGAAAAAGATAAACACTGAATGCAGAGCTTTACAACAGAATATGAACAGAGCAATTATTGTGGTTTAAATGAACAACCTAATGTTATAGAATGAACACCTTTAACACTTAAAACATAGAACACTAACATAGAAATTGTAATGAATATTAACCAGAATGGTAGTGAGGGGTTGATTTACAAAATAACATGTATAACTTAATAACTTAATAAGTTTTAAGCAGATTTATAACCAGGGTGTGAGGGAAATAGACAGGCTCCTGGCTCAGAACCAGAAGCCTGCCCTAGGTAACCCCTTCAACCAATAGCTGATTATTATCGAGGTAAAACCTGATGCTTAATACTTTGCAGATAAAACAGTTAGATATATCTGGGAATACATATGAAATGGATGTATATACTGCAACTGGGAACTATATTGTTGATTTTGTACCGGCACCACTCTAGTATGGATATGTTATGCCTAACTGAGGGAGCGGAGCTAGTTGTTTGCTAACATTGACAACGGAAGTCGATATAATGTTTTCTCCCACCAACAGGTGGGCCACTTATTACAGTGCCGACAAGCTCGGTCACTGTATTTTCACTTTTACCATTTCTTTTTATACTATCACAATTAATCACATGTGTGTGTTTTCTATTCAAGGAGAATCGCAAAAGGAATCCACAAATTGAACTTGGTAGGTTGAATGTTCCCCCATTACTTAAAGACCTGAGGTACGGATGCACCGCAGGTACTAAACCTAGCCAAGATGCAAGACATTAAACAGAATAAACTGGGAGGAATCTCATTTTGCAGTTGTAATATTAGGGGGGGCTAACGAATGTATTAAAAGGGGTAAGATTTTAGCACAGCTGAAAGCATATAACACAGATGTTATCTTTCTCCAAGAAACGCATCTTAAAGTTCAAGATCAAGTTAGATTGAGGGCGAACTGGATAGGCCACACTTTTCATTTGTCATACATGTCAAAATCCAGAGACACGTCCATCAAGATTCACAAAGGCATACCATTTAAACAGAAAAATAGCTTAACAGATAAGGACGGGAGATATTTGATAGTTACCGGTGAGATCCATGCAATCCCAATCACATTGGTAAATATATATGCGCCTAACTTTGATAATCCACATTTTTAAAATAAAATTCTGAATATAATCGCAGAATATAATTACCAGAATGTTATAATTGGTGGAGACTTTAACTGTGTTTTAGACCGTTATTTAGATAAATCCAGTCAAAAACAGCGAGGTAATACAAAATCTAAAACTAGTGAACTTTTAAACAGATATATAAAAAATACAAATATAACAGATGTTTGGAGGATTGCAAATCTGACCTGCAAGGAATATTCATTCTATTCATCGGTACATAAGACTTACTCACGGATAGATTATTTCCTGGTAGACACAAAATTAATTCTGTATACTCTAAATCCAAAATACCATACGATTTCAGATCATTCCCCCCTAACTTTTTTTTAAAATAGAAGAAATGTCTAAGAATACATCGTTCTGGAGGTATAACCCCCAAATTTTAAAAGACCCGCAAGGGAGTATATATCTAAAACAGCAAATGGATCTTTTTCGAAATAAACGACACACCACACACATCACCTACATTATTATGGGAATCTTTCAAAGCTTTTATTAGAGGTGTTATAATCTCATACCAAGCCTTTTAGAATAAAAAAAATAAGAATGAACAAAGGCACCTAGTGGAACAAATTAGACAATTGGATATAGATAATGCTAAAGACCCGTCCATGGATAAACATAATAAAATATTAATACTAACATTTAAATTAAATAAATTACTATCAGAGAAAGTTATAAGATTATTCCAAATCACAAGACAGGAACAGTATGAATTTGGGGATAAGCCCCATAAACTTCTCGCACGCCAGTTAAAAAAACGAGAAAAGGAACGTACAATTTCAAAGATTAAATCAGATAGAAGGGAACTATTAACATTAACATTAATTAATAAAAGATTTGTGCAATTTTATGAGAATTTGTATACATCCAAAACGACAACGGACACCAACAAAGTTACTGAGTTTCTGGATAATTGCAATATTCCCAAACTAGAATTGCAGCAACAAGAGGAATTGGGAGCACAAATCTCAAATACGGAAATAGAAGAAACAATAATCTCATTAAAAAATGGAAAAAAACACCAGGTCCCGACGGATTCAATAATGAATTCTATAAAAGTTTTTACGATATATTTAGTCCTCGTCTACAGAAAATGTACACACGCTTTCAGAGAACAAATATTACCTGATACATTAGCAGAATCTATGATTACATTAATACTTAAGAATTACAAAGATGAGGAAGAACCTGGATCATACAGAGCTATCGCGTGTTAAATACAGATCAAAAAATATTAGCAAAAATATTAGCAAGAAGATTAAGTAAGTACGCCAGTAAACTAATACATCCGGATCAAACGGGGTTTATCCCTAAGAGACAATCATTTAATAATTTGAGAAATCTGCTTAACATAATGCACTTGCACCAAACTAAAGATCCAAATCTCGCAATTATTTATTATAATTATATCTTATCCATAAAATTTCCACTGTCAAGGGGTAATAGACAAGGCTGTTCATTATCACCATTGTTGTTTGCCCTCATTATTGAACCACTAGCGGAAATGATTAGAACTCATCCGAATATCCATGGATATAATACAAAATATTCAAACAATAAAATACCATTATACCGAATATTTTAAATTTAATTGAGGAGTTCGGTTCATTTTCAGGTTATAGAATAAACTGGAATAAAAGTGAAATCATGTTGATAAAACCGAAAGATTCTACACATCTTGTACAATTTCCTTTTAAAATAGCTGTGGAAAAATTTAAATACATGGGAATTGAAATCACTAGAAGATATCAAGACATGTTTAATGCAAACTATAACCCTGTACTTAAGAAATTACATAATTTAATTAAATTCTGGAAAACGTTCCCGATGTCCTTAATAGGTCAAATAAATGCCATAAAAATGATTTTTCTACCACAAATTCTATACTTGTTCCAAATAATCCCATTATATCTACCCAAAAGTTTTCTTTTAAATTGGACTCAGATATTACAAATTTTATTTGGGATTATAAATCCCATAGAATACAAAGACCACTCCTGAATAAACCCAAAGTAGTAGGGGGATTAGCACCCCCTAACTTCATGTATTATCATTGGTCGGTAAATATTAGAAATATAATTTTCAAATCTTGCCAGAGATTCTCAATTGGATTTAGGTCTGGACTTTGACTGAGCCATTCTAACACATGAATGTGCTTTGATCTAAACCATTCCATTGTAGCTCTGGCTGTATATTTAGGGTCGTTGTCCTGCTGGAAGATGAACCTCTGCCCCAGTCTCAAGTCTTTTGCGGACTCTAACAGGTTTTCTTCCAAGATTGCCCTGTATTTGGCTCCATCCATCTTCCCATCAACTCTGACCAGCTTCCCTGCTCCTGCTGAAGAAAAGCATCCCCACAGCATGATGCTGCCACCACCATGTTTCACAGTGGGGATGGTGTGTTCAGGGTGATGTGCAGTGTTAGTTTTCCGCCACACATAGCATTTTGCATTTAGGCCAAAAACTTCAATTTTGGTCTCATCAGACCAGAGCACCTTCCTCCACATGTTTGCTGTGTCCCCTACATGGCTTGTGGCTAACTGCAAATGGGACTTCTTATGGCTTTGTTTCAACAATGACTTTCTTCTTGCCACTCTTCCATAAAGGCTCAATTTGTGGAGTGCACGACTAATAGTTGTCCTGTTGACAGATTCTCCCTCCTGAGCTGTGGATCTCTGCAGCTCCTCCAGAGTTTCCGTGGGCCTCTTGGCTGCTTCTCTGATCAATGCTCTCCTTGCACGGCCTGTCAGTTTAGGTGGACTGCCATGTTTTGGTAGGTTTGCAGTTGTGCCATACTCTTTCCATTTTCGGATGATGGATTGAACAGTGCTCCGTGAGATGTTCAAAGCTTGGGATTTTTTTTTATAACCAAACCCTGCTTTGAACTTCTCCACAACTTCATCCCTGACCTGTCTGATGTGTTCCTTGGGCTTCATGATGCTGTTTGTTTACTAATGTTCTCTAACAAACCTCTGAGGCCTTCACAGAACAGCTGTATTTATACTGAGATTAGATTACACACAAGTTGACTCTATTTACTAAATAGGTGACTTCAGAAGGCAATTGGTTGCAGTGGATTTTATTTAGGGGTGTCAGAGTAAAGGGAGCTGAATACTTTTGCACGCCACACCTTTCAGTTTTTTATTTGTAAAAAAAATTTGAAAACCATGTATCATTTTCCTTCCACTTCACAATGATCCACCACTTTGTGTTGGTCTAGCACATAAAATCCCAATAAAATACATTTACCTTTGTGGTTGTAACGTGACAAAATGTGGAAAAGTTCAAGAGGTATGAAAACTTTTGCAAGCCACTGTATCATTAATATACAAAATAAATAATTTGGGGCCGAAAACCGACCCCTGTGGGACTCCACAAGTTATTTCTAAGTATGTCGATTTGCAGTCCCCTAGTTGCACAAACTGATGTCTTTTACTTATGTAGCTTCTCATCCACTCTAGTACAACCCCTCTGATTCCATACTTTTCCAGTTTTTTGATTAGCAAATGATGATCAATTGTATCGAATGCTATTTTCAAATCTATAAATACACCCACTGCATATTTCTTGTTATCTATAAAACTGGTAATGTCTTCAATTAACTCCATTAATGCCATGGATGTCGATCTGTTTGACCTGAATCCATATTGACCATCAACTAGCAATTTGTGCTTTTCGATATAATTATCTAATCTACTTACATACAGTTTTTCTAATATTTTTGAGAAGTGACAACACCACGGCCTGTAATTTGTAAATTTATTTCTGTCTCCAGCTTTGGATTGTGGGATGACTTTGGCAGTTTCCATTTTACATGGAAATACACCATTTTTGAAAGATAAATTGCAAGTATCAGTTAAGGGTTTTACAATTACACCAATGACCAGCTTGATTAAAGCCATATCAATGTCATTCCAGTCTGTAGATCTTTTATTCTTACAATTACTAACAATGTCAACAATCTCCTTTTCATCAGCTGCTTTCAAAAACATTGAGATTGGGTTGCTGTCAAACAAATCCACAACCTTCCCCTCTCCTTCTTCTGACTGTGGATTACCGATTTCTTCTGCCAGTCTTCTGCCACACTTACAAAAAAATTGTTAAACCACATAATTCATATCGCTTACAGTTGTATCATTATCTTTAAAATACTGAGGTTTGTTTATATTCATTGATCCATTCCTGATAATATCATTTAACACATTCCATATGCCCTTGATATTATTTTTATTATCGTTTAATATGTTATTATAATAATCTTTCTAACACATCCTCATAATAATAGTCCTTTTTTTTTGTATCTTTTGTATTTACTTTCTGCTTCTATAGCTCTGAATTTTATGAATTCTTTATACAAGATATTCTTTTTTTGCATGCATTTTGTAGTCCTTTTGTCATCCATGGCCTATCTATATATTTTTGCTTCTTGTTGTGTTGTTTCAAAGGACAGTGTTCATCATATAATGATTTAAATATTATCAGGAATGTTTCATACGCTTTGTTGGTATCAGTCTCTTTAAACACTTGTTTCCAATTTTGGGTGAGTAATACATTTCTAAATTTATTTATAGATTCTTCTGTTCTTACTCTCCTGTATCTAATCTTATTAACATCCTTACACTTAACATAATCACAAACAAACATTACAAAAACCGGCAGATGGTCACTGATGTAATTTAGTAGTAACCCACTCTTTATGCTGTTGTCCATACTGTTTGTAAATATGTTGTCTATTAGAGTTGCACAGTGAGATGTTATTCTACTTGGTTTGGTGATAAGTGGAAAAAAACTCATACTGAACAATACATCGATAAATTCATCAGTCTGTTGGTGCTTGTTGGGATTTAAGAGATCGAAAATTAAAATCCCCACAAATGAACACAACTCTGTGATCTTTCTTGGCAAACAATCTTTCTATACTATTCTTGAATATTTCAATATTGGAACCAGGTGCTCTGTTTACACAACTTACAATTACATTTTCCTTTTTTTCCAGGTAGATTTCTACAGTAATAATCTCCATCACATCATCAATATTAGTTGTCATATTTTCCACTAATTTATAATTTAGTCTTTTATCTACATTCAAAGCCACCCCTCCTCCTGTTTTATTGTTCCTATTTATGTATTACCAACTTCTCTTCCATGCAGTAGTCTTCTCCACAGCTATTGACCTTCATATGAAACAGGGTAACTATGTTACCTATTATTAAATGAATAGATAATTTGCCACTTGGTAGTAAGCACTCAATGGGGTGAAAATTATAGAGCCAAAAATGGTAATTGAAATGTTCATAAATTCTAGGAACAGAATAAATCCATTCGACCTATCAAGTTTACACCTCCATTCAATCATCGCCGATCTATCTTTCCCTCCCAATCCCATTCTCCTGTCTTTGCCCAATAACCCCTGACACCCATACTAATCAAAACTCTGTCAATCTCCGTCATAAAAATATCCACTGACTGGGCCTCCATAGTCATCTGTGGCAACACATTCCACTCATTCACCATAGATCACCCACATGATTTGTGGCTGCATGTATCATAATTTAATCATGCCCATCATGGAAGCTGCATGGTATAATTCTGCAGTGGTTTTCTTTTGAAAACTTGAGCAATCACTTTTGCCTCGTCATTGTTAAATATTGTACCTAAACAAAAATGATATCTCTGATGTGCATCGTACATCAAAAATCGGAATAGCAAATGTTTCAGTTTCCATACTCAACTAATTGGTGTCTATGACATTAGGACCTGGTGCTTTCTAACTCCCATGGCTGGCTCCTTACACGAGTTATTGCCTCATCTGGTTTGCATTGTCTAACCAGTACTGTTTCAAAAGCATCCATACAATTGCATGATTCTGGGCAAACTTTGGAAAGTCCTGCTGCAAGATTGGGCTCCATAATATTCCCATTCTCAGTGCTAGACACACCATTTATGGGTTTCACCCACAGTCATGCAGCACTTGCCAGTAGTGATACATTGGCAAGTGTCCACTGGCAATAGTGCATAGAAGACGTATGCCCTGACATTGAGTTGCATGGCGTACTGTTGAAGCTAAAGGGTCTGTCCCACTTTTCTGAGTTACTCATGAATTCTCCCGAGTTTTCCCCTTGATTTAAACTCGTAGAATTACAGTAATAGCCAGCCGTAGATACTCGGGTTTTTTTTTTATTCGTGGACATTTTTCTACAGGCTGGAAAAATGTCCCGACTTACCTGATGGCCCCGAGTACCTACGGCAGGCATAACGAGCCACTACAAAATATCTACGGACTCGCTACAGACTCCTACAGACTCGCTATGGACATTCCCCGAGTTTGAATCAAGGGGGAAACTCGGGAGAATTTGTGAATAACTCGTGAAAGTGGGACAGGCCCTTAACACTGAGAGCTTGAGGTTTAATGCAACAGTAATGTCTTCCCTTAAATATAATGAATACCTGATAAGCAACAGGAGGACTCACCACCAAGATTATTTAAAGGTTCCATCAACAACTTGCAGTGTAATTGCTGTTTGATTTCTTCTTGTAATGGCTGTGCTCCCATTAGTACTTGCTGTTTTGAACATTTGCAGGGAATAAATCTCTACTGGTTTTCTAGTTCGGAAAACTAGTTCATCCCAGGCTTTCAGTTGTCCATTTGCTGAAAGGTGTTGTAAATTCATGTGCGGTGTGAGCACCTGGCAATGACCATTTTGCCAAGTGAATGACAAAATAGTGACTATCTCTGATGGCTTAAACAGCAACAATAAGCATGGTGTTATTGAGCTTCTTATAAGAATAAAACTTTTTTTCTCTCATGATGACCTGTAAATTAATGTTTGTGATAAACTTGACAACAGCGCCAATTAAAAAAAAATCTAATCCTAGTAACATTGCACAGTTTAAAACTAGAAATAAAAATAGATAATTTGGTTTTATAAGCTACTGTACACAGGAGAATGGAAGTAGCATCGGCCAAGAAGCTATGCAAAAACACAAAGGAATGCATAGAAAAACGAAAATTAAATAATATTAAGAAAGTGCATAAATTACTTTGTAAGCATAATTTTTAGTTGGTAGGGAAGTTTATTCCGTCAATTATTCAAATGCAAGACTGATATTTTTTTTAAGAAATTAGGTGTCAGTTTAGGAACTTGTTTTCCTATCAGAAACCCAGGGACATATTTCAGTAATCCCGTAGATTAATGCTGATGGATTGATGAGTCACTTAACCTGACCAGCGGAAAACTGTAATCACTTTGTCCTCCAATCAAGTAAACAGAATTTGTCACCCCGTGATATTTCCGAGTATTTGAGCAAGAAACATATGGATTGAACTATTGTATATAACATTGTATATTCCCATTCCAAAATACAATCTCACTGGCACACAGGATACATCGAAAAATGTTAAACCAGCATCATTTATCTGGTTCATTTTAATCCTTCCTGTTTTCTTGATGTGATGTGTTACTGTTCTTGACAGACAGCACTTACTCTAATAGTATAAAAGATAATAGTGAGATCAAACGAGAACTTAACAGTTTGAAGTTTGATCTTTATTTTATGAGGAGTTGTGGTGAGCGATTACGTGAAGAAGCCCCACCAGAGCGCCTGCGCGTCAATCTTCAAAGCAGCAGCATGAAATCACAGTAACTACAGTCAAAGTGATATAGTAAGACTCATAAGACTAGAACTACCAGATGATCTTTGCGATTATGAGGGCCGGGAGCGGAGGGCATGTAATCACTCACTGTAACTCCTCATAAAAATCAAACTTCAAACTAGTAAGTTCTCGTTTAATCTTACTATTTTACTTCGGAGTCACGTGAGTGATTCCGTGAAGATTTCAAATCTCTGTGATTTCATGCCGTAGATCCAGTTCCATACGACACACTGCTTTGGTTGACACAGGATAAACAAATAATGTATTGAACATTGTTGAAATTATACAATGAACGTTTATAATAATAAAAGAACAGTAATAATAGCTCTCTCTCCCAGGGGGAAATTATAAATAAAAACTCAAACAGAACCCAAAACAGCATGCCCAAATCCTTTCACTGTGAGGGCAGGTTTATCATAGAATCATGAAAAGGTTCCTTCACTAGACCATCCTGCGGCCCCGAGGATTTTGTCTAAAGGCACGTCCTGCGCCTTCGCTGCGGACGTTGATGCCGCCCTGGTGGAGTGAGATTTAAACATCGGTGTCTACTCCAGCACGACCCAAAACCTGTTTCAGCCACCTATACATAGTTTGTAATGACACCTTTTTATGAGGTTTTCTGTGGTTGATGAGCATCGCTGTTTCAGAGCCTCTATGACTCTTGGTGACTCAGGTGTGTAACAACACATAGCCTCAGGTCAATGGGGTATGCTTTGAAGCTTATTTTGGTTCCAGTCGTCCCTGGCCTGCTATGTTTGATTAGATCATATACATAAAACGTGATATTATCTACAGAAGAATGCATGCTGTCACGTCGTAGCTTTTGCAATGTCTGGACCCGTTGTGCTGACACTAGCGCCATGAGCATGACCACTTTGAGCGTTAACTTCTGGAAAGACAGAGATGTATTTGGAGCCCATTGCCGAAGCAGTGTAAGAACTATGCTCACATCCCGTCTGTAGCCCGTCTGAAAGGGTATGGCTTGCGAGGCGGCATCATGCCCTCGGGATGAGTTTTGATGAGGCCGATTGTTTTAGCCTCCTCCTCCAGGTCTTTTACTTGCTTCGCCAGATCCTCCCCAAATAGAAAGTTTGGTGTCTGGACATTAGAGGATCTGCACAAGGCCGCGAAGCATGGGTTCAGCGTCGGCTTGATGGCTACCTTCTGTATGCAATTAAATGAGCAATACACAGCAGGGCCAGCATATCCTGCTGTTTATTTGTTAGTGGTGCCCCTTTTGCCATCCGCCCAAACGCTGTTATTCCTGTTCCAACCAAATTGAGGACTTTTTGTAGCCTCAGCTCTTGCGCCCGCATGGATGCGCTCATTTACCCCCAGATTGCCCGGTTCACTATGGGCACTTGGAGCGACGCACATTTAACAGGTGTCTGATATCGCTGTGAAGTTTCCTCCATTATGGAGTCCTGGAGCTGGTGAGAGGCCATATAGTTAACATTGCTGGCCAGGTTTTCATCCATCTCTTCACCCGTTCCATCCGGTATGACAAATTTGCTGGCCACACCCGGCACACCTGGAACATAGCTCATGTGATTTGGTGCATGCTCTTCTGCAGTGCCACCAACTTCAGGGTCATACTGCCCTGGCTCTCCTGGCTCATGCTCAAGGGAGGTATCATGCAGCCCTTGAAAAGGCGCTGCTGGAATGGGTCCCCATGCAGACTCATAGGCATTTTGTTCCTCCTGCCTGTACAGCTCTTCGTCATATGGACCTCTGCCAGAGGTTGCTGCTGAGAGCTGCTGGGTGTATGAAACCCCGGCTGGAACACCTCATGGTTAAGCATTTTTTCTATGAGGTGCTCCATCTTGTCCAGACGTCCCCAAACCTTTTTATTGGAAGGAGGGGAGTCTTCCTGGCCTGACTCATCAGAGTCGACAAGTCTGGACGTTTTCCTTTTGGCCTTCCTCCTGACAGGAGTGGCCTCAGTGCTCTGAAACACCGGTGGATGAACTGCCAGCAGCTCTGAAGTCAGCATCTCTGGAGCCGGCGTCTCTGAAGCCGGCATATGCTCGCTGACCGTGGTCCTGCAGGTAAGTTTTTTACTCCTTAAGGACCTGTCCCACCAGCATGCAACTATGCGATGAGTGCGACCTAACGTGGTCGCTTAAGCGTCGCGGGGCCTGTCCCACTTCGATCGCCGGAGCCGTGCGGAATTGTGCGGAGTTCGTCCCGACATCGCGCGGGGCTCCGAAAAACTGACTATGTTCAAAAATTCCGTGCGGCAACGGCTTGTCGGCTCGCAGTCGCCTCGACGCATTACACACCGCCTCGACGTCGTGCCCCCTTAACACTCTCTGTAGGTGCCTCCGTGACCCTCTATGTGTGTGGCTCCATGGCCCTCTGTGTGTGTGCCTCTGTGCCCCTCTCTGTGTGTCCCTCTCTGTCCTGGCAAACGTACCTTTACGACTTCGCTCCAAGTTCGCCTCACTTTGCGCCGCGTTGTGCCACTCACCCGACCTCCGCGCGGCCTTCACTGCCGGTTTGGTCGCGCTCATCGCATGGAGTTGGATGCTGGTAGGACAGGCCCTTAACAACGGCATCCCTCGCCTTACTTTTTGTCATTTTTTCCATTTTGGATCGTTCCTGCTGGATCCTACAACCAGCGTTACAGAACGCAAATAAACTGCAGTAAAGTTTTAAAAGACTTACCTGCTGGTTTATAACTTACCGCTGGTGGAGCTGCGCTCTCCAGCCCATCGGTGCACATGTGTCTGACGTAATGACGCGCATGTTCACTGGCGGGGATTCTTCAAGGAATCACTCACGTGACTCCGAAGTAAAATATGATTCCAGCTTTAGTTCAGTGGGTTTAAGTAAATATTTCCTTGTTTCGTTTGGTAACATATTCAAGAGAAACTGCATTATTCTAATTCTAGGCAATGTTGTCCCTTGGTATGAGTGACAACGACTGTAAGTCAGCATCTCTGGATTTTGAATCAATTTCACAAGCTCACAAGTTATAGGAGTAGAATTAGGCCATTCGGCCCATCAAGCCTACTCAATTGCCACTCAATTGTGGCTGATTTCTGCATCCTAAACCCATTTTCCTGCCTTCTCCCTGTAGCCCGTGACACTCGTTCTAATCAGGAATTTGGCTATCTCTGCTTTAAAAATATCCATTGACTTGGCTTCCACAGCCCTCTGTTGCAATGAGTTCCACAGATTAACTACCCTCTGACTAAAGAAGTTCCTCCGCACCTCCTTTCAAAAAGAGCTCCCTCATTGATTCATCCAGAATTTAGTTGAACATACTTAGTCAGGAGTACGAGTGAAATCCCACAGGCATCAATCCTTGGGCAGTCATAACTCATATCATTTTACTAATGACCGCCACAAATGATGCATAAACCAAATACCTACACTAGCAGTGTGTTGGGAAGAAATACATGAAAGATTTGGGCATAATGCAATTCACAGTCACGGATGAATGCAGATCAATACATCTAATTACAAGAAGAATAACATTTGCAGTGAATGTGTACATTTTTGCAAGTAGATAAATGGTCACAAGTATGCTGTGTTGCTGAATTTTTGTAATGTAACAAATGATTATTAGTCCAGCAGCAATAAAGACTACTGATTCAGACCATTGATTTATAATAGAATGGTATAGTATGTGACAGTCCTTCTGATTAATGTGTGGGAAATTGCAGGCCAACTAATGGAGCTGCAACTTCACAGCTCCAGAAACCCAGATTCAATCCTGACTCAGGTGCTGTCTAAGTGCATCTTCTTCCTGACACTGCATAGATTTGCCCCATGTTTTCTGATTTCCTCACACATCCCAAAGACATGCATTTTGCCAAGTTAATTAGCCACTGCATTTTGTCCCTTACGTACAGTGGAGTGGTATGATCTGGAGGGTATTGATAGGGAGAATTAAAATTGGGATTAGTGTAAATGGGTATTTGATGGTCAACGGAGTTGGTGGCCCAAAGGGCCTGCTTCCATGATATACAATTGTATGACTCTATAATTAAATGGGTTGCATCTTTGCAATGAGATTTTAATCAACATTAGGGCAAGATTTGCACAGTAAGGTGCAACAAGATAGTAAGATTAAATGAGAACTTACCAGTTTGAAGTTTGATCGTTATTTTATGAGGAGTTACGATGAGCGATTACGTGAAGAAGGCCATCCCCACGCATGCGCGTCAATCTTCAAAGCAGCGGTGTGAAATCACAGAAAAAGTTGTTGAACTAAAATAGTAAGATTAGAGTTGACTAGAACTTACAGAAAGATCGTTATGTTACGAGGGTCGGCAGTGGAGGGCACGCAATCGCTCATCGTACCTCCTCATAAATTAACGATCAAACTTCAAACTGGTAAATTCTCATTTAATCTTACTATCTTGTTGCACCTTACTGTGCAAACCTTGCAAAATTAACAGTGACCCCTCTCCCCCAGGGGGAAACTGTGAAACAGAACTTAAAACAGAATCAGCAAAAATCCTCGGTCTGGCGACAGGCATATTATAAAACCTTTGGTACATCCGCTCATTCGACCATCCCGCAGCCGCTAGAATGTGGTCAAGAGGGTTGTCTATATCCCTTGCTGCTGATGTTGATGCAGCCCTGGTTTAAAAGTGTCAGTGTCCACTCCTGCACACATCAGAACCTGTTTAATCTATCTAGAGATGGTCTGCATCGTAACCTTTTTATGAGATTTGGTATAACTAACAAAGAGGGGGTGCCTTCTCTGCTTAACGAGGTCAGAAACGAAAAAGGCGATGTTATTACAAGATACACCCATACTGTCCAGTCTGAGTTTTTGTAGTGTCTGTACCAATTGTGCTGAGGCCAGCGCCATGAACATGACTACTTTGAATGTAATATGGTGCGGAGACAGAGATGAAACTGGTGCCCACTGATAGAGCAGCATGAGAACCACGCTCACACCCCATCTATGTGAATACCTGGGCCTAGGGGGAGTGGAGTTAAAAATGTCCTTCAATATCTTGGTTATTAAAGGGTGAGATCCTACCATGTGGTTCGCTGACCCCAGCCATAAATAATTTGACAAAGTGCTCTGGACACTGTTAATGGCACTGTAACTGAGCTTGTTATCATGAAAAAGTGATGAAAGAAATTCCAAAATGTCCGTAATAGAAGCTGTGTCATATGAAATATTAGAGCATAAACAGTACATCTCCCATTTCCTTATGTGAGTGATGTACTGCTTCTGTGTGCTCTTCCTCCAGGTCGCAGTGATGACATCTATGGTACGCTCTGAAAGCCCGAGCCCCAGGAACAGTCTCGTCAGAATCTGCAAACCAATAAATGTATATGGTCATGAAGAGGGTGGCTTTCCCCCGTCACCAGGTGTACCAGCAGATTTATGCTCTTGGGCACTGCCATAAAAGGCTGTACAATTAAAGCTAGAACCAGAGGAAACCAATGCTAAGTAGGCCAGTCTGGTACTACCAATTTGCCAGAGGTGGAGTCTTGCTGAATTTTGGCCAAACATCGAATAATGAGGCAAAACATACACAAATGTCCCACCCCAGTGTAGCAAGAATGCATCTACTGTTACTGCCCCTGGGTCTGGCTCCAATGACACGTAAATTGGTAACTGATGATTAAGCCTGGAAGCAAACAGATCAATGTCCGGTAGCTAGGAGGTAGACGGTAGCTTGTCCGGTGGCCAGTAGCTAGGTCATATCCCGGATACTGGTGGACTACTTATGAACATTCAGTATTTTCATATTTTGGTATGGCACCTGATTCAGCTGAACAAGATATGGCAATGGTGAGATGGCTGGGGTTTATCTTTGTGTTTTGTCTTTATCAGCAAAAAGAAAGATGGCCAGAGATTTTGAAATCAATTATCTCATCCCCTGAGGTTGCATTCTCAATGATCTTTCGTTATCATAATTTAGCATACCTCTTGTCCTTGTGGGTTTCCTCTGGGTGCTCTGGTTTCCTACCACATTCCAAAGATGTACAGGTTTGTAGATCAATTGGCTTTGGTAAAATTGTAAAAATTGTCCCTAATGTGTAGGATAGTGTTAGTGCACGGGGTGATCATTGGTCGGTGTAGACTCAGTGTCGCGAAGAGCCTGTTTCCGCGCTGTTTCTCCAAAGGCATAAAGTTAGCACCTTTCTGCAGAATGTTCAAAACGGTAAGCACTAATGGGACCACAGCCATTGTAAGAAGAAATCAAACAAGTTGTTGATAGAATGATTAAATAATCTTGGTGGTCATTCCTACTGCTTATCAGGTGTTCACTATATTTAAGGGTGTGCCATGCAACTCAATGTCAGGACATGCCTCTTCTGTGCATTACTGTCATTGGACAACTGCCAATATATTTTCGCTGTGACATCCTGCAGTATGACTATGGGTGAGACCCACAAAGAGTGTGTCTAGCACTGAGAAAGTGAATACTACGGAGCTCAATCTTGCAGCTGGACTTTCCAAAGTTTGTCCAGAATCATGCAATTTTATGGATGCCATGAAAAGTCCAATTTTACTTCGGAGTCACTGTGAAGAAGGCTGTCCCCACGCATGCGTGTCATTAAGTCTGATGCGTTGCGCAATGACTGACTGGCGGGCGTGTCGCTCCTTCCAGCGGTAACTTTTAAACGCTCAGGTAAGTGTTCATAACTTACCTGAGGTTGTTGCTCCCGGTTCGGGGTTTTTTGCTTACCTCTCAGCATCGGACTTCGGGAGAACATGTCCAAGATAAAGAGGCGGGCTGCGACAAAACCGGCTGCAGAAGACCGCGGGCCTGCTATGGGCAGCGTTATTGGCAGGCTGGCCCACATGGAGAACCTAGTGGAGAGGTTACTCCAGAGCGATATGCTCCAAAGAACGGAGCTATCGGAGCCTGGAGATTACAGAGAACCCGAGGCAGCAACACCTGTGTCAGATCTTTAGAATATCTCCCTCTCTGATGAGGGGAGCGTACGAGGCTAGTGTTATACTGACCCAGAATACGGAGGCACAGTTGGGCAGCATGCTTCATGGCATGAGGGGCAAACATTAGATGTACCCCCTATGGCATCCAGATTTGCTATCCCTGCCCTAACAGGGGAACCATTGGACGAAGAGATTGCCATGAGCATAAATAATCTGGCCTCCCATCAACTCCAAGACTAAACTATGGAGGATACTACTGTCAAATATAATACTCCACTGAACTGTGCCTCACTTAATGTCCCGGTTGTAAACCAATCTATCTAGGGACATATTGGAGGAGGCGTCAGAGCCCAAGAGGTTAAAATTAAAAAAATCCTCAGGCTACTTGCCTCAGGCATTACGGCCTTTGCCAGGTCAGTGGATGGGGCGCCCCTCTCTGATACACAGCAGGAAGTGATGGCATTAATGTGCAATGCACATTTTGAAATCAATTGCCTCCGGAAGAATGCCATCCGTCCTGCTCTAAACCCTAAATTTGCTGGGCTGTGCAAGCCGGAGAATGTGCAACCCCCAAACCTCCTGTTCGGGGAAGATCTGTCTAAACAGGTAAAAGAGCTGGATGAGGAGTCAAAAACTGTTGGCCTTATGAAGGCACCTCCTAAGGTATCGACTTTCTGGTGACTGTACCCCTACCCTCCTCTCCATACCAGACGGTTCACCAGATATGGTGGACGTGGTTCCGAGCAACAGGCACAGAAGCCTTTTTTAGGGCAGGGCCCAAGCAGGGCCATGTTCAAGATGCGGGGATGGCGTCCTCCAACAGCCCTACCCCCCAGACCTCGGGGGCAGAAGCAGAGACCATACCGCCAGTAACCACTAAGGTAAGTGAGCCTGCGATGGATCAATTACAAGTTGGGGATAGATTGAAAATGTTCTTACATGAATGACATTGGATAACGTCTGGCCCATTTATACTGCACAGTATACAAGGTTTCCAAATTGAGTTCATTTCTGACTCGCCTCCACCCACTCAGCATACACCTAGCCACACTTTTGTGTTTTCACAACAGGAGTGTGTGAGTGCACAAGGAGAACTTTAGTCTTTTTTCAAGAAAGGGATAATTGAGAGGTCGAGTCATGCGCCTCACCAGTTTGTGTTCAACATATTTACTAGGCAAAAGAAGGATGGAGGATGTCGAATTATCCTTGATTTGACAGAGCTCAACACCTTTGTGCAGTATAAACACTTCAAAATGGAAACTTTTGTCACTGCCAAACAACTGCTTTCCAAGGGATGCTACATGGCGAGCATTCACCACAAAGGTGCTTACAATTCAGTGGCCATTCATGAAGATCACAGGAGATTTTTGAAGTTTAATTGGATGGAGCGGTTGTGGCATTTTATAGCATTGCCTAATGGATTAACCTCAACCCCCAGACTATTCACTAAATTGCTAAAACCAGTCCTGGGGCTACTCAGGGCACAGAATTATATAGTCATGGCATATTTGGATGACATTTTAGTCATTGGGAGGACATTGGAATTAGCTGAATTATCTGTGTCGGCAACAAACCTCGTTTTTGAGAAACGGGTTCTTAATCCATCCAGTTAAGTCTAAATTGGTGTTATCTACGATACTTGACTATTTGGGATTCACCATTAACTCAGTACACATGTTAGTGACTCCGCCTCAGGGCAAGCAATTAGAGTTAATTGAAGCCTGCAGGAAACTCATTTTTAATAATTAACCTTCTATTAGACGGTGATTAGATGGTAAGACGGTGATTAGACGGTAACCTTCTATTAGACTCTATGAGTCTAAAATAATTAGACTCATCATAGGTGTAATAATCATGATAGAATACAATGAGGAAAGAGTGTCCCAAAAATTAATCAGCATTGGTTTTTGATTCAAAAAAGTCTAATAGAATTCGGGCAGCATGGTGGCGCAACGGTAGAGTTGCTGCCTTACAGCGCCAGAGACCTGGGTTCGATTATGATTACGGGTGTTTGTGTGGAGTTTCAATAGAGAATTGTATGTACATTCTTCCCGTGACCGCGTGGGTTTTCTCCGAGATCTTCGTTTTCCTCCCACACTCCAAAGATGTACAGGTTTGCAGGTTAATAGGCTTGGTCGAAATGTAAAATTGTCCTTAGAGTGTGTAGGATGGTGTTAATGTGCGGGGAATACTGGTCGGCACGGACTCGGAGGGCTGAAAGATCTGTTTCCGCGCTGTATCCCCAGAAAAAAGAAAAAAGAACGACACCTGCCAAAACCACCAAGTCTAACATCTGCCGTGATATTTCAGAGTGGCAGTAATGATGTATTTTGCAATGTGTATTTAATGCCCATCACCAAAAGTATCCCAGGAGTACTATAAACAATTAAGGCGACTACGTCATGTTGGTCCCAGCTCTTAGGATTGGCATGAGGAAAGTGATGAGTGAACCATCACAAAAGATTAAACTATTTGATTTTATCTTCACCAAAGTACTTATTTCAGTTGCACCTGTTCTGGAGCAGTTCCCAAATGATGTCTAGGTTGTTTAGCTAGTGGTTCAGCTGGTTTAATTATTTCAGTTTGAGGATATAAAGCAGAGGGTACATTTCTACACATTTGTCTTTCACAAGAGACATTAAACTGAGGTTCTAATTGTGAGATCGTGGGATTGCAATTAGTTGAATGAGACTATGCCTGGGAACTGAGAATAAATATTGACCTAGTTAATCGACATTAATAACAACCAATTTACCTGATCATTTCCCAAGTGGTATTTGTGAAACCTTGCTTTGTGAAAATCATCTGCTGCATTTCTTACGTTGCAACATGACATGATTTCAATAAAGCAATTAATTCAACGTAAAATAATTAGATTTTTTTTTAAATCATGAAAGGTTCTATATAAATGCAAAATTTCAATTGTGACCAATTTGTGGTGCACCTTGCGGATAGTAATCAAATAATGCTGAATATTTCTCACATCGCAATGGATTAAAAATTAAACAATGCTGTATTTGCAGTGGAAGCAATTCTGTGCACCAGTACTGGGTCCGATCGTGGTGGAATTGGGCCACTACTCGTGCGACATGGTGGCGCAGCGGTATAGTTACTACCTTACAGCGTAGGGGAACTGGGTTCGATCCTGACTACGGGTGCAGTCTGCAAAGTCACTTGTTTACACTCAACATGTTAAAGCTAAATCTATCTATATTACTAGAAGTCAGATCTTGACCGGTTTTGGCTTGCTGTGTTGTGATTTCCAAGAGAACACCGCCACCTACGACTGTCATTTTTGGCCAGCTCGCACACAGCCCCTCTCCGTCTTCCTGGAACAGAGGATTTTTCCCATCGATGAAAAATCAGAGAGATATTAATGTTTTTAACAAATTCCCCATTTTCTCTGCTGCCCCTGATGGAGGGAGGAGGAGGGACTATAAAACCAGGAAGTGGTATGCCTCACTCAGTCTCTGCAAGATGCAGGAACCAGAGGGTCACGTCTCTCTGAGCACTGAATAGCACTGGACACATGTCTACTCAACTGTGAGTGCCCTTAATGTGGTTTGAAAATGAAAATATGGTTAGTTTGAGGTAAAAAGGCACTGCCTGCAAATGTTTGTTTGGGTGCTTTGGCTTGAGGTTAAAAGGCACTGCCTGCAAATGTTTGTTTGGGTGCTATTTGATCTTCCGTTTGTGCGTGTTGAGTTGATCGCATTAGTCGAAACAGGGTGGACCACGTGAAAGTTGCAATATTTCTCCCCGGCTTTGGCTTGAAGTGAAAAGGCACTACTGAAAATGGTGGCTTGGGGGCTTTACCTTGAAGTGAAAAGACACTACTACAAGTGGTGGCTTGGGGGCTTTGGCTAGAAGTGAAAAGGCACTACTGCAAATGGTGGCTTGGGTGCTTTGGCTTGAAGTGAAAAGGCACTATTGCAAATGGTGGCTTGGGTGCTTTGGCTTGAAGTGAAAAGACTACTGCAAATGGTGGCTCGGGTGATTTGGCTATCTTCCTGTTTGCACTGTATATTGATTTTAGATAAAATGCTACCACTCACGGCTGTGATTTTTGGCCATCTTACTCAGTCCCCCTCCACTCAGCAGGTGCAGAGGATTATTCCCATCAATTAAAAATAAAAGTATTATTAACGTTTAAAAAAAAATGTGAATCTCTCTCCTGTCATGAAGGCCCCACCTTTTCCGGTGGGAGGGGGAGGGGTATAAAACCCGGAATTGTCGGTGTGGCTCATTCTTTGCATGATGTGGGAGGGAGAGGTCACGACTCTGTCTGAGCTGTGAATAAACTGAACACACTGAATGTCTATTGAACTGTGTGTTTGGTGTTGGAACTGGTGGAGAGGTGCAATATTGCATTGGAGGACCGGCCCTCCCATGTGAACATGGGACCCAATGGGTCCCACTTAGTCTAGTAGATAACTATAGCCATTGCAACTGTAGACAATCATTTATTAGAAACATAGAAACATAGAAAATAGGTGCAAGAGGAGGCCATTCGGCCCTTTGAGCCAGCACCACCATTCATTTTGATTATGGCTGATCGTCCCCAATCAATAACCCTTGCCTGGCTTCTCCCCATATCCCTTGACTCCACTAGCCCATAGAGCTCTCTCTAACTCTCTCTTAAATCCATCCAGTGATTTGGCCTCCACTGCCCTCTGTGGCAGGGAATTCAACAAATTCACAACTCTCTGGGTGAAAACGATTTTTCTCACCTCAGTCTTAAATGGCCTCCCCTTTATTCTAAGACTGTAGCCCCTGGTTCTGGACTCACCCAACATTGGGAACATTTTTCCTGCATCTAGCTTGTCCAGTCCTTTTATAATTTTATATGTAACTATAAGATCCCCCCTCATCTTTCAAAATCCAGTGAATACAAGCCTAGTCTTTTCAATCTTTCCTCATATGACAGTCCCGCCATCCTAGGGATCAATATCTGTGTAATCATATTGTGTGGGAAGGACTGCAGATGCTGGTTTAAATCAAAGATAGACACTAAAAGCTGGAGTAATTCAACGGGTCAGGCAGCATCTCAGGAGGCAAGGAATAGGTGATGTATCGGGTAGAGACCCTTCTTCAAACCTTTTGTCTGAAGCTGAAGAATCAATTCTCATGTTGAACAACAGTCAAACGATATATTGAAATTAGAAGTGTAGAGAAAGTATCTTGTCTAGAGGAATTCAATATCCAGCACTTAATTTCATCAGCCAGAATATTGGGTATAGAAGTTGGGAGGTCATGTTACAGTTGTGGAAGACATTGGTGAGGCCACATTTAGCGTATTCTGTTCAGTTTTGTTCACCATGTTGCAGGAAACATATTGTCAATCTGGAAACGATACAGAGAAAAGTTACAAGGATTTAAGAGAGAGTTAGATAGAGCACTAGGGGCCAGTGGAGCCAAGGGATATGGAGAGAAGGCAGGCACGGGTTATTGATAGGGGGCGATCAGCCATGGTCACAATGAATGGCGGTGCTGGCTTGAAGGGTCGAATGGCCTCCTCCTGCACCTATTTTCTATGTTTCTATGTGTCTATATTTCTATGGATGTTGCCAGGAGTCAAGGAGCTGAGCTATAGGGAGAGGTTAAGCAGACTAGAACTTTTCTTGGAGCACAGGAGGATGAGAGGGGATCTTATCTATGTATATAAAATCATGAGAGGAGTAGATCAAGTAAATGCTCAATAAACCTTAACATTACCATATGTTTATCCGGAGTAGGGGAATTGAGATGCAAACAACATGGGTGGGGTGAGGGCGAAAAGATTGAATCGGAATTTGAGGAGCAACCTTTTTACGCAAAGGTTAGTAGGTATGTGGATCAAGCTGCTGGAGGAGTTAGCTGAAGGTAGACAAAAATGCTGGAGAAACTCAGCGGGTGTGGCAGGTGCGATTGGAAAATGTAAGAAACATTGAGACAGGTACATGAATAGGTGTAGGTTCAGAGAGCCACAGAGTTATGAAGGTAACTTCTCCAGAAAGATTGCAGCAAATCATAAAGGTGGTCCACTACCTCCTTCTCGGGGTTAGGCGATTTAGAGTTGGGCAACAAATTCTGGCATTGCCCTTAATTCCTACATTCAATTGAAACATATGAACACGCACACACTCATGCATAAAACTAGACCTACATCATCCTGCCATTTGAATTTATCACTAGGTCCTGAATTACAGCCAGACCCTTATGACAGAACAAATGTAATTTGGGTTGGAACTGCAGGCCACAGCCAGTTATATTCAACCTATTGCTTCTAGGAAAGAACTAAACCATTTACTTGGAGACATTTTTTAAAATGTACTTTCACTGGGATTATTTGCTTACCGTCTATGTTCACATACTGGCATAGGCTTCTTTGGAATTGTTGAATATCTGATTCATCGTGACTTATGCAAGTGTTTGGATGATATTATGTGTTTATTACATCTGGAAAAAAATTCATCATGAAAAAAATCCAATCCAATTTTGCTGACAATTCAAACGTGCATCTGTTGCTATGTTGAGAGAAGGTGCATATCCCAAGAATCGAGGCAATCTATTCATTTAAATTTTGAAACATTCAATACCATTCTTGAGAATGGTGTGTGTCCATAAATCTACAGAAGGTGAATTTAGAGTGCACTAATTGTTTATGTTAAACACACTCCGTTCTTCCTTATTTTTAGGATTTTTATTATCTTGTTTCTCATTATTATATTCATTACCATTTATTCTCTTATCTCACAACCTGAACAAAGGATTGGTGGGACTTTACAAACATGAAACCTCCAATCCAATCTTAATCCAGACCAGTTCCTGCTATTTAGTTTAGAGATACAATGCAGAAACAGGCCCTTCGGCCCCCCGAATCTGCACCGACCAGCGACCCTCGCACATTAACACTACTCTAGGGACAATTTGCAATTTACAATTTTACCAAAGCCTACAATCCTGTACATCTATGGAGTATGGGAAGAACCAAAGATCTCGGAGAAAACTCACGCAAGTCATAGGGAGAACGTACAGCTCCGTCCAGACAGCACCCGTAGTCAAACCCGGGCCTCTGCCGCTGTAAGATGTAAGGGTCTCTGGCGCTGGAAGCACTCTACCGCCGCGACACCGTGCCATCCCTATTATATGGGAAGAACCTAGAACATTTGGTGACGGGGAGAACGTGTAAATTCCACAAAGACAGCACTCTAGGTCAGGATTGAACCCAGGTTACTGGAGTTTTGAAACAGTAGGTACAGTAGCCTATACAAGGAGGAGATTCTCGACGGGCCGCGACTGCGGACTGGGAATGCGGCGGGAGGCCTTTATCGAGGCGCCGCGGTCTCGATACCTTCTGGATCGCTGTGTAGAAGCCTGACCGGCACCCACGGAGGAGTGAAGTTGGGGGTCGAACTTAGTGGGGACTCGATGGCGGTAGTTGAGCGGTGAAGCGGTGGCAGCGGCGATGCCTCGCTACGTTTGGGCCTCGGCGGTGGCGAAGCCTCACGGGTCAACCCGCGGTCGATGGTCGAAGAAGGATCTCGACCCGAAACGTTGCCTATTTCCTTTACACCATAGATGCTGCCTCACCCGCTGAGTTTCTCCAGCATTTTTGTCTACCTTCAATTAACCATGTTATCCTAGACAATTCTATTTTTGAAACAGATAATTTAGCTATTAGAGCCATATAGTCATATAGCCTGAAAACAGGCCCTTCTTCCCAACTTGCCTATGCTAACCAAGATGCTCCATCTACACTAGTCCCACCTGGCACATTTGACCCATCTAAACCTTTCCCATCCAAGTGCCTGTCCAGATGTCTTTTAAGAGTTGTGATAGTACCTGCCTCAACAATCTCCATTGGCAGCCTCCTCAGACACCCAGCACCCCTGTGTGAAAATATTGCGTTCAGGTTCCTATTAAACCTCTCACCTTAAACCTATGTCTTCTGGTTCTTCATTCCCATACTCTGGGTAAGAAACTCTGCGCATTAATATATTATCATATCATCTTCTGTGCGACATTTCACTGTGCAATTAACCATCTCAGTTCCTTTGTTACAATCCTGATCACACTTTTGAAGTAAATGTTTAACAATAAAGCATTCTGGGACACCCTGAGGCCATGAGGGTGCTAAGTTAACACAGGACCTTTATTCCTGATTCCCAAAGGCAATTTTTAATAATCTCCAAACAATCGCACATGCTCATGAATCACCACTAAAACAATTTAATAATCAATCGCCTTCATTTCATTCATTGTCCGAAAGTCTCTGGAGATATTTTAGAACAACACGCAAAGCATTTACATTATTTAGCCACCTACACTCTTTTGCAAGCTTAGATCTTGAAAGATTCAATTTCTCCTCTCCACGTCTGTAGCGAGTTTGTACGTTTTCCCTGTGACTTGCGTGGGCTTTCTCCGAGATCTTCGGTTTCCTACCACACTCCAAAGCCGTGCAGATTTGTAGGCTAATTGGCTTGGTATGAATTGTAAATTGTCGCTAGTGTGTGTAGGGCAGTGTTACTGTGCGGGGATCGCTGGTCGGTGCTGACTCGGTGGGCTGAAGAGCCTGTTATCGCGCTGTATCTCAGAACTAAATTAAACTAAATCAAGCAAAAAAAAAAAAACAATTTAAATGTAACATCATTTCACCAGTCTTCTTGTTGAAATCTTCAAGGGATGCTAATAAATGCACAAGGGATAATGTGCTTTAGTCTGATTAAAGCTGCTCTGACCTTGTAAGGAGTCAGAGAGTTAGTGATCATACAATTTCCTGCAGATGTAGCGACTGAGTTTGATCCCACAAAGCAAAACATGTGCCAAATCAAGCTGATTTGTTGATGTTCTGGCAATTAGTCATCAATCTGAACCCAAGCCTTTGAAAACTCAACGATTCCAATAGAGAAATGTTATCAGTTTCTCTGGAAAGTTTGAACCCTAGTTAATTAACCCTCTCAGGAGTTCAAAAATAAAGTGTCAGAACAAAAATGTGCTGGATGCAATATTTTTGATAAAAGTTGTCAATTAATTTTAAGTACATGCAAGATACTACATGAAAACGTTAGTGAGGATGATCTTGGCATTGGAAAATGAATGAAAATGTGTTCCTTGTCTATTTCACATGACATTTGAAGTGAATACAAATACACTGTAAAAATACAAAACAAGATTAACCGTCACCCATTGTAATTTGTAACGAGATAAAAATCTACACCAGTGTTCTGAAATTCATGAAAACATTACGTTTTTAAAAGTTTAGTCAACATTTTAAAATCAAACAAGGTTGTTATTTGTTTGATCTTATATTAATAAGTCACCATGACAAAATGTGGTATGGACCTGTCTCACTTACCCGACTGTTTTGGCGACTGCCGGCACCCGTCATAGGTCGTTACAGGTAGTTGAAAATCCAGCGGCGACCATACAGGCTTCACCCCGCGACATGTTGCCAGGGTGTCGCCTGTACCATTATGGAATTAGGGCGCTCACGGTGGCATAGCGGTAGATTTGCTGCCTTACAGCGAATGCAGAGCTGGAGACCCTGGTCCGATCCCGACTACGGGTGCTATTTGTACAGATTTTGTATGTTCTTCCCGTGACCTGCGTGAGTTTTCTCCGAGATCTTCGGTTTCCTCCCACACTGCAAAGACGTAGAGGTCTGTAGGTTAATTGGCTTGGTAAATGTAAAAATTGTCTCTGGTGGGTGTAGGATAGTGTTAATGTGCGGGGATCACTGGTCAGCACGGACCCGGTGGGCCGAAGGGCCTGTTTCCGCGCTGCATCTCTAGACCAAACTAAACTAAACCATCAGAACCTCCATGGTTCAATGGTGACTTTATTGTCACATGTGCAAATGTATAGTGACATTCTTGTCTTACATACAATCCAGTATTGTATTCCCATACCCAAGCACTTCCTCAATTAGCAAGTGTACTGAGCCCGTGTGCAAAAGATGCCATGTTTATGCACCATTTTCAAAGTCCAGTCTACGCTCTAGTTTTTTTGAGCAGTGCCTGATCAGAGCAAGCCCCAGCCTCCAGTTTCAAAGTAACTCCTCCAGCTGAGTCACTTCAAATGGTACATTGGTGTAACAGTTTTTCAACTTTACTTAGGTATGAATAACCTGATTGCATATTTGGGTATTTTTTGTCAGATTGAGTGACTGTTCATTTCATGGAAACTTAGATACATAGAAACATAGAAAAATAGGTACAGGAGCAGGCCGTTCTTAAACTGTAACCCCTGGTTCTGGAGTCCCCCAACATCGGGAACATGTTTCTTGCATCAAGCCTGTCCTATCCTTTAACAATTTTATATGTTTCTATAAGATTCCCTCTCATCCATCTAATTTCCAGTGAATACAAGCCTAGTTGACACATTCTTTCCTCATATGTCAGCCCCGCCATCCCGGGAATTAACCTGGTGAACCTACGCTGCACTCCCTCAATAGCAATAATGTCCTTCCTAAAATTAGGAGGACAAAATTGCACACAATAGTCCAGGTATGGTCTCACCAGGGCCCTGTACAACTGCAGTAGGACCTCATTCCTCCTAAACTCTAATCCGTCCCCAATGAAGGCCAACACGCCATTAGCTTTCTTCATTGCCTGCTGTACCTACATGCTTACTTCCAGTGGCTGATGTACAAGCACACCCAGGTCTCATTGCACCTCCCCTTTTCCTAATCTGACACGATTCAGATAATAATCTGCCTTCCTGTCCTTGCCACCAAAGTGGACAACCACACATTTATGCATCTACTGGCAGATTCATTATACTGCATCTGCCATGCATCTGCCCTCTCACCCAACCTATCCAAGTCACCCTGCAGCCTCATAGCATCATCATCACAGCTGACACTGCCAACCAGCTTTGTGTCAACCGCAAACTTGGAGATGTCACATTTAATTCCCTCGTCTAAATCGTATTTCACCATTATTGTCTGCGTATCTAGTGTAGAAATTTAGTTTACAAACCTAGTTTCAAGGAACAAACACATTAAACAAATACAATAATTACTGAAGGTAGACAAAAATGCTGGAGAAACACAGCGGGTGAGGCAGCTTCTATGGAGCGAAGGAAATAGGCGACGCTTCGGGTTGAAACCCTTCTTCATACCTTTGATTTTCCAGCATCTGCAGTTCCTTTTTAAACAATTACTGAATGTCAATTACCTTTATACCAGTCGCTGAAAACTTTAGTGACTAAAAATACAAACCAGTGCTTTGTGAAAGAGCCACAATGCTCTTTATCTCAATGTTGTGCCACCTCAAAGCAAAAAACCACAATGAATAAAGATATAACATACAGATTTACACTTTATATCAATCTAACGAGTAATAACATGTTGATCAAAATTCCATATTATTTGTTTTAAATGAGCAATTAAATTAAGTATTTTTCTTGGTTAATTGAATATGCCCTGTGGCAATAGAAATTTTTTGTCCAGCAATTAGATTGTTGGTGCACTAAGCCATAATGTTTCACACTAACATCCAATCTGGTACTGCACAGAAAAGGTGAAATTTACCAAAATGTAGTGAAATCATATTTTAAGGTGGTTAATACCACAAATCAAAATGGAACCCATGGAGTTACTGACAGGAGATAGAAACAAAAATCTGGAGTGACTCAACGGGTCTGGAGAGAAGGAATGAGTGATGTTTCGGGTCGAGACCCTTTTTCAGACTCTCAGGAAATTCAGAACACTCTCCTAAGAGTTACTGAAAGCACCAGGCTAAATTAAACACAGCTTCCAACAGATTTTAGAACACCAATATAATAAAAGACACTGTTCATTTGAGGAAGGAACTAAAAAGGTTGATGAGGGGAAAGCCATAGACAGTGCCAGTGTGGACTTTGGAAAGGCATTTCACAAAGGTCCACATGGTAGGTTACACAAAAAGCTGGCGAAACTCAGCGGGTGCAGCAGCATCTAAGGAGCGAAGGAGATAGGTGACGTTTTGGGTCGAGACCCTTCTTCAGACTCATGGTAGGCTGCTCTGGAAGGCTAGATTGCATGGGATCCATGGAGAGATAGCTGACTGGATTGAGAAGTGGCTTCATGGAAAGAAACAGAGAGTGATGATCGAAGGTTGTTTTTGAACAGGATGCCTGTGACTCGTGGTGTGCCTCAGGGATCAATGCTGGGCCCTTTGTTGTTTGTCAACAATTTGGTCGAGAATGTACATGGCACGATTAGCAAGTTATGGAACATTGTGTTATGGGAATCAGAAGTTGCAGAGGAGTTTGAGTTTGATTTGAGTTTAGTTCATTGTCACGTGTACCGAGGTACAGTGAAAAGCTTTTGTTGCGTGCTAACCAGTCAGCAGAAAGACAATACAGATTGGAACCAAACCATTCACGGTGTACAGATACATGGTAAAGGGAATAATCCCAAAAACATTTAGTGCAAGGTAACGGGCCTGTCCCACTATATGAGTTTACCAAAGAGCTCACCCGAGTTTAAAAAAAAATCAAACTCGTGGTAAGTACGTAGAATGTACGTAGCGGGTATGTCGGAGCTTGGGATGTCCCTTAGCGGCTCGTAACGCTAACGGCAGATACTCGGGAAAGGCGGTAAGCTCGTGATGTTTTTTCAACAGTGTCCACGAGAGTCCCGCATACCTACGAATGGCTATTACTGTAATTCTCCGAGTTCGAATCAGGGGAAACTCGGGAGAACTCGTGAATTACCTCGAACAGTGGGACAGGGGCTTAAAGCCAGTAAAGTCCGATCAAAGAGAGTCCAATGGTCTCTAATCAGGTAGATATTAGTTCTGAACTGTTCTTTAAGGGCCTGTCCCACTGTATGAGGTAATTCAAGAGTTCTCCTGAGTTTCCCCAGATTCGAACTCGAAGAAGTACGGTAATAGCCAGTCGTAGGTACTTGGGGCTCTCGTGGACATTTTTCACAGTGCTGAAAAAACTTCATGAGTTTCCACGTTTCCCGAGTACCTGCCGTTAGCGTTACGAGCCGCTACGAAACATCCACGAGCTCCGACGTAGCCGCTACATACATTCTAGGTACTTACCATGAGTTTGATTTTTTTTTTTTAACTCATGAGAGCTCTAGCATTACCTCGTACAGTGGGACAGGCCATTTAGTTGTAGTCAGATGGTTCAGTTGCCTGATAACAGCTGGAAAGAAATTGTCCCTGAATCTTGAGGTGTGCGTTTTCAACCTTTTGCCGGATGGGAGAGGGGAGAAGAGGAAGTGGCCAGGGTGTGACTCATCCTTAATTTTACTTCGGAGTCACGTGAGTGACTACGTGAAGACCCCGCCAGCACGCATGCGCGACATATCGTCGTTCGCAAGCGGAAGCGACAGTCGGGAGGAGCGGGGCTCCTCCAGCGTAAGTTCTAAAACTTACGACAGGTAAGACTCACCGGAGTGGTGAGCGTGGCGAAAGAGCAGCGGCAAGAGCTGCTGCCATAGAGAGCAGCCAGCAGCGTGCCGCTTCTCCTGAGCTGCAGGTGCTACCTGCAGCTCCCGACTTCTCGCCCGTGAGGGCCGCTGGTTCGCCACGGACAGGCGGCAAATCCACCCGGAAGCCGGACGGGACTGCCGACTCAGCTGGGTCCAATCCCGAGGACACCCCGTTCGCTGATAGCGACGGAGGTCGTCTTGCCCGCATGGAGCGGATGGTGGAGCAATTGCTCCAGCGTGACCTGCTTTTGCAGGGGCAGGGTCACGGTGGGCCTCTTCGCAGGCCCACGGCAGGATCCTATTATGGACTGCCTAATGTCTCACCCTCTTCGCAGGGGAGAATTGGGGGTCAGAACTGGGCTGACCCTGAAGAGGGGGAGTTGGCTGAACAACCAACAGTGTCAGGGGTGCAAGAAGAGTTACTGGATATGGTAAGCAAACATGCAGTTCCTTCTCAAAAAGGTCTACCTATCCACCCTAAGCTGGCAGCTAGTATCAATTATATGACTACAAACCAGCTTCAGGAGCAAGCCATCTATGCTACAGCTGATAAGTATCTTGCTCCTGAAAATTGTAACTCGCTGATTGTTCCCGCGGTGAATAACCCTATTTGGGGGAACATGAGCCCTACGATTAGAGGGCAAGAAGTCAAACTTCAGAGGATCCTGAAGCTTTTGACCGCCGGAATTACGGCAGTGGCCAGAACTGCGGTGGGAATAGAGCTACCGGAAGAATTACAGGATGCTCTGGCCTTACTGTGTAACACACAGTTTGAGATAAATAACTACAGGAAGAGCATTATCAAACCGGCACTCAACCCCAAATTTGCGGGGTTATGCAAACCAGGTCACGCTCAACCACCAAATCTGCCGTTCGGAGATAACCTCCCCAAACAGGTGAAAGACCTGGACGAAAAGGCCAAGGCCATAGGCCTGATAAAGGTACCCAGTACCTCCAAACCGCACTACCAACAGCGACAGCACCCCTACACACCCACTGGACAGCGATATCACAACAGATCGTCCGGTGGTGAAAGCTCGAAGGCCGGCCCACCTGCACAACAGCCTTTTTAGGCCATGGCCCAGCCCGGCCTTCTTGGAAAATGCGCCACCCCTACAACGCAGCAAACTCAACAAAAGAAACAAGGGCAAAGACCGCAACACCAGCAATAACCTTGGAGGTAGGTGGGTCTGCCTCCCCCAGGAACATCGTTTGTCTAAATTCATCTTATGTGGGAGGCCGGTTGCACTTGTTTTATGAGTATGGCGCACTTTTACCTCTGATCCTTGCATACTCGGAAGTATTCAGGGCTATAAAATTGAATTCATTTACGAACTCCCTACCCCGGTCCAGCATTCGCCTAGCCGAAAGTTTATACTTTCACAAAAGAAAGAACGGCGGGCCATGCTGAACTATTAAGACTAATTAGCAAAGGGGTAATTGAGAGAACCACCAGAGAATCACAGGAGTTCGTATCTAATATATTTACCAAAAATAAAAAGATGGCGGATGCTGCATAATCATAGACCTGACCGAACTGAATACTTCTGTTCAGTATGTTCATTTCAAAATGGACACTTTCGACACAGCCAGACAGCTAATAGCTAATGGGTACTACATGGCATGCATTGACCTCAAAGATGCATACTATTCAGTACCAATACACAAGGATCATAGGAAATACCTTAAATTTATCTGGATGGGACAATTATGGCAATATAAAGCCTTACCCAATGGGTTATCATCAGCACCCAGGCTGTTCACCAAATTATTGAAACCAGCTTTGGCCTATTTAAGGAAACAAAATCATACTGTTATGGCCTATCGATGATATCCTCATTGTCGGGGAGAATTTGGAAACGGCTACATTGGCAGTTCTAGCCACAAAACATCTCTTTCAAAAGCTGGGGTTCATCATACATCCAGATAAATCAAAGTTGGGACCCTCTACTACCATGGATTACTTGGGGTTCACCATTGACTCGGTGCAAATGTCTACCACCTTACCACCGAACAAGGTGGTGGACTTGATAGAAGCTTGCAGAAGCCTTACTGGCATCAGGGATCCATCCATACGGGAGGTGGCCATGGTAATTGGGAAGATAGTGGCTGCTTTTCCCGCAGCGCAATTCGGACCACTACATTATCAAAACCTACAAAGAGCTAAAATTATAGCTCTCAAAAGTCATGCCATTTCGACAGGCCTATGAAGTTATCAGAAAAGGCAAGAGTTGAATTAAATTGGTGGATGGAAAATGCTCAATTCTGTTCCAAACCCATCACTATCATAAATCCCTCGGTTACATTACAGACTGATGCCAGTGTTAAAGGTGGGGAGCAGCTAATACCACCACTAGTTGTGGTGGCAGATGGAGTGCACAAGATTTAACCCTGTTGGGAGCACTAGGGATTAATTATCTAGGAATGCTGGGAGCATTTCATGGACTCTGGGCCTACTGCTTAGATATGCACCAGTTGCATGTACGGTTACAAATTATAATACCACAGTGGTGGCCTATATTAATGATATGTGTGGAATAAAATCGATATCATGTGATGAATTGCCTAATTACATCTGGCACTGGTGTCTGGATAGAGAGATTTGGATCTCAGCCACTTACCTTTCAGGTAAACTAAATACGGTGGCGAACACCAGGTCACGCAATTCAACGACAACATTGAATAGATGTTGGATCGGGACCCGGGGCCAGCAGCGATGGATGTTTCTTGCTGCATTGGGGGGATTGTTTGCTATGCATTTCCCCCCTTCTGCCTCATCAGTCGGGTCTTACAAAAATTAAATAGACTCCGCAACGGGTATTTCGGGTTTTCCGACTGGCCTACCCAACCATGGTCCCCAGCAGTACAAAGATGGCCGCAGGACACTGCTTTCGGATCCTCAAACGGCCGGGCCTGTTGGCACACCCTGTGACGGGTAAGTCATCCGTGCCATGATCGCATGAACCTATTGATGCTGATTCTGAACAGGCCATTTCTGGACTTCGGACTCCGACAGGACGATCAATGTCATCACATCGTCGTGCAGGGAATCCACCAGGGACAGCACTGACATATGTCAGAAGATGGGAGTGTTTCTGCTTCAGAACAAACACTTCATATGACTCGGCCACCATCACTGGAGTGCTGGAGTTCTGGCCACCCTTCATTTCCATGAAGGTTTGAGCTACAGTGCCATTAAATTTGCAAGGAGTGCCCTACCTACTAACCTGGACAGAGGGAGTGATCACCTGCCTATAGGATCACACCCACTGGTATCAAACTGATGAGGGGTATTAATTCTATTCCCCCAGGGCCAGATACACCCATACATGGGACTTAGGCATAGAACTTACTATGCTTCGAGGATGGACACCAATATCGGGGCTCACTCTGGATAACTACATATAATATGGTTATGTTTATGGCACTTGTAACAGCACAACGGGTCCAGTCTTTATAAAGCTAAGTATGTATGCCATGTGTTTACCTATGGTAGATAACCTTCTGATACAGGGGTACTCAAACTATATCGACCCAGTTCCTCTGGCCTAAAATTATCATTCTGGCCTACCCTGCAGATAGTCGTCTCTGCATTGTGACATATATTTTACGATATAGAAGGAACCAAGAATCTAGGGGCACGGAGAGGACTTTACCCATAAGCCACAAACGCCCTCGTCATAAGGTCACAGTGCAAGCCACTTCGAGTTGGTTAAGGGTGGTATTGGGTGCAGCGGAGATGGACACTGATGATTTAAATCTCACTCCACCAGGGCTGCATCCACGTCAGTGGCTAGGATGATGGGAGTTCCTATGGACCACATCCTTGCTACAGCGGGTTGGAGCAGTGAACGGACTTTTCAGCACTTCTATTATAAACCCGTGGCCGCTCCTGAGACGTTTGCAGGGGGTAATGTTAAGTTTCTGTTACATGATTTACCCAATGTGGGGCATATCATTTTAGGTATGAATAAATACCTTCTTTGTTTTTCAGCACAGTATCATGTCTGAAATACGTTCATCCTCCATCACTACCATGGCAGTGTGTGAGCATGGACTCGTTCCAGGGCATGAAATCACAGAGCTTTGAAATCTTCACGTAGTCACTCACGTGACTCCGAAGTAAAATAGTAAGATTAAATGAGAACTTACCATTTTGAAGTTTGATCTTTATTTTATGAGGAGTTACGATGAGGGATTACGTGCCCTCCGCTCCCAGAACCCTCTATTATAAAGTTCAACTGGTATGGAAGTTCTCTCTTATCTTACTATATTAGTCTACGTTGCTATCTGTGATTTCACACCACTGCTTTGAAGAATGTCGCGCATGCGTGCTGGCGGGGTCTTCACGTAATCCCTCATCGTAACTCCTCATAAAATAAAGATCAAACTTCAAACTGGTAAGTTCTCATTTAATCTTACTATTATGCTGCTAGCCTTGCCAAAGCAGTGTGAGGTATAAATGGAATCAACGGAAGGGAGGTTGGTTTCTGTGATGGTCTGGGCTGCATCCACAATTCTCTGTATTGTCTTTTTTTTTAAATAAATGTTTTAAATATATTTATTTATTAGAGGTACCATAAGTTACATCAGTGATCACCCCATATATAGTATTACAATCATTGTACCCCTTAGTTTTTTAAGGCTTTAGAAAAGAAAGAAAAAAGAAAGAAGTATCAACAGAGAACGTAGAAGAGAGAAAAAGAGTTGTGAGAGTGAAAAGGCGTGGCAGAGGGAAAGGGATCCCTTGTGCGAAGAGTTAGAGAAAGGAGATTAAGAGGTAGACCCCAGAGAGGGAAAGAAAGAGAAGGAAAAAAGAAAAGCCAGTTACTTTATTATAAACATCTCGCAAAAGGAGTCTACCAACTCGACAGTTTTTCTTCCCCCTTTACCAAGACCCGACACTGGTACTTTTTTAAGTTACTCCTGCACCTTATCCTTGTAGTAGATTTATAAATGCAGACCACGTCTTATAGAAACTATCTGATTTTCCTGCCAGTCGGAGTCTCTGCATTTTCTTATGGCTTGGATAATACTGTTCCCAAACCATGCTGATGCATCCCAATAAAATGCTTTTTACAGCGCATCTGTAGAAGTTGGAGTGTGTGGTTGGGGACATGTCGAACTACCTAAGCCTTTGAAGGAAGTGGAGGCGTTGGTGTGCTTTCCTGGCCATTGGTTCAATATTGGTGGTCCTGGAGACGTTTTTGATGATATTTACTCCGAGGAAATTGAAGTTTTCAACCATCTCTACTTTGGCACCATCAATGTAAACTGGGGTCTGTGTTCTTCACTTCCTGAAGTCGATCACTATCTCCTTTGTCTTACTGACGTTGAGAGAAAGGTTGTTGCATCAACATCAGGACACAAAGTTCTCAATCTCCTTCCTGTACTCCGTCTCATCATTATTTTATATCCGGCCCACAATGGTGGCTTCTTCTGCAAATTTGTAAATTTAAATTCGATTTGTACATGCCTGCACTGTCGTGGGTATACAAGGAGTAAAGAAGGGGGCTGAGACGCTGTGTTGAGGATTATCGTGGAGGATGATTTGTCCCCTATCCTCACTGATTGGGTCTATTGGTCAGGAGACAGAGAGTGTTTCCAGTTTTGCTCAAATGGAAATGGAAACCCTCATCAGAGAGACATCTGACTCAAAGGAGCCCTGTACACCAAAGCAACCAGGAACAAAGCCATGACCACCAAAGGAAGAGCTTGCAAAAGGTAATTCAAGTTGTCTCCTCCAGGTCTGATTATCTTCACAAGATACGTCAGTGCGAGGAGAGCACCACGACAAATATTCATGGAAGTGAATATTCAACTAAGATTTTTATTCAGTACAGATGGCCCTGCAAAAGAGGTCGTAAGGCATTATTACGTCTCATTTGGGCTCTCTTTTCCAATAATTGATGATAACGGCTATAGCGTGGAAAGGGGCAACTTTGGCTAGATTAAAGGTAATGATCTAACAAATTCCTTGTGAACAGAAACTTCCCATGAAGGAATCCGCATATTCCATGCGTATTCCCGTGGTTCCGTTGAGAGATAACGCTGCTGATATATGTGGGACTTCATCATTCTCCTGCTCCTCTTGCTCCTGTTGTTCTTCAACACCTGTTTCACATTCAATCAGGTTGGAAGTCTCTTGGCTGCTACTCCGCTGGCTCCAGATGCTCTCTTCTGTTTACCTGGATTATGTAGTATGCACCGCACGATGGTGAACTCTTTGCGCCTGCTTAGGGTGTGGAATTTAGTTTTTTAGTTTAGAGATACAGAGCGGAAGCAGGCCCTTCGGCCCACCGAGGCCACACCAACCAGTGACCCCTGCACATTAACACTATCCTACACCCACTAGGTACATTTTACATTTATACCAAGTCAATTAACCTACAAACCTGCATGTCTTTGGAGTGTGGGAGGAAACCGAAGATCTCGGAGAAAACCCACGCAGGTCACGGGGTGAATGTATAAACTCCATACAGACAGCGCCAGTAGTCGAGATCAAATGCAGGTCTCTGGTGCTTTAAGGCAGCAACTCTACTGCTATGCCACCGTGCCGCCCATACAATTTCATTGTATGATTTCATCTTCTCTCATCTTGTTAGAAATTACGTCATAAGCTAACACCAGGAAGAAAACAGGGTCTTAAATTTGTTTTTTTGTCTTGAAAGACTTAAAAAGATGCCTTCAAGCTCAAAATTTCAACAGTTTAGTACCAGACCTGGTACATATCGTGTTGGGGAAAAGCTCTGGGTTAACAAGTGGGAACCCTGTGTGGTCAATGGCTGTCTGCAATTGCGATCGGTGTCAGAAGTTATGTGGAGAAGGCAGGAGAATGCGGTTAGGAGGGAGAGATAGATCAGCCATGATTGAATGGCAGAGCAGACAATGGGCTGAATGGCCTAATTCTGCACTTATCACTTATGACCTTATGACCTTATGATATACCAGTACCCAAATGCTACTTGTTCCTCACCAAAACTAATCTAGATGAAATCACTCATGAAGCAGTACCCAAGCGATGTCACTGCTGCAGAGGTAAGCTGCAAATTGACAAATATAGTCCATCCTTTGGATTTATACACAAAAGAATAGTTTTCATTAATATCTGGGTGGATCAGCAAAGAATGTCCAGGTAATTTCTGACAGTGCACATTGTGTACAGTTCCGGGCAGTTGCCAGAACTAATTAATTCTGTTGAGCCAGTTTTTCAAATGTTCTACTCGTAACAAGATGTGACAGGATGGCTACTGATCTATTTTAGCTTTAAGGGCTTGTCCTACAAGCATGCAACTCTATGCGATTAGCGCGACCTAACGTGGTCGCTTGAGCCGACTGGCGTCGCGGGGCCGGTCCCACTTCGATCGCCGGAGCCGTGCGGAATTGTGCGGAGTTCGTCCTGACATCGCGCGGGACTCCGAAAAACTGACTATGTTCAAAAATTCAGCGCGGTAACGGCTTGTCGGCTCGCAGTCGCCTCGACGCATTACATACCGCCCCGACATCGTGCCTCAGTGATCCTCTCTGTAGGTGCCTCCGTGACCCCCTATGTGTGTGGCTCTGTGGCCCTGTGTGTGTGTGTGCCTCTGTGCCCCTCTCTGTGTGCCCCTCTCTGTCCTGGCGAACTTACCTTAGACTTCGCTCCAAGTTCACCTCACTTTGCGCCGCGTTGCGCCACTCACCCGACCACCGCGCGGCCCCTGCTGCCGGTTTGGTCGTGCTTGCCGCATGCAGGCGCAAGCTGGTGGGAGCGGCCCTGTACAGGGGATCACCCGACCTCCACGCGGCCCCCGCTTCTAGTTTGATCGCGTTCATCGCATGGAGTTGCATGCTCGTAGGACAGGCCCTTTAGAGATTTTAGAGGACCCAGAAACAGATCCTTCAGCCCACCAAGTCCAACAATCCCCGCACATGAACACTATCCTACACACACTGGGGACAATTTACACATACACCAAGCCAATTTACCTGCAAACCTTTACGTCTTTGGATTGTGGGAGGAAACCGAAGATCTCGGAGAAAACCCACGCGGTCATGGAGAAAACATACAAACTCTTTACAGAGAGCACCCGTAGTCGGGATCGAACCCGGGTAACCCGTTCTGCATATGCTGTACTGCTGCACCACCATGCTGCCTGAATGGGGGAAATGATAGAGCTACGACTATTATAGATAAACCATATAACCATATAACCATATAACAATTACAGCACAGAAACAGCCTTCTCGGCCCTTCCAGTCCGTGCTGACCATTTATTTTCCCCTAGTCCCATCTACCTGCACTCAGACCATACCCCTCAATTCCCTTCCCGTCCATATACCTATGGCGACCCAGGCAAGACATGGCCCTATACCTATAAAGCTCGTAACATCGCTCAGTTACATATTATAGGTATGGTCAGACCCAAGGACATTACTGAATGACTATGTTCAGCATGTTGGACTGAAGGGATGAGTTATCTCATCTTCCTCCTGAGTTCCCAGCACCGGAGAAGTCAACCTGCAGCCAATTCATTTCACTTCATGTATTATTAATGATGTTAATATCCATTAGCTTCAGTCTCAGAGAGTGTCCTGGCATGGTTGTCAATTCTTGATCTACAACTTTAGGCTGTGCACACCATACGCAAGAAGAAGATGTCTCAGAGAGTGAAACTAATAGATATTAAGGTCTTTATTCACGTATTATCAAGTAGTTCAAGGTCAACATTTCATAACTGGTGAATTTCCACCTCAATTGAGACAATAGTCCTGGTATGAAAAGACCACTGAAGGAGGTTTGCTGATGAGAAAGTAAATAGATTTGTGGGAATTAACAATCCACAAAAGGATGGGGGAACTCAATTTTCCACATTGTCAGGTAAGTGTCAGTATTGTAATTGTACTTAAATCAATTAGTGATAGTTTGGCTCTGGTCTTGAGTACAACAGTCAGGATGCCAATGATAGACACAAAATGCTGGAGTAACTCAGTAGGTCAGGCAGCATCTCTGGAGAAACGGAATGGGCGACGTTTTGGGTCGGAACCCTTCGAGAGACGGAAAGATGGAGAAGGCCTCTGGAATAGTGGAGTCCATAATGGCCCATTGTTGGCTGGGGAAGATGTGCTAATGACAGGGGTGCAAGGATGCAAACAGTAGAACTTGTGGGATGACCAGGGTGGGGGAGGAGGCCAGGGAGAGGGGGATGAAAGGAATGCAGGAGCACTTGAAATTAGAGAATGTTGATACATTGGAAGTGAAATATGAGGTGCTCAGGATCAGTGTTATATCGAGTGAACTGAGTCTTGGAGAACTGAAGCTAGATGACAGTAAATACTTTATTCATCACGACATCACACCCAGGCATTCTCCTCGAGTCCCTTTCAGTGGAATCTTTTCTAACTCTAAAAGTGCATCACGTTTTTATTCCCTTAAGAACAAAGAGAATTAGTCAGTGATTCCAGACAACAGACAATAGACAATAGAAAATAGGTGCAGGATTAGGCCATTCAGCCTTTCGAGCCAGCACCGCCACTCAATGTGATCATTGCTGATCATCCACAATCAGTGCCCCGTTCCTCCCTTTTCACTATATCCCCTGACTCCGCTATTTTTAACAGCTCTATCTAACTCTCTCTTGAAAACATCCAGAGAATTGTGCTCCACTGCCTTCTGAGGCAGAGAATTACGCAGATTCACAACTCTCTGGATGAAAAGATTTTTCCTCATCTCCGTTCTAAATGGCTTACCACTTATTCTTAAACTGTGGCCCCTGGTTCTGGACTCCTCCAACATTGGGAACATGTTTCCTGCCTCAAGTTTGCTCTCTCCACCCTACTATATCAAGGAGATTATTTGTGGCTTCCTTAGTGAAGACAAAAAGAAAGGACAAAGGGCAAAGGACATTTATTGTCACATACACCAATTGGTGTAGTGAAATTTGACTTGCCATGCAGCACACAGATAAAGATAAGACCCAACACTAAAGAATTAACAATAAACATAAAAACATCCTCCCAGTCCCATCCCCATGTCCACCCATAGTCGGGCCTATTGAGGCCTCCGCAGTCGGCGCTACGGCGGCCCGATGTTTTAGGCCTTCTCGCCGGGTGATGGTGCTCTGGCACGGGAGAATCCTCACAGCGGCTTGGGACACCTGGAACGGCCGCTTCCTTACCAGAGTCCGTGGTTTCCGAAGCCAACAAGGCCGCGCTGGACGGAGCTCCACAACTGGTGATCTCGCCGAGAGATCGCAGGCTCCCGATGTTAAAGTTCAGCGCTGCCGCCCGCAGCCGTCGCCCCACAGACCCGCAGCTCTGCGATGTTCACCTGTGGTCTCAGCGTTCCGGAGCTCCAGCGCTGCGACCCAGGCAAGGCATCGCCCGCTCCGCTCCCCGATGGTGCTCCAGCACTGAGCCGCTGCCGAAGCTGTGGGTCTGGGCGGCCCCCTCAGGAAACGCCGCTCCAGGCCCGCTGGTAGGCCGTGAGGACGGGTCGAAGATGCTGCTCGGAGAAAAGCTGCCTCTCCGACCAGGTAGGGAACCTGAAAAGCAGTTTCCCCCTTCCCCCCCCCCCCCCCCACCCCCCCACATAAAAAAGACTAGAACTCCAAAACAAAGCGCTAAAACTCACTAAAAATAAAAGAAATAAGTTAAAAAACAGACAGCTGCATGCTGGGCAGCCATACCAACTGGATGGCACCCCCTAGACAGATCCAAAGTACCTGTTCAACTCATCTGCCATTTCCTTGTTCCCCATAATAAATTCACCTTTTCCTGTCTTCAAGGGACCCACATTTGCCTTAGCTAATTTTTCCTCTTCACAAACCTAAAGAAGCTTTTACTATCCTCCTTTATATTCTTGGCTAGCTTCACTTCGTACCTCATCTTTTCTCCCCGTATTGCCTTTTTAGTTATCTTCTGTTGGTCTTTAAAAGTTTCCCAATCCTCTTGCTTCCCACTCATGGCCCACCCTTTATTCTTAAACTGTGGCCCCTGGTTCTGGATTCCCCCAACACTGGGAACATGTTTCCTGCCTCTAGCGTGTCAAATCCCCTAATCATCTTATATGTTTCAATAAGATCCCCTCTCATCCTTCTAAATTTCAATGTATACAAGCCCAGTTGCTCCATTCTTTTAACATATGACAGTCCCGCCATCCCAGGAATTAACCTCATGAACCTACCTCCCTGAATAGCACTCCCTCAATAGCAAGAATGTCCTTCCTCAGATTTGGAGACCAATACTGAACACAATATTCCTGATGTTATCTCACTAGGGCCATGTACAACTGTAGAAGGACATATTTGCTCCTATACTCAACTCCTCTTGTTAAGAAGTCCAACATGCCATTAGATGGCTTCACTGCCTGCTGTACCTGCATGCTTACTTTCAGTGACTGATGAACAACGACATTCAGATCTCGTTGAACTTCATCTGCCATGCATCTGCCCACTCACCCAACTTGTCCATGTTACCCTGCATCCTCATAGCATCCTCCTCACTGTTCACACTGCCACCCAGATTTGAGTCACCTGCAAATTTGCTAATGTTACTTTAAATCCCTTCATCTAAATCATTAATGTATATTGTAAATAGGTGCGGTCCCAGCACCGAGCCTTGCGGTACCCCATCTTTAAAATTGGAGAATTCAACATTCATTCAGTTGTCTGATGTACAGGTATGATGATAATCTTGCTTTTAGCAGCATCATAGGCTCAAAGGCAGACAGACACTCAAAATCTGAGCTTATACATGGATCGAGCGTAAAATTCTGCAAGACAGTAAAAAGAAAAAAAAGAGTGTGTAGTCACAACTGGAAGATATCCTAATTGTTGATAGATGGAGTAAGTATGGCTGCAACCATGTTTGACATTACAAATGACAAAATAAATATGGTCCTCGATCTACGGAGTTCCCAATGATGCAAACATAAGTTGTCTGATGCCTGGCCTGATGTCGGGCAATTAACCTGGCCTCATTATCTTGCATTTTGGCTGTTGCCCATAAGAGCCTCTCTTGGTCCTGTTAGTTTACAACCCATATCTCTTGAGCTGAAGCCTCCTGCTGTGGGCCAGAAGCCAGTACTCCAGACAGCACCATTTGTATACAAAGGAGCCTATCAATCTCAAACTGATTACTGTATACAATTAGAACAGGTTTTGTCTTTTGAAGATTCATTCTCATTTGTATTAAGGTCCTTCTAATTCTACAACTCCTGAATAATCCCCTTCAGTCAGAATTTATCATTGCTGTAAATCCATTTAGAGTGTTATTGTCATACATTATTGAAACGGGCCCTTCAGCCCAATTTGTCCATGCTGAGCAAGATCCCCATCTATGCTAGTCCCATCTGCCCATGTTTGGCAATATCCCTCTAAACCTTTCCCGTCCATGGACCTGCCAAAATGTCTTTTAAATGTCATTATATGTCTTTTTTTTAAAACATTGTTACAAAGTTGTAAGTTAACCCGCTTTACCGTCCACTACATACACCTCGGGACAGTTTACAGAGGCTAATTAATCTACAAACCCTCACAACATTGGGATGTGGGAGGAAACTGGAGCACCCAAAGGAAACACATGCAGTCACAGGGAGAATGCACAAACACCTAATCAACCTTAGGTCAGGTTCAAATGTGGTTATCTGGTGCTGTGAGGCAGCACCTCCACCAGCTGCGCCACTGTACCACCCTAAGCCATTTCTCCCTAACACACGATCATAACATGCAGTACTGTTCTGGTCAGTTGATAAGAGAAATATGTCGAGGCATTGGAAAGGGTGCAGAGGAGGTTTACCAGAATCCCGCCCGGATTCGAGGATTTCAGCAAAGTCTGAAGAAGGGTCTCGACCCGAAACGTCGCCTATCTCCTTCGCTCCTTAGATGCTGCTGCACCCGCTGAGTTTCTCCAGCTTTTTGTGTAACCCCCGGAGATTGGATAGAGTTGGGTTGTTTTCTCTGGAAGGTCGGAGGGTGAGGGGAGACGTTAGAAATATATAAAATTATAGGGTAGACAGTCAGAACATTTTTCCCCGGGTGGTAATGTCCAATACCAGAGGGCATAACTATAAGGTGAGACGGGGAATGTTTTATGGAGATATGATGGGCAAGGTTTTTACACAGAGGTTGGTGGGTCCTGGAAGGCATTGTTAGAGGTGGTGATTGAGGCAGAATTGATAGTGGTGTTTAAGAGGCTTTTAGAAAAGCCCATGGAAGGGCGGGGAATAGAGGGATATGGCTCATGTACAGGCAGATGAGATCTGTTTAACTTGGCATCATGTTCAGCACAAACATTATGGGCCAAAGGCCCCATTCCTATGCTGCACTGTTCTATGGTCTACGTTCTATGTGATATGAAATGAATTGCCTGTAGACTAACTTCTCTTATTCTGTGGATCTTAGGGGGAATTTGTGAATATCATACATATAACAATTCTGGATGAACATATTTACTCAATGACCATTGTAGGGCCGAAGGTGATTATAAAAAATGGTGAACACTGTCCATAACATTACAGGTATAGATGTCTCCACCATTGAAGGGAACTATAGGACATGCAGCCCTAAGATGACACCCAACAACATTATAAACCCACACCATGCTGGTCATGCTCTCATTTCACACCTGCCATCGGTAAGAAGGCGTAGGAGCCTGAAAACTGCTGCATCCAGGTTCAGGCACAGTTTCACCCCAACAACCATCAAGATATTGAACGTTATGAACTCAAACCAAATCCTGATCTGCCTTATTTGCATTAGGGACTTGGGGCTTTGTTTTTGTCTTTGGACCATTTGGGGTTTTTATTTGTTTGTATTTATTGCTGCAAGAAATAATTTAATTGTTCCATTTCAGGACATATGACATTAAAACACTCTTGACTCATTTGACTCTCATGAATCAGAATCATAGAGCACGGATACAACCCTTTTGGCTCAAAGAGGTCACATCACCTATCAAGCACTAATTTACACACATCCTCCACTAATCCCATTTTATTTCCCCCGCAGTCCCATCAACTCTCCCCCGATTCTAGCACTCTCCCACGCATTCGAAGAACTATACTGCAGCCTACGGACCCACACATTTAGGATGAAAAAGGAAATTAGAGCAAACTGAAAAAATATTCCATACATTCACTCACATAGAACCTCAACACAAGCAGATAATTCACAGAACTCTCTTGTTGTTGTTTATTATGGGTTTAAACAAAGTACTACGTTTACATATCTGTGGTGCTGCTGCAAGTAAGAATTTTACTGTGGTTACACAAAAGGCTGGAGAAACTCAGCGGGTGCAGCAGCATCTAAGGAACGAAGGAGATAGGCGACGTTTCGGGTCGAGACCCTTCTTTAGGCGACGTTTCGGGTCGAGACCCTTCTTCAGACTGGTGTGAAGAAGGGTCTCGACCCGAAACGTCACCTATCCCCTTCGCTCCTTAGATGCTGCTGCACCCGCTGAGTTTCTCCAGCCTTTTGTGTACCCTCCATTCTCCAGCATCTGCAGTTCCTTCTTTAAGAATTGTACTGTTCCGTTTTGGGACATATGACGATAAAACACTTGACTCTTTCCAGCACTGGTGGTTATGATTGAACCTAGGATGCTGGAGCTGTACTAACTGCACCACTCTGCACTCCTGACCCTTGGCTTTGATTATGCTTGTGATCTGTTATGGAGGGCTCTCATGATCTCTATCTGACCAATCATTTTCATTAAGTAGCTGTCTTGCTATATCTTCTAAGAGTGGAGCATTGAAGAAGCTGATATCCAAGCTTAATGGATAATGACAGTCACTTGGGACACTACACATTGTGCATTGTCAGACATGACCTGGATATATTCTGCTGTTGCATTGCCAGCTGGATGATCATACCATAGTATTCTTTCACATACAAAGTGCTGTCCCAGCAAAAAGAGGAGTCGGCCACTTCTGCAGTTCACTGAGCACTCTCATGTTAATGGGCAGAGTCAAAGTTGAAGAATTATTCCAGTCTAAAAGAGTAGGCATGCAGGTACAGCAGGCAGTGAAGAAAGCCAATGGTATGTTAGCTTTCATAGCAAAAGGATTTGAGTATAGGAGCAGGGAGGTTCTACTTCAGTTGTATAGGGTCTTGGTGAGGCCACACCTGGAGTATTGCGTACAGTTCTGGTCTCCAAATCTGAGGAAGGACATTATTGCCATAGAGGGAGAGCAGCGAAGGTTCACCAGACTGATTCCTGGGATGTCAGGACTGTCTTATGAACAAAGACTGCATAGACTCGGTTTATACTCTCTAGAATTTAGGAGATTGAGAGGGGATCTTATAGAAACTTACAAGATTGTAAGTAGGGGTTGGACAGGCTAGATGCAGGAAGATTGTTCCCGATGTTGGGGAGGTCCAGGACAAGAGGTCACAGCTTAAGGATAAGGGGGAGATCCTTTAGGACCGAGATGAGAAGGACTTTTGTCACACAGAGAGTGGTGGGTCTCTGGAACTCTCTGCCACAGAGGGTAGTTGGGGCCAGTTCATTGGCTATATTTAAGAGGGAGTTAGATGTGGCCCTTGTGGCTAAGGGGATCAGAGGGTATGGAGAGAAGGCAGGTATGGGCAGAAAGGGCCGAATGGCCTACTCCTGCACCTAATTTCTATGTTTCTATGTTTCTAAAAGACAGCGTTTTGGCCAACTGTTTAATGTGTGTTTACAAATGGTACAGGTTGCCTGTTGTAGACTGCACACTGCACACTGCACACTGCACACTGCACACTGCACACTGCACACTGCACACTGCCAGTGGAAAGGAACATCAGGACAGTGAAGACTTTGACAGCCACTGGCTAAACTTGAAGTGAGCTTTGTAGAAATTGCAGAGAAGCAGCAGTAAGTGGCTACACCTGACTGGAGTCTCTCCGGCAACCAGGTATATCTGATGCACTGTTCCATAGATTAGAGTCAGGAAATCCATTCCCAGCTTGTGTACTTAGTATGTTTCCCCGGCAGTATAGAAACATAGAAACATAGAAATTAGGTGCAGGAGTAGGCCATTCGGCCCTTCGAGCCTGCACCGCCATTCAATATGATCATGGCTGATCATCCAACTCAGTATCCCGTACCTGCCTTCTCTCCATACCCTCTGATCCCCTTAGCCACAAGGGCCACATCTAACTCCCTCTTAAATATAGCCAATGAACTGGCCTCAACTACCCTCTGTGGCAGAGAGTTCCAGAGACCCACCACTCTCTGTGTGAAAAAATTCCTTCTCATCTCGGTCCTAAAGGATTTCCCCCTTATCTTTAAGCTGTGACCCCTTGTCCTGGACCTCCCCAACATCGGGAACAATCTTCCTGCATCTAGCCTGTCCAACCCCTTAAGAATCTTATAAGTTTCTATAAGATCCCCTCTCAATCTCCTAAATTCTAGAGAGTATAATCCGAGTCTATGCAGTCTTTGTTCATAAGACAGTTCTGACATCCCAGGAATCTACAATTAACAACTACAATTAACAGCTACTTCAGGCAGCTTTCCAAGTAAGACAGCTAATATCAGACTCCAGTTTCACCAGTTTCACACAATGGTGTAGTTTTCAGGGAAATGGGAGAGAAATCTGACCAAAAATATGGACTGGGAAGCTGCATGACAGGAACTAGTGGGTAGCACTGATCAGAAGGAAGTGTGATTGGGGAATGGAAGATGTCAAACACCTCATCAGCAAAGAGATGAAAAACGGCTGTCTCATCTCCAGCATGAACGTATGTCTCATCTCCAGCATTCCCCAGTGGACCCAGCTCCAGTTCATGCTTATTATCTGAGCCCAGTGCATGCCTTCCTTGAGATATGCCATCCATATATAAGCGGCAATAAAAGCACTCATTAAAAAAAAAAAGATAAATAATTGATGGATTCCATTACCGAGATATGGTAAGAGGGCACTTAGAAAATCATAACATGATTAGAAAAGGTCGACATGAATTTGCAAAAGGGTAATTATTTTTGACGAAAGGAAAATAGCTTTTTGAGGTTGAAACGAGCAAGTGGATTACAGTGAATACATAAGATGTTGATTCCTGAAGGAAATTTTATTAGTATGAAATTAAAAATGTTGTAGAGTGGTGGGCGGAGCTTGGTCTATCACAGGAAGAGCACACACCCCCCACCGTCATAAGCAACTACATACGGCGCTGCTTCCAAATAGTGGCATCTATTATTAAAATTCCCACTCTCTAGGCCATGCCCTCTCCTCACTGCTACCGTCGTACCACATGACTCAGGGGGACAGCACTTTCCTACAACCATCAGATTTATTTATTTATTTAAATTTTTATTAGTTAGAAGCAATTACATAATTTAAAAAAAGGCGCGTGTTCATTGTTGACATAATAAAAATCATTTTGTTCTTTGTAGATATCCATAATCAGTATTATTTATTTAAATCCTTGCTTAATAATTGTGCTTCTATATTATTTTTTTTCCATTTTTTATAAAAGTAGAAAATAGTAGAAAAGATTTAACAAAAAAAAAAGTATATATATATATATAAAAGGTTGGGAAAGAATGGAATATTCTACAGATTTTACATCGTTGGAGATATATCCGCGTTTTATGAAATGTACTACTTCATCTATTCTTCGATTCTGGTTTCAGTCGGGTTCTCGGCTCAGATTCTTGAGCCGACACACACAACCCTAATCCCAACTCGGCAAAGAAACACCACAAATCCCCTCTTGCGCTAGCATGAAATTGTTTCGAGTCATAGAGTGATACAGTGTGGAAACAGGCCCTTTGGCCCAACTTGCCCACACCGGCCAACATCTCCCAGCGACACTAGTCCCAAATTAAAGTCAACAAACCACTCACCTTCCACATTGTCGGCTGTGCCTGTACATTAGTTTTCTGCATTTCTTATTCCACCACATCAAGGCACCTTGATACATTCTCGATATCGGACAGTTTTGCATCACATTAAAAATATTCTGCATTTCAGTGTTTCAACTGAAAGGCTTGACTTTTTTTTCATATTGGATTCTCTATCTGTCATGTTATTCTTTACGTACTTAACTGTCTTTATCCCTTTGCTGAGAAATTGGGTTCCAAGTGTAGTTCACCAATGTCTTGTACAACTGCAACATAACATCCCAATCTCTATCCTCAATACCCTAATTGATGAAGGCCAATTAACCCAAAAGCCTTCTTTGCCACCCTATCTACCTGTAACGCCACCTTTGGGCAACTATGTACCTGTACTCCTAGTTCCCTCTGCTCTGCAACACTCCCCAGGGCCCCACCATTCCTGTACAGCCTTTGTTTGACATCACTTAAAGCAACACCTCGTACTTATCGACATTAAGTCCATTAACTATTTCTTAGCTGACCAAGATACTGCTGTAATTTATGAATCCCATCTTTGCTATCTACAATACCACCAACTCTAGTGTCATCTGGAAATTTACTAATCGTGTACCGCACCACCCGCCTGACCACCACGGGGTTGAGAACCGGGACACCATCGCTGTCATGAGGCACAGCACCGATATCCATTGCCTCTCTGACCATCACCACCTTTCCGGTTGATCCCAGTCCCTGACCACTGAAACTGCTGCTGTCACCAACTCTCACTGCCTCCCTGAGATGACCAACGAGTCTCACCGCCTCCGCAGGGCCATCACTGAGCCCTCACCACCTTGTCGGGGCCACCACTGACTCTCACCGCCTCCCCAGGGCCACTACCAACTCTCACTGCCTCTCCAGGGCCACCAACGACTCTCACCACCTCCCTGGTCCCGCCACTGCGGCTGCCAACTCTGTGCGGCCACCACTGAGCACTCAGCGCCTTGCCGGGACCACCACTGACTCACACTGCCTCCCCGGGGCCACCACCAGCGCTCTCCACCTCCCTGGGCCCACCACTGCTGCTGCCGACTCTCACTGCCTTCCTACAGTCTGAAGAAGGATCTGAACCCAAAACATCACCCATTCCTTTTCTGCTGCCTGTCTTGTTGAGTTACTCCAGCATTTTGTGTCTATCTTCATTCTTATGCAAGACAGTTTATAATATCAGTCTTTGATACACCTTCGTATTTCAGCCGTGGGGTCCTGATTCCACACACAGACTTCTGGCCATCCATGCCTGTCTTTGCTTAAAGGTGTGTGTTTAAAATGGAGGTTGGCTCACTATAAACACTCATTTGCAATGAAACAGTAAGTAATTCAGTAGTATTGTAATATTCAATGATCCTTGCAAGCAAATTTTAAATAAAACCTGGGAACTGACGATGAGGAAAATACACTTGTTCCAAAGTGTTTACCCCTAGTACTGCATTCTGCTTCTTTGTGGATAAATTCAGAGAAGCATAAAGGCACAAGAAGCTAATCAAAACCATAAATCAGCCCATTAGTTCTGTGTAGCAGAGTGATACAGCATGGAAACAGGTCCTTCAGTCCAACTTGCTCACACCAGCCAACATTGTTCCGGCTACACTAGTCCCACCTGTCTGTGCCTGGTCCATATCCCTCCAAACCTGTCCTATCCATGTACCTGTCTAACTGTTTGTTAAATGTTGGGATAGTCCCAGCCTCAACTACCTCCTCCAGCAGCTTGGTCCATACACCCACCACCCTTTGTGTGAAAAACGTTAGCCCTCAGATTCGTACAAAATCTTTTCCCCCTCATCTCGATTCCCCTACTCTGGGAAAGAGATTCAGTGCATCTACCCGATCTATTCCTCTCATGATTTAATACAGCAATTAATTCAGCCCTTTGTCTAGCTCTTCGTCGATACTGCCACAAGTAATTTCCCTCAGGTTTTTTTTCCCCAATTCGATTTCGAAATCCCTGAGAGATTGTGTTGGCAGCACCCTACCAGGCAGCAAGTTTCAGTCAGTATCTTATTATCTTATTCCATCACACTATTTTAGATGGAAAATCTTTTCAGGTTAGTTTCTTCGGAGAAAGTTCCACATAAGTGCTTCTTGGCAGTCATGCCAAATTCCAAAACAAACTCCTGTTCCTTCATTTCTGCTAATTAGCTCCGGCCTGCTGCTTTCCAAATCCAAGCCCCAGTTTCAGGAGCGTATGAGCCATTATATTGTGTGAAGCATAGCTGCAGGTGTGGAATACACTTGGTCTTATTCCAGCCACAAGTTTCATGCTGTGCCATTTAGTTACACAGGGAAAGTAAATCACCAAACACTGTTCTCATTCAAGCTCTTAATGGCTTTACTGAATTCCTCTGTGCAATCTTTGTAACAAAGGCACTGATTGATTTACTTTCATTGTCAGTATCACACAACCACACAGATGTCCATTTCCCCTATTCTTTCTGGACTAATTTATTTCAGCCACTGCTTTTTAGTTAACAAATGAATTGTTCTCCCTCACGCCTATAAAGAGGATGCTAGTTTACCCCATCCATTTTATTACTCTGTTAATTGACCGGACTACAGCTATGACTGCTGAAAGCAGAACAAGTTGTTAAATGGTACCCTCCCAGGCTTTAGGTTATATCTGAAGGGCTGTGCAACCAGTGTTATCTGGACCACAAATAAATCACAGTAACAAACATAAATGTTTGTAACTATACTGGGTCAGAGTACATTGGTCCTAATATTTCCTATTTTATACTCTATATAACCATATAACAATTACAGCACGGAAACAGGCCTTCTCGGCCCTTCCAGTCCGTGCCGACCATTTATTTTCCCCTCGTCCCATCTACCTGCACTCAGACCATACCCCTCCACTACCTTCCCGTCCATATACCTATCCACTTTACTTTTAAATGTTAAAATCGATCCTGCCTCCACCACTTCTGCTGGAAGATCATTCCACACAGCCACCACTCTCTGAGAAAAGAAGTTTCCCCTCATGTTACCCCTAAACGTCTGTCCCTTAATTCTCATGTCATGCCCTCTTGTTTGAATCTTCCCTACCCTCAATGGGAAAAGCTTATCCACGTCAACTCTGTCTATCCCTTTCATCATTTTAAAGACCTCAATAAAGTCCCTCCTTAACCTTCTGCGCTCCAAAGAATAAAGACCTAACTTGTCAACCTTTCTCTATAACTTAGTTGCTGGAACCCAGGCAACATTCTAGTAAATCTCCTCTGTACTCTTTCTATTTTGTTGACATCCTTCCTATAATTAGGCGACCAAAATTATACACCATACTCCAGAATTGGTCTCACCAATGCCTTGTACAATTTTAACATTACTTCCCTACTCCTATATCCTTGTTGGGGAATAGAACCCAATTTTGCATTTCAGGGCACTTTAACACCAACAATGGAATGTAATGCTAAGTTATATCATCAATTGGGTAACTAAAGCAGTTTCCTTCCACTAGCTGAATTCCCCACCACCTTCCCCAGCATAGACGAGTTCTGCACGAAGGCCAGTTTGAATAAATCACTTCCTCACTGCTACCAACACATTTCGTGCAGCACCTGATTATCGAGTATCCCTAACCATTGATATTCCACAGTCAAAGTTTATCCCTACACATGCTGGCTCTGGAGAGGATCCAGAGGAGGTTTACAAGAATAATTTCACAGACTCACAACTTTCTGTGAGAAAAAGTGTATCCTCATCTCCGTTCTAAATAGCTTACCCCTTATTCTTTAACTATGGCCCCTGGTTTTGGACTCCCCCAACATAGTGATCATGTTCAATCCACAAACCCGACTGCCCCGGCAGACCCATTGTCTCTGCCTGTTCGTGCCCCACCGAACACATTTCTACATACCTTGACTCCATCCTATCCCCCTTTGTTAAATCCCTCCCCACCTATGTTCAAGACACCTCAGACACTCTCCGTCGGCTCCGCACATTCCGTTGTCCAGGCCCCCATCCTCTCATCTTCACCATGGACGTCCAGTCACTATACACCTGCATCCCCCACCAGGATGGTCTCAAAGCCCTCCGGTACTTCCTCGACCAGAGGAGCAACCCATACCCATCCACTGACACCCTCCTCCGCCTAGCGGAGTTGGTCCTTACCCTAAACAACTTCTCTTTTGACTCCTCCCATTTCCTCCAAACACAAGGCGTAGCTATGGGCACACGCATGGGCCCTAGCTACGCCTGCCTCTTTGTCGGGTACGTCGAACAATCTTTGTTCTCGACGTACCAGGGCCTCACCCCCGACCTTTACCTCCGTTACATTGACGACTGCTTTGGTGTCACCTCCTGCATCCACGCAGAACTGACTGACTTTATCCATTTCACCACCAACTTCCATCCGGCACTCAAATATACTTGGACCATTTCCGACATTTCCCTACCATTCCTTGACCTCACCATCTCTATTGCAGGTGACACACTCCTGACTGACATCCACTACAAACCAACTGACTCCCACAGCTACCTGGACTACTCTTCCTCCCACCCTGCTTCCTGTAAGGACTCCATCCCCTATTCCCAATTCCTCCGACTACGCCGCATCTGCTCCCAGGATGACGTGTTCCACACCAGGTCATCGCAAATGTCCTCGTTCTTCAGAGAACGGGGTTTCCCCTCCCCCACTATCGATGAGGCTCGCACCAGGGTCTCCTCCATACCCCGCAACACTGCCCTCTCTCCCCATTCCCCCACTCACAACAAGGGCCGAGTCCCCCTGGTCCTCACCTTTCACCCCACCAGCCAGCGCATACAACAGATAGTCCTCCGCCAGTTTCGCCACCTCCAACGTGACCCCTCCACTCGCCACATCTTCCCATCTCCCCCCCTATCTGCCTTCCGCAAAGACCGCTCCCTCCGCAACTCCCTCGTCAATTCTTCCCTTCCCTCCCGCTCCACTCCTTCCCCGGGCACTTTCCCTTGCAACCGCAAGAGATGCTACACTTGTTCCTTCACCTCCCCCATCCACTCCTTTCAGGGACCCAAGCAGTCATTCCAAGTCCGACAGAGGTTCACCTGCACCTCCTCCAACCTCGTCTACTGCATCCGTTGCTCCAGATGCCAGCTAATCTACATCGGTGAGACCAAGCGGAGGCTAGGCGATCGTTTCGCCAAACACCTCCGCTCGGTCCGCAATAACCAACCCGACCTCCCGGTGGCTCAGCACTTCAACTCCCCCTCCCACTCCATATCCGGCCTCTCGGTCCTGGGCCTCCTCCATGGCCAGAGTGAACAACACCGCAAGTTTGAGGAACAACATCTCATATTCCGCTTGGGGAGTCTGCATCCTCTGGGCTTAAACATTGAATTTTCTCAATTCTGTTAACCCAGACTGCTCCTTTCCCCCCACCCCCCCACCTCTCCCTCAGCCCTCGGGCCCTGACATTCCTTCTCCATCTCCACCCCCCCCCCCCAAGTCGCACTAGCTTCTCATTTTCACACCAGAAACAGCTTACAATGGCCTGCTTTCCTTATCACCAATACTTTTTTGCATATCTTTCACTCATTGTTCTTGCTTTATCTCTCCATATCACTGTTTATATCTCTCGTTTCCCTGATCCCTGACCAGTCTGAAGAAGGGTCTCGACCCGAAACGTCGCCTATCTCCTTCACTCCTTAGATGCTGCTGCACCCGCTGAGTTTCTCCAGCTTTTTGTGTAACCCATAGTGATCATGTTTCCTGCCTCTAGCATGTCCAAACCCTTAATAATCTTATATGATTAGAGATGATTAGTTCTAATCTGCAATTTGAGAAGGAGAACGTTAAATCGGAAGTGGCAGTGATGCAGTTGAACAAAGGGGACTATGAAGGCATGAGAGGGGAGCTGGCCAAAGTAGACTGGTAAGGGATCCTAGCAGGAATGACGGTGGAACAGCAATGGCAGGAATATCAGGGCATAATCCAGAAGACACAGGATCATTTCATTCCAAAAAGGAAGTAAGATTCTAAGGGGTGTAGGAGGCAACCGTGGATGACAAGAGAAGTTAGGGATAGAATAAAACTAAAAGAAAATATGTATAACACAGTAAAGAGTAGCCGGAAGTCAGAGGATTGGGAAACTTTCATAGGACAACAGAAGGAAACAAAACGGGCAATACGGGCTGAAAAGATTAAGTACGAGGGGAAGCTGGCCAGGAATATATAGAAGGATAGTAAAAGCTTCTTTAGATATGTTAAGGGAAAAAGAGTAGCAAAGTCAAATTTGGGTCCCTTGAAGGCAGGTACGGGTGAAATTATTATGGGCAACAAGGAAATGGCAGAAGAGTTGAATAGGTACTTCGGATCTGTCTTCACTAAGGAGAACACAAACAACCTCCCAGATGTACTGGAGGACAGAGGATCTAAGGGGGTAGAGGAACTGAAATAAATTTTCATTAGGCGAGAAATAGTATTGGGTAGGCTAATGGGACTGAAGGATGATAAATCCCCTGGGCCTGATGGTCTGCATCCCTAGGTCCTCAGGGATGTGGCTCTAGGAATAGTGGATGCATTGGTGATCATTTTCCAATGTTCAATAGATTCAGGATCAGTTCCTGTGGATTGGAGGATAGCTAATGTTATCCCACCTTTCAAGAAAGGAGCGAGAGAGAAAACGAGGAATTACAGACCAGTTAGCCTGACTTTGGTGGTGGGAAAGATGCTGGAGTCAATTATTAAAGAGGTAATAATGGGACATTTAGATAGCAGTAAAAGGATTAGTCCAAGTCAACATGGATTTATGAAAGGGAAACCATGCTTGACTAATCTTCTGGAAATTTTTGAGGATGTGACAAGTAACATGGAATAAGGGGTGTCAGTGGATGTCGTGTATCTAGACTTTCAGAAAGCTTTTGATAAGGTCCCGCATGGGAGACTTGGTGACTAAAATTAGAGCACATGGTATTGGGGGTAGGGTGCTGACATGGATAGAAAATTGGTTGGAAGACCGGAAGCAAAGAGTAGGAGTGAACGGGTCTTTTTCAGAATGGCAGGCAGTGACAAGTGGAGTGTCGCATGGCTCAGTGTTGGGGCCGCAACTGTTTACTATATATATTATTGATTTGGAAGAGGGAATTAGGAGCAACACTACCAAGTTTGCGGATGACACAAAGCTGAGTGGCAGTGTGAACTGTGAAGAGGATGTTAGGAGGTTGCAGGGTGACCTGGACAGGTTGAGTGAGTGGGCAGATGCTTGGCAGATGCAGTATAATATAGATAAATGTGAGGTTACCCACTTTGGTGGCAAAAACAAGGGGGCAGATTATTATCTCAATGGGGTTAGGTTAGGTAAGGGGAGGTACAGCAAGACCTGGGTGTCCTTGTACACCGGTCACTGAAAGTTGGCGTGCAGGTACAGCAGGCAGTGAAGAAAGCTAATGGAATGTTGGCCTTCATAACAAGAGGATTTCAGTATAGGAGTAAAGAGGTTCTTCTGCAGTTGTATAGGGCTCTGGTGAGACCACATCTGGAGTATTGTGTACAGTTTTGGTCTCCTTATTTGTGGAAGGACATCCTTGTGATTGAGGCAGTACAGCGTAAGTTCACAAGATTGATCCCGGGGATGGCGGGACTGTCATATGAGGAAAGATTGAAAAGACTAGGCTTGTATTCAATGGAGTTTAGAAGGATGAGGGGTTTTCTTATAGAAACATATAAAATTATAAAAGGACTGGACGAGCTAGATGCAGAAAAATGTTCCCAATGTTAGGCAAGTCCAGAACCAGGGGCCACAATCTTAGAATAAAGGGGAGGTCACTTAAGACTGAGGTGAGAAAAAACGTTTTCACCCAGAAAGTTGTGAATTTATGGAATTTGCTGCCACAGAGGGCAGTGAAGACCAAATCACTGGATGGATTTAAGAGAGAGTTGGATAGAGCTCTAGGGGCTAGTGGAGTCAAGGGATAGAATCATAGAATCATAGAGAATAGGTGCAGGAGTAGGCCATTCGGCTCTTCGAGCCTGCACCGTCATTCAATATGATAATGGCTGATCATCCAACTCAGTATCCCATACCTGCCTTCTCTTCATACCCCCTGATCCCTTTAACCACAAGGGCCACATCCCTCTTAAATACAGCCAATGAACTGGCCTCAACTATCTTCTGTGGCAGAGAATTCCACAGATTCACCACTCTCTGTGGAAAAATGATTTTCTCATCTCGGTCCTAAAAGACTTCCCCTTTATCCTTAAACTGTGATCCCTTGTTCTGGACTTCCCCAACATCGGGAATAATCTTCCTGCATCTAGCCTGTTGAACCCCTTAAGACTTTTGTAAGTCTCCATAAGATCCCCCCTCAATCTTCTAAATTCCAGCCAAGTCTATCCAGTCTTTCTTCATATGGAAGTCCTGCCATCCCAGGAATCAGTCTGGTGAACCTTTGCTGTACTCCCTCTATGGCAAGAATGTCTTTCCTCAGATTAGGAGACCAAAACTGTACGCAACACTCCAGGTGTGGCCTCACCGAGACCCTGTACAACTGCAGTAGAACCTCCCTGCTCTTGTACTCAAATCCTTTTTCTATGAATGCCAACATACCATTCGCTTTCTTCACAGCCTGCTGCACCTGCATGCCTACTTTCAATGACTGATGTACCATGACACCCAGGTTTCATTGCATCTCCCCTTTTCCTAATCGGCCACAATTCAGATAATAGTCTACCCTCCTGTTTTTGCCACCAAAGTGGATAACCTCACATTTATCCACATTATACTGCATCTGCCATGCATTTGCCCACTCACCCAACCATTCCAAGTCACCTTGCAGCCTCCTAGCATCCTCCTCACAGCTAACACTGGCCCCCAGCTTCGTGTCATCCGCAAACTTGGAGATGTTGCATTCAATTCCCTCATCCAGATCACTAATATATATTGTAAATAGCTGGGGTCCCAGCACTGAGCCTTGCGGTACCCCACTACTCACTGCCTGCCATTATGAAAATGACCCGTTTACTCCTACTCTTTACTTCCTGTCTGCCAGCCAGTTCTCTATCCACATCAATACGGAACCCCCAATACCGTGTGCTTTAAGTTTGTATACTAATCTCTTATGTGGGACCTTGTCGAAAGCCTTCTGAAAGTCCAGATATAACACATCCACAGGTTCTCCCTTATCCACTCTACTAGTTACATCCTCGTCAGACATAAGATTCGTCAGACATGATTTACCTTTCATAAATCCATGCTGACTTTGTCCAATGATTTCACCACTTTCCAAATGTGCGGCTATCCCATCTTTAATAACTGACTCTAGCATTTTCCCCACTACCGATGTTAGACTAACTGGTCTGTAATTCCCCGTTTCCTCTCTCCCTCCTTTTTTAAAAAGTGGGTTATGGGGAGAAGGCAGACACAGGTTATTAATAGCGGACGATCAGCCATGATCACGATGAATGGCGGTGCTGGCTCAAAGGGGCTGAATGGCCTCCTCCTGCACCTATTTTCTATGTTTCTATGTTTCAATAAAATCTACTCTCATCCTTCTAAACTCCAGAGTACACAAGCCCAGGCTCTCCAATCTCCCAGCATAAGACAGTCCCGCTATCCAGGGAAGTAACATTGTAAACCTACGCTGCACTCCCTCAATAGCAAGAATGTCCTTCCTCAAATTAGGGGACCCAAACTGCACACAATATTCCAGGTGTGGTCTCACTAGGTCTCTGTAGAACTGCAGAAGGACGTCTTAGCTCCTATATTCGACTCCTCAGCAATGGCGACAATGTACGCCATTCTGGCGACAACCTATGCTAACCTGGCGACACAATATTCCAGGTGTATTCTATATTCTATGGGTAGCTCGATTCTAAATAATTGAAAATGACTTTAAAATTTCATGCAGAACCATTGGCTAGTTTCATGATTGTACTGCAGTTAGTTAGTGAAGGAAGGTTAAAAAAATAATATTTTGAAGATTTTAAAGCATGCTGACAGTGATTTTAAAAATGAAGAACCTTCTTTAAGTGTTGCATATGAGTGCAATTCAAGGGAACTTTGTATGAAGAGTGATTTAACGTGACGTTTGTCATTTTGTGGCTGGACTAGTCCATAGCTCAATGTTTCTGTAGAAAAAACAAATGCTCATGGAAACTTTGTGTTGCACAGGAAATAGATTTTCAATATAGAGGTAAAAACTCATCTATTTTTATGTGCTTTATTGATGCATCCAAAGCCTTTGATCGTGTTAATTACAGAAAGTTATTTGTTAATTTGAGTCAAAGAGGGGTGCCTTAATACATTGTGAGGATTCTGGCCTACTGGTATGCCCACCAGACTATGCAAGGAAAATGGGCAATAGGGTCTCAGCCCCATTTGGGGTTAGCAATGGTGTCAGACAAGGGGGAATTTTGTCCCAGTTCTTTTTAATCTCTATATTGATGATCTGTAATATCGAAAGCCTGTAATACTGGGTGCATGATTGGTAATGCTTTAGTGAACCATATTATGTATGCAGATGATCTTGTTCTCTTTAGTCCATCTAGCGCTGGTCTCCAGCAGCTCCTTACCATATGTTCTGTGTATGGTGTGGAACATGATATCAAATATAATGCTAGTAAGAGTGCTGTTATGATCTGTGGAACCAAAGAGGATAAATGTCTAAAATGTCCTGATTTTGAATCGTCTGATATTAATCTTAGTGTCTGTAATAAGGTAAAAATATCTTTGATATTTTATTTCAGAACAAATGACAGATGATGAGGATATTTATAGGCAACAACATATGATGTATGCACAAGCAAACATTCTCTTATGCAAGTTTAGTGCGTGTACTGGTGGAGTGATGTTATCTCTGTTCAGAGCATATTGTACACCACTCCATACTGCACACCTACGGTCAAACTACAGAAAAGCAAGCTTACAGAGACATTTCGGGAATAGGTGACGTTTCGGGTCTTGACCTTTCTTCAGACAGATCTGAAGGGTCTTGACCCGAAATGTCGCCTATTCCTTGTCTCCATAGATGCTGCCTCACCCGCTGAGTTTCTCCAGCATTTCAGTCGACCTTACAGAGACTTAAAGTAGCATAATGATGCCATGAGAATATTACTTCCGAGACCTAGATGGTGCAGTGCAAGTGAAATGTTTGTCCTGCTTGAGTCAATACTTTACATTACTTTAAGAAATCTTATGCATACATTTATTTGCTGGATTAATGACTCTGAAAATGAAATCATCTTGGCCTTATCAAACATAATGTTTAGTACTACACGCTACCAATCCCAGCTGTGGAGACATTGGTATAGTTGTCTCATTGTAGGACACTGATTTTTTAAATTCTTGATCTTACATAGATACATAGAAATTAGGTGCAGGAGTAGGCCATTCGGCCCTTCGAGCCTGCACCGCCATTCAATATGATCATGGCTGATCATCCAACTCAGTATCCCGTACCTGCCTTCTCTCCATACCCTCTGATCCCCTTAGCCACAAGGGTCACATCTAACTCCCTCTTAAATATAGCCAATGAACTGGCCTCAACTACCCTCTGTGGCAGAGAGTTCCAGAGACCCACCACTCTCTGTGTGAAAAAATTCCTTCTCATCTCGGTCCTAAAGGATTTCCCCCTTATCCTTAAGCTGTGACCCCTTGTCCTGGACCTCCCCAACATCGGGAACAATCTTCCTGCATCTAGCCTGTCCAACCCCTTAAGAATTTTGTAAGTTTCTATAAGATCCCCTCTTAATCTCCTAAATTCTAGAGAGTATAAGCCGAGTCTATGCAGTCTTTGTTCATAAGACAGTCCTGACATCCCAGGAATCAGTCTGGTGAACCTTCTCTGCACTCCCTCTATGGCAATAATGTCTTTCCTCAGATTTGGAGACCAGAACTGTACGCAATACTCCAGGTGTGGCCTCACCAAGACCCTATACAACTGAAGTAGAACCTCCCTGCTCCTATACTCAAATCCTTTTGCTATGAAAGCATCTTAAACCATGTATTGTGCTTTTATATGCAATTTACTGTGCTTTTGTATGGAATTTATTGTGCCTTTGTATGCAATGTATTCTATGTAATGTCTTGTCTTTTATCTGGACCTTGCGCTATAATAAAAAGTAAGTAAGTAAGATTTGCTAGCTTTCAGTAAGTTGTGTTGGAAGTGCCAAAGTAACTAAGGAGAAAATCCAAATCAAGGGCCTTAGGACACCTGCAATGGGAGAGAAGTAGTTAGACTCACTCAAGCACCTGCATGAGACACGGTAGGCTTGGCTTTGAGTTGCAGCAAAGTCTGATAAAGTGGCAGATTCCACTAACTGCTTGCATTGGTGACCTGCTCCATGTGCATGCATGCAGTGGGATGCCGGTAATGTTTCTTTGAACAGCCTGCTAAGAATTTGAGATCAAAGTTTTGAGAGAATTAGTGACAGTCATAGCCCACAGCCATTAACAAAGCAGGCAGCTCATTCTTCTGCAGGATGAGGCATGAATGTATTAGGCTGTCGGGTGCAGTATCACCCTCTGTCACACAGTTGGTGAAGGAAAGCAACTGTTTGCCTATAATCTCCGTGGAGTGGGTGAGGTATTCCATGATCAGCATCCCATTCTGTACTATTCCGGGCAAGACAGTTCCAATAGTTGGGCTTGTTCCTGTGTTTCCTGCAGTTGTTTGTCCACCTTGCATTTTTTGAAATGATCTTGAGGCTCTGAAATACCTTGGAAGAAAAATTGACATATTGAGAAGATCCACTTCAACTGATGTGAGTAGGAGGTAGCCTTGTCGAAATTCATATCAGTCCTACAGCAACAAATAGACTTCCAAAATTGTAATTAGTTCTGTCAAATCCTACTTTCATTTTTGAAACAAATTACAGCTAAACATTTCAAAACATATTAAAATAATTTTGCAAATAAAAAATAAGAAATAGGCAAAGACCCACATCTTTCTGGTTCTCAAATCAGTAAATAAATAAACCTGAAGTGAGTATTCTTGTGGTGAAGATGGACACAAATTGCTGGAGTAACTCAGCGGGACAGACAGCATCTCTGCAGCAAAGGAATGGGTGATGTTACGGGTCAAAACCCTTCATCAGACTGTTAGCTGGCTGTGATCAAAAATGAAAAGACCTAAAATTGATTGTGATGAAAGTTTGATGACCTGAAACAGTAACTATTTCTACAGATGTTGTCTGTTCTTCTGAATATTCAGGGATTTTCTATTTTAACTTGTAATTTACAATACTGACACTGATTTACTCTTGGTGCAAAACTGGTTATGGTTTGGAATTTCAATTTGCTTTCTGAAACAGTAAATTCAGATGAATATGATTTGTCACATGCAGTCATTCAAGTGGCAACAATGAATTAATTAAGATTAATACATACAACTATACTAAAATAAATTAGTTTAATTAATTTCTTACATAAAACACAAGATATCTTCGAGAATTATTTATTAAATAATGAAGAATGTAAAGCTTTGGAGGACTACCAGCCAATATGCGCTGCCTATCTTCCTTGGTAATTGAAATGTTTGGGAAATGCTAATGTTATATCCAAAAAGGTTTTATGTATCTTGCAAATGTTACACACTTCAGCCATTGTGCACTATACAGGTTTAAGTTGAGGTTTATTAATGAGATGTGTACCGAGGTACATGAAAAGCCTTTGTTTTTATACCATCCAATCAAATCGAATAATACGAGATATGAACGCAAACAAGCCAAACTCAAGTACAAAAGGTAGAGCAGAGAGAAAGACACCGGGTACAGAATATAATTCCCAGCATTCTCGCGTAATAGTTTCAGAGAAAAAGTCCAATGTCCGCAATGAGGTAGAGGAGAATTGAATTGTATTGTGCCTAATAGAAGGACCAATCAGAACTTCTACAGGTGCACAGTAGAGAGCATATTGACTGCTTGCATCACGGCCTGGTTCGGAAACTTGAATGCCCAGGAGCAAAAAGACTGCAAAACATTGTGGACTCTTCCAGGTCCATCATGGGTTCTGACCTCTCCACCATCAAGGGATTTACTGGAGTTGCTGACTCAAAAAGGCAGCCAGCATCATCAGAGACACACACCACCCTGGCCACACACTAATTTCACCCCTTCAGGAAGAAGCTTCAGGAGCTTTATAGAGGGTATAGATGAGGTTTACTAGAATGATGCCTGGATTAGCAGGTATTGGCTGCAGGGAGAGGTTGGACAGACTTGGATTTATTTCCCTGGAACACTAGAGGTGGACGGGAGACCTGATGGAATGATATAACATTATGAGAGGCACAGATAAGGTAGTTTGGAGATTTTTCCCAGGAGGGAAAAATCAAATACTAGCGGGCATAATTTTAAGTTAAAAGGGGCCAAGGTTAAAGGAGATGTGCAAGGCTATTATTTTTGTTTTCACAGAAGATGGTGAGTGAATAAACACGGTGGTGGGGGTAGTGTTGGAGGCAGATACAATGATGGCATTTAAGAGATTTTCAGATAGGCACATGGATATGCCGAGCATGAAAGGGTATGAATAATATACAGGCAGCTGACAAAATTGTCTTGGCATCATATTCAGAACAGATGTTATGGGGAAAAAGGAGCTGTTCCAGTGTTGCCCCGTTCTATCTTCAATATTCTATAAGGGACAATCTGTGGGAGGTTCACAGAGAGGCCAGACCTTTGTTAGTTTTGTAGAGTGACCTGAATTTGTGATAATTGCATCTTACCATCAGGGGGCACCAAACGATGGCAGCTTCGCCAACAGTCTTTACGTCTTTTTGACTTTTTTGGGGTTATTTTTAGTGTGATTTAAAAGTTTGTGTTAATGTTCTCTGGTTTGTTTTATGTGGGGGGTGGGGAATGGGGGGTTGCGGAAAACCTTTTTTCAATCTCTTACCTTGCCGGAGATGCGATTGTTTTCCAGATCGTATCTCTGCGGCCTAACATCGTGGAGCTGGAGGCCTTGCTCGGGACTGACTTTGAGCCCCACTGCGGGGCGTGGACTTACCATTGGAGCCAATCCCTTGCCTGCAATCGACGCTCCAACAACGGTCTGCGGATTTCATCATTGAGGAGCTCGCTGTCTCGGGTAGAGACTGATTTCGGGAAGCTCCAAGCAATGCGGAAGGTTTCGAACAGGCCCCACCTGGGGTAGATCGCCCGGCGCGGGGATCTGAAATTCACCCCCCATAGAAACATAGAAACATAGAAATTAGGTGCAGGAGTAGGCCATTCGGCCCTTCGAGCCTGCACCGCCATTCAATATGATCATGGCTGATCTTCCAACTCAGTATCCCATACCTGCCTTCTCTCCATACCCTCTGATCGCCTTAGCCCCAAGGGCCACATCTAACTCGCTCTTAAATATAGCCAATGAACTGGCCTCAACTACCCTCTGTGGCAGAGAGTTCCAGAGACCCACCACTCTCTGTGTGATAAAAGTCTTTCTCATCTGGGTCCTGAAGGATTTCCCCCTTATCCTTAAGCTGTGACCCCTTGTCCTGGACCTCCCCAACATCAGGGATGTTGGGGAGGTCCATGCGGGAGCTTGATCGTCCCAACGCAGGGGGCTCGACCGCTGGCTACGAGAGCCAAGATCGTCCCGTCAACAGAAGGCTCGAGGCTCCCACTACAGCAGGAGAACAAAGAAGGAAAGAGATTGAACTTTTTTTCACCTTCCATCACAGTGAGGAATGTGGAGGAGTCACTCTGGTGGATGTTCATGTTAAAATGTATTTTGTGTGTTCTGTTGCTTTTTATTGGTATCACTGCACGGCAAATCAAATTCCGCGTATATGTTGCAACACATACTAGACTAATAAAGTATGATTATGTTTATGATTATGATTACACATATTGTGCATATCCTTCTCTACTTAATAAATTAACAGCTGGTAGTTCTGATTATTTCTACATGTTACATTTCATCTACAGCAACTGATGATTCTTTTTGAATTCAGGCAATAAATGCAACTCAATAATTCTAAAAACTAGTTATTGTAATAATTTAATAATCCTTCCTCTCACTAAAAACAAAGCATGGTCCTTAAATTGAAGCTTTATGAATCTGCAGTATCCTTTCTGTGAGCATTAGGAATGTTGGAAAAGTAATGTAAATGGTTCTGTTTTCTATCTGATGAGTTTTGACAGGAAATGAAGTTACCAATTCCCACCAGTTATTGCATCTCATTATCTGGTCTGCTGTATCTGTTTGAAAGTAGATTTCATTTTGACAAAGTGTAAATAACCCTGTGGACACGCTTAAAATGTGCAAAGATATTTGATGTATTTGCTAATGAGTTGAAAATGTCAGAACATAATCAACAATAACTGGAGTTTCACTATACCTTAATTGGTACACGTGACAATAAACTGACCTTTGAACCTTTGAATATCATTCTGTTGACTCAAATAACAAGAAGATGCATAGATTTGATAAGCTTGATGAGCATTTTGTTGTGTATGAAAGAACTGCAGATGCTGGTTTACATCGAAGGTAGACACAAAATGCTGGAGTAACTCAGCGGGTCAGGCAGCATCTCTGGAAGTAAGGAATGGGTGATGCTTCGGGTAGAGACCCTTCTTCAGACTGATGTCGGGGGAGGGGGTGGGACAGAGATGGAATGTAGTCAGAGAGAGTAAGATTGGTGGGAGAACTGGGAAAGGGGAGGGGATGGAGAGAGGGAAAGCAAGGGCTTTCTGTCATTAGAGAAGTCCATGTTCATATCACTGGGGTGCAAGCTACCCAAGCGAAATATGAGGTTGTGATCCTCCAATTTGCGCTGGGCCTCACTCTGATAATGGAGGAGGCCCAGGACAGAAAGGTCAGATTGTGAATGGGAGGGGGTTGAAATGCTGAGCCACCGGGAAACGATCGGCGAGCCTGCGCTTGGTCTCGCCGATGTGCATGAGTTGACATCTGGAAGAGCGGATACAGTAGATGAGGTTGGAGGAGGTACAAGTGAACCTCTGCCTCACCTGAAAAGACTCTCAGGGTCCTTGGATGGTCATTTTTTGTGCTGCTACATTCCTTGATTTCCAGATGGAATTATGATGGATTCTCAAACAGCTCAATGAAGCTTTTTTCAGGCCTTTCAGTAGCTACTGAGCAAAATCTCAAAGAATTGCTGTCTGATTTTTGAAAGGATGCACTAGCAGATCCTATTATTTTACTCCAGCTTCTGGGCAGGTCTTTCTTTTTAAAAAGGTGGCATGGAAAGTTCTGAGTGGGACAGAACATAGCACTTTGTGAAATCTTCCACTAATGATGCCGTAAAGAATTAATGGCACCATTGCATTAAGAATAAACCTTTCTCTTCTCAATTAAGAATTGATGTTGTCAGGGAGTAGGCTGGATCTCATTCATAATTAGTGTTGGTGTTGTATTTTAACTATCTGTGATATTAGAATGATAGATGCAATCATTTTCTAACTTGGTGGTGTTGGTCGTAGTCTTAATCACTAAACGTAAGAGTAAATATTCTGGCCTCGACATTCTTACTCAAGTACTACAACATGGAATGGTGGCGATGACAGGAGAGCAACCATATCGGTCTCATTCCCCGTCTCATCTCCCCTGTAACTGTGCACATTTTTCTCTCTCACAGGGCGGTCACGGTGGCGCTGTGGTAGAGTTGCTGCCTTACAGCGCTTGCAGCACCGGAGACTAGGGTTTGATCCTGACTACGGGTGCTGTCTGTACGGAGTTTGTACATTCTCCCCGTGACCTGTGGGGGGTTTTCGCTGAGATCTTTGGTTTCCTCCCACACTGCAAAGACGTACAGGTTTGTAGGTTAATTGTCTTGGTGTATGTGTAAATTGTCAATAGTGTGTGTAGGATAGTGTTAACATGCGGGGATCGCTGGTCGGTGAGGACTCGGTGGGCCGAAGGGCCTGTTTCTATGCTGTATCTCTCAACTAAACTAAACTAAATTAAACATGCCCATCGATTCCCATTTAGTTCTTTTGGTACGAAACATCATGTAAGTGGACCAATTGGAAAAATGACTTGCGATGCCTACTTTATGTATGACTGGCTTCATTTTTAGCCATTCATTTAACGGAGCATCATGATCTGGACTGCGTTCTTCCACATGCAATGTTCATATTTTTGGGTAATAACGCAAATGGCCTCGCCAACAGTCTGCCTGTCGTTTTGTTATTTTAAGTATGTGTTAAAGTGTGTTTTAATGTTCTTTGGTTTGTTTTATGTGTGGTTGGGGTTGGGGGAGATGTTTTTTCAATCTTTTACCTCGACGGAGAGCGGGTATTTATCGGTGTCGTATCTCCGTCCCCACTGTGGCCTAACATCGTGGAGTTGGCAGCCTTTCCTGGAGACCAGCGGGCGCTCCTAGCAGCGGGAGTCTGCGGGACTTTAACATGACGAAGCTTGCGATCCGTTTGCCGGGGATCGAAGCTCCAATGGATTGTAGACTTTAACATCGTGAACCTCGCAGTCTCTGGAAAGAAGAGGCTGATTCGGGAGCTCCATGCCGCAGAGAGAGTTTCAACCGCCCCGACGCGGAGTTTCAATCACCCCCTACGGAGGTTTCGACCATCGGCTGCGGGAGCTTTGATAGCCCCGACTGCGGATGGTTTGACTGCCCTGACCGCAGGAGAACAAAGAGGAAGAAGACTGAACTTTATTGCCTTCCATCACAGTGAGGAATGTGGAATCCACTGTGGTGGATGTCTATGTCAAGTCAAAAGTCAAGTCAAAGTCAAACAAACTTTATTGTCATTTAGAAATACATTGATATATCCAGTTCCAAACAAAATTACGTTACATTTGGCTCCCTGTGCAACACGATAAATTAACAGAAGGGTAGGCATGGATAAAAAGGATAAAAGGATAAATAGACAATGGTGGCAGCCCATTACATGGCATTCAGGAGTCTGATGGCTCGTGGGGAAAAAGCTGTTGCAGAACCTTGATGTTCTGCTCCTTATGCTGCGATATCTTTTTCCCGAGGGCAGCAGAGTGAACAGTCCGTGATGGAGATGTGTGGGGTCTTTTATAATACTGCTGGCCTTAGACACGCAACGTTTGGTTGCAATATCCCTGATTGAGGGGAGAGAGGTCCCGATGATCTTTTCCGCTGTCCTCACCACTCTCTGCACAGACTTCCAGTCGGAGGCTCTACAGTCCCCAAACCAGACAGAGATACAGCTGGTCAGAATACTCTCTATGGTGCCCCTGTAGAAAGTAGTGAGGATGGGATGGGGGAGGTGAGCTCTTCTCATTCGGCGCAGAAAGTGCAACCGCTGCTGCGCTCTCTTAACTGTTGATGAGATGTTATTCGACCAGGTCAGACTGTTAGTGATCTGCACCCCCAGGAACTTTGTGCTACTGACCACCTCCACATCGCTGTCATTGATGTGAAGTGGTGTGGGACTGTGCCGGGTTTTCCTGAAGTCGACGATAACCTCCTTTGTTTTTTCGACATTCAGGATCAGGTTGTTCGTATTGCACCAGTCCACCAGTTGTTTCACCTCCTCCCTGTAAGCCAGCTCATTGTCGTCCCTGATGAGGCCCCCCACTGTTGTATCATCTGCGTACTTCATGATGTGGTTTGTACTAAACCTGGCACAACAGTCGTGAGTCATCAGGGTGAACAGCAGTGGACTCAGGACACAGCCCTGAGGGGAGCCGGTGCTCAGAGAGATGGTGTTGGAGGTGTTATTTCCAACCCTCACAGACTGGGGTCTGTCAGTGAGGAAGTCCAGTAGCCAGTTACACATGGGGGTGCCGAGGCCCAATGGAACCAGTTTGCTTATCAGGTGCTGGGGGATAATGGTGTTGAATGCTGAACTGAAATCCACGAACAGCATTCGCACATAGGTGTTTTTCTCCTCTAAATGTTCCAGGCTCAGATGGAGTACGGAGGATATAGCGTCCTCTGTGGAGCGGTTTGGCCTGTAAGCAAACTGGTATGGCTCAAGTGTGGAGGGGAGTCTGGAGGTGATGTGGTCCCTGACCAGCCTCTCGAAGCACTTCATCATTATGGGGGTGAGTGCTACAGGGCGGTAGTCATTGAGACATTGTATGTTGGATTTTTTGGCACTGGAATGATGGTGGCAGTCTTGAAACATAATGGGACGACAGCCTGGTTCAGCGAGGTGTTAAATATGTCCGTAAGGACATGTGCCAGCTGATCAGCACATTCCCTGAGCACCCGCCCTGGTATGTTATCAGGGCCTGTAAACTTTAAATTTTACTTCAGAGTCACGTGAGTGACTACGTGAAGACCCCGTCAGCGTGCATGCGCGACATATCGTCTACCGTATTTCACATCGACAGCGGTGAGTTTGAAACCTGAAGGTAAGTTTTTCAACTTAACTCCAGGTCTGTTTTTTCTCCTTGCAGGAAGCTCTGTGCACAGAGTTCCTGCTGGAGATAATGCGTTCCCCTACACCGAGGGGCAATCCCGACTGCGTGAATCGCGGGGATGCCCGGCTGGCGGGGGAGCCCCACCACAGACTTCACGGGGAATCCCATCTCCAGGGACCGCGAGGAAATCCCGGCTGTGGTAAACCGCGGAATGGATTCCGCGGAGAACCCGGGACAACAAGAGAATCAAGCCGCGAGGTGAACCCAACCCGGGGAAAACCCAGCCGTAGGGACCGGGGGAGAAGTCTAACCGCGGGGTGAACCCGGCTCGGGGAAAACCCGGCTGCAGGGACTGCGGGAAGAGCACGGAATGAACCCGGCTCGGGGGAAAACCCGGCTGCGGGAACCGTGGTAAGACCACGGGATGAACCCGGCTTGGGGAAAACCCGGCTGTGGGGACTGCGGGAAGACACGGCTGCGGACCGCAGAAGTGCGGATTGCCGGCGGCATTTTCCAGACTCCAGTGGCCCAGAGAGGTTCAATGGAGTCTGAAAGGCCTGGGCAGGCCAGGAGGATCCCCACCAACATGGGTGCGTCCTCGGCTGTTTACCCACATGGAGCATGGATAGCGTCAGAGAGCGCTCATCCCACTAATGCTCCCTCCTGATATGGTCCGTGTATGGCATATCAGTAGAGATATATCGCCTACGGTAAACCCAGAGACCTGCAGTGTCCGGGCTGCGTATATACCACCGGCGGATGAGCCCGTAGACTCGGAGGGTCCAGGCTCTAATATTACCGCCAGCGGAGGAATTTCCCGCCAGCGGATAACCTCGGAGACTCAGCATGGGTCCGGGCTGGAAGGTACACCGCCTACGTATCCCGCATGAAGTGGAGGACTCGGAGGTATGTCCAAGGAACATACTGGAGTACAAACGTGAGGTTCCAGAAATTCTGGCGTGGCATCAAGACCTTCGCGAAACGTAGCCTGAAGGCCAGAGTTCCCTCGTGAAGGAACAGCCACCTCACGCCACATCACAGGTGCCGGCGGTGGAATACCATACACCTGCAAAATTGTCCCTGAAAGGACCAGTAGTGAACAGCGCTATGTGGGGATACAATGCACTTCAAAATGAACTGATTCCAGAAGAACGCCATCGGACCTGCCTTAAATTTTCAAATCTGGAGGTTCGAGTGAGGCCAGCAATGTCTAGCCGCCGAATCCTCTCTTCAGGGACCTGCACAAACAGGTAAGACCCGGATGAAGAATTAAAGCTGTCCGACTTATCAAGGTACCATGGCAACACACCCCACCCCTCTATCGGCAGCAAGCTTTTCACTGAAGCTGGTGGCAGCTTCAAAACTGGGCACAGGCCTTTCAGGCCAAGGCCCAAACCGGTCCTCAGGGAATTGGGTCCATGCACCCCGGCAATTCTAAGCTGGGACGGAATTAGAACCCGCACCAGGGTCCGTTGGGCTTACCACAAGACCACCAATAACCATGAAGGTAGATGGGTCGGGTTCTTTCGGAAATATGAGGTATGTGGACCATTTACAAGTTGCTAAATTTACACTTGTTTATGCAAGACGAGTTGCCTTTCAAGACAGGCCGCAGTTGCGGGCCGCTCATTGTCACAATGAAAGATCGCTCGCATATGCAGTATAGGCTTTTTTGAATAGAAAACTTCATTACTGTCTAACAACAGGGGAACAGTTTCTACTGGGCTCACCTTATATTATATTATATTATGGGCTATATGAATGATGTTCTAAAACACCGTATTTTGCCAAATCAGCGGTATCAGCCACAAACCATTCTGCAGAAATTGGATTCTCATCCATCCAGTAAATTTAAGTTGATACCAACTGAAATTACTAAATTGTCTGGGATTGGCAATATATTGGTCAGCTGTGCTATTGCTCCTTCTGCACCATCAGAGCTCTACGGCGTGCAAAGGAGCAAGCTCACAGGCTATTCCCAGCTGAAACTATCAAAGTCACCTTGGTGGATAAACAGTATTCGGCATTGTCCCACTAACCTTCATCAGTACTCGTCAGTTAATTACTGTTACAACTCCCGAAGGCAGGTACCTCAGTGTCGCGTAACATAATCAAAAACCAGGTTCAAGTTTAAGAAATTAGTCTTTAATTTTGTTAAAAGAAGACAAAACCCCGAACCTGATTTAAACATCAAAGTCAGGGACAAGAATCGACTAAAAAATAAATATAACAGTGCTCCAGCCAGCCTCGCAATGGACCGTCGAACTGGAGACTCTAATCCTGCCTAAATAGAGATAACCCTGCAACGAAATACACAAAAACTCTCAGGTCAGCCCTTATCCGTCCCAATACAACATTAATTGACAAATATAGGAACCAATATACAAAGTGCTATGCCATGCAGCCAGGCCTCCTGCAGCTCAGACCGGCAGCCTGTTCACCTGTCAGGGATCGGCGAAAAAGGGAGAGAATTCTGGGAACTTCTACTATTTAAGCTTCCGATGAGTCACCGGTCACCTGACGCAGCTTGGCCAATCGGGTACAGGAGCTCTTAACCCCTTGATTCCTGACTCCCAGCCACGGGGCCTGCACTCAGGAGAGATACAGAAAATGTACATAGCATTCACCGGGGGGGGGGGGGGGGGGGGGAGCGCCTAACACCCCCACCCAAAGATACTGAATAAGCTTCGGAAGAAACTATTCAGTACTAAAAACACTACTGGCGTGACAAGGCGTCAGCCAAGATATTATCCTTGCCCCTGATGTGCCTGAACTCCAGGTTGTATTCTTGCAGCTGCCAACTCCAGCTTCATGTTCTGCAAAAAAACCAAAGGGTTATGATCCGTGAATACGATGACAGGGACATTCGAGGAGCCCACATAATCCTCAAAATGACTCAGAGACATTAACACAGCAAGGATTTCTTTCTCAATGGTGGAGTACCACCTCTGATGGGGATTAAACTTCTTAGGGAAGTACAAAACTGGATGCCCCACCCCATCTGAATCGTCCTGTATAAGAACCCCACCAACCCCACGATCACTAGCGTCCACTGCCAGCTTAAATGGATGCTCAAAATCAGGTGCCACAAGCACAGGTGTGCGCACAAAAAGACCTTTAGTATGATCAAAGGCTTGTTGACACTCAGCGGACCACACAAAAACTACCTTCAGACTCAGCAAATCCATCAAAGGAGCAGCCACTGCAGAGAAGTTTGGACAGAACCCCCTATAGTACCCAACCATAGCCAGATACCTACGGAGGTCAGTCCTAGATGTTGGAACAGGATATGTCCCACCTTGTCCTCGAGAGAGCGAACCTGACCCCGGCCCTCCATCTTACCCAGATACGTCACCGTGGCCTGGCCAAACTCACACCTCCCCAGATTGATCGTTAGGTCCGCTAGACGACAAAATACCTCCTTCAGATGACAGAAGTGTTCGATCCAAGACCTGGAGCACACAACTAAATCATCAAGGTATGCTTCACAGAAGGACAAACCAGACAATACCATGTTCACTAACCGTTGGAAGGTTGCCGGCACATTGCACATTCCAAATGCCATCACCGTGTTCTGAAGAAAGTTATCAGGCGTAACGAACGCTGAGATCTCCCTCGCCCGCCTAGTCAAAGGACCTTGCCAATACCCTTTTAGCAAGTCCAACTTAGACACAAAAGATGCACTTCCCACATGATCCACGCAATCCTCCATCCGTGGAAGAGGATAGCAATCCGGCTTAGTTACAGCATTCACCTTCCGAACGTCCGTGCAAAACCTGTCCTCCCCATTAGCCTTCGTAGCCAGTAGACACGGAGAACTCCACGGACTACAACTAGGTTCAGCAATTGCATGCTGCAGCACATAGTCAACCTGACCTCTTAGGCGATGACGCTTGTCAGGATTGACCCGATACGGATGCTGTTTAATTGGCGCAGCACCGGCCACGTCAATGTCATGCTGCAGCACAGACATCTGAGAAGGCACATCCGAGAACAGTGACCCATTTGACCCCACCAAAGCAAGCAGATCATCCCGCTGACTTCCAGACAAATGAGACAACCGCAAGGGAAGTGACTCCAAAGCTTCAGAGTTGCACAGCTTTCCCTGCGTCACTGCCACAGACAACCATGCCTCACCCACATCATCACCCGTGTCAGGGGGCAGCACTGCTACAGCCAAAACTGGCTTAGACAAAACCGAAGGACCCAGGTCCTCCCCATCAACCCGTACATGCTCCTGCTCTTGGTACTGCTTCAGCATGTTGACATGACAGAGCTGAGTCTTACGCCTCCGATCAGGGGTACCAATAACGTAATCCCCTGCACCAACCTTCTTAACCACCTGATAGGGACCACTATACCGAGCCTGCAGACTGGAACCAGGAATAGGCAACAACACCAGGACCTTGTCACCTGGAGAAAAATTCCTACTAGAAGCCTTACTAGAAGGACTTCTGGTGGCGCTATGGAGTAGGTGGAACTCGTGCCAACTAGCTCTTTAAAAATTGAATAAAAAACGGGGTAAAATGGGGTGATTTAAAGTCACTCACCGGAGGAGAACGGGTGAAAATGGCACCGGCAGCTTTTAAAAGGTGCGTGACGCCATCAGGCGCGCGACTATACTGACGGTATATCGATGCAGCATACCCCCCCCTCCCCCCAAAGTGAAAAAACCAGCATTGAAAAAGGAAGTAGGCCCGACTGGAGCCTCGGGCTTGAGTTTGACAGCCCCCCAGGAAGACATCTCAAGGAGGAAATCTGAGATGGAAGAACTTAAAATAGCTGATTCTGCAGAAATAAAAACTATCATGGGTGAGCTGAAAAAAATGAAAAAGGATTATAAAGAGGATTTAAAGATCCTTAGAGAAGATATTCAAGTGTTTAAAGAACAAGTGAAAGATTAATTATAAAAAGAAATTATACTTACAGTAAATATATCCAACAACTTCATTACCTGACCAAAAACCTTTGACATGAAGTTGGAACCTTGGTCACTCTGCACAACCTTGGACAAACCGAACAACGAAAAAAACTTAGTGAGAGACTTCACAATGGCAGGGGCATTAATGTTACGCAAAGGGACCACCTCTGGAAAGCGGGTAGACGCACACATAATTGTCAATAAAAACTTGTTGCCCAGCCTTGTCCGAGATAGAGGACCCACACAATCAACTAGAATCCATTCAAACAGCTCCCCGACCACAGGGATTGGATATAAAGGTGCAGGAACAAATGATTGGTTCGGCTTTCCTGCCACCTGGCAAATGTGACAACACCGACAGTGCTGCTTCACGTCCTTTTTCAACCCTGGCCAAAAAAAATTCCGTAAGATACGGTCATATGTCTTATTGACCCCCAAATGTCCACCCAGAGGTCCATCATGAGCCAAACTGAGTATCTCGTCCCTATACCGACGAGGTATCACAATCTGATCAACAACGCTCCAATCATCATGCCCTGACATATCCAAGGGAGACCACTTTCGCATCAGTAAGCCATTCCTCAGAAAATACCCCTTTGCTGTGGAATCCATATCCCCCTCAGGCACCGCGCAGTCGAACAGATCCGATAAACCTGGATCACTCTTTTGCTCCTCAACCAGCCAGTCACATGACAGCGACAACTGCACATTTTCAGACAAGACCCCATCATGAGATATAGAAACACCCTTCACAACACAGGATCCATCATCCTGATCCCCAAAAATGCTCTCACTCAGGTCCACTACATCTTCAAACTTTGCCTGACTCTTAGCCATAGCCCTCGTGACAACACAAGCTGTGAAGACCTTCGGATGCTGCATAGCCAATCTATCAGGACTCTGCACCACTGGAACAGCCGTCACCTCAGGAGTAATGAAAACTCTACCTCCTGCCAGTCATTCCCCAAAATCACAGAAACTCCCGCAACGGGAAAACACGGCCGTAACCCAACAGTTACCCGGCCTGAAACCAACTCGGACTTGAGATTCACGGTATGCAACCATGTCCTCCAACCCGAATCCTACCACAGGGACACTGGACCCAACCGATGACTCCCCAGAAAACGGCAGTACACTATTCAATATAAAGGACTGAGTAGCACCAGTATTACGCAAGATGGATACTGGAACTCTATGACCCCCATCCTCTAGAGAAACAAAATCTTTCGTGATGAACGCAGAATAATTACTACACTCATCAGACGCCGGCATCCCAGGAACCACAGGTGCTTTTTGTGTACCAACCAAAACCACAGGCTTTGCATTTGTCTTGTGCAGGAACTTTAAGATGTGCCCGTTCCCTTTACAATAGTAGCACACAGGACCTTCCTTAGTCCTGAGATCTCCGTCAACCTTATCAACTCGGACCTTCCCCTGTATCACCGTGCTGACACTTGCAGGCACAGAAACAGCTTTGACACCACCACATTTAACCGGCCGTGCACCAAAACTATAGGACCACCCAACAAGCTCAGTTTTATGAGTCAATACATACTCATCTGCTAACACCGCGGCCTTAGACACCTCCGTCACTTTCTGCTCATTAAGGTAAGTAGCAACCCTCTCAGGGAGACAGTTCTTAAAGTCTTCCATAATCATCAAGGCCCGCAGAAGCTTAAAATCCTTCACTCCTTGAGAAGCGCACCATCTGTCAAAAAGTGCCTCCTTCTCCCAAGCAAACTCCACATAAGTCTGACTATCAAACTTCCTAAAGCGCCGGAACTTCTGCCGGTACGCCTCTGGAACTAATTCATAAGCCCTTAATACCATAGACTTCACACACTCATAATCCAGACTGTTGTCCAGAGATAAAGACGAGTACACCTCCCTTGCTTTACCCACAAGGACACACTTCAAGAGCAAGGACCACATGTCCCTAGGCCACTTCAAGGATGAAGCCACCCATTCAAACACTGCGAAATACTTGTCCACATCCTTCTCATTAAACGGGGGAATCAGGCGGATGTTCTTGCTCATTTCAAACTCCCTTTCCCCAGAAGAAAGTCGGGAGGCATTCAATTGCTTCTCCTGCAGCTCATGGTGTTTCAGCTCAAGCATGAGCTCTTTCTCTCTTAAGGCCCTCTCCTCCTTTTTCATTTCAAGGTCTAACTCCCTCAATCGACTGAGGTCCCCCATTTCCTGACCAGGCTGTGTGGAAACTAGACGACTGTCTGCCTCAGCAGGCAATACCTCACTCCTCTTCAACGCAGACCAGAACACCGACTTCATAGCCTCTTTCTTTGAATGCTTATCAATAGGCACCTTATAGCTCTCAGCCAGCACTAACAACTGCTCCTTCGTACATTTGACGATCAACTCCCGACTAGGAGCCTCAATTAAGTCCTCCACTTTAAACTCCATATCAAATGTCAGGACCAAACCACCAGCCAAACCCTGGGCACAAATGTTACCACACATGGAAGACAAATGGTAGGCTTCCCCAGTCACCAGAAACCTACCAAAAAAATACCCAAAACCGTCTAGGGTCCTCAAAGCTTAGGACGAGCCCCCCATTTTGTCACGACTCCCAAAGGCAGGTAACTCTGAGTCGCGTAACATAATCAAAAACCAGGTTCAAGTTTAAGAAAATAGTCTTTAATTTTGTTAAAAGAAGACAAAACCCCAAACCTGATTTAAACAACACAGTCAGGGACAAGAATCTACTAATAAACAAATATAACAGTGCTCCAGCCAGCCTCGCAATGGACCGTCGAACTGGAGACTCTAATCCTGCCTAAATAGAGATAACCCTGCAACAAAATACACAAAAACCCTCAGGTCAACCCTTATCCGTCCCAATACAACATTAATTGACAAATATAGGAGCCAATATACAAAGTGCTATGCCATGCGGCAAGGCCTCCTGCAGCTCAGAACGGCAGCCTGTTCACTTGTCAGGGATCGGCGAAGAAGAGATAGAATTCTGGGAACTTCTGCTATTTAGGCCGCACGTGCCTTCTCAGCATATTGGTTGCGAGGAGCAGAATCCACTCTGTCGGGTCATCTTCTGTTATCGAGGTTATGAAGGGTATCTTCAACTCAACACCCCTTTAGGCCAGGTACGCAGAGATATGGGATGTTAACATTGGAACATTCCTGCCCATGGCTCAATAAACCAAGTGGTTATGCTCATGACGATGAGTCAGCACAACGGGTCCAGTTTGCATAGCGGTGACTGGACAAGATGATTATTCTGCAGGGAATTACATTTATGTTATCACTTAATCAGCAGAAATCACCAGGGACATTAGGTCTCATACTAGAATTGCATATCCCATGGACCTTCGGTTGTATGTGGCCATACATCTACACCAGTATGTTAAGGTCACTAGAGCCTTAGGGACTCTGAACTAGCAATGATTGTTAGTCACATGAAGCCTCACTAGAGAATCACTACAGACCATCAGCCGGTGGTTAATATGGGTTCTGGGATTCAGGAGTGAACACTGACATACAAGTCTCACTCCACCCAGGATGTAACTATTTCAGCAGCAGGGGATGGACGTTCATGGGACCACATCCTAGCAGCTGCAGGATGGTCTAACGAATGATCCAAACATTAGAAATACCCTTGCCAGACCAGGGGTATTTGCTGACTCTTTTAAGGTCTGTGTTATAGTCCTCCCAGGTGGAGGAGGTACTATTATCACTATGTGTACATTAATAGCATGAACATGTCTATACCTATGTCTTGTCTAAATGCATTATTAAAATTAGCTCTTCACTGATGCAGTGTGTGATGCATGGACTCGTCCACGGCATGAAATCACAGAGCTTTGAAATCTTCACGTAGTCACTCACGTGACTCCGAAGTAAAATAATAAGATTAAATGAGAACTTACCAGTTTGAAGTTTGATCCTTATTTTATGAGGAATTACGATGAGGGATTACATGCCCTCCGCTCCCAACCCTCTATATAAGGATCAACTGTATTTTAGTTCTCTTATCTTACCATTCATTCAGTCAACTTCTGTGTTCTGTGTTTCACACCGCTGCTTTGAAGAATGTCGCGCATGCATGCTGGCAGGGTCTTCACATAATCCCTCATCGTAACTCCTCATAAAATAAGGATCAAACTTCAAACTGGTAAGTTCTCATTTAATCTTACTATTTATGTGGGTGTGTGTCTTGTTGCTTTTCACTTAGTATGGCTGTATGGTCACTCAAATTGCACTGTACCTTAACTGGTACATGTGACAATAAACTGACCTTGAAACCTTGAACCTTGAACCTTGAAATGGATTCTATCACTCAATATTTTGTTCCATTGCTCTCCAATATCAGATTGTGCATGTTATGCAGCAATCAATATCACAATGCTTATTTTGCACCATTTCCAAGGTGAGTTTTACCTGTGACATGTTATGCATGAATACCGAAAGGAGTATCAGCTAGAGGTCAGTATGAAAATAAAATATGGGCATAAAATCACGTGGAAAAGTTGAAAACAACATTTTGCCACATCTGAGGGTTTTTTTTCCAGCGTTCTTTACTGTTTAACAATTTAAACGTATGCTGCATTCCTGGTACATTGATGGCAGCTGGAGGTTGAGGTGATAATTGATTTGGACAGTCTCATGTGTGGGCAGCAATTTAGTAACATCTGGGATGAACAGGATGATAAATGCTGCAGGTTCTGCGATGGCCAGCAATCATAATTAATTAATTAGCAACTCTCTTTTGAGAAGCAAGGAGAGGGAAGAATTACATTTCATCTTTTTCTTCACTTATTACAATGCTGTGTACGACAGTGATCGCAATTTCTACTGAAGTGTTGATGGCCGTTGGCTCGCTAGGAGCTCATCCGCCCTTTGACAGGGGTCTCGACCCTAAACGTCGCCTATCTCCTTCGCTCCTTAGATGCTGCTGCACTCGCTGAGTTTCTCCAGCTTTTTGTGTAACCCCCGCCCTTTGACAGGTCTTGTTTTTGGTCCTCCTGGGGGTCCACAGCCCCCTCCGCACCTGGCAAAAAGGTGGGGGAGACGGTTTAGTCGCTGACTATCCGACCATGGAGCAGGTAGGATGGGATTACATGGTACCCGTGGCGTGGGGAACACTCGCCACCCTGATCGGATCAATCTTCGTTGCCGTTATATCCATGGGCGATGAAGGTTGTGTGGAGGTGTGGTGCAGAATATGAGAAGGTTTGCAAGTATGAGAAGCCGTAAAAGAAGGGAAAGTGGAAATGAGTAAAAGAGACACCAGGAATGCAATGGAGTGAATGTGAACAGAAAGGAATAGGGGAAGAAGTAATGAAAGTGGGAATGGAAGTCAGGAAGAGTAAGAAAAATAATGAATAAAATGGTTGTAAGATAAAAGAAATGACAGAAAGTAGAAATGAGAAAAATAGGGAATGACAGAGAGTGGCGAAGAAAAAGGTTTGGAAGAAACGGAAAGAGGGCTAGCAAGATCCCGAGTGTAAAATAATAAGTGACAGTAATAATGAGAAGCAGATGATATGGGAGAAGGGAGAAGAAAATTAACATGAGGGAGGAAGAATCTGAAAAAGGAACGAGGGAATGAATTGGATAAAAGAGAGAGTTAATAAATGGAGAATGATTGCCGATGAATGAGGTGTAGAGAGATCAAAGTGTTCTAGGTTTTCTAAGTGTTCACAAAATGTAAAACAGAAATAGCAGGCAGGTGCAGCAAGAAGTCTTCTTCTTATCAAGTCCACACACAAGATTAGAAGTTTTTCAGCCAGAGTTGGACACACTTCTCAGCATCAGCATACAATGGTGTCTGTCTTGTTGCTTCTTGTGCTTCATGTGCCTGGTGGTGGAAAGATTTGTGAAAACAGGGCCGTGATGTGAACACCATTTTCTTGACCCCAGCAGGAGGTTAAAATTACAAATAGGATATTGGCCTTGAAGAAGGTAAGTATTGTTGTAATTGCACGAGGTGCTATTGAGATGGCACCTAAAGTACTGTGCAGGAAGGAACTGCAGATGCTGCTGTACACCTAAGTTAGGCACAAAATGCTGGAGCAACTCTGCGGGACAGGTGACATCTCTGGAAAGAAGGAATGGGTGATGTTTCGGGACGAGACTATGCACAATGTACTGAGTACTGTGCACAGTTGTGGTCCCCTTATTTAAGTAAGTATATTATATATTGGCATTGAAACAGTCCAAAACACTTTACGAGGCAAATTCCTGCATCGAGAGAGATTATTTGGCGTTGAGATGCATGAGGGGTGATCTTTTCGAAACATTCAAGATCCTTGGGACCATTACATGGTACATGTCAAGCTATTTTCATGAGTAGGAGTATCTTGACTGATGAGACATAGTTGTGAGATTAGGGAGCGGTCAAAAAGATTGATGAATCTCTGTTATTCTCGACCTCAGTTGAGGATAGAAGGATAGAAAATCCGAGATGTTAAAAGAAGGGTAAGATGCATTTTAGAAAGATCAGGGAATTGAGATGTTATGAGGATCTGCACAGAAGAGGAAATAAGGTCTGGGCAGTTATACCATGATTTACCATGACCATATTGAATGGCAATGCAGACCTATTCCTTCTTATCTCATTTTGTTCTTAATAAAGAATTCACTTTAGGTTTTAAAGTCTACCATTCAAGTAAAATGTATAAAGCAGTATGTTTGCAAGAGCATAAACTGTGAATAGATTGCAAATGCGAGACCATCTCTGGGCGGCAGCGGTAGAGTTGTTGCCTTACAGCGCTTAATAGTACCGGAGACCCGGGTTCGATCCTGACTACGGGTCTCGTCTCTATGGAGTTTGTACGTTCTCCCCGTGACAACTTGGGTTTTCTGCGAGATCTTCAGTTTCCTCCCACACTCCAAAGAGTTACAGATATTGTATGTAGGTTAATTAGCTTGGTGTATGTTTAAATTGTCCCTAGTGTGTGTAGGATAGTGTTAATGTGCGGGGATCGCTGGTCGGTGCGGACTCGGTTGGACCGAGGTGCCTGTTTCCGCACCAAATGAAAATCAGATGAAGGATAGTTCCGAAGTACCAGATCTCTGTGTTTGAATATGATATCAGTATCAGTGTTGTGCCATGACACTGAGTACAGATGCGGTTTTCTAATTGTAATTGATGGCAAAAACTGTAATGTTTCGTGAACATGGGAAAAGTGCACTGGGAAACTCAGCGCTAATTGTACATTAGTGATGCCAGCAGCTCCTTTTTTATTAATCTTCAACTACTCTTATAAAATCAAATATTGCAATTGGCAATGATGTGGCCATATCAAATCAAAATGTCTCTACGCTTTGAGACAGGGTAGCTGTTCAGATGCTGCTTGATTTGGAGGGTACATCTCAGAATCAATGTAGCACTGCACTGTTTCAATGTGTCTTTTCATGACAATGTCATGGTATGTGATCTCTGAAGGAAATACTGGAGGGGTTTTGACAGTGTTGAGGGTTTAAGGAGCCGAGTAGAAAGAGTAGCAATGCAATAAAGGTTTTATTAATATCCTTCAAAATATGATCAATAGTTCTATGGTAAGGAAGTAAAGACCTGTATTTTAAGGTTATTATTCCTATGTGACTTATCACTGTGTACATGCTTGCTTTTGCAAATGTCCATTTCATTGCTGGCTGCCTCTGCCATTCTCTGATGGCTGCCTTGAATCTGAATCCACAGAGCCCATCCCAGCAACAGCTAATATTTACTAAATCGCTCAGCCTTCTTTCCAAGCTGCATCATCACAGTTACCCTGAATAGCAGGGGCGGATTAACCCATATTCGCTACTAATAGGGCGGCACAGTGGCACAGCAGTAGAGCTGCTGCGCCGGAGACCCTGGTTCGATCCTGACTACCGGTGCTGTCTGTACGGTGTTTGTACATTCTCCTGTGACCTGCGTGGGTTTTCTCTGAGATCTTCGGTTTCCTCCCACATTCCAAAGACGTGCAGGTATGTAGGTAACTTGGCTTGGTGTATGTGTAAATTGTCCCTAGTGTGTGTAGGATAGTGTTAATGTGCGGGGATCGCTGGTCGGCGCGGACTCGGTGGGCCGAAAGGGCCTGTTTCCGCGCTGTATCTCTAAACTAAACTAAAATATGAATCCATATGACTTTCATTTTCTTAAGCCAAAGGAAAGGCAGCAAATTCCTCGGACAGCGAACAGTGTTTCCCGCAAGAATGCAAGAAAGTAAAATCAGAAGTAGGGCACTTGAGCCTGCTCTTAAGCCTGCTTCACCATTCAATATGTTGGTAGCCATTGCACACCAGGCCTCAGTGTCTTTTCCAAGGTTAGGTTTAGGTTTAGGGTTTGGGTTGCATTATCTCTATCGCCTTCAATCACCAAATGTATCAAAAAATGTAAGATACATCTGTATAAATTAACAACAACTAGGATGAACCAAGTTGCTCTTGACTCTTGTACTATCAACGAGGATGAATCTGTAACTCAACCATTGAAATAAAATGTTTTTCCTTAAAACTGACTTGCTCGATGCCTGAAAGGTGCTGTATGCAGGACCGACCTGGTCCTGGTATAAAGGTCCTGACCATCGTAACATATACCTTTTAACCATATAACCATATAACAATTACAGCACGGAAACAGGCCATCTCGGCCCTTCAAGTCCGTGCCGAACAACTTTTTTCCCTTAGTCCCACCTGCCTGCACTCATACCATAACCCTCCATACCCTTCTCATCCATATGCCTATCCAATTTATTTTTAAATGATACCAACGAACCTTGGTTACATTTTATCTTGGTTACATCATCATTAGAATTATTTCTCTGTGTCCATCGCTCACGTTAAAGGGTATTCAGAGATTGGTTAATTAATTTAAATATGTTTTCTCTTACCTTATCTGCCGGCAATTGATCTTCTAAGAGCCCCAAACTTTCCAGCATGTAGAAGGCTTGTCAGAAATGTGAAGGAGTATTCTCCACTTGCATGGATGAATGCGGCTCCTTGAAGGATTGAGAAGCTCAATACTGTCCATGCCAAAATATCCAAACCACTAGCCTAAATATTCTTGGACAACGACTGTGTTTCATGCCATGTACAAATGCACTTCTGAAATTCTCCTAAACTACTGCTGCACACATCTCAAACATATAATCTCTTAAACCCATGTATTATCATTTCAATAATAGTAATAAACATATAACCCATTATCCCATAGATAGACACAGACTGAAGAAGGGTCCCGACCCGAAATGTCACCCATTCTTTTTCCCCAGAGGCAGCCAGCCTGACACGCTGAGTTACTCCAGCACTTTGTGTCTATCTTCGATTATAAACCAGCATCTGCAGTTCCATTCTACACACCCATTAACCCATATTCTCTGCTAATAGTTGCAACAGAACCCCACCACCTGTCACCTGTAGGCTACAGTCCAAATCACACATCTTCCTGATCTCACCATTCCTTCATTTTGATGCTGGAACTTCATACCCAACAGTACTGTGCCGATACCTTTACTGGAAGGACTACAGCAGTTCAAGAAGGCTGCTGACCACTAATTTCTCAGCAATAATTATGAGTGGACATCAAATACAAAACTTGTTATTGTTTCTTATGTTCCAAAAAAATACCATAATTACACTTTCTTCGTGCATAAAGTCCAATTACCAAATGGAGTTCCAAAAAAAATGTCCCTTAATTGCTCCCTGGTTTGTGGCACAGTTGGCACTTGATGAAGTGCTCCATTGTATCCTTCTCCAATATATTGCTAATAACCCTTATTAAGCCAACTAGACAGAAGTGTCCTTTCCACAAGTCCTCATACAGTTGGAGTATGAATCCGCAAACCTCCTCTTAAAGTAGGAGCTCAGCAAGGAGACCATAACACAATTGAATTTTCCACCAAACGTACTCCCAGTTCCAAACCTCCAGCTCTGGTCTTATCAAGGACACAATAAATGAATTTGAAAGGTGCAACATAGAACAGTGCAGCACGGGAACAGGCTCCTTTGGCCCACAATGCTGGGCATGACGTCAAGTTAAGTTAATTACCTGTAACTGCATGTTATCCATAATCCATTCCCTGCATATTCATATTCCTATCCAACAGCTTGAAATGACACTATCGTATCTGCATCTACCACCACCCATGGCAGCACATTCCAGGCACTCCTCACTTTGTGCAAAAAACCTTGCCTTGCACATGTCCTTTAAAATTTGCCCCTATCATGCTAATGTTTGCCCTCTAATTATTGACATTTCCACTCTGGGACAAAGCTTCCGACTGTCTACTTGCATGCCTCTCATAGCTTCATATAGTTCTCTCAGGTCTCCCCTCAACCTCTAACATTCCAGTGAAAATAATCCAACTGTGTCCAACATCTCCTCATAGCTACTATCCTCAATGCTGGTAAATCTCTTCTGTCATCCTCTCTACAATCACTGCCACCGATTTATCCACACTCTTTGATTGGATATGGCACCAAAATACTATTTTGATACGATAGGATAGAACTTTATTTATCCTGGGAGGGAAATCGGCCTGCCAACGCTCATAAAAAGACAAAAACTCAAAATACATGAAACATGACATTAAAGAGGCGAGTGGAAAGGATTTGGGATGTGTAAAGATTGGGAAGCGGGGGGGGGGGGGGGGGGGGTGCATTGGGGAGCCAGTCTCAGTCTACCCCATGACAGAAGGGGGAGGAGTTGTACAGTTTGATAGCCACAGGGAAGAAGAATCTCCTGTGGTGTTTTTTCCTGCATCTTGGTGGAACCCAAGGTACTGCTCAGGTTGACCAGTGTGTCATGGAGGGGGTGCGCTGTATTGTCCAGGATGCTCCGCAGTTTGAGGAACATCCTCCTCCCCATGACCATTTCTCATTAATCCAACTCCGAACCCAGGTCGGAGCCAGCCTTTTTTGATGAGCTTGTTAATTCTATTATTCAGGGTGAAGGCTGCGTCCACAGCCTTCCCCCTGCTGCATCAGCACACAGCAGCGAAGAAGATGGCACTGTCTACCATCGACTGGTAGAACATCTGCAGCATCTTATTGCAGACGTTGAAGGAGCAGAGCCTTCTTAAAAAATACAGCCATCTCTATCCCCTGTACAGGGTCTCAGCATTCCTGGACCAGTCCAGTTTACTGTCCAGGTACACTCCAAGGTATTTGTACTTCCTGGTCAGTTATTGACCTGAAAGGTTAACCCTATTTCACTTTCCACGTGTTGTCTGATCTACTGATCCAGAATTTCCCTTTCATTCTGGTTTCGAATTTCAAGCAGCTACAGTTATTTTTTGCTTTTTCTATAGTGAACCTTTCTCCACTTGGAACTTGAACAGTTGCAACAACACTAACAAGCTGACATCCTATAGGAAGGAACAATGCCCTTGAGCATCAAATCATACACTCACCTAATCAGCGACACTGTCACTCACACTTATACTGTAACTTTCTGTTAGACATGATGTTCTGCAGCAATTGTTCACATTGTTTTTGATGATGCATTGCTAACCTATGGACTGCATTACCCAGACGTATGCAGTGGAAGGGAAGCACAAACACCATTGGGAATAGTTCAGCCTCCTCCATCATCACCACATTGACCATCTTTTGCATTATCTTTCTCCGCATTCAGTACAAAATGTCTGCAATGTGTACTATCTCAAATATTCAGGGGAATATCTCACCACTGCCTCTTTGACAGCAACTCCCAACCTAGGAATGCTGCCACTTGGAAGGGCCTGGTCAACATGTGACCATTGTCATATCCAAATTCCCTTCTAGGTTAGACATCTTTCTGGTTGCAAATACATCTTCCTCCTGTTCCTACCTTTGTGTGGTGTTGAAATCAAGAACTCTGGCCACATAAAGCAAGAGACTCTCGGGAGCATAGTGCTGTCTACCCTCATCTGCTCCAGATATTGGAAAATTTGTTTAAGGACATTTAGTTAAGGGCATTGGCCATTTTCTCTGCAGTGTCTCAGTTTATTCCTTGGCACACAGTGGGGGAACTACTGCCAAACGTCATCACCAAGGCTGAAATGGTGTTGAAGACTGGGCAAGCAGTTTCAATTTCAGTTTAGTTTATTGTCATGTGTACAGCTTTTGTTGCGTGCTAACCAGCCAGTGAAAAGACGAAGCACGAGTACACAGTGTGCAGATACATGATTACGGAATTATGTTTATTGCAAGGTAAAACCACTAAAGTCCAATCAAAGATAGTCCGAGGGTCTCTGATGAGGTAGTTCAGGTCTGTTCTCTGGTTGCAGTAGGACGGTTCAGTTGCCTGATAATAGCTGTGAAGAGACTGTCCCCGAATCTGGAGGTGTGCATTTTCACACTTCTCTACCTTTTGCCCAATGGGAGAGGGGAGAAGAGGGATTGGCCTTGGTGCGACTTGTACTTGATCATGCTGCTGGCCTTGCTGAAGCAGCATAAGGTATAAATGAAGTCATGTACTAATGAATGTCATGTACATCAATGATCTAGATGATGGGGTGGAAAATTGGATAAGTAAGTATGCAGATGATACTAAGATAGGTGGTGCTGTGGATAATGAAGTAGATTTTCAAAGTCTACAGAGAGATTTGGGCCATTTGGAAGAGTGGGTTGAAAGATGGCAGATGGAGTTTAATGCTGAGACGTGTGAGGTGCTACATCTTGGCAGGACAAATCAAAATAGGACGTACATGGTAAATGGTAGGGAATTGAGGAATGCTGTGAAACAGAGGGATCTAGGAATAACAGTGCATAGTTCCCTGAAGGTGGAATCGCATGTAGATAGGGTGGTAAAGAAAGCTTTTGGTGTGCTGGCCTTTATAAATCAGAGCATTAAATATAGGAGTAGGGAAGTAATGTTAAAATTGTACAAGGCATTGGTGAGACCAATTCTGGAGTATGGTGTACAATTTTAGTCGCCTAATTATAGGAAGGATGTCAACAAAATAGAGAGAGTACAGAGGAGATTTACTAGAATGTTGCCTGGGTTCCAGCAACTAAGTCACAGAGAAAGCTTGAACAAGTTAGGTTTTTATTCTTTGGAACGCAGAAGGTTAAGGGGGGACTTGATTGAGGTCTTTAAAATGATGAAAGGGATAGACAGAGTTGACGTGGATAAGCTTTTCCCATTGAAGGTAGGGAAAATTCAAACAAGACGGCATAACATGAGAATTAAGGGACAGAAGTTTAGGGGTAACATGAGGGGGAACTTCTTTACTCAGAGAATGGTGGCTGTGTGGAATGATCTTCCAGCAGATGTGGTGGAGGCAGGATCGATTTTAACATTTAAAAGTAAAGTGGATAGGTATATGGACGGGAAGGGAATGGAGGGGTATGGTCTGAGTGCAGGTAGATGAGACTAGGGGAAATAAATGGTCGGCACAGACTGGAAGGGCCGAGAGGGCCTGTTTCCGTGCTGTAATTGTTAAATGGTTATATGGTTATAAGTCAATGGAAGGGAGATTGTTTTGTGTGATGGTCTGGGCTGTGTCCACAACTTGCTGCAATTTCCTGCAGTCTTCGATGGAGCTGATCCCAAAGCAAGCTGTGATGCATCCCGATAGCATGCTTTCTATGGCACACATGTAGACGTTGGTGAGATTTGTTGAGGACAAACACAACAGATTGCCAAGAAAAAATGTGTCATATAAATCCCCTAGGTGTGTGATATTTGTCAATATTATTCTCTACCAGTGGCTTCAGAGTATTTGCATTCAATTAATAAAACGCTTTCTTAATGTGTAATATTTGGAAAGTCTTTTATTAATAATGTCAATAAATTCCCATTTATTGACATTGTTTGACAATAGACAATAGACAATAGGTGCAGGAGTAGGCCATTTGGCCCTTCGAGCCAGCACCGCCATTCAATGTGATCATGGCTGATCATCCCCAATTAGTACCCCGTTCCTGCCTTCTCCTCATATCCCTTGACTCCGCTATCTTTAAGAGCCCTGTCTAGCTCTCTCTTGAAAGTATCCAGAGAACCTGCCTCCAACGCCCTCTGAGGCAGAGAATTCCACAAACTCACAACTCTCTGTGAGAAAAAGTGTTTCCTCGTCACCGTTCGAAATGGCTTACCCCTTATTCGTAAACCAGTCCTGGTTCTGGACTCCCCCAACATCGGGAACATGTGTCCTGCATCTAACGTGTCCAAACCCTTAACAATCTTATATGTTTCATTAAGATCCCCTCTCATCCTTCTAAACTCCAGAGTGTACAAGCCCAGCCGCTCCATTCTCTCAGCATATGATAGTCCCGCCATCCCGGGAATTAACCTTGTACTCCCTCAATAGCAAAAATGTCCTTCCTCAAATTGGGGGACCAAAACTGTGCACAGGTGTGGTCTCACTAGGTCCCTATAGAACTGCAGATGTCAAGTCAAGTCAAGTCAATTTTATTTCGATAGCACATTTAAAAACAACTCTCATTGACAAAAGTGCTTTACATCAGTGCAGGTACTAACGTGCTACAAACAGTGGTACATAGATCAACAATACATACATAAGTACATACATACTGCGCTCACTCAGTGGACCTCAAGTAATGCTGTAAGTAGAAATAAGTTTTAAGTCTCGACTTAAAAGAGTTGAAGAAGGGGGCAGTTCTGACGGGAAGAGGGATGCTGTTCCATGGTTTCGGTGATGCAACCGCAAAAGCGCGGTCGCCCCTGAGCTTATGCCAAGACCGCGGGATGGTCAGTAACCCCAAGTCGGCCGACCTGAGGGACCTGGAGGTGGTGTGGAGGGTAAGCAGATTTTTGATGTGGGTGGGGGCAAGCCCATTAAGGGCTTTGTATACATAAAGGACCTTTTGCTCCTATGCTCAACTCCTCTTATTATCGAGGCCAACATGCCATTCGCTCTCTTCATTGCCTGTTACTTTCATTGACTGATGAACAAGGACCCCCAGATCCCATTGTACTTCCCCTTTTTCCCAACTTGCCACCATTTAGATAGTAATCTGCCTTCCTGTTTTTGCTACCAAAGTGGATAACCTCACATTTATCCACATTAAATTGCATCTGCCATGTATCTGCCCACTCACCGAACCTGTCCAAGTCACCCTGCATTCTCATAGCAGCCTCCTCACAGTTCACACTGCCACCCAGCTTTGTGTCATCTGCAAATTTGCTAATGTTACTTTGAATCCCTTCATCTAAATCATTGATATATATTGTAAATAGCTGCGGTCCCAGCACCGAGCCTTGCGGTACCCCACTAGTCACTGCCTGCCATTCTGAAAGGGACCTGTTAATCGCTACTCTTTGTTTCCTGTCTGCCAACCAATTTGCTATCCATGTCAGCACTCTACCCCCAATACCATGCTCCCCAATTTTGAATAAAACCTATTTGTAGAATATTTGATCTCTTCACTTTACCAGGCTGATTTAATCTTTGATCATTCATAAGATTCCTAAATACATGATATGAAAAAAAGAAAAAAAAACAATCAAGAATTAGTATTTTTATTGGTAAAAGAATTTTTGACTTGATCTTAATGAGTTGTATGTACTCCACTTGATGCAACATTGCCATTCAATGGTGGTGAGAAAAAAATAACTACATTCGTGATCACAGACATCTTCATCAATTATCTCTATAGTTCGTTAAAACTTCTGCTCACTCTCTTCTTGAGCCTTGACTTACCCTAACTACCATTAATGTAATTGCTGTCGAAGATTACAGAACTTATTTGCCTATCAAGATAAAGACCAGGCCAATGCACAAATGACACCACAAATCGAGGCAGGGGGGTAAGTACAAGGAACAGCAAGATTCAAAGCTGTTCTGTCATTATTTTCATAAAATTATCATCTTGCCATCTGTCTCGCTGTTGAAATCCATTGAAAGGCCTGACAATGCTGTAATTGCTTTTTGAATGTAAACACTTGCCACTGAACGTTAAGCCAAGTTATTCCGTCTAAGTATCATTTTAACAATGTGATGAGTGCTAATTACTGCCAATCAGCCTCACTGGCTGGCAAAAAAAAAAGATTTAACTGCTAAAAAAATGTGTCTTTATTAAAAGTTGAATTTTGTTGGAGCTTTTAACAAAGGTTTTTTTTTTTAACCTTTGCCTTTTATTTCTCTTCATTTAACTGGATGTTCTCACAGATCCTTGATGGTTGATCTCACTCCATCAACATCTGCTCACACGTCCACCATGTTCATTCCAGGTACACCAAGGCGAGTCTAATAAACAGCTACCCTATGGTTATTAAATGTCATCACAAAGCACCTTACTATGACCCCATGGATGCAAAAGCAATATTTCAAGTTTGAAGGTGTGAAATATGATATGCTAAGCTACAGCAGTGGACAAAAATATAAATTAAGATTCATCTGGTTGTGTGGATTCTGCAGCTTATTGATGTTGACAGTTTTGTGTCATAAGGGTATACTGTATCCTCGTGTTTATGACAGGGTTGAGGCTTGCATCATTATTTCTAATGTGTCTGCTGCTACCTCAAGTACCTCTGGATTTATTAAGGAGAAAGATTTCCTGTGGCCTCTTGTGTGAATGATAAACCATGTAAAACTATCATTCAGAAGGACTGTCATACTGAACATAAAAAGAAGAAACTTAAACATCCTCAGGACATTTCAACTTGGTACTTTGGAGATGTATTCACTGTTGGGAAAGTGGGAAACGGAGCAGCCATTTTTTTAAAGAAACAAGTCTAACAAATATCAACAACACATCAATCCAATAAACCGTTTTTAAACAAGTCCACTGGAGAGGAAATCTTGGCTAAGATACAAGCCAAAGGTTCTGATTCTTTGCTGTTTAGGTGCAACACTAGCAGATGAGCAAGGGCGGCACAGTGGCGCAGCGGTAGAGTTGCTACCTTACAGTGGCTTGCGGCGGCGGAGACCCGGGTTCGATCCTGACTACACGTACGGAGTTTGTACGTTCCCCCCGTGACCTGCCTGGGTTTTCTCCGAGACCTTCGGTTTCCCCCCACACTGCAAATACATACAGGTTTGTAGGTTAATTGTCCTGGTGTATTGTGTGAATTATCCCTAGTGTGTATAGGATGGTGTTAATGTGCAGGGATCGCTGGTCAGCGCGGACCCGGTGGGCTGAAGTTTAGTTTAGTATCTCTAAACTAAACTAAACTAAAGTAGAATATAGTGCAGCTGCTTTGATTGGGGATACATCTTTGTATCCACAAAGGGGAAAAAAAGATTCAGTTTAATGTTTCATCCAGAAGATGTCAGCCAGAGAGTATACACACAGTACAGTATTAGCCTTAATCATCTGCTGGAGAATCAAGAGCAGGAATCTAACCCACAAACCAAGACTGATAGAATGGCATAAACTAAATGATATATTAAATGATAAACATAATGACATATTTTTCTTTAGTGTATAGCAAGTATATCATTTGAATGTACGATCGAAGCACTGTGTCTTCAGGATTTGTTTCACAACTATTGGGATTGGTTTGTTGTAGCAATAGACAATATGCATATGGTAATGAGTTTAGTTTAGTTTAATTTAGTCGATTGTCACATGTACCAAGCTACAGTGAAAAGCTTTTGTTGCGTGCTATCCAGTCAGCAGAAAGTCAATACATGATTACAAACGAGCCATTTACAATGTATAGATACATGATCAGGGAATAACGTTCAGTGCAAGGTAAAGTCAGTAAAATCCAATAGTCCAAGGTAGACAAAAATGCTAGAGGAACTCAGTGGGTGAGGCAGCATCTATGGAGAGAAGAAATAGGTGACGTTTCGGGTCGAGACCCTTCTTCAGACTGAATTCAGAATTCAGCATTTTTGTCCACCTTCGATTTTTCCAGCATCTGCAGTTATTTCTTAACAATAGTCCAAGGATCACCAATGATGTAGATAGTTGATCAGGGCAGCTCTCTCGTTGTGGTAGAATGCTTCAGTTGCCTGATAGCACTGTTTAAAATAAGGTGTATTAAGTGAACACTACAACATTGGTTGTGCTGTGGTCAAAGGAATTTCATGAGGCTGTCTCAAGGCTGCACACCAATAATTTTGCCAATCTTACTTGATTCTGTTGCACGAGACTCTAGGCAAGAGCCAGCCATAATGTCAGTTATACCTGAGAGGTTCAGTCTGTTTTGCAGGTTCACTTTTGTGTGGATGACCCTTTTTGGACTCAAAAAGTTATACAACATGGAAACAGTACCAACAACTGAACAGGTCCATGCTATCATCTAACACTAAATTATATAAAATATATTATTTTTTTGGCTCCACTTCCTCGCACGGTCTGTTTTGTGACCTTATTTTAGTTTATTTTAGTTTAGAAATATAGCACGGAAACAAGCCCTTCGGCCCACCGAGTCCACGCCGACCAGCGATTCCCATACGCTAGCAATATTGTACACATGCTAGGGACCAATTTACGATTTTACCAAGCCAATTTACCTATTAGCCTGTACATCTTTGGAGTTGTGGGGGGAAACCGGAGATCCTGGAGAAAACCCACCCAGGTCACAGGTGGAACGTACAAATTCCGTACAGCTGATGATGTTCTCCAGTTTAAAATGTTGGCCCCAAAAGACAAGAGAGACAAGAGACATTTATTGTCACATGCACCAATTGGTACAGTGAAATTTGTGGTCACCAAACAGACATATGAATAAAATAAAGAACACAGAACACGATAATCTTTAACATAAACATCCCCACACAGCGGTATCAGTTTGCCACTGTGACGGAAGGCACCAAAGTTCAGTTCTCCTCCTCTGATGTCCTCTGTTGTTCACCCATGGCCAGGGCGTCCCGAGCCCCCCGCAGTTGCCACTACGGGTGGCCCGATGTTCAGGACCACTCGCCGGGATGATGGAACTCCGACATCGGAACGTGAGAACATCCTCAGCGGCTTGGACCTCCGAATCAGCCACTTCTTACCGGAGTCCACAGCTCCCAAAGTCCAAAGGCCGAACTGGGCAGAGTATCAACGATGGCAACCATCGGCAAAGGATCCCAGGACTCCGCGACGTTGGTCAGCGCCTCCCTCACTGGAAGCTCTGCAACCACAGCTCTGTGATGTTAAAGCTGCAGGCCCAACACTCCAGAGCTTCAAACGGTGATCTAGGTAAGGCATCACCTGCTCTGTTTTGGTCTCCTAATTTGAGGAAGAACATCCTTGTGATTGAGGCAGGGCAGTGTAGGTTCACGAGATTGATCCCTGGGATGGCGGGACTGTCATATGAGGAAAGATTGAAAAGACTAGGCTTGTTCACTGGAGTTTAGAAGGATGAGGGGGATCTTATATAAACATATATAATTATAAAAGGACTGGACAAGTTAGATGCAGGAAAAATGTTCCCAATGATGGGCGATTCCAGAACCAGGGGCCACAGTCTTAGAATAAAGAGGAGGCCATTTAAGACTGAGGTGAGAAAAAATGTTTTCACCCAGAGAGTTGCGAATTTGTGGAATTCCCTGCCACAGAGGGCAGTGTAGGTCAAATCACTGGATGGATTTAAGAGAGAGTTAGATAGAGCTCTAGGGGCTGGTGGAACAAGGGATATGGGGAGAAGGCAGGCATGGGTTAATGAGTGGGGACGATCAGCCATGATCACAATGAATGGTGGTGCTGGCTCAAAGGGCCAAATGGCCTTCTCCTGCACCTATTTTCTATGTCTATGTCCATTTATTTGCACTTTATCTGCTTATTTATTCATGTGTGTATCTAAATTACTAACAGTAAGATCTTGACCACTTCCTGCTTTCATTTTTCATGATTTTTTAAACAACGCTGTCACTTACGGCTGTGATTTTTGGCCATCTTACTCAGAGTCCCCCTCCGCTGTGCAGGGCAAGTGGATTTTCTCCATTGATGAAAATAAAAGAGTTATTAATGTTTAAAAAATGTTGACATTCTCTCTGCTGCCCCTGCTGTTGGGAGGGGGGAGTGACTATAAAACCCGGAAGTGTTGTGCCTCATTCAGTCTCTGCAAAATGGAGGAAGCAAGAGGGTCACTTCTCTCTGAGCTGTGAATAACAATGAACAAGTCCACTCAACTGTGAATGCCCTTCATGTGTTTTGAAAATGAAAATGTGGTTGTTTTGAAATGCTGCACTGCAAATGGTTGTTGGTGGTGGCAACTGCTTTGAAATGCTGCACCGCAAATGGTTGTTGGTGATGGTAAAGGCTTTGAAATGCTGCACCGCAAATGGTTGTTAGTGGTGATAACTGCTTTGAAAAGCTTCACTGCAAATGGTTGTTGGTGGCAGTAACTGCTTTGAAACACTGCACTGTAAATAGTTGTTGGTGGCTGTAGCTGCTTTGAAATGCTGCACCCCAAATGGTTGTTGGTGGTGGTAACTGCACAACTTCCTATTTGCACACTATATTGATTTTAGATAAAACGCCACCACTTACGGCTGTGATTTTTGCTCCTCTTACTCAGTCCCCCTCCGCTCATCAGGTGCTGAGGATTCTTCCCATCAATTAAAAATAAAAGTGTAATTAATGTTTAAAAAAATGTTTCAAGTGCAGTTTCATACCACTTCAAGCAGGGTGCAGGGCCACCAAACTCAAGTGCAGGAGAATCTTTCTCCTGTCAATCACGTCATGAAAGCCATGCCCCTTCCGGTGGGAGGGGGAGGGATTATGAAATGCGGGAGTGTGGGTGTGGCTCAGTCTCTGCAAGATGGAGGTGGGAGAGGTCACAACTCTGTCTGAGCTGTGAGTCAATTGAACACACTGAATGTCTACTGAACTGTGAGTAGGGTGTTTATGTGGTGTTTTGTGTGGTTTTATGGTGGTTTCACCCTGCTTGAAATGGTATGAAACTGCATTTGAATATGGTGGCCTTGCACTCTGCATGAAATTGTATGAAACTGCACTTGAAATTGGTGGCCTTGCACCCTGCTTGAAGTGGCATGAAACTGCACTTGCATTTGGTGGCCTTGCACCCTGCTTGAAATTGCATTAAACAGCACTAGCATTTGGTGGCCTTGCACCCTGCTTGAAGTTGCATGAAACTGCACTTGAGTTTGGTGGCCCTGCACCCTGCTTGAAGTGGAATGAAACTACACTTGAATTCAGTGGCCTTGCACCCTGCTTGAAGTGGTAGGAAACTGCACTTGAATTCGGTGGCCTTGCATCCTGCTTGAAGAGATATGAAACTGCACCTGAATTTGGTGGCCTTGCACTCTGCTTGAAATGGTAGGAAACTGCATTTGAACTTTGTGGCCTTGCACCCTGCTTGAAATGGAATTTCAAGGAATAGCCGTGAGTCAACTGCTAGCCCACCAGCCGTGAGTGAGCTGCCAGCACATCAAGCTTGAGTGACTGAGCTGTCACCCCAAGAATCCATTTGGCCCACAATGTCGATACTAGCCCTCTGGAAACCAGTGCCTTCAGCCCACAATACACATATTGGCACTCGAAAAAGCCCCCCACCCTCCCCCACTGGCCACCAATATTGGAATTGGTGGAGAGGTGGAATATTGCATTGGGGGACCAGTCCTCCCTTGTGAACATGGGACCCAACGGGTCCCACTTAGTCTAGCATATTTATATAATGGTATATTGACACACTGATCTGTTCTTTATTCATGCCTACTATATCACTACTTTGTGCTGAAGCAAAGCAAGAATTTCATTGTCCTATCTGGGACACATGGCAATAAACTCTCTTGAATCTTGAATGTCTATGGACAGAGAAAGAACACTGTACCCCAGTCTTACTTTTCACCCCACCGGACTCTGCGTTCAACAGATCATCCATCACAATTGCTGCCAGCTGCAGCAAGATTCCATCACCAAGTCCATATTCCCCTCCCCTCCCCTTTCAGCATTGTGAAGGGATCGTTCCTTGTTTGACTTTGTTGTCTGATCTTCTGACCCCGTCTACTACTGTCTGGTACATGATATTTTCTCATGCAGCCACAGGAGGTTTCATTCACCTCTTCACTTCCCTTCAGGAGTACAAAGCATCTTCCCAAGAAAGGCAGCAATTCAATGAAATTCACCATAAGCTTGAGGGTGGTCATGGTGGCGCAGCGGTAGAGTTGCTGCCTTACAGCGAATGCAGCGCTGGAGACCCGGGTTCGATCCTCAATATGGGTGCTCTCTGTATGGAGTTTGTATGTTCTTCCCTTGATCTGTGTGGGTTTACTGTGAGATGTTCGGTTTCCACCCACATTCCAAAAACGTACAATGGGCTTGGTAAATGTTTTTCAAAAATTGTCCCTAGTGGGTTAATCTGCGAGGATCGCAGGTCGGCACGGACCAGGTCGGCCGAAGGGCGTGTTCCCATGCTGAATCTCTAAACAAAACTGAACTAAATTAATAACATCTCATGTTGATATATCTGGGTATATTGTAGCGTGTAGGATTCAGTGCTAAATTTTCCTACTTTAGATCGATTGTTCTCGGTTGTTGTTTGTATTTTACCCTGTCATCCCTGTTTCACATTTTCTTTCATTAGTGCACTGGAGATATGCCAGGATGCATGACAGCATGATTTGGGAACAGCTCCATCCAAGACCACAAGAGATAACAGACTGTTGTGGATATAGCCTGAACCATCATGTAAACCAACTTCCCTTCCATTGTCTCCATGTACACTTCACGCTGCCTCGGCAAGGCCACCAGCATCATCAAGGTCCAGTCACACCCCTGCCACTCCTGCTTCTCCCCTCTCCCATCAGGCAAGAGGTACGGAGGTTTGAAAATTCACACCACCAGATTCAGGGATAGTTTCTTCCCAGCTGGTAACAGGCAATTAACCATCCTATCCCAACTTTATTGAACTTTATCTTGCACTAAACATTATACACCTTATCTTGTATCTGTACATTGTGCACAGCTTGATTGTAATTATGTAAGCCTTTTCACTGACAGGGTAGCATGCAACAAAAAGCTTTTCACTGTACCTCAGTAAACGTGACAATAACAAACTAAACCAAAATTTAAAAATTGTGTTTTTATTTCAGATATGCAGGCTCAGCAATTTTGATTTTTTTTAATTTGTCATTTAATAGGATTATTTTAAGTATGTTTCTATAACTCAAATGAGATTTAGGTAAACATATTATTTTTTGATTTTTGATTCAAAATTTTTAATTCATTACATCACTTAAATATTTTCCCACCTGTTGATCAATGTCTGATGACAAGGGAGATTAGTGGAAAGGTCTCTGACTGCAGTCACCAAGCAAAGTCACAGGCAAAGTCACGTTTTGGTCCCCCGAGGCCTCGACACCGCTCAGACCTGCACGGCTTTGAGAAAAGGCCACAGTTATCAGTCGGGGAAGATGTTAGGAGCCAGGCAGCTGCAGGAGCTAGCTGCAGAGTGCACAATAGGCAAATGAGACTGGTCTATGGCAGGATCAGCCCAATACATTTGAAAGTAAGGCATGCTGCGCCCAATAATGAGTTCCATTTTCTTTTAAATTGGCAAATTCAGCAGAGTTCCCGATGTTCCAGCTTTTCAGATAAAAAGTAATGAAATTATTCACAAATAACTGACGTTTTTTACTTTGATCTCAATCTGTGAAATTTTATGCTAGATTTCTCTTTCACTCCCCATTGCCCTCAATCCTATCTTGGGTTGCGTCTCTTTCCTCTTCCAACCTACATATTTAGATTTTTTTTAAGAATGATTATCAATTTGTGACTTCCTTTTAACGTTAAGGGACCTCCCCCTGGAATAAAGCGGAAGTCATTTAAGACTGAGGTGAGAAAAAACTTTTTTGCCCAGAGAGTTGTGAATTTATGGAATTCCCTGCCACAGAGGGCATTAGAGGCCAAGTCGCTGGATGGATTTAAGAGAGAGTTGGATAGAGGGGCTAGTGGAGTCAAGGGATATGGGGAGAAGGCAGGCACGGGCTATTGATAGCAGACGATCAGCCATGATCACAATGAATGGTGGTGCTGGCTCGAAGGGCCGAATAGTCTCCACCTGCACCTATTTTTTATGTTTCTATGTTTCTAATGAAACAAAAATCAATTTAATTGACTCTATAGGGATTCATTTTCACTCTGAAGAGATAATATTTTTCACTCACAATTCTAACATATTTCTGAATTAATATTGCCAAACTGGATGATTAATTAATAAATTACAAATAAAGAGTAAAGGGAAAACCTTAATTTAATAAAACGTACACTACTTTATCTGCTCTCTCAATAGACTGAATGCTTTGGATTATTAAGGTAGTGACCCAAGCCCGCTTATCCTTCAAATTGAGTTACCAAGATGAAATATGATTCATGTCAGCAGCTAAAATTATAGAAGAGCCCCACTGCATTAAATAAACACCAAACCCTGATCTCAGAGAAAACCCATGCAGGTCATGGGGACAACGTGCAAACTCCATACTGACTAGCACCTGGATCGAACCCAGGTAGGGAGTGTGGGGGGATGGGAAGAGGGGAGGGGGGAGAGGAGGTGAGAGGGGAGAGGGGGGAGGGAGGATGGGGGTGTTTGTATGAAAGCAGTGTCAGATTGCATGTCTGGATCATAGACACAAAATGCTGGAGTAACTCAGCGGGACAGGCAGCATCGCTACCACTGAGTTTCTTCTCCAGACCCTTCTTCAGACCCTTCTCCTGAAGAAGGATCTCTGCCTGAAACATCACACATTCCTGCTCTCCAGAGATGCTGCTTGTTCCACTGAGTACTCCAGCATTTTAATTTGAAGTCACTTGAATGACTATGTGGAGTCCGCCAGCCCGCACGCTCGTCAACATGTCGACGCATGGCGCAGAAATTGGGGCAGTTCGAAACTGCACTGGCAGTGTTCAGAGCATCGTACGGACAATGTCTGCAATGATTGATGCTCCGAAAGGGAGTCAGCCAGAGGACTGAGGAGGCAACACCTGGTTCAGGGTTGCGTTCTATTTCCTCCCCTAAGAAACTCAGTTGAAGCTCCAGAAAGGAGCTTCTGACTTAGGAAACCTTTTGAGCTGTGTCTATTAGACACATGTATGAGCAACACCTGGTTCAGGGTTGCGTCATGATGATTTCCGCTCAGTAGAGGGGACTATTGGAGATATTTTCATAAGTGACTCCAACTATGTGGTTATCGATAAATAAATCGAATCCATGAACTAATGGGGATATACTTCACTTTAATCATGTGAACAAACTATGCTCCGTGTACCAGAGGCATTAACAGGCGGCTCCAGCCATATGCCTATGGCAACACCTGGGAGGTTTGCAGTATTTCTCCCACTCTGTCGAGGGGAGTATCAGAAAGAGGTGCCTCAAATTATGATGCCAGCTTGACTGAGTCATATGGGGGCCAGAGGCCTGAGGAAGCAACACCTGGTTCAGGGTTGTGCTCTATTTCCTCCCCGGAAATACTCCGTTAAGGCTCCAAAAGGGAGCAAGGACTCAGAGTCACTAACAGGCGCAACCTGTCTTGTAAGTACAATAAATAAATGAATAAGCAAACAAACAAATATTTAAAGGGGCTGCTGAGATACCAGCGGCAGAGGACCGCGGCAGTGCCAAAGTCGACGGCCATCCGTTTCCACTTCAGAGTTGCTGGCACCCCCATCCTAGAGGAAGCAGCTTGGCAACCCCGAGTCGGGGCAAAGCCAAAGCCAAGTCTGTGAGACAAGTCCTGTTAGACAACTCGGGACAAGAGGATTCTGCCCCCACATCTATGGCAGATGTGATTGGCCGTTTGTCTCAATTGGAACATCTGATGGAACAGATGACTGCACAAAATATGCTCCATGTTATGGAGGCCTGTGGCAACACCTGGTTCAGGGTTGCAATATTCCGCCCACTCAGATGAGGGGAGTGTCGGAGATCAGTATGGAGCTGACTCCGAATATGAGTATGTGCCTGAATCCAATGCTTTAATGCATGTGGGAGTCTCATAAGGAAGAGTCGCCTGCTCTTGCCTCTAAATTTGTTGTTCCCTCGGGGACGGGTAAGCCACTACAAGAGGAGTTGGCCAGCGGCATCAGCTACATAACATCACACCAGCTGAAGAAACAAGGCCTGTAGGTCGAAGAAGTAGTCTGTCCCATTGGGCTCAGGAATGCTGGCAGGCGTGCCTTGCGCAGCAATATCACTTATGAGCTCTGGAAATGAGCTGTTGGTAAGTGTGGGGCTGAAGATGTGGTCAGACAGGGTCTGCAAATGGAACTTCGCTGAAGCTCCAACAAGCAGGTAAGCAGGTCGACCCGGGTTCAGAGATGCTGGCAAGTAAGGTTCCTTTATTAACCTCAGTAAATCTCCGAAATTGAGCATTCTGTTGGCCCAGGTTTGGATTTACTGGTAGCATGGGCTGTCTAGTATCTTTTCACTGTCTCTGGAGTAGACAGATTGATGCAGAGACATTGGCAGGGTGCCTTGCATACTAACCGATGTAATTTCCAAGTATGAACAGCTTTGTTACCATGGTTCAGGGTAGGCCATCCTGGAACTGGCTGGCCATATGGGTCATGTTGACCAGGTAAGCACTACCTGAACATCTGTGATTGAGAATATCAGGCTGTTCAGTAGAGTGAACTAGTTGTAGTCTCCCTCAACACAAGAGTTAAAATTCTGCTCAGTTAATGCAGTTGCCAGTTCATTGAAAACATCATTGCCATCCTCTCTGCGATAGGTAGCTATAGCAGGATGCGGTCCGGCATTATCTGACCTGCAGGTTTATGTTGTGAATCAAAAAGGTATATATAATAGTGTGAAGGCTCTCATTACCAGTATTCCTGATTGAGTGGTTGGTCAAAGAGATTGTGTTGCGCACACTGGCGACTCAGACAGGTGGTTTCAGTCAGAAGACTGCAAAGCAATTCCTGGTTCAGCATTGCATTAGGCTAATTTCCACTCTGAGGAAGAACGCTGAGGATTCGTGGCGACTCTAATAGTCAAGAGTTGACAGCGAACTCATATTCCCACATCAAGTGGATACGGTGTTTCAGCTCTAGTCATAAGGTTCTGGTTATGTGTTATCAGCAAATAGTAAGATTAAACGATAAGTTACCAGTTTGAAGTTTGATCCTTATTTTATGAGGAGTTACGATGAGTTACGTGAAGAAGCCCCACCAGGCACATGCGCGTCATACTTCAAAGCAGCGGCGTGAAAACACAGAAACCAATAGCTGAAGTAACATAGTAAGGCTTTTAGAAGACTAGAACTACCAGATGATACTTTAGATTATGAGGGTGGGAGCGGAGGACACGTAATCCCTCACGGTAACTCCTCATAAAATAAGGATCAAACGTCAAGCTGGTAAGTCCTCATTTAATCTTACCATTTTACTTCGGAATCACGTGAGTGACTACGTGAAGATTTCAAAGCTCTGTGATTTCATCCCGTAGATGCACTCCATATGACACTCTGCTTCGGTTGACACAGTAGTGAATAAATAATATATTGAACATTGCTTCGAATTATTTAATAACTATTTTCAATAATAATAACAAAAAACAGTAATAACCCCTCTGTCCCAGGGGGAAATTTCAAACAATAATATGAAACAAAGCAAATGAAATTAAATGGAACCCAAAACAGCATGCCCAAACCGTGGCACTGTCTGTACAGATTTGTCATACAATTTTGAAAACGTTGACTCTTTAGACCATCCTGTGGCCCTGAGGAATTGATCTAGTGGCACGTCCTGAGCCTTCGCCGCGGATGTTGCTGTCGCCCTGGTGGAGTGAGATTTAAACACATGAGTGTCTGCTCCAGCATCATGCAGAACCTGTTTCAACCATCTAGAAATAGTTTGCACTGACACTCTTTTATATGGTTTTTTGTAACTAATGAGCAGCCCTTTCTCAGAGCCTCTGAGCTTCCTTGTTAGCTCAATATATTGGCCTAAGTGTTTGACTACACATAACATTTGGTCAACATGATATGCTTTAAAGATCACCTTGGTTCCAGCCATTCCTGGCCTGCTTTGCTTGATTAAATCATAGACATAAAATGTAATGTTATCTACAGACAATTGCATATAATCTAGACGTAACAATTGTAATGTTTGTAGCCTCTGTGCTGAAACAAGCGCCATTAGCATAACCACTTTAAGTGTTAACCTCTGAAAAGATAGTGACGTAATTGGAGCCCATTGCCGAAGCAGTGTGAGAAATATACTGACATCCCAGATTTCTGTATATCTAGGCTTAGGAGGATTCCTGATAAAAATTCCTCTCATGAAGCGGGATACTAACGGATGAGACCCGATAGGTTGTTGTTCTGAAAAATGCCCTAAATAGGAGGACAAAGCACTCCGAGCACTGTTAATGGCACTATAACTCAAGTGCTCATCAAAATGCAACATAGCAAGGAACTCCAACACATCAGATATGCTTGCAGTATGATAAGATATATCTGATTGTACACAAAACATCTCCCATTTATTTATATGAGACACATATTGTTTCTGAGTGCTATCTCTCCAAGCTGCAGTTATAACTTCCATGGTCCTGTTCAACAATCCAAGGCAGACCAACAAATTAATATGGTCATGTAATGGGTGACTTTCTCCTGTAACTGGATGTACCAACAAACTACTGCAGCTGGGAATCACCATGAATGGCTGAGTCATCATTCTGAGTACTAATGGGAACCATGGTTGTGTTGGCCAGTCTGGAACCACCAAAAAGCCTGTGGCGGAGTTGCGCTCTATTTTGGTGAGGCATTGCCTGATCAGACAAAATGGAGGAAAAGCATAAAAGAATGAATTCTCCCCAATGTAGCGAGAATGCATCCACCGCTACTGCTCCTGGATCCAGCTACCATGAAACATATTTTGGCAACTGGTGATTCAACCTGGATGCAAACAGATCAATATCTGGCAATCCAAATCGAGTGACAATCATTTCAAAAATTTCAGGATTTAACATCCATTCTATATTGTCATTGAACTTTCGTGATCTTTTGTCTGCCACCACATTGTCTCTATCCGGTAGATAGATGGCTGAAACCCAGGTGTTCCTTGAGATACACCAGCGCCACATGAGGTTGGCCAAATTATTACATGATACTGATCTAACTCCTCCCATGTGATTAATATATGCCACAGCTGTGGTGTTATCGATCTGGAGTTGAACACGTAAATCATTAATTGTGGAACAATATGCTTTTAATCCATGAAATGCCCCCAATAACTCTAAATAATTTATCCCGTGTCTGTGAAGAATCAAATCTTCTTGTACACTCCATCTAGCACCACAGCTAGACTCGCTGTCCATAGCTCCCCACCCAAGAGCGCTCACATCGGTCTGTAAAACCACTGAAGGTTCCTGCACCAAATTATTCTTGGTAGTTTGACTAACATTAATAATCCACCATTGCAATTCAGCTAGAGCTGTGGTTGGTAATTGCATAGACCGATCAAAATGGCCTGCATGCTCTTTTAGTGCTTGTTCTCTGGCTCTTTGCAGACTTTGATAATGCAAAGGTCCAAACTCTACTGCAAGAAAAGCTGCTACCAATTTACTAATGACATTAGCTACTTCTCGGATGGAGGGATAAAGTTTTTGTGTGAGACAAGTACAGACATTTGTAATATCCACAGCCTTGGCTGTTGGTAATGTTACTGTCATATCAACTGAATCAATGACAAACCCCAAATACTCAATTTTGTGGGATGGCTGTAACTTGGACTTAGTTGGATGGACCAAAAAACCCAATCTTTCAACCAGCTTCTTGGTTGCTGAAACCGACTCGTCTGCTGACTCTTGAGTGTTGGTGATAATTAAGGTATCATCTAAATAGGCCATTACTATGTGATTGTGGGCCAGCACTGGTTTCAACAATTTTGTAAACAGCCTAGGGGCTGAACTTCCTAATGCAGGTGATCTTCCTAATGCAGTTCACCTCGAAGAATGCATTGCAGAAAAGGGCCAGCATATCTTTCTGGGTTGGCGACATCGGTGTCCCTTGCACTGTTTTGCCGAATGCTGTTATTCCTGCTGCCACCAACTGGAGGACGCGCAGAAAGCAAACTTCTTGTCCTCTCATAGATGCACTCATGAGTGCCCAAATTGCCGGGTTTACGGTGGGCACCCTGACTGAGGTACAATTGACAGGTGTTTTGTATTTTGCTGTGGTTTCTTCCATAATGGTTTGTTGGAGCTGGTGAGACACCAAATAGTTCACATTGGTGGCGATAAATTTGTCCATTGCCTCAGAAGTCCCTTCCGGAATAGCAAAACTGCTTGCTATAACCGGGACACCCGGAGCATGGCTCTTGTGCTCTGGTGTATGCACATGGGCAGAGACACCAGAATCAGGGTCAGTTTTATCCTGCCCTGCTTCTCCCGAGTCATACTCAAGGGAGGCATCCTCCAGTCCTATACAAGGTGCTGGAAGGAAATCCCCTTGCTGATAAGCACCATATTTCTCTTCATAAGGGCCTATTCGAGAAACTGCCTGGGGAATCAACGGGGCCTTTGATCCCTGGCTTATCAGAGTGTGGAACATTTCTTCCATTTGTTGAAGTCTCCCCCACATTCTTTGTCTAGCTGGAGGGGAGTCTTCTTCTTCTTCAGACCCGTCTGATAAAACGGGTCTGATAGACTTACGTTTTGCTTTTCTATGAGTTGCAGTGGCCTCAGTCTCCTGAGTCACTGGAGCAAGTGTAAACTGTTCAGTTGTCAGTATACTGGCAGCCGGTATCGGAACTGGCATTCCCGGTCTAATCTCCCGACCCGATCTGAAATGTGAATCCGCATCCCCGCTGGATCCACGCCTACTCCGAACTCTTCTACCCAAACGCTCCATGCCACCAACTCCTACTGACTCTACGAGCCTCTTTTATGGAGTATAAATACTTCCAGGAACAGGTTAAAACTCACTTACCTGCGAAGTTCCTGCTTACCGCAGGTGGAGCTGCGCTCTCCAGCCTGTCAGTGCTACATGCGCGGACGTAATGATGCGCATGCGCCTAGCGGGGCTTCTTCACGTGGTCACTTACATGACTCCGAAGTAAAATTGAATGAATAACTAGATAATGCATCCTCCGTGGCAAGAGAAGCCAAGACATTTCTCTCCGTAGAGTCAATAGAGGAACGGTGGTTCCAAGTGGAATCAGTGACATCTCACACAGGATGAGTAGTCTGCCCAAGAACAAAAAGGGGTATATTTCTGATATTTCTCATGATTGTAGGAACATGGAGCATGCCAAATCAGGTTAAGATTTGGCTAATCTGATCATGTGTTTGGTTACCCAGTTTGAGATCGATGATTGGCTTTCAGCAATTTAGCTGATTCAGAACATCGATCTTGAAGATGCATACTTTGCCATATCTATACACAAGAGGCACAGATATATTTGGTGTTTGATAACAACGCCAGTGGTGGAAGCTAATGCTGCCCTACTTTGATCAAAGGGCATTGTGTCATCAAGTTTTAGATGACATGCAAAATTTGCAGCTGATAAGATTTAGGGAGTTTATCAGTTGATGCCTCTTACGATATTAAGGATGAGGCAACATGAAACTTAATTGTGCCAACTTTGTCTATTAATTCAGGCCATGGTAACGCAGCTAAAGAAGCTCCTATTTAATCGAAGTCACGAGTGATGGCTGGTGCAACCTTTTTTCTCGAGCATCTTGCTCTCCACAATTGTATGGGAAGTTTGTGAACAAGATATGCGAGTTAAGTTTAAACGGAAATAACAGAGGTTTGTGTAGCTTTCCCTTTGGGCTGAGAGAAGTGATTATGTGATAGCACAATTACACTGCTTGTGCTGTTTTGTCATTCTTTATAATTCCATAAGTGGGACAACAAATAATTGGCTATTCACCCGCTATTCACTAGCGTTACACAAGGTGTTTTTTTATATGACCGCTCCAAAAGCCTACAGTCATCGTAGTGTGCAATGTATATCAGTAAATTATTATGCAGATATTCATCTACTGTATTCCTAATCGGAGCAGTATCTTTAAGTTGATTATGCTTTAAGCAACTGATTTCAGCACAAAGAACACAGTTTTTATTCAATCTCTGGCTCGGTGTCTGGGTCATAACTGACATTAGGGTAGCTTGTTAAGGGAATGATCTCATAAAGCAAAACGGGCATAGTTGCGTACATTTGGAGTTGACAACATACCCAACAGATTGGAGATTGGGGGTGTTATTATGTATACAGGTACACTGAGCTTGCTAGTACCTATGAAATGAAAGATAGTTTCTTCATTGTTATTTAATAATCTCTCAAGAGATTGATGATGGCTCATTAGCAGCCAATAGAATGGAATTTCCCTTTCATCTTACTGCAAGAGGCTTACATAGTGCATGCTCAGAAGTTATAAAATTTGGTTGCACATGTCTGGATATTTGCAGATAGAATTCTGAACAGGGTTGCATGAGTTATTGCCTAACTCAAAGCCAATTGGGGCTATGGTCCAATTAAGAGCAGTTGCCATGTGTGCAAGTTAGCATCATGTTGTTAATAACCCATGTCTTTTTACCATTATGGTTTTATCTGTTTAAGTGTTTCACACACAGATTGGGTTACTGCATGAAACCATATAGCTTTGAAGGCTTCACGTAGTCACTCACATGACTTCGAAATAAAATAGAAAGATTAAACGAGAACTTACTGTTTGAAGTTTGATCTTTATTTTATGAGAAGTAGCAGTGAGGGAATACGTGCCTGCCACTCCCAACCCTGATTCTCATAAAAGATCATCCGGTAACTCTAGTCTCATTAGTCTTTCTATAGTTTATGTTCTGCAACTGGTCTGTGGTTTCATACAATTGATCTGAAGATTGACGCGCATGCGGGCTGGCAGGCTCCACTAACATTTATTTTTCTTTTATTTATTTTCATTCTGAAAATACAAGCCCAGCTATAAACAAAATAGTGTGTCTAGGCATATTAAAAAAATACCACTACTAACAGTTGCATACATTTCATACAATTGTGTCTGCATTGGAATGAGATGATAGAAGTTCATTATTGGCTGCTTAAAGACGTGCTATAGCAGTACAAGGCATATTTATGAAATTAATTTGCTCTATAATGGCCAACAATGGCACGGTGGCACAGCGCCAGAGACCCGGGTTCGATCCCGACTACGGGTGCTGTCGGTACGGAGGATCGAACCCGGATCTCTGGCACTGTAAGCGCTGTGTGGCAGCAACTCTACTGCTGTGCCAGTGTGCCACCCCTTATTTTTTAATACTAAAGGGTTTATTATTTATTACATGACAAAGAAATGATGAAACGAAACAATACACACTGGAAAATAGTTTTTAACATAGATCAAATAGTTTAATAGTTTAAACAATAGTTTTGTCTATGAGGAGTTTACACATTCCCTCTGTGATGCACCACTTTCCTCCTGCATCCAAAAGATGGCCAAGCTTGGCGTTATCTGGCCACTGTCCATGGATACTAGTGGGTAAGTGAGTGGTAGGAGGTAGGGGGTGGGAGGTTGATTAACCAGTGACTACTGATGAATACGGGGAGAATAAAAATGGCATTAATGTAGGAACAGCATTGATGGTCAGTGAGGATCCAAGAGGCCGGTTTGAATGCTGTATCTCTCTATGACATGGAACAGAGAAGATTGCAGCACAGGAACAAACCTTTTCGCCCATAGTCAACATGCCAAATGTGATGCCGTTAAACTAATCACTGCAACCATATCTATCCATTCCCTGCATATCCATGTGCCTATCTAAACTTCTCCTATCTAAAAAGTAATTATGTATCTGCCTCCACCACAACCCAGGGTAGTGCATTCCAGGCACCCACCACTTTCTGTGTAAAAAAAAAACATGGCCAACACACCTCCTTTAAACTTTGCCTCTCTGCTTTAAAGCTACGTAAACCCTTTTCCACTCTGCGATATAGGTCTGACTGGTTATCCTATCTATGGCTTTCATAATTTCATATACTTATATCAGGTCTCCCCACAACATCCAACACTCCTCAGAGAACAATCCAAATTTGTCCAATCGTTTCATATATGTAATACCACCTAATCCAGGCATCATCCTGGTGAACCTCTTCTGCACCCTCTCCAAAGCCTCCACATTCTTCCTGTAATGGGGTGACCAGAACTGCACACAATATGCAAAGTGTGGTCTCACCAATGACCCATAAAGATGGAACATGACTTCAAGTTCCACTCAATATCCTGATTTAAGAAGGCAAGCATACCACATGTGATTTTTTTCACTCTATCTGCATGCTTTGCCACTTTCATGGAGCTGTGGACTTAGATCCATCTATACGACTAGGTTTCAATGGCTAACCTCGTACTTTTAACCCTTGCGTGTATGAGACCTATTTTAAAAATTCAGTCCTCTTTCGCATTTGTAAATATTGACCACAAGCAAAAATCATATCTGATATTTATCTCTCCCAGTTGGCATCAGGGACAAACAATGTGTTAAGTCTGTGAGTACTGTGGGAGTAATAGAAAGGGCATCAGTATCAGGGCCAAGTCAACAACACTTGCACAGGATTCCTGCTGTTGGAACAATGTTTGTAAAGGAATTGGATGAAAATAGATTGGGATCTGACTCGTTAATTTCTAAGAGGCATTTAAATGGTCGTTGCCAAATCTCTGGCTAGTTTGAATGATTACAGAAGGATATGATGAGTTGCAGCACACCACTCCAGAAGGAGAAAAATAAGCAAGTGCCAGTTGAGGATTTGTGTTGAACTATATAAGGAAACTTTGCTTTGGATATAAATATATATATAGACATAGATAATAGGGGGAGGACTAGGCCATTCGGCCCCTAGAGCCAGCACTGCCATTCAATGTGATCATGGCTGATCATCCACAATCAGTACCCCGTTCCTGCCTTATCCCCATACCCCTTGATTTTGCTAGCCCTAAGAACTCTATCTAACTCTCTAACTCTCTTTTGAATGGGAAAGTATTTGTCATGAGGTTTTCCAAATCACAATATGGGACTATGAGAATTTAATTTGCTTCAAAACACACTTTAAGATCTAAGGCTATAAAAGATGCCCCATAAATGCAAGGCTTTCTTTTATAACAGAGTATAACCTCCCATCATGACAATGACAACTCGAACAAAGGTTGACAAACATTCATAGTCACCCATCTTGCATATGTCACACCAGAAAGGTTTAGGAGCCACTGCATTTCAATTATGGCTGATATATCAATGTATAAGCAGTTGTGTAGGTGAGATGGGTTGTGAGCAATAGCTGAGCCAAATCAAACCTCTTTTTCCCATTCTTTTCCTGTGATCCTTGAAATTGAATTGAAATCCTGCTGATTGCAGATATTTGCTCTGTGATTCCCTGATTCCACTTTTTTTTTGCCAATTAGGATCTGAGCATATATGTATATACTTCCAGGAATTAAGCCAGACCTGAATAATGATGCCTGTTTGGTACAGACCTACCTTAAAACTTGATATACCAAATCATACTGAACTTTGCAGCAACTGGAATTAATATAATATGACATTAAACCAATTTTACAGTGCTGGTGTATAACTTGTTAGGTACTACATTGAAAACATTATGAATATAGTCATTACTTCATGAACTAATGCAAACCGTACAATTTAAGAATCAATGCAGAAAGTCCTGAAGAACAAAATATAATTGAAATGTAAGCCGTATTAGGAGTTCAATAAGTTTCCATGTACTATGAACCACATCTTAATTAATTTCATGGTAATAAAAGATTGTTCCTTTTTTGCATTAGTCATACTTTCACACCAGCAAATAACATTTTTTCAAAAGATAATCAGTAAATAATTATCAATCTCAATCCAATTTGATTCTCCATTTTCAATTAATATAATTATGATTAGCTGAGACATGCTAATAGAGTAACTGATTCATTGAGTTATACAGTACGGAAGCAGGTGCTTCAGCCCAACTTGGCTAACGTGACCAAGATGCCCATGCCTTCTCTCCAGGGATGCTGCATCACCCGCTGAGTTACTCCAGCATTTTGCGTCTACCTTCGATTTAAACCAGCATCTGCAGTTCTTTCTCACACATTTTGTTCACTCCACTGCAAAATCTCCTCAAGGTATGTCGACATTAATCCTGCCCATGTCTGGCCCATATACTGCCTTCCTATTTTAGCCACCAAAGTGGATAATCCCATAATTATCCACAATTGAACTGCATCTGCCATGCAACTGCCATGCATCTGCCCGTTTACTCAACCTGTCCAAGTCACCCTGCATCCCAATAGCATCCTCTTCACAGTTCAAACTGCCACCCAGCTTTGTGTCATCTGCAAATTTGCTAATGTTACTTTTAATACCTTCATCTAGATCATTATTGAAAATAGCTGTGGTCCCCGCATTGGGCCTTGCGGTACCCCAATAGTCACTGCCTGCCATTCTTAAAGGTACCTGTCAATTTTATTTCAGAGTCACGTGAGTGACTACGTGAAGACCCCGCCAGCACGCATGCGCGGCATATCGTTGAACGCATTGCGGAAGCGACAGTCGGGAGGAAGCGTTGCTCCTCCAGTGTAAGTTAAAAAGACAACCAGAGGTAAGTACTTACCATTCTGGAAAAGACTCTGTGTGTGTATTTTCACAGCCAAGAAGAACAGCATGGAGTCCCGGAAATCAAGAAGAACAGCGGCAAAAATCGCTGCTGTGGAAACCAGCCAGCAGCGTGCCGAGTCTCCAGAGCTGCAGGTGCTGCCAGCAGCTCCCGACTTCTCGCCGCAACAGACCGCAGGTGCGCCGCGATCCGGCGGCAAAACCACCCGGAAGTCGGACAGGTCCGTAGACTCGGCTGGGTCCGGACCTGAGGACACCCCGTTCGCGGATAGCGATGGCGGGCGTCTTTCCCGCATGGAGCGGATGGAGGAGCAATTGCTCCAGCGTGACCTGCTTATGCAGGGGCAGAGTCACAGTGGGTCTCTTCGCAGACCCATGGCAGGATCCTTTCAAGGACTGCCAAATGTCTCACCCTCTTCGCAGGGGAGCATTGGGGGTCAGAACTGGGCTGACCCTGAAGAAGGAGACATAGCTGAAGACTCACCTGTGTTAGGGGTGCCATAAGAAGAACTATTGGGTATGGTCAACAAATTTGCTATGCCTACCCAAAAAGGTCTGCCATTGCATCCAAAACTGGCTGCCAGTATTAATTACATGGCAACAAACCAGCTGCAGGAACTAGTAATTAACAATACGGCAGAAGAATACCTTTTCACCTGCATGCCTACTTTCAATGACTGGTGTACCATGACACCCAGGTCTCGTTGCATCTCCCCCTTTCCTAATCTGCCACCATTCAGATAATAGTCTACCCTCATGTTTTTGCCACCAAAGTGGATAACCTCACATTTATCCCCATTATACTGCATCTGCCATGCATCTGCCCATTCACTCAGCCTATCCAAATCACCCTGCAGCCTCCTAGCATCCTCCTCACACCTAACTATACCTCCCAGCTTGGTGTCATCTGCAAATTTGGAGATGTTGCATTCAATTCCCTCGTCCAAATTATTAATGTACATTGTAAATAGCTGGGGTCCCAGCATCGAGCCTTGCGGTACCCCACTACTCACTGCCTGCCATTCTGAAACGGACCCATTTACTCCTACTCTTTGCTTCCTGTCTACCAGCCAGTTCCCTATCCACATCAATACTGAACCCCCAATACCGTGTGCTTTAAGTTTGTATACTAATCTCTTATGTGGGACCTTGTCGAAAGCCTTCTGAAATTCCAGATATAACACATCCACTGGCTCTCCCTTATCCACTCTACTAGTTACATCCTCGAAAAATTCCACAAGATTCGTCAGACATGATTTACCTTTCATAAATCCATGCTGACTTTGTCCAATGATTTCACCACTTTCCAAATGCGCTGCTATCCCATCTTTAATAACTGACTCTAGCAGTTTCCCCACCACTGATGTTAGACAAACTGGTCTGTAATTCCCCGCTTTCTCTCTCCCTCCTTTTTTTAAAAGTGGGGTTACATTAGCTATCCTCCAATCCTCAGGAACTACTCCAGAATCTAAGGAGTTTTGAAAAAAAAATCAAAATTTGTTGGGGAGGGTGGGTGTTGTGGAGGGGTGTGTGTGTGGGGGAGGGGTGTGGGAGAAGAAGGGGTGTGTGTGGGGGAAGAAGGGTTGTGTGGGGGAGGGGGTGTGTGTGGGGGAAGGGGGAAGGAGGGTGTGTGTGGGGGGAGGTGGGTTTGTGGGGGAGTGGTGTGTGTGTGGGAGGGGTGTGTGTGGGGGAAGGAGGGTGTGTGTGGCGAGGGGTGTGTGTGACTGAGGGGGTGTATGTGGGGGAGGAGTGGTGTACAGGGGAGGGTGGGGTATGTTGTGGGCGGGTGGGTGTAGGAGGGGGGTTGTGGTGACGGGGAGGTTGTAGGGGGGTTGCAGTGGTTGGGGGGGGGGGGGGTGATGGCGGGGGAGGGCTGTGGTAGCGAGTGGGTGGTTGTGGTTGCCGCAGACGCAGCCCTCACGCTGCTCACTCTGCAGCTTTATTATCCTCGCCGCCGGTGATTGACAGCGGGTGCCGGAAGGGGTGGTTTTTACGATTTTTAAACCTTCATAACTTTTGTAATATTCCACCGATCGGAAGAAAACTTGGCGCATTTGCAGCACGGGGAACGGTAAGGTGGCGAAAAATCGTAGTGCTATCGGGTACCTTTTTTGCGCAAATGTAAAACAATGCAAACAAGATGAGAGTTTTAGTTAAGTAGAGATAGATAGATTCGGGATAATGATTCAAGTGCCAAGATTCAAGAGTGTTTTATTGTCATATGTCCCAGATAGGTCAATGAAATTCTTAATGACCTGTCCCACTTAGGCGACGTTTTAGGTGACTGCAGGAGACTATGCGGTTGCCACATGTTCGTGGGTGGTTGCCGGGGAGTCGCCTTCATGGTCGTGAGTAATTCCCGGATTCTGGGAACTAGTCGAGGCCTCATTATGATCGCCGCAAGTTTTTCAACATGGAGAGTAGCGAGAATTCTCGCGCCGTAGGTGGGTCGCCATGAGGTCCTAGTGGGTTGCCAGGAGGTAGAAGGTTTTCGTAGGTTCTCATAGGTTGTAGCCAGTGCTGACCAGTGAATTTCATTGGCTCATTGGGTGAAAAAAAACGTAAGCAGTAGTTTTCAGAACCAAGAATAACCGACCGGTAATGTTAAATGTCCGCCGAGCTGCACAGCCGTGTATCTCTGGCTTCTTAAAAGTCATCTTCACTCCTTCTCCCCATTCTCCCCCATTCTCCCCCACTCTTTTAAAGGACTTACTGTACACTGCTTTAGCTGTCTTAATTACAGCTGTTCATCGTGGTGTGTGTCTGTGTGACCGGGGCTTTGCACCGTGTGAATTTCACTCAGACAGCGCTCCCCCCGCTTGCCCTGTCCCCCCTGCCTACATAACGGGCTGGTGAAGGAAGCGATGTGTTTGTGTGTGTGTGTTCCACTCTGACAGTCGCCGTTCTAGTTGCCGGTTTTTCAGGCGACTTCTGGCAACTTGACAGTCTGCTGAAAAATCCCCTAAGTGGGACAGGCCCATTACTTGCCGCAGCACAACAGAATATGCAAACATATTACAAAAAGGGATTTAAAAAGTTCACTTTGATTATATACATATGCACACATACTCAATAAATATACAAATATAGTGCAATAATAATAGTCTGCGGTTGTAGTTCAGAGCTTATTTGTTATTGTGTTTAATAGCCTGATGGCTGGAGGGAAGAAGCTGTTCCTGAACGTGGATGTTACAGTTTTCAGGCTTCTTCCCGATGGCAATGGTGAAATGAGTGTGTGGCCGGGATGGTGTGGGTCTATGATGATGTTGGCTGCCTTTTTAAGGTGGCAACTTCGATCGTGTTAAACCCTTAAAAGTTTGGGAAAGTGCAAACACATCGCTTGGATGGCCAATTACATGAATCTACTTCATTCCACTTCAGTTTGGTGTGTCAGACAGCTGAAGTTTGCCCCAGTTGTTCAGTCAGGGCCAGAATAGTGGCACAGCAGGAGAGCAGTAGACCACAGTTCGATCCCGACTACAGGTACTGTCTGTACGGAGTTTTTACATTCTCCCTGTGACCGCGTGGGCTTTCACCGGGTACTCCGGTTTTCCCCCACATTCCAAAGACAAAATGTCCGAAGGTTAAATAGCTTTGGAAAATTAGTAAATTTCCCCTAGCATGTACTGTAGAATAGTGTTAGTGTACAGGGTGATCGGTGGTTGGCGCAGACTCGGTGGGCCGAAGGGCCTGTTTGGACTTTGTATCTCCAAAGCTCCTTGAGTTTCATTTTTCCTAAGTTAACAAAAAAAACCCACTGTTGAAATTGATTTGCATTCAAATGTAATAATTGTGTGATATGGTATGAAAGGCAGGTGGAGCTAAGTTAAAGCAACTGGTGGATCCAGGAAAGGTTCATCCTGTGTGCAAGACGATAGTTGCTGACATTTACTTTTAATGAAATTGATTCTGACCTGGCATGAAAATTGTTGGGAGATGGACATTTATTTTTGGCATCCTCTATGAACAATACAATGCACAGTGACAGGTTTTCCATATTGCAAGAGCATCTGGAGTTGAAACTCAGCTCATGTTTCCACTCATGCAAAGAATAGAGAAAAAGGAAAGTGAGAAGATTGTCTGGAAAACCAAGTTTAAAACCCATAACAGGTGCAGGAGTTCTGCAGTCAGTGCAATTTATCAAACTTCTGTCAGTCATAGTTTTAATAGAAACAACAATAATGACACTTTGTCCATCAGAATACATGATTGGAAATATTATATTACAGCTGCATCATATTATTTTGTACACTTTAACAATGTGACGGCCAGTATGGTTATGCCTTCTTGTTTGGTTTTCTATACCCTCACTCAAGCCACACTGCAGCCCAGTTTAACTGGTGTCTCCTTGCCTATAACTGCATTATTTGAGTAGTTATAGTCATAGTGATACAGTGTGGAACCAGGTCCTTCGACCCAACTTGTTCACACCGGCCAACAATGTCCCAACTACACTCGTCCCACCTGCCCGCGTTTGGACCATATCTCTTCAATCTGTCCTATCCATGTAGTTGTCTAACTGTTTCTTTAATGTTGTGATAGCCCCTGCCTCAACTACCTCCTCCGGCAGCTTGTTCCATACACCCACCACCCTTTGTGTGAAAAAGTTACTCCTCAATAAATCCTTTCCCCGTCACCTTAAACCTATGTCCTCAGGTCCTCAATTCACCTAGTCTGGGCAAGAGATTCTGTGCATCTACCCGATCTATTCCTCTCATGATTTTATACACCTCAATAAGATCACCCCTCATCCTCCTGCGGTCCAAGGAATAGAGACCCAGCCTACTCAACCTCTCCTTATAGCTTAGACCTTCTAGCCCTGGCAACATGCTTGTAAATGTAGTTATTCTTAAATCTATTTAAGGTGGATGCTATTCATACACTCCATCCCACGCAGATTATGAACTCACTTTTTGATTTTATAGTGTGTTATCAATTGCAATGTAGAGCAAAGCTGCTGTATTTGTTCTCCTGATCTCAGGAGCGTTCATACCATTCATAATTTCACACTAATTGAAACTAAGAAATGACATCCAAAATAAATGATCCACCCTTGTTACCGTGGATGAAGTGACAATTATGATTTGCTTTTCTAAAGCTTTTTTCTAGGAGAGGATGTTCCTAATTCCCTCATTCCATGAAAGGCTTGGATAGAGTGGATGTGGACAGGCTGTTTTCACTCGTGGGAGAGTCTATGATCAGAGGCCAAAGCCTCAGAATTAAAGGAAATCAGGAGGAATTTCTTTAGTCAGAAGGTAGTCAACCTGTGGAATTCTTTGCCACACAAGGTTGTGGAGGCCAAGTCAGTAGATCGATGTATTCTTGATTAGTATGGGTATCAGCGATTATGGGGAGAGGGCAGGAGAATAGTAAGATTGAACGAGAACTTACCAGTTCGAAGGTTGATCATTATTTCATGAGGAGTCGCGGTGAGGGATTTCGTGAAGAGCCCGCCGGCGCGCATGCTCGACATTCTTCAAAGTAGCGGTGTGGAATCACAGAAACCAGTAACAGAAATGACTTGGCATAGTAAGATTAAAGAGACTCAAATTACCAGATGAAGGTGAGTGAGGGTTGGGCGTGGAGGGCACGAAATCCCTCACCGCGACTCCTCATGAAATAACGATCAACCTTCGAACTGGTAAGTTCTCGTTCAATCTTACTATTTCATTTCGGAGTCACGTGAGTGACTTCGTGAAGACTTCAAAGCTTCTGTGATTACACGCCCTGGACCACGTCCATGCTGACACACCACTAGCAGGGATGGATGGGAGGAACAAACTTGCTCAAATAGTTCATACTGCAAAACAAGAGCATATTTATTAATAACAAATCAAAACCCCTCATGCGGGGACACCTCCACGTTCTCGACCTGCATTCAGCACGGCTTCCGCGAACTGTAGAGGAGCAGCAACAGGCTTGTTATAAAATCGCTGAAACACAGCTTCATTAGCCCATCCTGCTGTGGCGAGAATATGGTCCATCGGCACCTCCATAATCCTCGCCGCTGACGTCGATGCAGCCCTGGTGGAATGAGACTTGAACACATTAGTGTCGATACCTGACTTACCCAAGACGACTCGGAGCCACCTGGATATCGTCTGGACTGTCACTCGATGATGAGGTCTCTTATGAGTGACAAGCAGGTATCTCTCCATTCCTCTGATGCATGCCGTCACCTTGACATAGTGACGGATATGAGAGGCTAAACACAGCTTACCATCTGCGGGGTATGCCGGGAACTTCAGCTGCAGCCCTGTGCACCCAGGTCTATGCTGCTTTAGTAGCTCATCAATGAAGAAGACTACTTCTGTAGGGGTAGATATCATCCTGTCGACACGTAGTTTATGCAGTGTCTGTACCCTCTGTGCTGAAGTCAGCGCTAGTAACATCACCAGCTTCATGGTGAGTTTGTCCAGCTGGAGCCCTTCCATGGGAGACCACATCCTGAGCAGGTTTAATACGTCCCTGACATCCCAGGTGATATTGTAGCGTGGTGTAGGCGGATTCATAGTGAATATACCCCGCATGAGTCTGGACACTAGCCTGTTGGATCCCACCTCAATCTTGAGGTAGAATGATAGCGCGCTCCTGGCGCTGTTGATGGCACTGTAACTTAAGTGTTCATCGTGGTGCAACCCCGCGAGGAATTCCAGGACGTCAGTTATAGTCACGTCATCGTACGTGATGCGAGAGCGGCTGCAGTAGGCTTCCCACTTCTTAATATGTGAGCGGTATCTTCGCCTTGTTGACTCTCGACACGACGCCCCAATGGTATCCATGGTCCGAGTTGAGAGGCCATATTGGACTAATGGCCTGTTCAAAACCTGCAAGACAACAAATTTAAATAGCCATGGCAGGGATGTGGCTCCCCTGAGACAGGGTGAGTAACCAATTCTGGGCAACCCTTCAAAAGGACCCAAGGCTCACTGAGCATGTCAAAGACCACCGGATACCACGGCTGTGTAGGCCAGTCGGGTATAATAAGGATGCCCTTGGCTGCATCCATCTGAATCTTTCGTAATACCCGACTGATGAGGCAAAACGGGGGGAATGCATAGAAAAACCAATTCCCTCAGTCCAGCGAGAATCCATCTAGCGCTATAGCCCCAGGATCTGGTTCCCACGAGACGTATGTTGGTACCTGATGGTTCAACCGTGATGCAAAAAGGTCAATGTCCGGTTTCCCAAATTTGGCTGTGACTTTGGCAAAAATTTCAGGATGCAACATCCATTCAATATTGTCATTAAAGTTGCGTGACCTGGTGTCCGCCACAGTATTAAGCTCACCCAGCAAATAGGTAGCTGAAATCCAAATGTCTCTTTGAACACACCAGAGCCAAATTGAGTTAGCCAATTTATCACACGAAACTGACCTGGTACCGCCCATATGGTTTAGATATGCCACCGCTGTGGTGTTGTCTATTTGGAGACGGACATGTGCTCCAATAAGCTTGGAACAATAAGCACGAAGTCCGTGGAATGCTGCAAGTATCTCCAAATAGTTTATCCCTTGTGACAACAACATAGCAGCCTAAAGGGTGTCCCATCTGCCCCCGCAACTAGAGCAATTATCTGTAGCCATAAGAGCTCGCATCAGTTTGCAAGTATACCACCGGATTAGCCTCAATAATAGGCTTAAATGAGTTACTAATGTGACACAGCCACCATCGTAACTCATCCTTTGCTTCAGGCGGCAGCTGCATTGGTCGATCATAATGACCAGCGTTCTGTTTTAACGCAGCGATCTTGGCTCTTTGCAAATTCTGATAATGCAAAGGCCCATATCTGGCTGCCGGAAACAATGCGACAAGTTTGCCAATTACTTTAGCTGTATGTTGAATCGATGGTATACTAGCGCAGATTAAACCTTGACACACCTGGGTGACCTCCTCAACCTTATTAGTCGGTATGGTGACCCTCATGCGAACAGAGTCCACCGTAAACCCCAGATAATGTATTACCTGGGAAGGGCAGAACTTTGATTTTTCTGGATGGACAATAAACCCCAGCTGCTGGAATATATTGACAGCAGCTGCAACTCCCTGTTCAGCCAATTCCAGGGTGTGGCCGACAATTAAGATATCATCTAAATAGGCCATTACTATATGGTGTCGTTCTCGTAAATAAGCCATAATTGGTTTCGCCAATTTAGTGAATAATCTAGGGGCTGTGGTAAGCCCGTTTGGCAAAGCCCTATATTGCCAGAGTTGACCCATCCAGATAAATTTCAAAACCTCCTATAGTATTTTTGAATGGATACAGAATAGTATGCATCTTTTAAAACAATGCATGCCATAAAGCAACCATCTCGACCCGAAACGTCGCCTATCTCCTTCGCTCCTTAGATGCTGCTGCACCCGCTGAGTTTCTCCAGCTTTTTGTGTAACCCATGTGAAATTAATGATTTGGCTGTTTCAAAAGTGTCCATTTTGAAATGAGTATATGTTACAAAAGTATTTAAACGAGTCAGGTCAATGATGACTCGACAGCCTCCATCCTTCTTTGGTCTAGTGAATATATTAGAAACAAATGCAACTGGCTCATGAACCGCTTTCTCAATTTTATGACCCTGAATATTTTGTAACACATACTCGTCACCAGTAATATCACCCCATGCTCCCAAAAAGAACCGAAGGCGCCCACCAACATGTGAGGTTAGACAAAGGGAAAAGAGAGAACCAGACCGCCTCACCTCCGTGGTTACCGGCGGTCTTTGACACGTGTGGGTGGACGTGGAGGTGCTGGGTTGGCTTGAGGGCGCGGCGTCCTCATCTTCCACCAGGGTTTCTGCCGGCCCTGTCCTAAAAAAGCCCCCTGCTACTGGGGCTGTTGGTAACGAGGTGGAGCTGGAGGGTAGGTCCTTGTAGAGGTGCTGGCAGAACAAGTGGACGAACAAGCGGAGCTTTCGAGCCCGACGGCGTGGGGGCACTATGAGAGTGCATGAGTCCCACCATCTTGGCTTGTTCGTCAAGCTCTTTGACTCTCTTCGAGAGACCTTCTCCAAAGAGCTGACAGGGCGGCGGCGGCGGCGGTGGTTTGCACAACCCTGCAAACTTAGGGTTGAGCGCCGGGCGGATGCTGCTTTTGCGGAACCCATTGATCTCATGTTAAGTTGCGCATAATAGAGCCAGAGCATCCTCCTGATCCAAATTTAATTCATCCCCATCAACCGACCGCACAAAGGCGGTAATACCAGCCGTGAGGAGCTTCAGGATCCGCTGAAGTTTCAGCTCGTGTTGACGGATAGCCGCACTGATGTTTCCCCATATCGGCGTATTGACCACAGGCACGTTGAGGGAGTTGCAGTTGGATGGAGCCTTGTGACGGCTCATGGCTTGAATGAGAACTTCTTCCTGGAGCTGATGGTTGTTGAGGAAGTCCACTGTGGCTGCCAATTTTGAATTCAGGGGAAGCCCAGACGTGTGTGGGGCCGCGAACTTAGTTGCCACTTCAAGAAGTTCCTCCGCTGGTAAATCTGACGGAGGTGGTATGGGATCAACCAAAACCTCCTCATCCTGCTGCTCCAGGCTAATGGTGGAAGTCGGTGAAAAAGCCCCGTGCCTGTCGCTGCTGGACGCTTGCTGCTGTTGACCTTGAAGCAGGAGCTCCAGCAGCCGCTCCATACGGTCAATACGCCCCTCACCCTGAACACTCGGGTGGTCGGAGTCCTCCGGCTCTGAGAAAATGCCGGGCCCCTATCATCGGCCCGCACCTGATCGAGGCCCACCCGGTGCCGGTAGTCGTCGCTAACAGCCGCCGAAGCGAAACTGCGCGATTCCCGCGCTGGTGTGTTCAACCGCCTCCGTTTAGCGGGAGCTGAAGCCGCTGCCACTAAGGGCACTTGCGGCGTGGTGTCGGCACCAGCCGTAGCATGGATACCTGATGCCCGCGCGGGCTTGCCGGCTGCCCACGTCGTGGACCTTGCCGACGCATGGTCTCGCCTACCCATCCATGGGGGACTCGGCGACCGTGACGAGACCTGACCCAACCGACCCGTCCCGGCGTCGAGAGTTGGGGGGCGTCGACTGGACCTCACAGCCGCCCCGGGTCTCGCCCTGGAACCTGACCGCTCCTCGGCGGCAGGTAATGCCTTAGCCCCGACAGGGTTAGGCTTCCGGGCTCCTGCCCTTCCCTTACTGAGGGAAAAGGGCCGTGCAGCTGCACGTACCCCTCTGCTCGAGGTCGCCAGCAAGCCTGCTGACGACCTGACTGCCATGGCAGGGTCCTCCTGCTCTGGCGGCACACCACACTCCTCCTCGTCGAACTCCTCCGAACTGTGGTGTGCTGGCGGATCCGGACCTGTAAACACAGGGCTTACCGATATTCCCGCCTGTGTCCCGGCCTGCGCTGCAGGTACCGCCGATATCAATGGCTCCGGGACTGCTGACCGGCGACCTCGTCCAGACGTCCTCCGGCCCTTGGAACTCCCATCCATGTCCTTGCTGCAAGAAACAAATCAATACAACAAGGACCACCAACTTAAGGTAGGATACTTACCTCAGTGGTTCCCTTATGAAGGGCTGGCGAGGAGCGCGCTCCACCGCCAGCCGTCGCAGCAACGCGATACGACGATATGTCGAGCATGCGCGCCGGCGGGCTCTTCACGAAGTCACTCACGTGACTCCGAAATGAAATGGGGTTCAGAGGGAGACACATCAGCCATGATTGAATGGCGCAGACCAGGGTCGGCAACCTACAGCCAACAGAATGGATTCGACCCATAACCCGAAATCATCCGGCCCGCAGGCTTTTTTTTTTCAATTTGTTTTCAATACCTGGGAACTGTAGCTAGTCCCGGGGACATGAGCTGGTCTGGGAATTGCATCTAGTCCTGGGGCACACAGGTAACCTGGGCACTATAACCAGTGCCGGGGCAGGCAAGCCGGCCTGGGAACTGCAGCCAGTCCCAGGGCATGCGACGGACCTGGGAACTACAGAAAATTAATTGAAAAGCACGTGAAAAGTTATGCAAAAAACAACACCAAATGTCACACTGTGGCGATAGATGTGGCCCGACATCTGCTCACAGGCATGAGTCCTGGCACCTATGCAGAACAAGGTTGCTGACTCCTGGCACAGACGATGGGTCGAATGGCCTAATTCTGCTCCTATCACTGATGACCTTGTGACAATGCAAAATTATATAGCAATCTCTGATTGTGGATCAAAATTCAAAATACATGACCTCATACAGAAAAGAATACAAGAAATATAAATTGCATTGCATTCTTAGCAATTTCAAGAGTCAAGTGCCTGCAATTGTTCTCTGAACCAGGAAGAGAAACATGAAATTGTTTCTTGTTGCAGCTTAACAGGCCTGTTACTGCAATAAGACAAACATAAATACAATTATCAATAACACTATATATATTATCGGTCATATTAGGAAACCAGGCCATAACAGTGCAATTTTTAACTTTAAATTAATGTTCAATGAGCCATATGTTTTTCCAGTTGTCGGGTCAAGATGAGTCTGAAAAGGGTCTCGACCTGAAACGTCACTCATTCCTTCCCTCCAGAGATGCTGCCTGTCCCTTTGAGTAATGTTAAAATTGTACAAGGCATTGGTGAGACCAATTCTGGAGTATGGTGTACAATTTTGGTTGCCGAATTATAGGAAGGATGTCAACAAAATAGAGAGAGTACAGAGGAGATTTACTAGAATGTTGCCTGGGTTCCAGCAACTAAGTTACAGAGAAAGGTCGAACAAGTTAGGTCTTTATTCTTTGGAGCGCAGAAGGTTAAGGGGGGACTTGATTGAGGTCTTTAAAATGACGAAAGGGATAGACAGAGTTGACGTGGATAAGCTTTTCCCATTGAGGGTAGGGAAGATTCAAACAAGAGGGCATGACATGAGAATTAAGGGACAGAAGTTTAGGGGTAACATGAGGGGGAACTTCTTTACTCAGAGAGTGGTGGCTGTGTGGAATGATCTTCCAGCAGAAGTGGTGGAGGCAGGATCGATTTTAACATTTAAAAGTAAAGTGGATAGGTATATGGACGGGAAGGGAATGGAGGGGTATGGTCTGAGTGCAGGTAGATGGGACTAGGGGAAAATAAATGGTCGGCACAGACTGGAAGGGCCAAGAAGGCCTGTTTCCGTGCTGTAAATTGTTATATGGTTATATGGTTACTCAAGCATTGTGTGCCTATATCAGGTTCTTGAACACAACACAAAACTAATCTCAACTGTGAATTATGGATTGCTTTTGGCCACAGCAAGAACTTCTGTTTTTTTTGCACTAATGTTAGGTATTAATTCATTGATTTTTTTTGTTCTTATATCATCAATGTGTATTGCATTCACAGGACTGTTGTGCAGCTGCCATAACAATTTTCATTATTCTGCTGTCGGTATATATGAGAAATAAATACTTTTGGCTCTTCGTATTGTTTTGTTACCATCAAGATTTCAAGGTTTCAAAGTTTCAAGGTCAGTTTATTGTCATTTGTACCAGTTAAGATACAGTGAACTTTGAGTGACCATACAGCCATACAGAGTGAAAAGCAACAAGACACACACCCACATAAAATAAAAATTTACATAAATATCCACCAAATTGGATTCCACATTCCTCACTGTGATGGAAGGAAATAAAGTTCAATCTTCTTCCTCTTTGTTCTCTGGTGGTCGGGGCAGTCGAAACATCTGCAGTCAGGGCGATCAAAGCCCCCACAGCCAATTACCAAAGCCCTCATGGGGGTGATCGAAACTCCCGCGTCGGGGCGGTTGAAACTCTCTCCGGAGCATGGAGCTCCGGAGCCGGCCTCTTCTTCCCAGAGACTGCGGGCTTCATGATGTTAAAGTCCACAGTCCCCGCGGTTGGAGCTTCGATCCCCGGCAAAGAGATCACAAGCTGCACGATGTTAAAGTACCGCAGATTCCTGTGGCTTGGAGTGCCAGGTCCATCTCTAGGAAAGGCCGTCAACTCCATGATGTTAGGCCACAGTGGGGACGGAGATACGATACAGATTACCAGCGAATCATCTGAAATCTTCTGCCACTTAAATCACGAGGAAATCTGTTCATCTGTTACCAACAATAAGTTGTGCTGATATAGCACTCTCAATGAACATGGCATTTAGAATGGCCCCTGTAGCAATAGGAAACAGACAGGAGTAGGTAACATGTTGCCAGAGAAGGCTGCTAACATGAATAGCACATTAATTGGAAACACTGCTCTGACATTTAGGGGTGACTAGCTGCAACAACAGTGAGAAGCAGTTACAAGACTGTTTCTTACCATGGATGTTAAAACTGAGATGCAACATATTTGCAATCGTGTCAATGATTCAGGGCAGTCAAGGTTATAGATGAACATGATTTTTGTGAAGTTACATCCAGCTTAATAATCATAATACCTATAGGTGCAAGGGGTTAATGAATAAGCCTTGATTAAATCAGAGGTATTATATTCTCAGAATATTCAGCTGGTCACCAGAAATGTAGACTCAATGCCCAAATCAATTTTCCAAAATTTTGAGATTCAGAAATTTTGAGACAATCATCTCTAATATCCTTAGCGGCCGAGGGACCTTCCCTTCAAGAAATGCTTAGGAGGCCACATAGTTGAGGGTAGAATTGCTTCCTTTCAGCTCCAGAAACCCGGGATCAATGGTGAGCACAGGTGCTCTCTGTATGGAGTTTGTAAATTCTCCCTGTAATTGCATGGATTTTCTCTGGGTGCTACGTTTTCATGCCAAATCCCAAAGACATGCAGGTTTGCAGGTTAATTAGTTAATGGAAATTGTTCCTAATGTGTAGAATAGAACTAGTGTATTGGTGACTGTGGTCGGCATAGAATTGGTGGGGCGAAGGGCCTGTTTTCACAATGTATCTCTAAACTGAACTAAACTAAATTAAACTAAATGGTTCCTCAGTGACCAAAGAAACCCATTTAATATTCACTCTAACTTTTGCACCACACATAAACAGAGCCAAAGAAAGATATTTGGAAACCCAGAAATATGGATTATCTATACTATTACTAAAAGTCTCATCTTGACCACTTCCTGCCTATGTTGTAAATACATTTTAGATAAAATGCTACCCTATATCGCTATGAATTTTTCGCCATCTTATTTACTGTACCCCACTCCTCCAACTGCCCCAAGTTCTTTTTCAGATCGGTGAAATAATAAAAAAGTTATGAATGTTTAAAAAATTGTAAGATCGTAAATTGGACTTCTCACCTGTCATTCACCATGATGAAGGTAATGCCCCTTCCGGGCGGCCAGGAGAATAAAGCCCTGGAAGCCAGATGTGAGTCAGTCCTCCAGACTGTGAGTACGAGTTGAGTCCAGAACTGTGAGTCTACGCCGCGAGTGAACCGAACTGTGAGTCTGCACTGTGCTTGAAATTAATTGTTAACCTGCTCTGTGCTAGATATGAATTGTTGGTCTGCACCATGCTTGAACTGAATTGCTGTGAACTTGAAAAAACGCTTTTTCTCACAGAGAATTGTGTCTGTGGAATTCTCTGCCTCAGAGGGCAGTGGAGGCCGGTTCTCTGGATACTTTCAAGAGAGAGCTGGATAGGGCTCTTAAAGATAGCGGAGTCAGGAGATATGGGGAGAAGGCAGGAAGAGAGTACTGACTGTGGATGATCAGCCATGATCACATTGAATGGTGGTGCTGGCTCTAAGGGCCGAATGGCCTACACCTGCACCTATTGTCTATTGTCTATCGTCTATTGTTGGTCTGCACCATGCTTGAACTGAATTGTTGGCCTGCACCGTGTTTGGACTAAATTGTTGGTCTGCACCGTGATTGAACTGAATTATTGGTCTGCACTGTGCTTGATTGAACTGCATTGTTGGCCTGCACTGTGTCTGTTTAAACTGCATTGTTGGTCTGCACTGTGCTTGATTTAACTGAATTGTTGGTCTACACTGTGCTTAATTAAACTGAATTGTTGGTCCGCACTGTGCTTGATTGAACTGAATTTTTGGTTTGTACTGTGCTTGATTGAACTGAATAGTCGGTCTGCACTGTGCTTGATTGAACTGAATAATCCCGCTCACTCCGGAAGTCACGCTCACTCTGGAAGTCCCGCTCGGTGGAGAGGTCGCGTTCAATCCAGAAGTGCCGCTCACTGCGGATGTGCCGCTCAATCCAGAGGCCGCACTCAGCCATGTGAGTTGATTCAAGAGAGTTTTACTGTCATGTATATGTTGTGTGTGAGTGTGTCTGTGAGTGTGCGTGTGTGAGTAATGGATGGTGTGAGTGATGAAGAGTGTGAGTGATGGAGGGTGTGATGGTGTGTGTGAGTGTGTGTGAGTGTGTGAGTGTGATGGTGTGTGTGTGTGTGTGTGTGATGGAGGGTGTGTGAGTGTGAGTGTGTGTGATGGAGTGCGTGCCCCAAACAGGGGGGTGGCCTCTGTGAGAGAGAAAGGGGGGAGGGATGAGAGAATCAATTTTGGACATATTTCATCTTTTTTTCCTGCAGGTCACAGCCATGAAGGGGGAAAGTCTATTCTGGATCTCACAGGGAGGGATGCAATGAAGGGAGAAAAATACTGTGGTGAAGTGAATGAGTACATACAGGGGGAGGGGAGAGGGACAATTTTTGACATGTTTCCTCTTTTTATTTTCTACAAACAATGAAGGAGGTTAAAGAACCTTGATAGTGGGCTGGCAGGTCACTCACCCGTGGCTGGCACCAGCCCACCAGCCATGAGTTAGTGAACTGCCAGCCCATCAGTCGCGAGTGAGTGAACTGCCAACCCACCAGCCACTAGTGATTGAACTGCCAGCCCGCCAGCCGCGAGTCAACTACCAGCCCACCAGCCATGAGTCAACTGCCAGCCCACCAGGCCTGAGTGACTGAGCTGCCAACCCACCAGACCTGAGTGACTGAGCTGCCAGCCCACCAGGCCTGAGTGACTGAGCTGCCAACCCACCAGACCTGAGTGACAGAGCTGCCAGCCCACCAGGCCTGAGTGACTGAGCTGCCAGCCCACCAGGCCTGAGTGACTGAGCTGCCAGCCCAACAGGCCAAGAATCCATTTGGCCCACAATGTCCATAGTAGCCCTCTGGAAACCAGTCCCTATGGCCTACAACACCCATACTAGGGCTCCAGAAAGACCCCGCCCCTCACTGGCCACCGATAGTGGAATTGATAGAGAGGTGGAATATTGCACTGGGGGATCAGCCATCCCATGTGAACATGGGACCCAATGGGTCCCACTTAGTCTAGTTATCGCTAAAACTATGCCATTAGTAACCTATGGCAAGTATTAAGCATCACCGCAGATGATTGACAAATTTACAGTACACATTATACCCAATATTTGCATATAAATTAGCCCAACATGGGAAAGGCACAGATGTGAAGTAAACTAATAAAGATGGTTGAAGCAGCTTTTTGTCTATGGGATGCATTCTGCTGAATGCGTAAATTAGATCTTTAATGAATCATATTACCCTTGGCCAACAATGGATCTTGCCCATTGTGTTTGTTGACAATATTTCAGCATTCTACATGATTGATCAATTGTGACTTGTGAGGGCCATGAAATAAGCATACACACAATTACAAGTATATTCCCACCAGAAGGAAAGAATAAAGGTTGAAACAAAACTGCCCTGTATTGATGGCATCAATGCATTCCTCGCTTTGTTTCTTGACTTGTATAACTCTTACTCAAATTATAAAAATGTCTCTCAAGAACATTTTTTGTCAAACAGCATTTTGTAAATCCAAAACCATGATGCACAATGGACAAATTTCAATGGGCTGGGAGTGCTGTCCCATTCCTTACAGTCAACAACAGATTGGTAAATTGGAGGAAGGTACTCTAAAGATGCATTTGGAATTCAAATGTATCATTCAAACAAATACCTGTATCTCTGGTGCACACCATTTAACATTGACCACTTATCCTCATGGAAGGGTTAAGTAGGTTGAGTATCTTCATTATTTCAATAACAGAGGATTGAGTTCTTCATCCTCAGCACTGATTGAGTTGGATTTGATGTGGCCTGGAGTATCTTTGAATAATTTGCGACTGCAATGGAAAGCATCAGGCATCACTGCCTAGAGAGGACAGAAAGCTCTGGAGTAACCTCAGCAGAACAGGAAGCATCCCTGAAGAACAGACTGAAGATCGGTCTCAATTAATAACAGGGCTGATCTTAGGAGGTGCGGGACCCAATTGGGAACAATTTTGATGAGCCCCTGGTTCCCAGCCAAGGTCTGTCAGCCCAGATATTTATTATATATTATGAAATTGTGCACTAAGATGCTATGGATTATGCACTGCCTGAATCTGCTCCTGTTTGACTGTCAGTGCCTCCACTGGCTTCCAACCTTTACCGTAGCAGCTAATTACCAATAAACTGCATTATGTGATTTGTCACAATGCCCTTGGAGGCAGCGACTGATTGGACAGGAGGAGACCTATTTGTTGATGGACGGACATTTTATGGCAAGCTCATTGGTGATTGGGCGCAACCCCCGTAGCGACAAATAATCAGGCCGCCAAATAATCAGGCACAAAAAAATTGACAAATAGGAAAACAAAAATCACTGGTCGGTGCGAACTCAGTGGACTATCTGGCTGTAGCTCCAAACTAAACAGTATAACATGCAGGTACATTCAATTAAAATTAAACGCAGTGATTATTTCACATGATTTGTCACTGTGTAAAGCACAACTTCTGTTTAACACATTTGGTCTGCCGTGAGCATTTTTCTCTCCCAAAACAGTTCATATCTAGCAATACGATCAAGGAACCAGACAGCAGTTAGACGCAGCAATGCGCTTAACAAGCGATTGATAAGATTTGATGGAGCACACTGAGCTTTTTTGCACTAGTAATGGGGTTAAGTTATTGAATTTAGTTGTTTCTCACACATTCTCATACAATCTATGAGTATTGTGTTTACACGCCTGTTATGCTGCTGCAAATAAGAATTTCATTGTTCTGTTGTGGGTGAACATGACAATTATACATTCTTGACTCGACTCTTCACTCATGCATTTGTGCAATAGAAAACGGGTAACCATAGCACACTGCACCAAGTTAAAAAGAGTCAGCAGTTAGTTAGGAAGTGAGTATTCACCTCCAAAGAGCAACCTTTTGTTAGATGGCTTCACTAAATGGTGTGACTCAATATCCCTCCAGCAGTTTGTTTTTTTTTTGCTCAAGATCTGCAGCATCTGCAGTCACTTGCGATTTAATACAATGTTCCACTGCGATCTAACTAATGGATGGCCCATGCTGAAGCACACGCAGCATTGAAATGCTAATACGACAATTAGCACGAATATTGAACAATACAGTAACACATAGCTCAGAGGACACTGGGGTTTAATTTTACAAATGCCCATTTTCACGAAGCAAGTCACTTTTGGCAACAATACCAGTTTTGAAGAAGGCAGACTTTGCATTGACCACTTGAAAATAAATCAGTGGTTAACTGGCAATGTAAATATGATGGTGTGCCTGCCCCCAAAGCAGCAGGCACCGTGGGAGGAAGGTGGGGGAAAGGCAAATGAATGTGGACGGACAGAGGGTGAAACAAAAAGATAAAGAGCTGGTTTCAGTCCAGCAGCAGTACAAAACTTGAAACAGCCAGTCACGGGGTGAAGAGGCTGAAGTGCTTCAGGCTGCTGTTGGACTGAAACCAGCTCTTTATCTTTTTGTATCACAGAATCACTTCAAGCCCGGTCTCTTCATTATAAGTGCAACATGAACAGTGATGGAAATGGGTTTTAGGAACTAGGGGTACGCTGAAGTCCGTGAGGCTGAGGTCGGGAAGGAAGGGGGGGGGGGGGGGGGGGTAGACGCTATAAGCCCCCCCCTGAAATTGAAGATAGACATAAAGCTAGAGTAACTCAGCAGGACAGGCTGTGCAGCGACTCTGGAGAGAAGACCCTTCTTCAGACTGAACTGAACTCTCGTCGGTGAGAGTGCTTGTGATTGTCTGCAGAAGGGTATCAACCAGAAATGCAACCCTCTCCCCAGAGCCCATGCCCGTCCCGCTGAGCCACTTTCAACTTCAGAGCCAAACAAAAAACACAGAGTGCTGGATGAACTCAGCGGGCCTCACCCGCTGAGTTTCTCCAGCATTTTTGTCTACCGCAAAACGTCAATGGTTCCGGGAATGCCGCGGCGACAGGGTGAGAGAGGCAGTGAGAGAGCTAGAGAGAGACAAGATGGGGAGAGCGAGAGAGAGAGAATGAGTGGGAGGGAGAGAGAGAGAGGGAAAGACAGAGAGACACAACATGGGTTGATAGGTGGATGACTAACCTGCACACCAAGAAGAAGCTCCTTCTCGCGGTCCGGACCCCTCAATCATGATGGTGAGTTTTAAGAAATTCTCAATGTGTCATCAATGCATCGATCTACATTCCTCAGTAAATGTAATTGTGTTTTGAACAAGTATTAATGACGCCGCGTGAATTTTATTCAAAGGATTAATACTTGTCAGTAATACTTATTCAAAACATAATTACATTTACTGACGAATGTGGATTGATGCATTGATGACACATTGTATAACTACTTGTTAACTACTGGCTTTTATCAAGTGCTAACAGTAGTAGTTAACAAATTGTTGGTGTCTGATGGCCGTGCAGCAGTTGTTATCCATGTTCATTTAAAAACAAAATCCAGATGGAGAATGAGTTTTTTAAAAATCTTTATTTAACAAAGCGAATTTGTATTTTCATATGAAATATGGAACATTAGTGCGCCCCCCCTTATACGCGGGGCCCAATTGGGAGCAATCAGCCCAAGCGGCTTAAGGCCAGCCCTGATCAGAAACCATGTTCTCCAGAGATGAAGCTTGGCCTGCTGAGTTACACAAGCACTTAGTGTCCTTTTGTGTATTAATCAGCACCAGATGTTCCGTGTTTCTACACGCATCACTGCCCGATGCAGTGAAGATGCTTGGAGTGAGCAACAGCCAATTTATTTTCGAGAACACCTTTCAGAAAGATTTGATCCATTAATCCATTAGATTTCCTCAGATGGTGGTAAAATGTCCAGCATGATGTAACTACCAGGTTTAGCTTCTTTCTGACAGCTTCTGATGATTTATGGTTACAGATTATGTTTCACAACTTGATTGGGGGATTCAATGCTATTCCCTTCACCTGGTTTGGCTTCTGACATTGGAGATTTTTGTTCCTTTTATGCCTTATAGTCTCTGAAATGTTTGGGCAAATGCTAGGCATCAAAAGCACCTAAATCTAGTACTTTCATTGCTTTGAAACGTAAAAGATACAAGGAATGAGGTCTCTAATGAGGTAGGTAGGAGGTCAGGACTTCATTCTAGCTGATGAGAGGAACATACCAGGAACATTATCACTTCCAAAGGTCACTATGTTATAAACCTGAGTTGGACATTGTTGCTATTGCTTCACTGTCATGGAGTTAAAATTAGTTTTAGTTTAGTTTGTTCTTGTCATATGTACTGAGATACAATGAAAAGCTTTAGTTTGTATGCTGTGCAGTCAAAGAAAATAAAATGCATGAAGGTAGACTCAAAATGCTGGAGTAACAGAGCAGGACAGGGAGCATCTCATTTTTGATTATATGCATGTGTATAACCAAGCTGTCCACTGTTCACAGGTAAAAGATAAAGGGGACTACATTTAGTGCAAGATATAACATTGAAGTCTAATAAAGTCTGATTAAAGATAGTTCAAAGGTCTCCAATGAGGTAGGTAGGAGGGCAGGACCATACAGTTGCCTACTAACCGCTGGGAAGAAATTGTTCCTGAAACTGAGGTACGTGTTTTCAAACTTCTGTACCTTTTGCCTGATGGAAGAGGGGAGAAGAGGGAGTGGCCGGGTTATGCTGGCGGCCTTGCCAATGCAGCGTGAAGTAGAGATGGAGTCAATGGAAGGAACACTGGTTTGTATGATGGTCTGGGATATGTCCACAAATGTCTAAATCATTCAGACTGCTACATTTCAAGAAGGTGAACTATCTTTTATAAATGCAGCTAGGATTAAGGATTAGCTATTGGCCTTACCTGAAGAATGAAATATGTGAACAGAAACACATTCTTGTAGGACGAAGGTCCTGTTTCCAAGCTGTGTGAATGTATGATCTATTCTAACTAGCCATTTTCTCGATCCGCATGTTAACTATCATTTCCAGGCTGTAGAATTTGATACAACGACAGATAGACTGTTCATCACTATAACATTAACAGGAATCGACTTGGTTTTTCATAGTGGAATGCACAATGTCCAGTTGTATTGCAAACATTACGTTTTTAAAATGTTGCTATATTGAATGTACAATTTCTCTCACGTAAATTAAAAAAAACCTAGGAGACATTATTACGATCAATTGGCCATTACCTTACTCCAGGGACAAACAAATAAAGAAAATGAAAATAAGTTAAAAGATTTCTCTCCATAGCTTATGTAATTGTCATGAAAATAGGAGAATGATTTCTTAGGTAATGAAAGAACAAATTTCAGATTCATCCAAAAATATGCGGCAGCATTAATTCCATTTGCTAAGGTTACAATCTCAACAACAGTAAAAGGAAATAGTCAATTCTTAAAATAATTGATCCCTGACCTCCCAAGGAAATAATAAAATCTTCTTAAAACCCACATTTCAAACACCCAGTCAGGAGGAATTAAACACTTTTGTAAACTTTTATAAACTTGCACTTTAATGATTGAAGCAACTCAAGGGAGGTCAGAGCTTAGCGATTAAGGGAGATATAAAATAAACTGCATCATTACTGTTGGAAGAATTGACATATGGACCAAAAAGATTATTAAGGTAATATATTTTCAACAGATAATCACATTTACCAGGGTGAGATAATGGAAGTTATTTCCAATTAACATTAAAATACTTTCGACATATGAGAAAAAAATCATTCATCAAAATGTTTACTGCCTACAAATAAAATCAATTATGCTCTATATCAGAAATCCTAATCACATTAAGGAATATGAAATGTTGATTTCAAATATAATGGATGTTGATCTGAGGTCAAATTGTTACCAAGCTCCTTGAAATTGTTCATTGGGACATGGAATTTTACTTTGGAGTCACGTGAGTGACTACGTGAAGAACCCCGTACAGTCGCACGTGCATCATTACGTCAGACGCTTTCGTGCGGGTGGCCGGTGGAGCAGCATAGCTCCTCCAACGGTAAGTCTAAACTTCAGGTGAGTGCTATTCCTTACCTGTTCTAGGTCTCCTGCAGGAACCTCCAAGGTTTTTGTGGGATGTTCACGATGGCTGACGAGGGAACCAGCCTAGGGCTTTGCAGAAAACCCAGGCCCGACCGCAGAAGCGGAGAGCTGGGACATTTCCTTGGGATGTCGGGTTTCGCGATCGGAGTCACTGATAATGCGGTCAGTGACTCCACACGTTGGGTTCCCGGGGAGTGGAAACCCAAGAATAGGTGGTTCCAGACCGCAGTAGTCCCTAGGGTATGGGGCTAAACTGAACTGAACGGTCAGCCTGGGTTCCCGGGGAGGGGAAACCCAAGAATATGCAGTTCCCAGACCCAGGAGATGGGGTTAAGATTCACCTAAACGGTTAGCCCGGGTGCCGGGAGGGTTACCGTGGGTATGTATATATATATTATATCGATTCCCGGGGAGGGGAAATTCAGCTATGCGGTTCCCAAACCGCAGTAATCTCCAGGATATGGGGACAACTGACAAAAATTGTCAGTACAATACAGAAAAATGTTGGGAGGCTTCCCCTCTGGGAATGAATCTAGAGACACACCTACAGCAGGAGTTGGGTCAGCGCATGTTAATGTGAGAGCCCGCGTCAGCAGTCAAGTTTATGGCAGTGTCAGCCTATTGGAGAGGCTGTGCCAGCAGCACCTTTGCTCAGGGCTGCTCATGGGGAAGCCAAGCTATGGCAGGCTAGCCTATTGCAGAGGCGGTGCCAGCAGTACCTTTGCTCAGGACTGCTCCAGGGGAATGCCAAGTTACGGCAGGCTAGCCTATTGGAGAGGTTATGCCAGCAGCACTTTTGCTCAGGGCTGCTTAATGAGAACGCCAAATCTATGGCAAATACTGGCCTATGGGAAATGCCGCACCAGCAGCACTTTTGTTCAGGGCTGCTTCATGGGTGCCAGCAGTACCATGATCATGGCTGCTTCATGGGAATAGGCTACTTAGCATGATATTCTATTTACAGTGATCATGGGGGATGAGGAGGCACTGCTAGGTTAAAGCAATATAACAGAATGATGACAAAAAAAGCATTCAAAGAGAACTATTCACAGTTCAAAAACACTGGTTATGTATGTGCAAAATCCACTGTTAAGTCTCAAACTATATTTGAGAAATTGGGCTTCTGTATCCAGTTAGATTAAGTTCCTATCAAATAGACTTGTAGGACTGGGATTCAATTGGGATTAAGCTATTCAATTGGCCATTGACGCCAGCCTGGGCAACAGACTGCAATCAATAGACTCCTGTAACAGTTTTGTTGTTGTAAAACAGCTTTCTAGTCATTAGACCAATTGGTAATAGTATAGATGCGATTCAGCTGTGCAAGTAGGACAACTGTTATCTTGTTAAATGGTTAACTATGAAGTGCCATGTAGGGTATTGTTAACACACCTTGTTATCACAAACTGAAATGAATAAAGTCACAATGATGGGCAAACATTATTCATTACTGCTCCAGTAGTTGTTAGGTAAATCTTTCATTATATTGCAAAATGGTGCTAATGGCCCTAAATGGGAAATTGCGTCAGCAGCGCTTTGTCGCAGGCCTGCTTAATGTCTCCCTCATGTAGGAGGAGAGCATGTTGGGTCAGTATTAAGTCTGACGCTGGGGCCATGACAAAGTTGACGTATTGCTGAAGCCGCGCCAGCAGCACCTTGTAACAGGGCTTTATGGTTCCCTCATGTAAGAGGAGAGCATGCAGGATTGGTATAGTCTAATGCTGAGTCTGAGGGTATAGCTGTAAAGCATGCCCATGGGATGTAGGGCACGTGCCAGAGGTCTATGCCTGGCAGAAAATTTGCCATCCCAAACACATATGCAGTAAACACCGCTCTCAGGGGGACATTAGAGCTGGCCGCTGAATCTTCTATTCAGGGAAGACCTTTCCATAGGTGAAACCTGGATGATGAAGCAGAAGCTATTGGAACGAGCAAGGCTTCATAGTTTCGGCGACAACGCACCCCACGTCTTCATCGGCAGTAAGCGGTTCACTGAAGTTGGTGGCAGCATGAAAGCTGGCCAGAGGTTCCACGCACTGTACCTGTGCTACTCTACAATTAAGGGCCACTTACAACTTGGTAAGGTGTACACTTAGTTATACATTACAAATGATTGAGACATTATCAGCTACTTTGAGGGGTCTAACCATGTAAAATGAACAATACTAGCATTCCAAGCAGGTTGGAATTGGGCAGGTTCAGTATAGGGGCCAAGATTGTCTTGCAAGACTGGCTCGGAAATCGGGCCACAGTTGCTGTTTACGGCAGACACAAAATTGCAAATATCATCTTGAGTTTGGAGGTGGAGCAGACTTGCATGACTTACCATTTTTTCTGTTATTGGTATCAACTATCTATAGACCCTACGGGCATTGTATGGGTTAAAGAGTGAATGGGCAAATATGCATATTATCATGCTCAGTGTTCAGGTTGATACATTATGATGATGGCATATGTTAGTCATGAGGGTGCAATCAGTTAAAGACCCCTGGAATGTTCACATAATCGTGTTTGCCACAGGAGAATCATCAAGTATAGGTTAATGGCAACACAGAATTGATGTTGAATCACACTGTATTATGAAATTCTGATTAAATGGAACACCTAATATATATATATATATATATATATATATATATATATATATATATATATATATATATATATGTTGTTTTCATGCTTATTCACTGGTTGCAAAATATGTGGCATAACAGTGGCAAAAGATACATTCTCGCTACAAGGAGAAGGAAGGTTTTTATGGCTCCCTCCATTTTGCTTCATCAATTGAGGCTTCAAATAAAGTCATTAAGAGGCCGCTTTACGTTCCTATTGTGTGATTGTCTTATGCAAATTGATTCCCGATTTGTCAGGAATAATAATATAACCTTATTTGGTTATTTTAAATGTAATTTTGCTGGTTCAGCCTGAGGCTTGGGAAATCGGCCGTTGCATGATAAACTCAAATTATGTTCTGCAGGTTTAATAAACTGCCCTAAGGTTTGGGTTGTTACATCTATCCTTCTATGTGTTCAAAATGCTTGGATAGCACTGAAACGCAGAACTTTTCTTTTCCAGGAGATGAAAGAGTTTGTTTATGCTCATGTTACATTAAAAACTGTATAAATTGCTAATGTTTGGAGTTCATGTTAAATGATTTTTTGTTAATTATTGAGTTGTATGGCCATTAATTGTGTCAATGTGCTCTCTCATTGAGTTGGCTGTAGCAAACAAGACCCGCTCTGTCGGGTTCACACCGGATATCAAGTTGTAGGATATCTTCAACATAAGGTCTCCCTGGACCAGTACAATGCCATATACGATGTCGGCATTTGTGAACACTATTTCATCAGGAGGCTCCAGCTATATTCTGATTCCAGATCCCATTCCACCAGGACTGCTACAACATCAGCAGCAAGGGTATTTACGTTCCACTGGGCCACATCCTTACGGCTGCAACATGGTCCAACGAATGAATCTCCAAACATTTATAATAACCCATTGCTGAACCAGGGGTATTTGTTAACTCTATTTATGTTCTGGTTATATTTTCCATCTGCGTGAGAGATGGAAATATTATTGTTTCATTTAAACAGCATCAGCATGTTTTACATCTATGTCATGACTGTATGCAATATGAATGTTTTTCCTTCATTTGTCAATGAAGCAGCTGTGGTTGTGTGTACTCATTTCACACGGCATGAAATCACAGAGCTTTGAAATCTTCACATAGTGACTCGCGTGACTCCGAAATAAAATAGTAAGATTAAACGAGAACTTACCAGTTTGATCTTTATTTTATGAGGCGTTACGATGAGGGATTACGTGCCCTCCACTCCTAACCCCCATAAATATCATCTGGTATTTCTAGTCTTTTGTTCTTACTATTATACTTCGGTCACTATTACCTGTGATTTCACACCGTTACTTTGAAGATTAACGCACGTGCGGCTGTAGCGGGTTCTTCACGTTATCCCTCAAGATCAAACTTCAAACTGGTAAATTCTCATTTAATCTTACTATTTTAGACAACTGGAATAAACATTTAAATACTTTTTCAAGAGATGTGGAATGGTGTAAATCCCCATGGTTAATAAAATTTAAATGGGGTACTTATGAGGACAGCAATTTGAAATAATTTACCAGGGTAAAATGGAAAAATGCAGATTGCATATGTTTAAAGATAACCACATTTGAGATGAGGGGAACCAACAGAGCAGATGTGAAAATATTAAAATTAACTACTGTTGTATCCGGAAATGAAAATAAAAAATGTTTAAATTATGTAAGTGGCAAATGGGATATTAAAAGTATTGGAATTACAAGTTGGATCCACATGCACTGTTTTATGTATACCTTGCACGTACAAATCACAATGGATATTTCAATGCAATAAGTGAGTTCGGTATTACAAATCCACATGCCCAGGTCAAGGGTCATTTGGGATAAACATTCTCGCCAGCTGAGGTACTGTGTGTTTACGGACCCGCGTCTTAAGGGCCTGTCCTACAAGCATGCAACTCTATGCAATTAGCGCGACCCAACGTGGTCGCTTGAGCCGTCCGGCGTCGCGGGGCCAGTCCCACTTCAATCGCCGGAATTGTGCGGAGTTCGTCCCGAGTTTGTCCCGACACCACGCGGGGCTCCGAAATACTGACTATGTTCAAAAATTCCGCGCGGCAACGGCTTGTCGGCTCGCAGTCGCCTTGACGCATTACACACCGCCTCGACATCGTGCCTCTGTGAACCTATCTGTAGGTGCCTCCGTGACTCTCTATGTGTGTGGCTCCGTGGCCCTCTGTGTGTGTGCCTCTGTGACCCTCTCTGTGTGCCCCTCTCTGCCTGGCGAACTTACCTTAAACTTCGCACCAAGTTCGCCTCACTTTGCGCCGTGTTGCACCACTTACCCGACCTCCGCGCGGCCCCTGCTGCCGGTTTGGTTGCGCTTGCCGCATGCAGGCGCATGCTGATGGGAACGGCCCTGTACAGGGATCACCCGACCTCCGCCCGGCCCCTGCTTCTAGTTTGATCTCGTTCATCGCATGGCGTCAGATGCTGGTAGGACAGGCCCTTTAGTTTCAATGAGATTTATCAGTAAATTTATCCCTCAAAAGTTTAAATTGGATTTGAATAGGCTGGTTAAACTTTCGACTGGATTGGCTTAAATAAAGATGCCGTCGCTTTAACCTCTGGGGTTGGTTCCAGTCTGTCAGGGCGCACAGTTCGGAGCCAGGTCCGGGTGATGGGGCAGTGATAATTGTGTGAATTTGCAGCTATTTGAACCACAGCCAAACTAGAGGCTTCAGTCAGGAGTGGGTCGCAGCTCCTCAGCTGACGGGACCTGTTCTCGCTCTCTTTGAAGGAAGCGCCGCCCGCCCCAGCGAGTGGGCAAACGTGGAACCAACCCATAATATGAGTGGGAGCATTTTCTCAGTCTGATTTTGTCGACAGTTGGGGTGGGGGATCTGGGAGAGAGAGCCGGCGATGTCGCACAGATGGAACAGTTTAATAACAACCCATTAAAATCCACCATTCGGCCACTCGGCAACCTGGGCTGATCTGATCTGAGAGCCCTCTCGCTAGCTCACTGTGTGCTCGATCCTAACGCACAACCTCCACAAAACCTTTGGGCTTTGGGTAACACCTGCACCAAGAGCCTCTGCTAACAAGGGCTGGCGAACTGTGCTGGTCAACGTGCACTGGGCGAGGTGGCTGGGGAAAAGCACTTCAACCACCGCAAATGTGGAACAGCGCAGACCCTCCACTCAATCTATCCAATACTAAAGGGCAGGCATTTCACAGCTAAATGTCTTATATCAGATTGGCGGCTCCTTCACAGGGCCAGCCCTGTACTCAGTTTTCCTTGGAGATGAATCTTTGCCTTGGCGGTACATTCACACCGCCTGTCCTTAAACATCAGCCCGCATCACACTGATACAGTCGCTGCCTGCATCAGATTAAATATATTTTTATACATTAATTATGAATAAAGATAATAAAATGTTTCAAACACAAGTAATATTTGGTTATTCCAGTAGCAAACACATTAAGATTTAATGAAAATAATAAATTCTTTAACTTTTTGACTTATCTCATAATTGCAGATTAATGAACTGAACTAGAAGTGGTTCTTGGTTCTTCTGGAACTGTGTGAGTAGTGTGTGAATAGCAGAACAAGAAAGGAAGCTATTGAGTTTACATAATTCTAGATTAATTCCTTGGTAGAATAGTTAACAATTTATACATAGTTTAAACAGCGCTGTTTTCACTTTTATTTTAATCCCGAATGACCTTTGACTAATTCCATGATTCCTTGCAATTGCCCTGTTCTCATTCTAGGGGATTTTAATGGTTGCGGGCTAAATCAGACACTCGCAACTTACCAACAGTATGTTACATGCGCCACCAGGGGTGACAGAACAATGGACCTCTGTTATGGGAATGTAAAGATGCATCTAAAGCCTACAAACAACCACCTCTTAGTACTGCAGACCATAATTTTGTTCATCTGATCCCTGCCTAACGCACAAAACTTCAGAGAGAGGGTGTGGCTAAGAAGCTGGTGAAAAAGTGGGATGATAATGTGGTTGAGACGCTACAGAGCTGCTTTGGCTGTACAGACTGGGAGGTGTTTACCCAAGGGAACAGTCTTGAGGAAGCCACTGATGTGGTTACTCACTATATCACTTTTTGCGAGGAAATGATTGTCCACACAAAACTGTAAAGGTATTCTCTAACAATAAGCCCTGGATTACAAAAGCTCTGCAATTAACTCTGAATGAAAATAAAATTGCATTCAACTCGGGAAACAGAATTGAGTCCAAACGTATTCAAAATAGATTAAACAAAGAAATAAAAGCAGCAAAGAGAGGGTACAAGGAGAAAGTTGAGAAACTTTCAGGAAGGTAAAGCAAGGAATGCCTGGCGAGGCGTTAAAACACTGGCTGGCCTCCCCAACAATAACTCGGATTCATCAAATACCTGGTCAGAAGACTCTGTCAACATGGCGAAGAGCCTTAATCAATTCTACTGCAGGTTTGACCAGTTTGCCTACTCACAGGGAGGGAGGAGCTAATAGCTGAGCTCACTCCAATGTTACCTATCCAAGTAAACCTGGAGCTGTGACAGGGGGAGGTTGAACTCATGCTGAGGAGGATGAAACTGAACAAAGCACCAGGACCTGACCAGATCTGTGGCCGGTTGCTGAAGGCCTGCTGCAGCCAGCTGCCTGTCATCACTTCAACCGCTCCCTGTCACAACATTCAATCCCGTCACTCTGGAAATCCTCAACCATCTGTCCTGTAGCCAACAAGATCAATCCCACCTGTGACAATGACTACCGGCCTGTGACATTGACATCTCTGGTCATGAAAGGCTTTGAAAGGCTTATTCTTTCCCAGCTTCAGGAGGAGGTCAGTATGCATGCTGACCCATTTCAGTTTGTATACAAACGGCACAGGGGTGTGGATGACGCTGTACTAACGCTGCTGCATGGCGCCTATACCCATCTTGAGAAGCCCAAATCATTCATTAGACTGGTCTTTGTGGACTTCTCTAGCGCCTTTAACTCTGTGCAACTTCACCTGATGGGACAAAAACTGCTCCAGATGGATGTCAACCCGCACCTGATCCTCTGGATCCTCTCATTCTTGACAGATAGACACCAGAGGGTCCGAGTCTGAGAAGATTACGGAGAGTTCGACTGTCAAGGAGGACTCGCTCTAACTTCTACAGGTGTACAGTAGAGAGCTTGCTGACTGGTTGCATCGTGGCTTGGTTCGGCAACTTGAGCGCCCTGGAGAGGAAAAGACTACAAAAAGTAGTAAAAACTGCCCAGTCCATCATCGGCTCTGAACTTCCTTCCATCGTGGGGATTTATCACAGTTGCTGCCTCAAAAAGGCTGGCAGCATCATCAAGGACCCACACCATCCTGGCCACACACTCATCTCCCTGCTACCTTAGGGTAGAAGGTACAGGAGCCTGAAGACTGCAACAACCCGGTTTAGGAATAGCTACTTCCCCACAGCCATCAGGCTATTAAACCTGGCTCGGAACTCTGAACAATAATATCCAGCCATCTGTTATTTGCACTTTATTAATTTATTAAGTCATGGGTGTATTTATGTATAGAATTGTAGTCAATGCCTTCCATGTCCTGTTGTGCTATGCAAAGAAAGATTTTCATAGTCCTGTCAGGAACACATGACAATAAACTCTTTTGACTTGACTTTGACTTGACTTGACTGCATGGCGCCTATACCCATCTTCAGAAGCCCAAATCATTCATTAGACTGGTCTTTGTGGACTTTTCTAGCGCCTTTAACTCCGTGCAACTTCACCTGATGGGACAAAAACTGCTCCAGATGGACAACCCGCACCTGATCCTCTGGATCGTCTCATTCTTGACAGACAGACACCAGCGGGTCCGAGTCAACGGTCACCTCAGTTCATCCACAAGAGCCCCACAAGGCTCTGTAATCTCACCGGTTCTGAACACACTATACACAAACGGCTGCAGGAGCACTAACCCAGTATAACATACATTCAATACTCTGATGACACTGTGATCATGGACACCACCAACTCACAGGGACAGCTGCAGTCTGAGATGGACATTTTTGCAGAGTGGTGTAGACGGAACTGACTTGACCTCAATTCCTCCAAAACAAAGGAGTTTGTTGTTGACTTCCGTAAAGGTCCTTCCATCATCCCCACTCTGTCAGTCAACAACCAGCCAATAGAAAGGGTCGAGTCCTACAGACACTTTGGGACAATAATAGTAAGATTAAACGAGAACTTACCAGTTCGAAGGTTGATCTTTATTTTATGAGGAGTTGCGATGAGGGATTTCGTGAAGACCCCGCCAACACGCATGCGCGGCATCCTTCAAAGCAGCGGTGTGGAATCACAGACTCGACGAAAAGTAAGGATATTAAGATTAAACTGCGAACTAACCAGCTGAACATAATGATCGAGGGTTGGGAGCGGAGGGCACGAAATCCCTCATCGCAACTCCTCATAAAATAAAGATCAACCTTCGAACTGGTAAGTTCTCGTTTAATCTTACTATTTTACTTCGGAGTCACGTGAGTGACTTCGTGAAGACTTCAAAGCTCTGTGATTACACGCCCTGGACAACGCCCATGCTACCACACTGCCGCAATCCTGATGGAGGAAGTTTGTTAAAGCAATCCAGACTGGACGATCTGAAAATAATTAACATTTATTAAACACAAATCATAAACAAACCCCCTGACTGGGGACAAATGATATTAGGGAGCAGCCCTGAGTACTGCATCCGCATATGTTGCAGGTCCGGCCAATGGCTTATGGTAGAACCGTTGAAAGGTTGACTCACTGGCCCATCCTGCCGTAGCGAGGACGTGATCCATGGGCACCTCCATGGCCCTCGCTGTTGATGTGGATGCAGCCCTGGTGGAATGAGATTTAAACAAGTTAGTGTCAATACCCGCTGCATCCAACACTTCCCTGAGCCACCTGGAGATCGTCTGCACTGTCACCCGGCGATGTGGTTTTTTGTGGCTTATAAGCAGTCCTTGTTCCGAATTCCTGATCGACCGGGTCAACTCAATGTAGCAACGGAGATGGGTGACTGTGCAGAGTGTGGCATCAGAGGGGTACGCCTGGAATTCCAACTGCAGCCCCAAAGATCCGGGTCGATGCTGCTTCAGCAGGTCTGCAACGTAAAACGTTATTTTCCCAGGGGTAGAGAGCATATTGTCAATGCGCAACTTTTGAAGCGCCTGTACCCGCTGAGCAGACGTGAGCGCCATCAACATGACCACCTTCAGGGTGAGCTGGTGAAGAGGTAACCCCGCCATGGGGGACCATGATCTTAACAGGGACAGGACCACTCCTGCATCCCAGACAACGTTATATCTGGGCCGTGGAGGGTTTGTGTTAAATACACCCCTCATAAACTTCGACACCAGATTGTTGGTCCCCACTCCTACCGGAAGGTACGAGGACAGCGCACTCCTGGCGCTATTGATGGTACTATAGCTGAGCCCTTCATCATAGTGGAGGCCCGCCAGGAATTCCAGGACGTCAGGTATTGTGGCAGAATCATAGGTAACACTCTTCCTTAAACAGAATAGTTCCCATTTCCTGATCTGGGTCAGGTACTGCCGCCTTGTAGATGCTCTGCATGATGCAGCGATTAAATCCATGGCCCTCGGTGAGATCCCCGTGTTCAGCAAAGGCCTTTTCAGAACCTGCAGACCAACAGGTTTAAATAGGCGTGGCACGGATGCGGCTCGCCAGTGACGGGATTAGTAACCAATTGTGGGTTGTTTCCTATTCGCACCCACGGGCGCTTCAGCATCTGAGAGACCACCGGGTACCATGGTTGTGTCGGCCAGTCGGGTATTACCAGAATGCCTGATGCAGAGTCTAATTTAATCTTCTGTAATACCCGACTGATGAGGCAGAATGGGGGAAAAGCGTAGCAACACCATTTCCCCCAGTGGAGCGAAAAAGCATCCAAAGCCACTGCCCCAGGATCTGGTTCCCACGATACATATGTTGGTATCTGATGGTTCAGTCTAGACGCAAATAGGTCAATATCTGGCATACCAAATTCTGTCACAATTTCAGCAAACACAAGGGGATTCAGCATCCACTCAATGTTATCATTAAAAACTCGTGACCTGGTGTCCGCCACCGTATTGAGTATCCCCGGAAGGTACGTTGCTGATATCCAAATACCCCTTTTGATGCACCAGAGCCAAATTGTATTTGCCAAATCATTACAAGATACTGACCTGATACCACCCATATGATTTATATAGGCTACCACCGTGGTGTTATCAATTTGAAGGCGGACATGTGCATGACGCAAATTACTGCAATATGCCCGCAGTCCATGAAAGACCCCCAGCATTTCCAAATAATTAATGCCTTGCACTTGGAGAAGCGTGAACTCATGAGCGTCCCATCTGCCACCACAGCTGGTTACAGTGTCAGTTGCCCCCCAGCCTTGTGCACTCGCATCAGTTTGCAACAGAACCGTGGGATTCGGGAGAATGATGGGTTTGGAACTTACTCCAATATTATGAACCCACCATTCCAGCTCAGTTTGCTCCCCTATGCCTAAGCGCATAGGTCTGTCAAAATGTCCGGTATTCAATTTTAACGCCAGAATTTTACTTTTTTGTAAGTTTTGGTAATGCAACGGACCATAATTTACGGCCGGGAATGTGGCAACCAGCTTGCCAATTACCTTAGCAACCTGCCGAATGGTTGGCCTGTTGTTGTCAAGTAAACTGATGCATGCTTGTTGAACGTCCACCACTTTGTCAACTGGGACCGTGATTTCCATCTGGTTAGTGTCTATAGTGAACCCCAAATAGTCCATGACCTGCGAAGGGTTGAGCTTGGATTTGTCTGGATGGATTACAAACCCCATTCTTTGAAACAAAGATATAGCGGCCGAGACTGCCAACTGGGCGTGCTCTAGGGTTTTCCCTGCTATGAAAATGTCATCTAAATATGCCATTATAATATGGTTTTGTTTCCTGAGATGTGCCAATAAAGGTTTGACAATTTTAGTAAATAGTCTCGGCGCTGTTGTAATCCCATTAGGCAAAGCCATATATTGCCATAATTGATCTTCCCAGACAAATTTCAAGAACCTTCGATGTTGTTTAGCAATAGGGACTGTATAGTACGCATCCTTCAGGTCAATGCAAGCCATAAAGTACCCATGACTAACCAACTGCTTGGCCGTCTCAAACGTCTCCATCTTAAAATGGGTATATTGTACGAAAGCATTCAACTGGGTTAAGTCGATGATAATCCGACAGCCTCCATCCTTCTTAACCCTAGTAAAGATGTTGGAAACAAACTCCAATGGCTCGTGCATCGTTTTTTGTATCACCCCTTTCTTTTCTAATCGTAGTATTTCAACATGAGCCCGCTCCTTCTCTGACTGAGAGAGTGCAAATCTGCGACTAGGCTCATGTTGCGAAGGGGGATCTCTGCCATTAATAAACTCTATCTCATAACCCTGAATGCTTTGTAAAATAAAAGGATCCGTAGTTAGGGTATCCCAAGCAGACCGGAAACCCCGAAGCCGTCCCCCCACCGGTGAGGTTACTAAAGCTACGTTGTGGACGGACCCAAGCCCCCTTACCTCCAAGGTTAGCGCCGGGGTCTGGACTGTGGTGTCTTCGCTCCTCGTGTGGCGTGGCCCTGTTGCCGCATCTTCCAAGCTGGCTTGGGCTGGCCTTGGAATAAAAAAGGCCTCTGCTGTTGGGCCCCCGCCGAGGAATATGTTTGTGAATGTGTTCTGGGGCCTTGGTCCACCGATGTGTGGGGCCTGAACGAGGAACGTGGCTGCTGCCTGGTGTAACCGGGAGTTTTGGATGAATAAGACTGTCTCATCATCCCCACAGTCTTGGCTTCCTCGTCCAGTTCCTTTACACGTTTAGGCAGGTCTTCCCCAAACAACTGCCTTGGTGGTGGTGGTGCGGTGGAGGTGCTGCATAATCCCGCAAATTTGGGATTCAAATTTGGCCGGATGGAGCTCTTCCTGAAACAGTTTATCTCAAACTGTGTGGTGCACAGAAGTGCTAGCGCATCCTGCTGCTCCTCGGACACATTCGTGGCATCCAGCGACCGAGCAAAAGCCGTGATACCTGCTGTCAGCAGCTTTAAGATTTTCTGGAGCTTGCCCTCCTTGACCCTTGTGTTCGCCGACATGTTCCCCCATATTGCTGCATTCACTTTCGGTACGTTGAGGGAGTTACAGTTTGCTGGTGCCTTATACTTCCCCACTGTTTCCGAGAGCACGGTATCCTGGAGCTGGTGCGTAGTCAGGAAATCGATTGACGCCGCTATTTTGGGATGTAGTGGTCCTCCTGCCGCCGCAGGTGACCCAAATTTCGATACCGCCTCCAACATTTCCTGTGGGTTCTGGACCTCTTCTCCCTCCTCAGGCTCACCCATACTTCCTTGCTGGCTCTCAAGCGACGGGGAGATAGAAGGTGGCGGCTGCATGTAGCTCCCAGACCTCTGGGATTCCCGTTCCTGACGCTCCAGGTCCCGTTGATATAGCACCTCCACCATATGCTCCAACCGGCCGATACGACCGTCACCGCTGTACGCGGGCCACTGGTCGTCTTCCCCAGCCTCTCCAGAGGAACCGGGGCTTCCAGCAGTTGTCAACACCCCCACGGAATGTACTGCCGGGAAGTCGCCAGCTCCCACTCCAGCGGGGCTGTGCGACTCCCACACGGACACACCGCTGGTCCGCCGTCGTTTGGACAGCAGCGGCGCCTCTGTCTGATGGGAGGGAAGAGGGCTAGAGTCAGTACTTGCACCAGAAACTGGACTCTCTGATGTCCGTGCGGGCTTACCACCACAGCGTTCCACATATAAACGGGACTGTGGCGGCGCATGGTCTGCTTTACCCGCCTCAGCAGGGGCGCTGGACCGTACTTTGCTGCCACCGGCCCGCACTACGGCAGCCTGTTCCGGTGGTGTGCCGGTACATCCTGCCCCCACAGGGATCCTCGGCACGCCAGCATTGCCACTGGTCTGCTTCCTTGCAGGTTTCCCCAGTGGCTTGTCCCTGCCTGCCGTACCGACAAGGCTGGACTTTAGCGAGGCTTCCCCCCTGTTCTGCCCGCGAGGGACCTTTAAAGGGGGGGATGCACTCGCGGACACGCTTGCTCCAAGAGCCCCACGTGCCTTACCTCCAGCCCTGGTCTTGGGCACTGGAGTTCTAGAGTCAGGGTCTCCCAGCCCCTGCTCCTGCGCGGACACCCTCTTCTTGGCCAGAGGGGTTGTGCCGGGTCTGGTCAGCTGCTCAGAGCTCCCCGACTGCCGCGACTTTTTCCTCGGTGGTGTCTCAGCTGCTCCCGATGTAGCGGGCAGCTCCGAGGACTTCACTCGCTGAACGCGACTCCCACTCCTTCCTCCTTCCATGGTTCTGAAAAAAAACACACAGACCACACAAAACGGTAAACCAGCTCAAGGTTAACTTACCTGCAGCTGCTTACCTTTTTGAAGAAGCCGGTTGAGGGAGCGCACTCCCCCCCCCAGCTGCCGTGAGCAAATGCGCGCGACGATATGCCGCGCATGCGTGTTGGCGGGGTCTTCACGAAGTCACTCACGTGACTCCGAAGTAAAATTGATCACAAACTCACCTTCCAACTAAACAGTGAAACTATCTTTTCTAAGTGTCAGCAGCGCCTCTGTTTCCTGAGGAAACTCCGTAGACTTCAGGTTCACCAGTCAGTTTCTTGAATCAGTAATAACCTTCAATATGTCAGCCTGGTTTCTGTCACTAACCAACATCCATCGCAACCCACTCAACAAAATCATATCAACGAGCAGTAAAATAGTCGGACTGGAGCAGGAACCACTGATCAGTATTTACAATAGTAGGACTTAACTAAAAGGAACACAAATAGCCTCAGACACCACTCACTCACTCACTGCACGGCCAATACAGTCTTCTACCCTCAGGCCAGAGATATAGGTCACTTACATTCAGGACTAAGATAGCCATGTTGAGTTCTGTGCCCACATCCATTAGACTCATGAATAGTTGATCTATTTATTTATTCATTTATTTATACATACATTTTTAACATTCTATTAATGTGTTTATTGCCTATTCTTCATGTATTGTGTTTTGCAAGGTTTACCTAGTGACCACTGTTGGACTTATGGTATGCGATGTGTGTGGTACATTGTGTTGTGTTGCTGGATATATGAACTGTACACGCACTGATGTTCTGCACAAATGAAGTTCCTAACAGGTAAATTAAGTTCATTGAATTGAATTGTTTATCGGGATACCAAACTCGCTTATAGCAGCTATCTCTGTTGAAAACCCTGCCTCTGTGAAATTTGGCTCATCACCTGTAGTAGACATTTGGCTGAGCACAGCTGGTACAAGGAACAAATATACATAATGCTCACCTCTGCTTAACTAACAGAAATTGGAGCAATATGTGCAATCTTCAATCTTTGTTTTGAATAAGCTCTCCAGGACGCATGAGGATAGGAATTCTACAGGGCCAGTGAAATGTTGTTACATAGAAACATAGAAACATAGAAAATAGGTGCATGAGGACGCCATTCGGCCCTTCGAGCCAGCACCGCCATTCATTGTGATCATGGCTGATCGTCCGCTATCAATAACCCGTGCCTGCCTTCTGCCCATATCCCTTGACTCCACTAGCCCCTAGAGCTCTATCTAACTCTCTCTTAAATCCATCCAGTGATTTGGCCTCCACTGCCCTCTGTGGCAGGGAATTCCATAAATTCACAACTCTCTGGGTGAAAAAGTTTTTTTCTCACCTCGGTCTTAAATGACCTCCCCTTTATTCTAAGGCTGTGGCCCCTGGTTCTGGACTCGCCCAACATAGGGAACATTTTTCCTGCATCTAGCTTGTCCAGTCCTTTTATAATTTAATATGTTCCTATAAGATCAAATGTTGTCTATACCTCCTTGACATTTCCATACACTGCATATTCGCATATCATTGTTAGGTTTCATAGTGCTTATTGCAGCCATGCATTGTAGAAATACATATGGCAATCTGTTCAGAGGATGGAACCGATGTCTCATATTGACACAAGACCACTCATGGCGTGAACTTAATCTGTGTCAACAATTACAAGGAAGCTATTTGACTCGACTCATTCCCTTCGCCCCAGAATTTTCCATTAGTTGTGTAGTAGCTTTTTTTGTTCCAGTACTGTGGATGCCATGGGGAGAGACACATACAACTCGTGTAGATTCCTCATGGCGAAGGTGCAGCAGCTGTATCTCTGTAGTCAGCTGCCAGTGGAAATCATGGATTTCACATTAAAAGTCAGCAAGCAAGTGAAAGTGAAAGCAAGCAAGAACTTGTAACACATGCACTTGTTCCCAATGTCAGCCCCTGTACAGATATTAGTGCTAATTGTAGCAATCAATTAGTGTGTCCAAAATAATGAATGCCAGTTTCTGAGTGAAGGATAGACACAAAAAGCTGAAGTAACTAAGCGGGTCAGGCAGCATCTCTGGAGAGAAGGAATGGGTGATATTTCGGGTCGAGACCCTTCGTCAGACTGGTTAGGGATAAGGGAAACGAGAGGTATAGACGGTGATGTAGAGGGATAAAGAACAATGAATGAAAGATATGCAAAAAAGTAACGGTGATAAACAGGCCTTTGTAAGTTATAGTGAAGGATGTGAAATGGGTGGCACAGTGGTGCAGCGGTAGAGTTGCTGCCTCACAGCCCCAAAGTCAGGTTCAATCCTGACTACGGGTGGCATCTGTACGGAGTTTCTACGTTCTCTCTGTGACCGCGTGGGCTTTCTCTGGGTGCTCCAGTTTCCTCCCACATTCCAAAGATGTGCCGGTTTAAAGGTTAATTGGCTTTTGTAAAGTGTCCCTTGTGTGTAGGATAGAACAAGTGTACGGGCAATTGCTAGTCGGCGTGGACTGAATGGGCTAAAGGGCCTGTTTCAAGGTCGTATCTTTAAGGTAAACTAAACTACTTTAGCTGCAAATTTGACAAGGTGTTACTCACTCATGGTGGTAGACAGTATGTTGTTCACATTAGTGGGGCAAACAGCTAACCTGTTCCATAATGTTTAAAGCATTATGTTTAATTTAGAGATACCGCGTAGCAACAGGCCCTTCAGCCCACATTGACTATCAACCACCCATTCACACTAGTTCTATGTTATTCCATACAGTAGTGGCAATTTACAGAAGCCAATTAAGTCTCAAACCCGGAATTTGTGAGGAAGCCGTGACACCCAGAGGAATCTTACATGGGAGATCAATAGACAACAGACAATAGGTACAGGAGATGTCCAGATTGGTACAAACTCCACAAAGACAACACACAGGATTGAACAAAGGTCTCTGGCCCTGTAAGGCAGCAGCCCTACTGCTGCACCACTATGCCCCGCAACAAATTATATTGGAAAATTATACATATGTTCCCGTTAAACGCTGATGTCTGTTTGAAATTTGTTTGGAGCTCTCTGATACTGTCTGATTATTCATGTCTGCAAGGGTTCAATGAAAGCAAAGTGGTAATTAGTCACTGATGTGCAAGAAATGTGATCCTGATGTTCAAGGAGTGGAAACATGAATTGCGCAAGAATAAATGACCAATCCAAATGGGGCAGATAAAATAAAGCACAGCACATGACAATGGAGACAAGGAATTGCAGATGCTGGAATCTTGTGTAAAACGCAGTGCTGGGATAACACAGTGGGTCATCTCTGGAGGACATAGATAGATGATGTTTCAGACTGGGATCCTTCTTTGGATTGATCTTGTCACAGGATAAGCCTTGTCTCAAACAAGAGATTACTGTGATTCAAACAAGCATGAAGATCAGGTAGCTGGCAGATAAAGGATAACATCTGGCCTTACCTAAGACTATTTTCCAGCTGTAATTTTGTAGTACAACCTATTTATATCTAACTCTGTTGAGATTAAACACTTGTAAATGTTCAAATGTTATTCAAGGAAAGCAAATGGAAAACTAAAATTTCGCTAAGGGTCTTTTATTTCAAGAACAGAAATCGTGATGGAGGAAAAAGTCAGATCTTGCTCTTTCAATCCATGAATCTAGAATTATCACCAAAGTCTCCCACCTGCATCCAGATATAGAAAGACTATCTTACTGACATGAAGTATTTTGGACCCTAGTACTTGAGGGTAATTGTCTTAGAACAACAAGATCTTTAATAGCTCACTGTGGAGGCTTTGCCGCTAAAATGATCCAAAAGCATTGACATCCGCCATTTACCCCATCAACAGTATTAGGACAGCCTTCACGGTCAGATCAAGATCCCTGCAGCTACAATGACTGTCAAGATGGCGACAAACTGGCGACTCTGTACACTGTGTTAAAGAAGGAACTGCAGATGCTGGAAAATCGAGGGTACACAAAATGCTGGAGAAACTCAGCGGGTGCAGCAGCATCTATGGAGCGATGGAGATAGGCAACGTTTTGGGCCGAAACCCTTCTTCAGACTGTCTCGGTGTACTACCGTGATACACTTGTACTGTATCTGAGATACTTATCTAAGATGTATCTAAGTTATGTACAGTGTTAAATGTACTGAACTGTATACAAAAATGAATCTTACTGTACCTGGGTACATTATGACAAATAAACTGCCATATCATGTTAGCTCTTTAAATATCTCTGATTAAATTTTAAATAAACAGTCATTTAAAAAAAACACAGAAACTGAAAACATCTGAAGCATTACATTATAAGTGAAATTACTTTAGAAAAGCGAGACTTAATTTTGAACCTAGAAACAGAGAACTGAGAAACTCCCACTGAGGTCAATGGAGGTCTCTGATCCTGCACCGGATGTCGTCTGATGCAGGACTGAAGAGATGATTGTGAGGTGTAAATTAAGGGGAAAAATCTGCAGAAGACCGAACCTTAATACTGGGCTCTCTGTGAAATCCTTCAGTAGTATGAACTGCTAATGTTATAAACTTGCCAGTAGGTCCACGTCTATCATTTAGAACAAATAACATGAACAGTGAGGATATAAAATGAGATATATGTAGGCCGATGAACAAAAAGCTGTTCATAGCTCTAGAGACAGATGAGTTCTGACTTAAGTCTTAACGTTCCTTAAAACTTCAGGTGGACAGCTGACATGGAACATGCATTTTGGTGAAAACCTCCCACCACCACCACTAACTTTGACATTTATTTGATTAGCAATATGTCTGGGGCCTTTGTTGACCCTTTGCAGACTCCAGTAATGAATTTTACCACAGGGCGCAATAACAGTTTTCAAAGGTCTTTTATTGTCACGTGTACCAATTAAAATACAGTGATATTCGTTTTGCCATATAGCCATTCTGAAAAAAGCAACAAGACACACAACTACATAAAAGTTAACATAAACATCCCCCGCATAAAACAAGCTAAAGAACACTAAAACATACATTTAACACATACTAAAAAAGCAACAAAGAAGGAAGGGATACACAGACTGTTGGCGAGGCAGCCATTGCTGGCGCCACCCGGTGGAGGTAAAGTAGTTTATTGGAGAAATACATGGCAACTTATCTCTTTGTTCTCAAACTATTAAACTTTGTTCTCAAACTATTTTATCACAGAAAGATTGAAGTCATTGAAAGATCATTGTATCACACAAAGATTGAAGAATAACATAAGGCCAGGGACATGTTGTTGAATGATGTTGCCAGGGCTGGAGGGCCTGAGCTATAGTTTGAGCAGGCTGGGACTCTATTCCTTGAAGTGCAGGAGGATGAGGGGTGATCTTATTGAGGTGTATAAAATCATGAGAGGAATAGATCGGGTAGATGCACAGAGTCTCTTACCCAGAGTAGGCGAATCAAGGTCCAGGGGACATAGGTTTATGGTGAAGGGGGAAAGATTTAATAGGAATCTGAGGGGTAACTTTTCACACAAAGGGTGGTGGGTGTATGGAGCAAGCTGCCAGAGGAGGTAGTTGAGGTAGGGACTATCCCAACGTTTAAGAAACAGTTGGACAGGTACATGGATAGGACAGGTTTGGAGGGATATGGATCAAACGTGGGCAGGTGGGACTAGTGTAGTTGGGACATGTTGGCCGGTGTGGGCAAGTTGAGCCGATGGGCCTATTTCCACACTGTATCACGATGACTCTATGAATGAAATATGACAATGTATGAGCAGAGGAGAAAGAAGCAAAAAGAAGACTCTGGGACTCCACATGTCATTCAATACGATAACAGCAGGACTTCACTTTGACATCCAGCAATATCCCTTTAAACACTATCTTGAACATCCTCAGTGAATGAGCCTCCACAGCCCATTCAGATAGAGAATTGCAAAGATTTATGTCAGACTTTGAGCCCCTCATTCCAGATATCCCAGCCAGGGCTAACATTTATCACACATTTACCCTGTCAAAATTTTGAAGAGCGATGTAGGAAGGGATGCTGGTTTTAAACCGAAGATAGACACAATGGGCTTTATCGTCAATACTTTTTTTGATATCTTTCATTCATTGTTCTATATCTCACTACATCATCATCTCTATCTCAATAGACAATAGGCGCAGGAGTAGGCCATTCGGCCCTTCGTGCCAGCACCACCATTCAATGTGATCATGGTTGATCATCCACAATCAGTACCCCGTTCCTGCCTTCTTCTCATATCCCCTGACTCCACTATCTTTAAGAGCCCTATCTAACTCACTCTTGAAAGCATCCAGAGAACCGGCCTCCACCGCCCTCTAAGGCAGAGAATTCCAGACTCACAACTCTCTGTGTGAAAAAGTATTTCCTCATCTCCGTTCTAAATGGCTTACCCCTTATTCATAATCTGTGGCCCCTGGTTCTGGACTCCCCTAACATCTGGAACATGTTTCCTGCCTCGAGCGTGTCCAAACCCTCATTTCCCTTTCCTGTGACTTTCACTCGAAGAAGGGTCTCGACCCGAAACGTTACCCATTCTTTCTCCCCACCTGATGGGTTACTCCAGCACTTTGTATTTTGCTCAAAATTGCAGCACCTGCAGTTTCCTGCGTCTCTCGTGATCACCTCTTGTTCTTCTAACCACAGGAGAGTACAAGCAAAGTCTGCTTCATCTCCCTTCACCCAATAAATCTGCTTTCGCAGGTAATTAACCTGGTAAACAGAACATTCAGCTCAAACAAACAGTATAGTGATTTACAATCCTCCACATCCCAAGCTGAATTTCACTCAGGGATAATTGCAGCACTTATTTAATGTTGCTATGAGAACCTTTGTGAAATTGATTGTAGAGTTGCAATGGCAACAAATGATTTTAATTCCTAATAAGAATCATGCTATTCCCATCTGATTTTTCCCACAAAGGGAAGTCTGATATTAGAACTCAGTGGGGTGATTCAGACAATGATAATGCCTGGACTCACAGATCGAAAATCTAAATACTTAATATCAACACCTCCTCATTGCAATTGGCATCACAGTTTGGAGCCACAATGGAGTTGGCAAACATCTAGCCTACTAGGAAGTTTACATTATTAGGGACTCTCTTTACCTCTCCCCCAACCTAGTCGTACCAGCTTCTCATTTTCACCCAACAAGCAGTTAACAATGCTAGGGGGCACCGTCCAGTTGGTATGGCTGCCCAGCCTGCAGCTGTCTGTTTTTTAACTTCTTTCTTTTATTTTTAGTGAATTTTAGTGTTTTGTTTTGGAGTTCTAGTCTTTTTTTATGTGGGGGGTGGGGGGGGGGGGGGAAGGGGGAAACTTCTTTTCCTGGTCCCTACCTGGTCGAAGAGGCAGCTTTTCTCCGGGCTGCAACTTTGACCCGTCCTCGTGGCTTACCAGTGGGCCTGGAACGGCGTTTTCCTGAGGGGATCGCCCAGAACCTCGGCTTCGGCAGCGGCTCAGCGCTGGAGCGCCATCGGGGAGCGGAGCGGGCGATGCCTTGCCTGGGTCGCCGTGCTGGATCTCCGGAATGCTGAGACCGCAGGTGAACATCGCGGAGCTGCGGGACTGTGGAGCGGCCGGCTGCGGGTGGCAGCGCTGAACTTTAACATTGGGAGCCTGGGATCTCTCGGCAAGATCGCCAGGTGTGGAGCTCCATCCAGCGCGGCCTTGTCAGCTTCGGAAGCCACGGACTCCGGTAGGGAAGCGGCCGTTCCAGGTGTCCCAAGCCACTGTGAGGATTCTCCCAACACCGGAACACCATCACCCGGCGAGAAGGTCTAAAACATCGGGCCGCCATAGCGCCGACTGCGGAGGCCTCAATAGGCCTGACTATGGGTGGACATGGGGATGGGACTGGACTTTGTGCCTTCACCCACAGTGGGAACCATTGTGGGGGGATGTTTTTATGTTCATTGTTAATTCTTTAGTGTTGTGTCTTATCTTTATCTGTGTGCTGCATGGCAAGTCAAATTTCACTGCACCAATTGGTGTATGTGACAATAAATGTCCTTTGTCCTTTGTCCCATGTCCAGTTTCCTTTATCATCATTACTTTTTTGCATATCTTTCATTCATTGTTCTATATCTCTACATCATTGTCTATGCCTCTCATTTCTCTTTCCCGCGAATTTCAGTTTGAAGAAGGGTCACGACCCAAAACATCACCCCGTTTCTTCTCTCCTGAGATGCTGCCTGTCCTGTTGATTTGCTCCGCTATTTTGCATCTATCTTGCATTCCTAGCCCTGTAACAATGAAACCTAGCAACCGCTGAGAAATCAGGCTTGATCAGTAATCAAACATGACTAAGTAAATTTGAACAGTCAATCCAGACTGTTCCACAGCCGAGGGTGGTGCTGTTGAGTATGGCTGCCCCGCCTGCAGCTCTTCATCCATTCATCCTTCTTTTTAATTTTGAGTCCGTCATAATGTTTTGTTTTGGAGGTCTTTTAGTCTCTTTATGTGGGGGATGGGGGAGGGGGAAACTGTTTTTCTCAGTCACTACCTGGTCGAGGATGCGTCAGTCATCCGAGCCGCATCTTCGCCCCCTCCTCGCGGCCTACCATCTGGATTGGCGCGGCCTTTCCTGCCGGAGACCGGTCAGAGGTTCATCCTCAGCAGCGGCGCAGCACTAAAGTACCATCGTGGAGCGGGCGATGCCTTACTGGGGTCACCATGTTGGAGCTCCGGAGTGCTGGGACTGCCAACTTCAACACCCTGGAGCTGTGGTGTGCGGAGCTTCCAGCCGCAGGCGGCGCTGACTTTAACAGCGCGGGGCCCTGGGATCTTTCGCCGAGGATTGCTGTGTGGAGCTCCACCTAGCTCAGTGTGTGGACTTCGGGAGCCCCGGTCTCCGGTAGGAAGAGGCCAATTCGGAACTCCAAGCCGCTGAGAGTGTTCTTCCGACGCCGGAGTTCCATCATCCGGCGAGAGGGCCTGAACATCAGGCAACCGTTGCGGCGACTGCGGAGGCCTCAATAGGCCCTGACCACGGGTGAACATAGAGGAAGCTGACTGAAATTTTATTGACTTCCCTCAAAAAGTGGGAAACGTTGTGTGGGGATGTTCATGTTAAATTCTTTTGTGTGTTGTGTTCTTTTTATTTGTATGGCTATACGGCAACCCAAATCTTGCTGTACCAATTGGGACAGTGACAATAAATGTAAACTTGAACCTGAAGAGATGATGGATAAATTACTGAGTAGACTCCCAGATTTTCCTCCTGTTAGTGAAGGTATGAAGATAATCAGAGAAGGGTAAGATCAGGTAGTAAGTGGGGATAAGTGACTACCAGAACAGAAGTCAAGGCAGCATTGAGCCTTAAATTCACACAGAAGCAGACCTCAACTTTTCATTTCGGATCTGCTTCAAATTCTGTGTCTCCGTCAACTCTATCAAAATCCTTCTTATGCAGTCCCTGAGGATGACTATTCATAATTTGAAAATACCTCTATTTGCTTGTTTCGCAGCCTTCATTTCAAGAATAAAGAAACTTTACACTCTTTAATTATTTTTATGACCTTACGTTTTTTATACTACATTTGTCAATTTCTATTTCAGCATCGCTTTGTTATATGTCAATGTTTGGCTTTTTGTTCTGGAATGTGAAAGTTGCTGTCTCTGCTGGCTATTTTGCAATAGATGTCTTAATGGATTGCTTGTTCTGCAGCACATGATGACAGCCCTGTAGCTTGCGTATTGCCAGGATTCATAAACTTTGATGTTTTCTGAAGATTCACATTCTTTTGGTATCAAATAGAGTGAATCAAACTAGAAGAAAATTGAAAAACTAACAAAAGAGGATTGACGTGAGTGGTGTGTTGAACATTGTCTACATGGACTTTGGCAAGGCCTATGACAAGATCCCTGATCATAGGCTAATCAAGAAGGTTGAAATACAGAGGATCCAGGTTGAGATAGGTCATAAGGTTATAAAGCCTAAGAGTAGAATTAGGCCATTTGGCCCATCAAGTCTACTCTGCCATTCTATCATGGCTGATCTATCTCTCCCTCCTAACCATATTCTCCTGCCTTCTCCCCATAACCTCTGACATGGGTACTAATCATGAATCCACCTAACTCAGCTGTAAATATGTCCACTAACTTGGCCTGCACAGCCTTCTGTGGCAAAGAATTCCACAGATTCACAAATTTCAAGTTTCAAGATTCAAAGTCAGTTTATTGTCACGTGGGTATTTAAGGTACAGTGAAACTTTAATTACCATGCAGCCATACTAAAACAAGCACCAAGACACAAAACTACATAAAAGATAAAATAAACATGACAAAATCCAGCCGATTCCCCACGTTCTTCACTGTGATGGAAGGCAATAAAGTCTAATCTTCTTCCTCATTATTCTCCTGCGGTCGGGGCAGTCGAACCATCCACAGTCGGGGCGATCGCAGCTGCCGCAACAATCTGCATTGTTGCGATCGATGCTCCCGCGTCAGGGCGATCGAAGCTCCTGCGTCGCGGTGGTCGAACCTCCTGCGGCTTGGAGCTCCCAAGGTCAGTTGCTAACCAGGGACCACGAGCTCCACAATGTTAAAGTCCTGTAGGCTCCCATGGTTGGAGCCCCCCGATGTCAGTCCCCAGTGCCGAACACGCTCATCATAAGTTAACCCACTCGTTCCTGGGATCATTCTTGCAAACCTCCTCTGGACCCTCTCCTGAGCTGGCATATCCTTCCTCAGATATGGTGTCCAGAATTGCTTATAATATTTAAAATGTGGCCTTGCCAGGGCCTTTATAGAGCCTGAGCATTACATCCCTGTTTTTGGATACAAGCCCTCTTGAAATAAATGCTATTTAGCAAATTGGATACAAATTTGTTTTGGTTACAGGAGGGTTGGTGGATGATTGCTTCTGAGATTGGACACTGGAGAGTGCAGGAAAGGAACTGTTGGTTTAAACTGTAGATAGACACCGAAAGGTGGAATAACTCAGCAGGACAGACAGCTTCTCTGGAGAAAATATTGGTTTAAACTGTGGATAGACACCAAATGCTGGAGTAAGTCAGCAGGACAGACACCTTCTCTGGAGAAAAGGAACAGGTGTTGTTTCGGGGTCCAGACCCTTCTTCAGACTGGAGAGCCACGGGAAATGGAAACGGGAGATACAGATGCTGATGTAGAAAGATACAGAATAAATGAATGAAAGATATGCAAAAGAAGTAACGATGATAAAGGAAACAGGTCATTGTTCGCTGTTTTAGGACAATGAGCGTCAGCAAGATGACTTTGAACCTGGTGTGACTCGAGTGGGGGAGCGATGGACACAAGGAGGATGCAAGGGTTACTTGAAGTTGGAGAAAACAAAACTCATACCACTGGGTTGTAAGCTGCCCAAGCAAAATATGAGATGCTGTTCCTCCAATTTGGCCTCACTCTCACAATGGAGGAGGCGTAGGACAGAAAGTTCAGAGTGGGAATGGGAAGGGGAATTAAAGTGTTTGGCAACCGGGAGAGCAGGTAGGTCCAGGCGGACTGAGCGAAGGTGTCCACCGAAATGATCGCCCAGTCTACGTTTGGTCTCGCCGATGTATAAGAGTCCACTTCTTGAACAACGGATACAGTAGGTGCTGTTCCTTTGTTTAAGAAAGGAAGTAGGGAGAATCCAGGGAATCATGGGCCTGTTAGTCTCATGTCAGTGGTAGGGAAACTATTGGAGAGAATTCTTCAAGATAGGATTTAGTCCCATTTGGAAGAGAATGGGCTAACTAGAGATAGGCAGCACAGCTTGGTACGTGGCAGGTTGTGTCTCACTAATTTGATTGAGTTTTTTAAAGTGATGACAAAGGAGATTGATAAAGGTATGGCAAAATATGTTGTATACATGGATTTCCATAAGGCTTTTGATATGATCCTTCAAGGTAGGCTGATCCAGAAGATTAAGATGTACAGGATTCATGATGACTGGTATGGATTTGGAACTGACAAATGCATAGGAGACAGAGGGTTGTGGTAGAAGGGAGATACTCTGGCTGGAGGCCTGTGACCAGTGGAGTTCTGCAGGGATCTCTGCTGGAACCTCTACTGTTTGTGATGTAAATGTAGATGGGTTAGTGAGTAAAGGCCCTGTCCCACTTACGTGGCCTTGGCATGCAAATTACGCAACCTTGTGATTGCCTTGAGGCGCATGGGCATCGTGTGGCTGCGTGGAACGGTCCCACTGAGAAGTGCGGAGGGGCATGGAGTTGTGCGCGACATCACGCGGCGCTCCAAAATTTTGTAGCGAACAAATTCTTTGTGCGCCAATGGCCTGTCGCGTAACTGACGGGCAAAGTGGGACAGCCCCAAGACCCTGGCACGACGCAACGTCTCACCTCCAACAGCAGCAGAAGCAGGCAAACAATCGCCGAACTCGGCCTGGGGCTCACGGCTGTTGTGATCCGGATCCGCCCCCACTTCTACTCCCAGAGCGAGGCCAAGAAAATTGAACATAGACACAAAATGCTGGAGTAACTCAGCGAGACCGGCAGCATCTCTGGAGAGAAGGAATGGATGACGTTTCGGGTCAAGACCCTTCTTTCAGACTGAAGAAGGGTCTTGACTTAAAACATCACCCAGTGCTTCTCTCCAGAGATGCTGCCGGTCCCGCTGAGTTACTCCTGCATTTTGTGCCCATTTTCAAATGACGTCACGCGCTCCAGACGGCTATGCTGACGCATGAAGTCACGTGCGACCTTCACGGGACCGTCGCACCTCAACGCGACCACGAGGTTGCGTAATTAGCATGCCAAGGACACGTAAGTGGGACAGGGGCTTAACTTTGCTGACGACACAAATTTGGAAGAGTTGCAGACCGTGAGGAAGACAGTCAAAGTATACAACGGGATAGAGATCAGCTGAGTAAATGGGCGGGAAAATGGCTGATGGCATTTAGCCTAAGCAAGTATTAAATGTTCCACTTTGGGAGGCTGAATGTAAGGAGAGAGTATACAGTTAATGGCAAGAACCTTGACAGCATTGCAAGAAATATACAGAAGCTTTGGAGAGGGTGCAGAGGAAGTTTACCAGAGTGCTGCCTGGATTAGACTGCTTCAGCTACAGAGACAGGTTGGATACATGGATTGTTTTCTCTGGAATGATGGAGGTTGAGGGGAGACTTGAAAGAAGTATATAAAATTGTGTGAGGCATAGATAGGATAAACAGTCTGAACATTTTTCCTTTGGTATAAATGTCCATCAAGAGAGTGAATAGTTATGTTGAGAGGTTGGAAATAAAATGGGGATGCGCGGGGAAAGTTTGTACACAGAGTGTGGTGGGGGTCTGGAACGAATTGCAATGGGTAATGGTGGAAGCAGATCCGAGAGCAACATTTAAGAACCCTTTGGATAATCAAAGGTTTCAAAGGTCTTTTATTGTCATGTGTACCAATTAAGGTATGGTGATCTGTGAGTTACCATACTGCCATACGAAACTACATAAAAGTTAACAAAAAAATCCACCAAAGCAGATTCCCCACATTCCTCACTGTGATGGAAGGCAAAAAGTCCAATCTACTTCCTCTTTATTCTCCCGCGGTCAGGGCAGTCAAACCTCCCTGACTTGGAGTTCCCGAAGTTGGTCTCTGACCAATGACCGTGGGCTCCATGATGTTAAAGTCCACAATCACCCATGGTTGGAGCTCTGGAGTCGATCGACTTGATAGCAATATAGAAAATTATGAGAGACATAGATAGGGTAGGCAGCCAGAACATTTTTCCCCGGGTGGTAATGTCCAATACCAGAGGGCATAACTATAAGGTGAGACGGGGAATGTTTTATGGAGATGTGCTGGGCAAGTTTTTTACACGGAGGTTGGTGGGTTCGGGAAGGCATTGGTAGAGGTGGTGGTTGAGGCAGAATTGATTGTGGTGTCTCAGAGGCTTTTAGAAAGGTGCATGGAATTGCAAGGAATAGAGGGATGTGGATCCACGGCCCAGGAGCCGTTGGAGCAATAGGAGGAGTTTCCGGGCGGTGAGTTATAAAATTGAGCGTGAGGCTTTGCTCCACAGAGGCCCAGGAGCCGTTGGTGCAAGAGGAGGCGTACCCACTCTCTAACATTCCACACTTCAAAGGAAGTGTCCTGGTGGAAGACACTGATTGGTGTAAGGGACTGGAGGAAGCAGATGATTGGGAGCAACCCCAGGTTTGCATTTCTGCTTTCTGGTTAAAGGTTCAGTTGGTTAAGGGTTCAGTGAGTTAAGGGTTCAGTGAGTTAAGGGTTCAGTGAGTTAAGGGTTCAGTGAGCTAAGGGTTCAGTGAGCTAAGGGTACGGTGCTTTTTAGTAAAGGTACAGTTTAAAGGATTAAGATTTTTATAGTGTGAGTGAGTTGATTTAATTGGGGGAAAGCCATGTCAGTTGAGATCACACCCATGGTTTGCTCATCCTGCAACATGTGGGAGATCAGGGATATGGTCGGTGTCCCTGGTGACTACGTTTGCAGGAAGTGTGTCCAGCTGCAGCTCCTGGCAGACTGCATTGAACGATTGGAGCTGCGGTTGGATTCATACTGGAGCATCCACGATGTGGAGGAAGACGTGGATAGCACGTACAACACCTAGGATGTGGAGGCTTTGAAGAGGGCGCAGAAGAGGTTTACCAGAATACTGGCTGGATTAAAGGGTATACGCTGTAAGGACAAGTTGAATACAACTTGAATTGTTGTTTCTGGAACATCGCAGGCTGAGGGGAGACTTGATGAAATATATAAAATTATGAGAGCCACAGATAGGATAGACAGTCAGAACCTTTTTTTCCCCACTGTGGAAATGTCAAAGACGAGAGGGCCCAGCTTTTTACGGTCAGTAGTTTAAAGGAGACGTGCGAGCACGGACAGTGGTGGGTGCCTTGAAATGCATCGACGGGTGGTGGCGGAAACAGATACGATAAGAGGCTTTTACATAGGCATATAGATATGCAGGGAATGGAGGCATATGCATCATGTGCACAGGAGATTAGTTTAATTTGCTATCATATGAAGAAAGACTGGATAGACTCGGCTTGTACTCACTGGAATTTAGGAGATTGAGGGGGGAACTTATAGAGATTTACAAATTCTTAAGGGGTTGGACAGGCTAGATGCAGGAAGATTGTTCCCGATGTTGGGGAAGTCCAGAACAAGGGGGTCACAGTTTAAGGATAAGGGGGAAGTCTTTTAGGACTGAGATGAGAAAATCATTTTTCACACAGAGAGTGGTGAATCTGTGGAATTCTCAGCCACAGAGGCCAGTTAATTGGCTATATTTAAGAGGGAGTTAGATGTGGCCCTTGTGGCTAAAGGGATCAGGGGGTTTGGAGAGAAGGCAGGTACAGGATACTGAGTTGGGTGATCAGCCATGATCATATTGAATGGCGGTGCAGGCTCGAAGGGCCGAATGGCCTACTCCTGCACCTATTTTCTATGCTTCTATGTTTCTATGATCATGTACAGGCAGATGAGATCTGTTTAACTTGGCATCATGTTCAGCACAAACATTGTGGGCCAAAGGCCCCATTCCTATGATGCACTGTTCTGTGGTCTACGTTATATGTGATATGAAATGAATTGCCTGCAGACTAACTTCTCTTATTCTGTGGATCTTAAGAGGAATATGTGAATATCATACATTCAACAATTCTGGCTGAACATATTTACTCAATGACTAGTATAGGAACGCAGGAGATTATAAGAAGTGGTGAACATTATCCATAACGTTACTGGTATAGATGTCTTCACCATCGAAGGGAACTACAGGACATGCAGGTCCAAGATGACAGCCAACAACATCATGAAAAACACCATCCGTCAGTTTGATCGAAGCTCCCGCAGCCAGCGGTCAAAGCCACCGGCGTTGGGACGATCGAAACTTCCGCATCGGGGCGATCAAAACTAACTCCCATGTCAGGGCGATTGAAATTCCCGCATCAGGGCAGTCAAAACTCCCACGGCTTGGAGTTCCCAAAGTCGGTCTCTGCGATGGTAAATCCGCAGGCACCCATGCTTGGAGCTCCGAGGTCGACCCTTGGCAAAGGGATCTCGAGCTCCTTGATGTTAAAGTCCCACAGGCACCCACGGTGGAGCTCTCAAACCTTATCCATGGTCTCTATGGATTAGCACATGGATTTGGAGGGAATGGAGGGATGTGGACCACCTGCAGGCAGATGAGATCAGTTCAGCCTGGTATCATGTTCGGTACAAACATTGTGGGTTGAAGGGCTCCTTCTGTGCTGTGCTGTGTTCAATGGTTTTTCTGTGTTCAGACCTGCTATTCTGCCAATGGTTCACACATTGTACTAGATGTGAGTACATTGGTCTCATGTTAGGAATTACAGAGGGATATAAAATACCCATCTTATTGTCTTATCAAGCCATTGTATCAGAATGTATTTTTCTCCTACAAGCACTGTGTAATTTTAGTCCAATGGGCATTCTTCCAAAATAGGGGGAATAGCTGCTGATTAGCTTTAACAAGCAAAAGGGCTGGCTATGTCCTGCCGCATTTGGAACTGAAGCCCATTCTAAGACCTCACACATGTTTTTAGTTTGGTTGACCTTGGACCATGCAAATGACGGGATTTCATTGCATTAATGATGACTTTTTTACTTTATTTGATGCCCAAGTTAAATCTGATTTGGAAAGTACAAAATGTCGATGCTTAATTAAGAGCCATTGCCGATGTAGCAAAGAACTTTTATTTTTACGGCACAAATTACAACTTTGCTTACAGCTTTAAGAACAAATTACTTAGTATGCCGAGTGCGTGAATCAAATCAATATCTCATGGCTTCATCAACGTAAAAATCGATTACTTCAATAAACGGTGAACTTGGGATACAATGGTCACGCAGATTTTTTGGAGGAAGAGTCAAAATAATTAATTGGAAGATTCAAATGAGAGCTGAAGAAATTTTCATGATATCAATGCTAATCAAAATTTCTGTAATTATCGATTGCTCTCACTTCGTGAAATATAAAACAATTTACTCAATCTAATAAAAACATCTTTAGTAGCCTCTTCTTTGACCAATTCATGACAGCATTTAATGCCCATTGTTACGTACTTTGGTTGAAGAGTTTTTTCATTATGGAATGCCAATTATGCCAATGCCTTGCGACTCAACTGGATCAGTACTTTACAATAAGTAAATAAACATGTTAATAAAATGTTGGTGGAGCAACATATTGTACAGTAGCATAAATTATATATGTGTACACCTTGCCCCCAGCTTCTCAGTAATCCATGAGTGCATCTTCATTAAAGTGAAGTAGTCAAAGCAGGTGGCAAATGAAAGTGAGTGGGTAGAAATAGCTTAAAAAGAGTAAATGTTCAAAATTATTATATAAATAAATTCAAATAAGACAATGTAAATATAATGTATTTGCAATGTAAATTCTTCTTAACTGAAAGGTTATTTCCAAGAGGAAAACCTTGGAGTATTTGTTGATGGGGACATAACCTGTTGAGTTGGCAGATACATGGTCTGCAGAGACTGCAGATGCTGGAATCTTGAGCAACACACAAAGTGCTTGGGAAACTGAGCAAGTCCGTCTGGAGAGGGAATGGACAAGAAATGTTTTGGATTAGGACACTTCATCTGAAGAATGGGTTCAACACAAAATATTGTGAAGAAGGGTCTTGACCCTAAACGTCACCCATTCCTTCTCTCCAAGTCAAGTCAAGTTTATTCGTCACATACACATACGAGATGTGCAGTGAAATGGAAAGTGGCAATGCTTGCGGATTGTGCAAAAAAACTACAAAACAGAATGGAACAGAATCACTTATTCACATGTTAGAGATGATGCCTGTCCCGCTGAGTTACTCCAGCATTTTGCATCTATGTTCAGTTTAAACCAACATCTGCAGCTCCTTCCTACACCAAATATTGTCTGTTCATCCCCTCTCCAGATGCTGACCTGCTTCGTTCCTTTGGCATTCTGTATTTACCTGTTGAGTTGGCATTTGGTTAAAATAAATAATGCAAACCACATTGAGGGAGATTCTGGGGCCTAAATTTGTATGACACTGGGAAATATTCACTGGAATTGTTGTTATGATCAGCATTAGAATGATGCTTGTAAATTTGAACTTCCACCAAGTTCACATCACTTTTGAAGCTACCAAGTAGCAATCATTGGATGTTTTGTTCACTACATATGTGATTTTGTGAGTACTAGCACCAACAGACGGCACGGTGGTGCAGTGGGAGAGTTACTGTCTTACAGCGCTTGCAGTGCCGGAGACCAGGGTTCGATTCCAACTACGGGTGCTGTCTGTACAGAGTTTGTACATTCTCCCCGTGACCGTTTGGGTTTTCTCCGAGATCTTTGGTTTCCTCCCACACTCCAAGGACGTATAGGTTTGTAGGTTAATTGGCTTGGAAAATGTGTAAATTGCCCCTGGTGTGCAGGATAGTGTTAATATGCGGGGATCGCTGGTCGGTGTGGACTCGAAGGGCTGAAGGGCCTGTTTCCACACTGTATCTCCAAACTAAACTAAACAGAGCTGAAGAAATCTGTAAATGTAAGTGTGAGACTTGGGGTAGACACAAAATGCTGGAGTAGCTCAGCGGGATAGGCAGCATCTCTAGAGAGAAGGAAAGGGTGACGTTTTGGGTCGAGACCCTTCTTCAGACTATGAGACTAGGGGGTCTTGTTAGATGTCTGTGGCTGATATAGTTAATATTTGATGGGTGTTGAATGATGGTGTTAGCTAAACAATATTGTTGTGATCCATGGGCTCACAATGCTACATCCAATCTCACACCGTTCTATCTCATTAAACCATATTGTAGTCTGGTTTGCTTTGCTACAGTTTTAAGCAGACTGCAAAAGATGGTTTAGATAAGGCATGCTCCAAGTAACCTGGGGCTGGTTCAGGAAGCAAGGGGTGGTCTAGATATTAGTTCTATGGAGGTGTCTCACCTGTTTTGTCCAGAGCTCCCACATAAGGACTTTAATTGGTACTAGAATAAGTGGGACCCATTGGGTCTACCCCTGCCGCTGCCGTTGCCTGCCGCTGCCGCACGCTATCGTGGTCTACCGCTGCCTACCGCTGCTGTGACCGCTCTCCACCAGCTTCAGGGGATGGTAGGGGTTGGGGAGGTGGGGGGGATGGGCTGAGTGACCTGCAGCCAGGGAGAGGGGGACGGCTACAGGTGGGGCTGGCATGGTCTACTGCTGCCGTGGCCTGCTGCTGCCATTAACATCCGCTGCCATGGTCTTCCGCTGTGGTGGAGAGGTAGCGCCCTGCAGCTGGGGGAGGGGGATGACTTCAGGCAGGGGCCAGATGGAGGGGCTTTCTGGGGGGCTAGTAACGGTGTTGTGGGCTGAAGGATCTGGTTTCCAGAGAGTTAGTATGGACATTGAGGGCCGAATAGTCTTTTCTTGGGCTAGTCTAGCAGCTGGGTACGGGAAGGGGAATGGTTTCAGCCAGTGGGGGTGCGGGGAGCGCTGAAGTGCCCTACCGTTGCAATGTGTTGCCGCTGCCGCTCCCGTGGCCTTCCACTGGGTGGGGGGGTGTTTGCAAGGGGAAGGGCTGGGGGGTGTGCGTGGGAGCGGGTGTGTGGTCGGGGGCGGTGTGCCTAGCCAGTGCCCGGCCCCGCCAGAGCCCGGCTCCCTCAATCCCCACACTCACTTCCCCAGGATCTCGAAGTTGCAGCAGTCGGCCAGGCTCCGGGCCACTCCGCATTCTGGGCCGCTCCACACTCCAGGCTCCCCGACTCTGTGCAGCCTCGTGGCTCACGGACTCGGGGCGGCCTCGGGATGGGCGGCTTCAGGGCGGACTGCTCCGGGGCTGCTGGGAGGCTGCTGGGAGGCTGCTGGGAGGGTCTGGATGGCTGCTGGATTCATGGACGCAGCCCGGCCTCCGGGACTTTATTCTCCTCGCCCCGGTGACGTTGTAGCGGGCAGCTCCGGGGAATGCAGCCGCTGACTCCTGTCAGAAGTCCTGCGGCTGGAAGTGTATTTCAAACTCCTTTCCATCGTCCCTGTGAACAAAAAATTCAATCCACACGAACTAACCAACTCAAGGTTAGTTCCTCTTACCTGAGAGGTCCTTTTTGAAGGGCTGGTGGAGGAATGCACTCACTCCCCCAGCCATCGACTGCAACTGCGTGCGACGATATGTCGCCATGCGTGCCGGCGGGGTCTTCACAAAGTCACTCACTTGTCTCCGAAATGAAATTGAAGTTTTTGGCCTAAATGCAAAACGCTATGTGTTGCGGAAAACTAACACTGCACATCACCCTGAACACACCATCCCCACTGTGAAACTTGGTGGTGGCAGCATCATGCTGTGGGGATGCTTTTCTTCAGCAGGGACAGGGAAGCTGGTCAGAGTTGATGGGAAGATGGATGGAGCCAAATACAGGACAATCTTGGAAGAAAACCTGTTTGAGTTTGCAAAAGACTTGAGATTGGGGCGGAGGTTCACCTTCCAGCAGGACAACGACCCTAAACATACAGCCAGAGCTACAATGGAATGGTTTAGATCAAAGCATATTCATGTGTTAGAATGGCCCAGTCAAAGTCCAGACCTAAATCCAATTGAGAATCTCTGGCAAGACTTGAAAATTGGTATTCACAGATGCTCTCCATCAAATCTGACTGAGCTTGAGCTATTTTGCAAAGAAGAATCGGCAGAAATTTCAGTCTCTAGATGTGCAAAGCTGGTAGAGACATACCCCAAAAGACTTGCAGCTGTATTTGCAGCAAAAGGTGGTTCTACAAAGTATTGACTCAGGGGGGGCTGAATACTTTTGCACGCCACACATTTCAGTTTTTTATTTGTAATAAACTTTGGAAACCATGTATCATGTTCCTTTCACTTCACAATTATGCACCACCTTGTGTTGGTCTATCACATAAAATCCCAATAAAATACATTTACATTTGTGGTTGTAATGGGACAAAATGTGGAAAAGTTCAAGGGGTAAGAAAACTTTTGCAAGCCACTGTAGCTGACATTGAACATAAAAAATGTATGATGCATTGGTTGAGCTGGTTAAGAATCTTTAGGGAACTATGAAAAACATGAGGGAGTCCAGGTTTACTTCAATTCTTCGCGATAGTTGTGAAGTGAAGGTGGGACTGCAGTAAGATGCTGTAGATGTGGTAGCCAGTGCCAACTTCTTTGCTGCCGTGTGCTGCGGCAGCAAGGCGAAGGCCGCAGATACCAATGGGATCAACAAACTCATCAGGAAGGCTGACTCCACCCTGGGGTCGGAGTTGGATTTATAGAAGGTGGTCTTGGAGGGGAGGATGCTCCTCAAACTACGGAGCATCCTGGACAATACAGTGCACCCCCTCCATGACACACTGGTCAACCTGAGGAGCACTTTCAGCAACAGGCTAGTTCCACCAAGATGCAGCACAGAACGCCACAGGAGATCCTTCTTCCCTGTGGCTGTCAAATTGTACAACGCTCCCTTCTGGCGTGGGCTAGGCTGAGACTGAGACTGACTGCCATCCTTCCCCCCCCTCCCCCCTGCACTCCTCCTCAATCTTTGCATATCCCGAGCCTTTCCACTCATCACTTTAATTTCATGTTTCATGTATGTTGTCTTTTTTTATGATTGTTGGTGATCAATTGCCCTCCTGGGATAAATAAAGTTCTATCATATCGTATCGCATCGCATCATATTGTTTTGTGTCATCTTATCAAGACGTATCTGCTGCCCAAGGTACCAGCTCTAATTGCCAAATGAGGAAAAAGCTACCCCATGCCTGAAATTGGCAGTGGCTGATGTGACATGCAAGGTTTGAGCTCAGACTATTGCCAAAGGTTCTCTGTGAAAATAAGACACGACTCCTGAGAACAAAATGGAAGCGAAGTCAAGATAGAAATTTTTGATTAAACTGAACTTCAGACTCAAACAAGTTACATTAGCAGAGACACAGAGGGCTACAGCTTGGGATAAGAATGAGAATGATTATGGCTCCAAATCAAAGGAAAGAACATAATGTTGTTTTCACCTAGCTACAGCTAACAATGACCTGTTTCCTTTATCATTATTACTTTTTTGCATCTTTTTCATTCATTTGTTCTACATTTCTCTGCATCATCATCTTTATATCTCTAGTTTCCCTCTCCCCTGCCTAGATTGAAGAAAGGTCCCACCTGAAACATCCCCCATTCCTTCTCTCCTGAGATGCTGCATGTCCCGCTGAGTTACTCCAGCTTGTTGTGTCTGCCTCCAGTTTAAACCAGCATCCGCAGTTCCTTCCTTCATTCACATCAAATTATTAATTCCTTTTTTAAAAATTTATTCTTATTTTGGAATATGTGCTGTGTTGGCAAAATCAGCATTTATTGCTAATCGCTAACTGCCCTTGTGAGGCAGTTGTAAGTCAACCACTTGCTTCCTTGCGATGCTTCTGCTCTTGCTAAGAGAGCTCCAGGGTTTAGACTCAGTAATGAGGAAGGATTGGCGATATATTTCCAACTTACGATGTGTATAACTTGGAGGAGGAGGAGCTGCTAATGATATGGTTCGCGAGACCTTTTTGGTAGTCGAGATCATGGGGTTTAGAGCCACTCAGAATAACCTACGTGAGCAACTAGAATGAATTTTATAGATGGTACATGTTGTTTCCACGGCATATCAACAGTGGAGGGAATAAGCTATGTGTATCAGTATTTTTGCCAGAAGATAGACACAAAATGCTGCTCAGGTTGCATATTCACTGGAGATGCTGCCTGACTCACTAAGTTCCTCTAGCATTTTGTGTTAATCTTCAGTGTAAACCAACATCTGCAGTTCTTTCCTGCACAAGTATTTTGTCAGAATAAAGTACTAAGGCAACAACACAAAGATGGCACACAATCATTTTAGAGCTAACACCCAATTTAGGATTCATTTGAAGATAGACACAAAATGCTGGAGAACTCAGCTGGACAGGCAGTTTTGTCTAGGTTCAACAAGCTGACCAAACAATAGACAACAGGTGCAGGAGTAGGCCATTCGGCCCTTTAAACCAGCACTGTGATCATTGCTGATCATCCACATTCAGTACCCCGTTCCTGCCTTCTCACCATATCCCCTGACTCCACTATCTTTAAGAGTTCTACCTAACTCTCTCTTGAAAGCAGCCAGAGAATTGGCCTCCACTGCCTTCTGAGGCAGATAATTCCACAGATTCACAACTCTCCGGGTGAAAACGTTTTCCCTCATCTCTGTTCTAAATGGCCTACCCCTTATTCTTAAACTGCGGCCCCCGGTTCTGGACTCCCTCCAACATCGGGGATACGTTTCCTGCCTCTATCCTTAATAATCTTATATGTTTCAATAAGATGCCCTCTCATCCTTCGCAATTACAGAGTATACAAGCCCTGCTGCTTCATTCTCTCAGCATATAACAGTCCCGCCATCCCGGGAATTAACCTTGTAAACCTACGCTGCACTCCCTCAATAGCAAGAATGTCCTTCCTCAAATTTGGGGAGCAAACTGCACACAATACTCCAGGTGTGGTCTTACTTGGGCCCTGTACAACTGCAGAAGGACCTTTTTAGTCCTATAAACAAACTAGAAAGGTAATTAATTGTTTTTGTGTCAGGTCTGGAAGTGCAATAATTCTCTTCAAGACTATAAAAAGATTAATTTGTGAACTTCTTACTGAATGCTTCCACCCATTGGAAATACGGGCCTTGCCATGTCTTACATGTTCCAGAATTCACCATACTGCAACAGTCTGGATCCCACAGGCTTCCAAAGGTATTAAGCCCCTGAACGGAAACCTCTGGAGACCTTGCGCCCCACCCAAGGTTTCCGTGAAGTTCCCGGAGGTTCTGGTCACTCTCCCTAATGGTCGAAAGTGGTTTCCGCGTAGTAGAGGCTTCTTCTATGTTCCTGCGATTATTTCAACAAATTCAAAACCTGCCACGACTAATAATAGGTTGCCGTTTGGTCGAAGCCAGTGGAGTGGGGTTGCTATTTACTTACAGCCAGTCGAAGGCAATCTCCTTCGCTGACCGGCGATTTTTCTTGGCTCATTGTAGTTTTCAGCAGGTTTTCAGGACCTAGAAGATCCGCCAGTAGGTAAAATGCCCGCTAACTTTATTAAACTTCTTAAAACTGCCTCCACTCCTTTTCCCCCTTTTCTCTTCCCTTCTCTCCCATTCTATCCCCTTCTCTCTCCTTCTCTCTCCTCTTCTCCCCCGTTCTCTCTCCCCTTCTCTCCCCATCTCTCCCCCTTCACTCCCCTTCTCTTTCCTTCTCTCCCCTTCTTTCCCCATCTATCCCTCCCTCCTGCGCTCTCTAAAGGACTTACCGTGCTCTGTGGCAGCCGTTTACCTTCCTCTTCATCGTGCAGACAGCGCTCCTCCTTCGCGATGTGTTTGTGTGTGCGGTCGGTAGCAAAGATCCACGTCAGTAAATGGAGCTCACGGTTCAGTCGAGACTTTGCAGGCGAGTGACCAAAACCTCTGGTGACTCATGGAGACCTTGGGTGGTGCGCAAGGTCTCCAGAGGTTTCCGTTCATGTTTCCTAAGTGGGACAGGGGCTTTAGTTTAAATCTGCTGATAGGATGCTGAGACGTGATCAATCATGAAAAATAAATCCCAGAGAGGGTAAAACTATCTTCTGGTAGACAAATGTCCTGGAGAAACTCAGCGGGTGCGGCAGCATCTATGGAGCGAAGGTAAAAGGCAACATTTTGGGCCGAAAACGATCTCACAATGTACAGTTTTCATTCATTACTGTAAAATATTGTGCTTTAGATATTTATTTCAAAATAGTGCAAAAAGGCTGAATGGTTTGTGGGTTGCATGGATAACTTGAATTTGGTATCATTCATATTTTATTTTGCAACTCACTGCTTGATGATATTTATATTGTCTTGGTTGTACATTGGAAGCAATGAATCTTTAAAGCATAATACAGTGATTGATTAGTAGGACTGGATGTTACAATCCCTAAGATTTCGCTACAATTAACCATATAACCATATAACCATATAACAATCACAGCACGGAAACAGGCCTTCTCGGCCCTTCAAGTCCGTGCCGAACAACCTTTTTCCCTTAGTCCCACCTGCCTGCACTCATACCATAACCCTCCATACCCTTCTCATCCATATGCCTGTCCAATTTATTTTTAAATGATACCAACGAACCTGCCGCCACCACTTCCACTGGAAGCTCATTCCACACCGCTACCACTCTCTGAGTGAAGAAGTTCCCCCTCATGTTACCCCTAAACTTCTGTCCCTTAATTCTAAAGTCATGCCCTCTTGTTTGAATCTTCCCTATTCTCAAAGGGAAAAGCTTGTCCACATCAACTCTGTCTATCCCTCTCATCATTTTAAAGACCTCTATCAAGTCCCCCCTTAACCTTCTGCGCTCCAGAGAATAAAGACCTAACTTATTCAACCTATCTCTGTAACTTAGCTGTTGAAACCCAGGCAACATTCTAGTAAATCTCCTCTGTACCCTCTCTATTTTGTTGACATCCTTCCTATAATTGGGCGACCAAAATTGTACACCATACTCCAGATTTGGTCTCACCAATGCCTTGTGCAATTTTAACATTACATCCCAGCTTCTATACTCAATGCTCTGATTTATAAAGGCTAGCATACCAAAAGCTTTCTTTACCACCCTATCTATATGAGATTCCACCTTCAAGGAACAATGCACGGTTATTCCCAGATCTCTCTGTTCAACTGTATTCTTCAATTCCCTACCATTTACCATGTATATCCTATTTTGATTTGTCCTGCCAAGGTGTAGCACCTCACATTTATCAGCATTAAACTCCATCTGCCATCTTTCAGCCCATTTTTCCAACTGGCCTGAATCACTTTGTAGACTTTGGAAATCCTCTTCATTATCCACAACACCCCCTATCTTGGTATCATCTGCATACTTACTAATCCAATTTACCACTCCTTCATCCAGAATTTACCACCCCTTCATCCAGACATTCTTGGGTATGACCACCAGGTGAATTTGCTACCAATTAGACACATCTTCAGTTGTGAACCTCAACGTCACTGGGTGTTTCGGCCTTTTATCACAAGACACCCTCAGTCGAGGCAGGCCCACCGCAGGGTGATCAGACCTGGGTGTGTGCCTTATTGTTAGCCTCTAGATGGTGACATGGCAGCCCAGACAGCATCTTTCCTCTTCAGCCACAGCCAGTGACTGCTCCGTTCGGCGGCATTGGCAAGTTCTTTTATTGCCCTCCTTTGTGCCTGCCCTTTGACTCCTACTGCCCTCAGAAGCCTTGCGGTGGAACTGGCTACAAAGCCCCTGCACCCCACCTCCACTGGGCACACACCCTTACCCTCCAACCTCTCTCCTCTGCCTCTGCTGCAAGGTTTGAATATCGAAGATTTTTCCTTTCATAAGCCTCGTCCACGGCCTCCTCCCAGGGGACCGTCAGCTCGATGATGAAAACACGCCGACAGGAGTTGGACCAGAGAACGAGGTCTGGTCGCAGGTTGGTAACTGCAATTTCAACTGAGAACGAAAGCCTCTGGCCTAGGTCAACACGCATTTCCCAGTCCCTGGCTGCGTTCAGTGGTCATGAGTTGAGAGGTGAGGGGTTAGTCCTCCGTTTCTCTCCTTCCCGGGTGAAGGATGGTATTTGCGGGAATGTTATCTGGGCATTGATAGGCATGGCGTTGGTGGTAACTGTCTTGCACGAGTTCAGCTGCCAAACACCTCAGCACCTGGTTGTGTCGCCAGGTGTATCTGCCTTGTGTTAGGCTGGTCTTACAACCGACCAGGATGTGCTTGAGGTTTGCTGGAACTACACACAGGGGGCAGGCTGGATCCTCTCCCAGCCAAAGATTTAGGTTTGTGGGAGAGGGAAGGACGTCATATGTGGATCTGATAATGAAGCTCAACTTATTTGACTCCATAGTCCACAGCTCTCTCCATGTGATCTTCCTCCTCTCAGCGCCATCCCACTTCATTCAACGGCTTTGTTTGGCTTGGGATTATGGCTTTGTCACACCTGGCTGCTTCTTCCTGGTGGCGCACCTCCTCCACCACCAGGTGCCGACGTTCAGCTGGAGTAGCCTTTTGCCAGGTAGGTTTCATTGCTTCCAGGCCAAAGCCCCCTCGGCCTTGTTGGACATGGCCCACTATGTCCCGGTGTTGGAGGGCGGATTTTGGGTCCAGTACCACTGCTGCTGGAGTCCATTTCCTCCCTGTTGCTAGGGTTGGAGCAACACCTCTTATTATTGGGTCCCGGGATTCTGTTAGTGTCATGTCCAGCCTCACTTTGGCACATTTGTACTCCTCCACCAGGCTTGAGACTGGCAGTGAGAGGGCTCCATTCCCATAGAGCCCTATGCTGCTGAGGCATCTCAGTAGCCCAAGCCACTTCCTCACTTGTGAGTTCACCAGTCTCTCCAGCTGGTTGACATGGGATAAAGTGACCTCGTAGATGGTAATTGGCCACATGAGTCAGGGCAGTAGACCAAATTGCAGGCACCAAAGCCTCAGCTTCCCTGGGAGAGCAGTATTGTTGATTTGCTTGAGGCCACTGATTGTATCCTGCCTGAGTTGTTCCACCTGCTCTGCATCCTTGAGGTATGCGGTGCACCATCGCCCGAGGCTTTTGACAGGCTTCTCCAGGACAGTTGGTATTGTCTTGTTATTGATGCGGAACCTTTCATCAGTGAGCCGGCCTTTGATGATGGAAATACTGCAGGATTTGCTGGGTTTAATCTCCATTCGTGCCCATTTGATGTTTTCCTGGAGTTTATCCAGCAGGCGTTTGGTGCATGCTTTAGTTGTTGTTATTGTGGTCATGTCATCCATGTACGCCCTGATTGGAGGAAGACGCAGCCCACTCTTCAAACGTTCCCCTCCGACCACCCATCGTGATGCTTGAATGATGAGCTCCATTGCCATGGTGAAAACCAGAGGAGAAATGGTCGAGCCTGCCATTATGCCTACCTCAAGGTGCTGCCAGGAGGTGGTGTTGTCCTGTGTTGTGACGCAGAACTGGAGGTCCTGGAAGTAAAGCTTTTACCAGCTTTGTGATGACCTCTGGGACCTGGAAGAAGTTAAAAGCTGCCCAAAGAGTCTCATGGGGCACTGAACCAAAGGCACTGGCAAGATCTAAGAAAATGACACGCAGATCTCTCTTTTCCTTCTTGGCGGTTTGTATCTGGTGCCAGATGATGTTTGCATGTTCCAGACATCCTGAGTAATCACGTACCCCTGCTTTCTGCACTGACGTGTCAATGAAGTTGTTGCTCTGCAAAAATGCTGAGAGTCTTTGGGCCACAACACCAAAGAAGATCTTTCCTTCCACGTTCAGAAGGCTCATCTGGCGGAATTGGCTAATGGTTGAGGAGTTCTTTTCTTTGGGAATTAAGATCCCTCATGCCCTTCGCCATGCCTTAGGTATGATTCCTTTCCCCCATGCCACTTTCATTAACTTCCAACGGTATTTCAGGGCACCAGGGGTGTTCTTATAGAGCCTGTATGGAATGCCATTGGGCCCTGGGGCTGATGCTGTTCTTGCCCGTTTTACTGTGTTCTCCACCTCCTTCCATGTAGGAGGCCTTATGTCCATCTGGTGCTCAGGTGGGTGGATAGGTGGCATGTCATCTGGAATGGTGGCTGGCTCATGCCTCCGGTTGTCAGAGTACGTCTTCCTCAGGTGCTCCTCCAGTTCCCTTACAGGTACTCTCAGGATCCCGCTCTTCTCCTTGACAAAGAGGCTTTTGACAAACTTATTCAGATCTCTGTAGAAACTTGTCCTTGTGTTGCTTTCTCCGGCATTCTGCTCTTCGCAGGATTGCCAGGCGCTGCTTTATTTCTGCCTGCAGTGCCTCGAGTCCTTTCCGAATGGAACAAAAATTTTATAACCTTTGTTTTTTAAATCGTTCACATAACGCTCATCGAGAAAATGTCAATATATCTTAAACACAACAAAGGTGTTAGAAAATTTCGTAAAATTGAAGCCTCTGAATGGAGATATATATCAGTGTGAGTTAAACACTCAATTTCACAAAGATAATAGAACACTCATTGTAGCAAAGAAATTACTTCCAAAACTAGTCAGTGTTTTTTTTCACAGGCGAAATGACTGGTAACTTGGCCACAGCAAGATTATGCAACAGTAAAGTGATAAATTGCCAATTAATCTGTCTTAATGCTTCTGATTGAGAATGTTGGCTTTGCTCTTTGGTAATTATCCTGCAATGTCCTTGAACACATTGTCCATTAAATTGTAATGACCAAAGTTTATCTTAATAGGCAGATGGGGATCTCTGTTTAATGCCATTTGAAATCTGTTGAGCAACAAGGAGTTGCAGATGCTGCAATACAACAAAGAAGACACAAAGTGCTGGAGTAACTCAGCGGGTCAGGCAACATCTCTGGCGAATATAGATAGGTGATGTTTTCTGTCGCCCAGCCAGTGCTACATCCTTTTAATGCTGAAGCGAATCGTGATGCTTAAGCTCTGACTGGCTTTGCATAGAAGTTGCATAAGAACATAGAAATGAAAAGGGGGGAAGACCATTTGGCCCGATATGTTTGCTCTTTTACTTCGGAGTCATGTGAGTGACTTCGTGAAGACCCTGCCAGCACGCATGCGCGACGTATCGTCGCTGACATTGCAACTGACAAGCTGGGAGGTGCGCAGCTCCTCTACTGGCAACTTTAAAAAGACCCTCCATGTAAGTTTTACTAACCTTGAGTTGGTTAAGCGCCCTGTGTTTATCTTCTATTACAGAGCACCCAGAGCCGATTATGGAGAAGGCTCGAAGCAAGAAAAGGGCTGCTTCCAGGCACGCCATGGAGGGCCGCAGGACCTCGAAGAAAGTTCAGCGGCAAAATTGTCCAGAGTTGGCCGGTGAATATACGGCAGCCCCCGTTCTGCTACAGTCCGGAAGACATCCGCGGACTGGCGGGAAGGCAGCGCGGAAGTCGGGTAGCCCCGTTCTATCGGCAGGCCCCGACTCTCCTCCGCTACAGTCCGGAAGACTGTGGACTGGCGGCAAAACCGCGCGGAAGTCGGGTAGCCCCGTTGATACGGCAGCCCCATCACTCTACCACTTAAGTCCGGAAGACCGCAGACTGGCTGCAAAACCGTGCGGACGTCGGGTAGCCCCGTTATACGGCAGCCCCAACTCTCCACCGCAACATTCCGGAAGACCGCGGACTGGCGGTAGAACCGCACGGAAGTCGGGTAGCCCCGATGATATGGCAGGCACCGACTTTCCACCACTACAGTCCGGAAGACCGCGGACTGGCGGCAGATCCGCGCAGAAGTCATGTAGCCCCGTTGATACGGCAGGCACCGACTTTCCACCGTGACAGTCCGGAAGACTACCACGGACTGGCGGTCACAGCCCCGTTGACTCAGATAGCGACAGCGATCGCATGGCCCGCATGGAGCGGATGATGGAGCAATCGCTCCAGAAGGACCTACTCCAGCAGGACCACATCACAGGCCCACGGCAGCACCCTATCCAGGACTGTCCAATGTCTCTCCATCCTCGGAGGGGAGCGTCAGAAGTCAGGGCTGGGCTGACTTTGAAGAGGGGTTGACAGAAGACCCAAAATTGCATGGGATGCAAGGAGAGGAACTTCTGGGGATGGTGTCCAAATTTGCAAAGCCATCCCAGAAAGGACAGCCATTTCAGCCACAACTAGCAGCAAGTATTAATTACTTGACTACGCACCAGCTCCAGGAGCAGGTAATAACCGAGACTACAGCCAAATATCTGGCCTCGGAGAACTGCGTGTCATTGAATGTGCCTACTGTCAACACCCCCATTTGGGGGAACATAAGCCCTGGCATCAGGGCACAAAAGTTCAGAATGCAGAAAATTCTAAAACTGCTAACCGCAGGAATCACTGCATTTGCCAGGTCCATTGATGGCACAGACATGACGGAGGAACAACAGGACGCATTAGCCTTGTTCTGCAACGCACAATATGAAATTGTTTCAGGAAGAGCGTGATCTATCCCATGCTCAACCCCAAATTTGCGGGGTTGTGCAAAGCCAGCGCTACGCCGTCGTCTAACTTGCTGTTTGGGGATAACCTGCATAAACAGGTCTAGGACCTGGATGAGGAAGCCAAAGCAGTGGGCATGATAAAGCCACCTTCCACCAACATGCCAACAGCATACCGGCGGCAGCATCCCTATGCAACACCCAACAGCCCCGCTTCCACCCAGACAGGATGACGGGTACAAATCCAAAGGTCGCGTCATAGAACACAAAGGTCTTTTTTAGGCCATGGCCCAGCGTGACCTGCATGGAAGATGCGTCAACCCCACACCACAGCACATCCACTTCCCAAGAACCAAGGACGGAAGACCAAACACCACCGGTGACCATGGAGGTAAGTGGGTCTGGTTCCCTTGGGAAAACTGCATGTATAACTTCACAAGTGGGAGGTGGATTGTGCCTGTTTGGGGATGCATGGAGCTCCATAACCTCTCCATAACTTCTGACCTCTTTATATTGCACAGTATTCAGGGATATAAAATTGAATTCATCAACAAACCAGTTCAACATGTACCTAACTGGAAATTTGTGCTTTCTCAAAAAGGGAAAGTGGAAGGACATGCAGAACTCTTTAGATTATATGCTAAGGGAGTAATAGAGAAAACAAAACATGACCTCTTGAGTTTGTATCAAACATCTTTACCAAAACCAAAAAAGATGGTGAATGTCATATTATTGTTGACTTAACCCAACTGAATACTTTTGTGCAATATACCCACTTCAAGATGGAAACATTTGAAACTGCCATACAACTGATTTCCAGAGGGCACTTCATGGCCTGCATTGACTTAAAAGATGCATACTATTCAGTAACCATACATAAAGATCTCCGCAGATATTTGAAGTTTCTCTGGATGGGGCAGCTGTGGCAGTATAGAGCACTGCCTAATGGACTAACAACAGCTCCCAGGTTATTTACCAAACTATTGAAACCGGCATTGGCGTCTTTACAAAAACAAAACCACATAGTCATGGCTTATCTTGATGCCATTTTAATTGTGGGGAAAACCTTGGAATTGGCTAAATTAGCTGTGACAGCCACCAAGTTACTACTTCAAGAGCTGGGGTTCGTCATCCATCCAGATGAATCCAAGTTAACGCCCTCTGTCGCAATGGACAATCTGGGGTTCACGATTAACACAATTCACATGACTGTCACTTTACCAAATAACAAAACGGCAGATTTAATAGAGGCATGTAATAGCCTTGCTTGCGCCAACAAACCGACCATTCGACACGCTGCCAGGGTAATCAGGAAACTTGTGGCTTCATTTCCAGCTGCACAATATGGACCATTACATTATAACCATATAACCATATAACAATTACAGCACGGAAGCAGGCCCTCTCAGCCCTTCCAGTCCGTGCCGACCATTTATTTTCTAGTAAATCTCCATTCTAGACCATTCTAGTAAATCTCCTCTGTACTCTCTCTATTTTGTTGACATCCTTCCTATAATTAGGCGACCAAAATTGTACACCATACTCCAGAATTGGTCTTACCAATGCTTTGTACATTTTTAACATTACTTCCCAACTTCTATATTCAATGCTCTGATTTATAAAGACCAGCACACCAAAAGCTTTCTTTACCACCCTATCTACATGAGATTCCACCTTCGGGGAACTATGCACAGTTATTCCTCGATCCCTCTGTTCCACAGTATTCCTCAATTCCCTACCATTTACCATGTACGTCCTATTTTGATTTGTCCTACCAAGATGTAGCACTTCACACTTATCAGCATTAAACTCCATCTGCCATCTTTCAACCCACTCTTCCAAATGGCCCAAATCTCTCTGTAGACTTTGAAAATCTACTTCATTATCCACAACACCACTGATCTTAGTATCATCTGCATACTTACTTATCCAATTTTCCACCCCATCATCCAGATCATTGATGTACATGACAAACAACAGTGGACCCAACACAGATCCCTGAGACACCCCACTGGTCACCAGCTTCCAACCTGACAAACAGCCATCCACCATTACTCTCTGACATCTCCCATTTAGCCACTGTTGAATCCATCTTGCTACTCCGCCATTAACACCCAAAGATTGAACCTTCTTAACCAACCTTCCGTGGGGAACCTTGTCAAAGGCCTTACTGAAATCCATATAGAAATTACCAAAATTTCCAAAGAGCAAAAATGTCAGCACTAAAGTCTCATGCTGGGCATTTTGACAGGCCTATGCAGCTACCGACCAAAGCATAAATCGAGCTGCGATGGTGGATTAGCAACATTCAACACTGCTTTAATCCCATCGCAGTTACAAATCCTTCAGTCGTGTTACAAACCGACACCACCTCCAGTGGCGGTAGATGGAATTTGCATGAATCTACATTACTTCAGTCACCAGGTATAAACTATTTAGAAATGATGGGAGCATTTCATGGGCTACGGGCCTACTGTACAAACATGCATCACCTGCATGTTCGTCTACAAATAGACAATACCACAGTGGTGGCATATTTAAATCATATGGGTGGTATCAAGTCAATATCTTGTGATGAATTGGCAAACACAATTTGGCACTGGTATATTGAAAGAAACATTTGGATTTCAGCTACATACCTTCTGGGTAAGCACAATACAGTGGCGGACACCAGGTCCCAGATATTCAATGACAGCACCGAATGGATGTTCAACCACCAGGTATTTAGCTCAGTATGGAACACCAGATATCGACCTTTTTGCATCCAGACTGAACCATCAGATACCAACATATGTTGCATGGGAACCCAGACCCTGAGGCAGTAGCGATAGACACTTTCTCGCTACGTTGGGGGAATTTGTTCTTATATACATTTCCCCCTTTCTGCCTCATCAGTCGGGTACTGCGGAAAATCCAGTCAGATTCTGCATCAGGGATACTGATAGTACCCAACTGGCCTACGCAGCCATGGTCCTCGACATGGTAGCGGAACCGTGTCTTCCGGTTCCCAAATGCCTGAACCTCCCGATTCATCCCATAACAGGGGAAAATCATCCGTGCCATGGTCACTTGAACCTGTTGGCTTGCAGGTTCTGAAAAGACCACTTCTGGAGTTCGGGCTGTCGAACAGGACCATGGACATAACCACGGCATCGTGCAGAGAGTCCACACGGAGGCAATACCTTACACATGTAAGGAAATGGAAGGTGTTTTGTTCCAGGACTGGTACCACCTTCAACTCTGCCACCATCACGGATGTGCTGGAATTCCTCGTGGTCCTTCACTACGACGAGGGCCTCAGTTACAGTACTATCAACAGAGCAAGGAGTGCATTGTTATCCTAACTCAGGCTTGGAGTGGGATCCCATCCTTTGGTATCCAAACTCATGAGGGGTATTTTTAATTCCAACCCTCCCAGATCACAATACACGATGACCTGGGATATCGGACTGGTCTTGTCTCTACTCAGGAGTTGGGCGCCAGTCTCGAATCTCCCACTGGCTAAGCTCACCTACAAAGTGGTGATGCTAATGACACTCATCACTGCACAACGGGTCCAGACCCCCCACAAATTAAAACTGGATAATATGGTCTCAACTCCCACCAAAGTAACCTTCTTTGTCGATGAGTTACTAAAACATCACAGACCAGGAACAACCGGTCTAAAATTGGAATTTCTGGCATATCCTGTTGATAAATGCCTTTGTATAGCCACCTACCTCCGACATTATCTAGATGTCACCAAAGGTATCAGGGGTACGGAAGTTGGTATTTTTTTAATCAGTTTTAAACGCCCTCACCATAGGGTAACTGTTCAGACTATTTCCAGGTGGCTCAGAGTGGTGTTGAGTGCAGCAGGGGTAGACACTGACGGTTTTTAATCTCATTCTACCAGGGCTGCGTCCACATCAGCGGCGAGGATCATGGAGGTTCCCATGGACCACATCCTCGCAACAGTGGGTTGGGGCAATGAGGGTACATTTAATCGGTTTTATAATAAACCTGTGGCCACACCCTCAACGTTTGCAGATACTGTTTTAATGTTTCCAAAAATTCCCTGAAGTTAGGGGTTTACTGTTTGTTTATTATAATTGGGGAGCCTGAGGGAGAACTGCTACTGCCATCAGCCAAATACATAGGTGAAAAACCTTATGTTCATCCAGCCTTTACATTTCCTTTTTGTTTCGCTGACTTGGTTCAGCCTGCCAGAAAGGCTTCTTCACTGCAGCCAGAGTAAATATTGCTCGATCTATTTTCACTTTTATATTTAAAGAAAATCCCAGATGATCAAGCTAACCCAATTAAAACTGGCAATTTAAACTTCCTGCTTGGTTTCTGCCAAGTGTAAAGCCTTAAAATTGCCCATGGCATTACAATAACTACTAAAACATTTAATCCAGCATTTTCAACATAAAGCATGAATAATTATTTTTTTTCACACATTTTTGGAAGATAATTTTAGATTCAGGAAATTCTAACTAATTTATAGCTGCTAGTTCCAACTTTATATTAATGATGGCAATGTTATCTTATTAATCATTCTAAATAGCAGCTGTTGGGAATAATCAATACCTGCCCCTGATGAGCCAAACGCTACATATCTTCAACAGGATCTCATAAGGACAACTGACGCTTCAGATTGACAAGGTTTCAAGGCCAAGGTTTCAAGGTCAGTTTATCGTCACGTACCAATTAAGATACATGCCATTCCATACTGCCATACTAAAAAAGCAACAAGACACACAACTACATCAAAGTTAACATAAACATCCGCCACAGTGGATTCCCCACATTCCTCACTCATCTGCTTCCTCTTTATGGTTAAAATATCCTTCACGGATTTGGAACTGGCTGCACATGTCCGCAGAAGCAAGCTATTTTACAAATCTAATCAATTATTGACGAGAGTTTGACCAACATCAAATTCAATGTAATTTTAATTAAAGCATCTACCCACAGTGTTGACTCGGCTGGGAATTATTTTAAAGTGTTCGCAAATCACAAAGAATGAATGTTATTCCCCTAAATTTAACTTAACATTATAATCATTCATAATTATTATTTTCTGGTTGAACATGGTGGTCTTCAATTATTTCTAATTCCAAGAGATGAGAAACATAATATAGACTAGACTAAGTAGGACCTGTTGGGTCCCATGTTCTCACTGGAGGGCTGGTTTCCCAATGCAATATTCCACCTCTCCACCAATTCCAATATTGGTGGCCATTGGGGGGCTTTCTGGAGTGCTAGTATTGGTTTTGTGGGCTGAAGGGATTGGTTTTGAGAGGGCTAGTATAGACATTGTGGGATGAATGGATTCTTGGGCTGGCGGCTCAGTCACTCAGACCTGGTGGGCTGGCAGCTCAGTCACTCAGGACTGGTGGGCAGCCAGCCCAGTCACTCAGGCCTGGCAGCTGTCACTCAGACCTGGTGGGCTGGCAGCTCAGTCACTCAGGGCTGGTGGACTGGCAGCTCAGTCACTCGGGGCTGGTGCGCTGGCAGATCAGTCATTCATGGCCACTAAACTCGATTTCATAGCAATTCAGGCAGAGTGCAGGCCACAAAACTCAATTTCATAGCATTTCAGGCAGAGTGCAGGCCACCAAACTCAATTTCATAGCATTTCAGGCAGAGTGAAGGCCACCAAACTCAATTTCATAGCATTTCAAGCAGAGTGCAGGGCACCAAATTGCCAAACAACTCATTGCATTGTCATTAAGGGCTAACAAATCATTCATTGCAAGTACATTGCAGATTCACAGTTCAGTTGATTCACAGCGTAGAATCACAGTTGTGGACTTTCCCTCGTGATCTTCCAGAGTGACTGACTCACGTCCAGGCATCGGGGTTTTATATTCCTGTCCCCCCCCCACCATCCCCGGAAGGGGCGTTACCTTCATCAAGGAGATTGACAGGCGAGAGGACCAATCAGCTGATCTCAAGATTTATTAAACAGTCATAACTTTTTTTTATTTATCATCAATTGGAAAAATCCTCGGGGCTGCCTCATCAGGGAGGACTGTGAGTAAGGTGGCCAAAAATCATAGCAATATATGCTAGCGTTATTTCTAAAATCAATATACAGCGCAGACAGGAAGTGGTCAAGAAGAGATTTTTAGCTATATAGATGTTCTCAGAGTGAATAATATCATGTAAAATTTGTACGGAAGGTGTGCTACCAAATCACTTTCAGTTTGATTGTTTTGACAATTAAGGATGTAGATTTTCTTTCATTCATTCGCATAATCAAGACATTGCTGGCAAAGCTGGTAATCATTTACAGGCACATTTGCATTGCTGAAACTGCTGATAGAAATGATACTTTGAAACTAAAGAGAATGCATTTTCGGAAAATGAGATGGGAGAAGTGAAGGGTCACTTTATAGAAAATATTATGATTCATTGGACAGCCAAGTCAAGTAATATGTCAACTTTGTAACAGAGTGGCAATGACTGGAACACTCAGTCTATAGTGGTTGAGGCTTAACATGGATAGATTAAGTATACCATTTACAAATAAGGCTGCCTAATTTGTAATTCTGCTGATTTCATGCATTTGTCGTGATATGTTATCTGTTCAGGCAATTAAATGTTTGTCTGTGGCTCTATACATGTTTAGTGATGTGAAATCTAATTAGTTAACTATCTTTCAAAGTTATGACCTGGTTCTTGACCTCATCCACGAGAACCAAGTTGTATTCACTCTTCAACTCTTTTTGAAACAGAAGGTTCGACATGACAGCAGAATGTTTTTTTTTCTTAATTTACACACTCGTCAATTTACATAAGGGTTTACTTTTCATGAGAGAGACCATGTGGGAGGTCCGACACAGAGACCATGTCTGATGTAAATGCTAATTTACCTAAGCCGCCTATAACAGGGAGTGCCTCTATTCACTTTGTGTGACAAGTACATTTTGTGCCGATTGCTCACTTTCACAAACAAATGCGGACTTTCCAGCACTGCTCCCATTATACATCTGGGTAGAAAGTTCCAGGACTTAGTGCCTGTGATGATGACAATAGATAATAGACAATAGACAATCGACAATAGGTGCAGGAATAGGCCATTTGGCCCTTTGAGCCAGCACCGCCATTCAATATAATCATGGCTGATCATCCCCAACCCGTTCCTGCCTTCTCCCCATATCCCCCTGACTCAGCTATTTTTAAGAGCCCTATCTAGCTCTCTCTTGAAAGCATCCAGAGAACCTGCCTCCACCGCCCACTGAGGCAGACTGAAGCTAACATGATTTATTTCTGGATGAAAATAATAATCCTCAACCTCCACATTTGTTCTGTTCAAGACCCGTTATACACAGAGTTAATTAAAGAAAAGCTGGAAAAAGATGCTCAAAGCTCAATGTAGTTTCAAGTTGCAATTTATTTTCTTATAATGTTATCAAATCCCACAACAATTGCAAATGATATCAATCATGAACTCTATGACTCTCCTTTTATTGATTTTAAAGACCAGATAATACTTTTTAAATGTTGGTGTAGAAATAAATGCTGATCAGAACATTGGGAGAGTGTAATCTCCCAGTGCGACCTTGTTTTGTGATCCTTCATGTCTGTTACTTCACCTGGTTTAATTGGAAAAAAAAGTAGAGCAGCCGTAAAACTTCTGAAGATTAGACGGCATCTGGACTGAGAACTGACAGCCAATGACTTGGGTTGGGACCCTTCATCTAGGCTGAAGAAGTAGTCAATACAAGTAGGTGAGAAGAGGGGGGGGGGGGGTGGGGGCAAGAACTGGCTAGTGATAGGTGGTTAGTTGGGGAGTGGTTAGAAACATAGAAATTAGGTGCAGGAGTAGGCCATTCGGCCCTTCGAGCCTACACCGCCATCCAACTCAATATCCCGTACCTGCCTTCTCTCCATACCCTCTGATCCCCTTAGCCACAAGGACCACATCTAACTCCCTCTTAAATATAGCCAATGAACTGGCCTCAACTACCCTCTGTGGCAGAGAGTTCCAGAGACCCACCACTCTGTGTGTGAAAAAAGCCCTTCTCATCTCGGTCCTGAAGGATTTCCCCCTTATCCTTAAGTTGTGACCCCTTGTCCTGGACCTCTCCAACATCGGGAACAATCTTCCTGCATCTAGTCTGTCCAACCCCTTAAGAATTTTGTACGTTTCTAGAAGATCCCCTTTCAATCTCCTAAATTCTAGAGAGTATAAACCGAGTCTATCCAGTCTTTCTTCATAAGACAGTCCTGACATCCCCGGAATGTGTCTGGTGAATCTTCTCTGCACTCCTTCTATGGCAATAATGTCCTTCCTCAGATTTGGAGACCAAAACTGTACGCAATACTCCAGGTGTGGTCTCACCAAGACCCTATACAACTGAAGTAGAACCTCCCTGCTCACATACTCAAATTGCAGGTGATGGTAAGGTGGTGGAGGGAAGGGTGGAGATAGTGACAGCGATTGGGAGGATGTGGAGAACAAAAGGCTGCAGATTCTAAAATCTGATGGGAAAGATGAAGAACAGAGCTGAATATTGAATTGTAGCGGAGGGGGACAACAGGGAAGGGAGGAGGGAGCAGTTAGGGGGGAGGGGGATCCAGACGGAGATGTTTGTGAGGAAGATAAGGGGGAAGAAGAAGGGTGATGAGGGCTGGGGGATAAAGTGGGATGAAGGAGTGTGAGAGATGATCAGGATAGATAGGAGGTGAAAGAAAGGGGCAGAGGGTTACAGGTTCAAATGTTCATGCCATTGGGTTGTAGAATACCAGGTGGAATTATGAGGCCTTGTTCCTCCAGTTTGTGTTCATCCTTAAGGGCCTGTCCCACCAGCATGCAACTCTATGCGATTAGCGTGACCTAACGTGGTCACTTGAGCCATCCAGCGTCGCGGGGCTGGTCCCACTTCGATCGCAGGAGCCATGCGGAATTGTACGGAGTTCGTCCCGAGTTCGTCCCGACACCGCGCGGGGCTCCGAAAAACTGACTGTCCAAAAATTCCGTGCGGCAACGGCTTGTCGGCTCGCAGTCGCCTCGACGTTTACACACCGCCCCAACATTGTGCCTCCATGAACCTATCTGTAGGTGCCTCTGTGACCCTCTATGTGTGTGGCTCCGTGGCCCTGTGTGTGTGTGTGCCTCGGTGCCCCTCTCTGTGTGCCCCTCTCTGTCCTGGGGAACTTACCTTAGACTTCGCTCCAAGTTCGCCTCACTTTGCGCCGCGTTGCGCCAATCACCCGACCTCTGCGCGGCCCCTACTGCCGGTTTGGTTGCGCTTGCCGCATGCAGGCGCATGCTGGTGGGAACGGCCCTGTACTGGGGATCACCCAACCTCCACGCGGCCCCCGCTTCTAGTTTGATTTTGTTCATCGCATAGAGTTGCATGCTGGTGAGACAGGCCCTTTATAGTTGCTGTGGAAAGTGCCAGGAGTGGGGCAGGAGGAGGGTGGGGGTGGCGGTGGGATGAGCAATCGGGCAGGCATGGAGAGATTGGTCCCTGCGGAAATCAGAATGAGGTGGAAAAGGCAAGGTGGCTGGTGGTGGAATCACTGTTGCTGGCAGGAATACCAAAGAATGATGCGCTGGATGGGAAATTGGTGGGATGAAAGGTAAGATCTTAGTACCCCTCTTTTGTCTAAAGAGAGATATGTCGAGAGTAGAAATGCAAGGAGATACAAGTGAGGACTTGATCAACCACAAAGGCCTGAAGGGGAGGGCGGGGATGCGGGGTGGGGGGGGGGGGGTGTTATAAGTTGGGGGAGGGAAGCTGCTTTTCCTAAAAAAAGGAGTGCATTGCAGATGTTCTGGAATGGAAAGCCATATCTAGAGAACAGATGTGGCAGAGATGGAGAAACTGGGAGCAAGGGATAACACCCTTCCTGGGGTCAGGGTGGAAGGAGGTGCAGTCTAGGTCCCCTATCTAGTGCTTCATCTAACTCGTGTTAGTACATCAACTTCCTCAGTCTTGCACGGGAATGCCATCAAATATTCCTTTGTAGCGACACCAAACATGGTGAATAAACAGTTACTTTATTCAGTGAGATAATTGGTTTGAAATACAGTTTGGATCATAATTATGTATTGTAGCATAATACAATAACATAATTGCTATTGTAGCTGAGTGAGGGTGTGGTCTCGAGCTCAGCTACCTGTTGACTGGGGTGATCTCAAGGTGAGATATGCTTATGCAGCAGGACACCCCCCTTAACCCATTACATCACGTGACAGCCCTCGTAACCACTGGCGAGGGTTCGACCGTAAGTGGTCTGTCTATCAGCAGACGCGTCACCTTCTTAAGGATGAATCCCAATCCTTTGACTCAGAAATGACAGTGCAATGTTTTTGATTATTCACACACATTCTGTTGTCACCTGCTACCAAGGAAGTGGTGTTGGTGGTTTATTACCAAGGAGGTGGTACGGCAATTTTAAAGCACATAAAGGTGGATAAAACCCCAGGGTCTGGCCAAGGACATCCTCGGAGCTTGTGGGAAGCTTGCAGAAATATTTGCAATATTTATGTTTAGTTAGTAATATGTTTAATAATGTTGTTTAATAATGGTTAATAATGTTGTACAGTTATTTAGGAAGCCTGCAGGAATTGCATGCCAAGTGACCCTGACGTCAGTGATGGGACAGATGTTGCAGTGGAATCTTTAGGATAGGATCTAGCAGCGTTTGGATGGGCATGGCCTGGTTAGGGGTACTCAGCATGGTTTTCTGCATGGGAAATCACGTAACACAAATCTGTTTTTTGAGGAAGTCACCAAGGGAATTGATAAGGGCAGGGCAGTGGACATTTTCTATATGGACTTCAGCAAAGCCTTTGACATGGTCCAGCATGGTTGGCTGGTCTAGATGATTAGATCATATAGAATTGAAGGTGAGCTGGCCAACCAGATTGGCCAAAGGGTAATTGTGGAGTGTTGTTTTTCTGAGTGGAGTGCCACAGGCGTTGATGCTGGGTCTATATTGGTGTATAAACAATAACAATATGATGACAATGTAGTTCACAGGGAATGACAAACAGTATTTCACTCTGACTAGAGTGAGGTGTTGCACTTTGATATGTCAAACCAGGGCAAGACTTGCATATTAAATTATAGATCCCTGGACAGTGTTGCAGAACAGTGAGAACTGGGGGTATACTGTGGATGAATGGCTCTTTAATCATTATGTCAGGTGGAAAGTGTGGTGAATAAGAATTTGGGCACAATTGCCTTCATTGGGAAGTGTATTACATACTAGGGTTGAGACAAGATGATGTAGCTCACATACCTGGAGTATTGTGTTCAGCTCTGATCGTCCGGCTGTAGGATGTATGTCATTAAGTTGGAAAGAGCATGGAAGAGATTCACCTGTTAGTTTTAGTTGGATAGGCTGGGACTTTTCCCTTTGCGGCATAGGAGGCTGAGGGCTGATCTTATTGAAGTGTAGAAGATCAGGAGGGAGATGGATAAAGTGAATTTTCACAGTCTTTTCCAAGGGTAGAGATTTCTAAAAGTAAAGGGCATAGGCTTAAGATGAGAGGGGATAGATTTATGAGGGACCTCAGGGATATTTTTTTCACTCAGATGGTAGTCCGTCTTTGGAGTGAGCTGCCAAAGGAAGCTATAGAAGTGGATACAGTTTCAACTTTGAGAGACATTTGGACAGATCTATGGATAGATGTAGAAGGATGCGTTGCAAATGGGACTCGCCCAGAATGTTTACTTGCTGAGCATGGAAAAGATGGACTGAATGGCTGTTTCCATACTGTACAACTATGATGCTCTATGCCTCTAAATCCCATTGAAACCAAGTTATGAATTATAACTGATAGATATAGCAGAAAATGAAATAAAAATAAAAGTTTTAAGGACAATATTGGACCTACAGGTCAGTGAATGTGGAGCTGCAGTGGTGACTGAGCATGCCAGAAGAAACTTAAGATCTGACATTGCAATGAGGTTGTTTAACTTTGAGATTGCCTTTTACATATGGAGTACAGCATGAACTTTTGTGTTTGATCTATCAGGATTAACAGACTTCCCGATTTCATCCGTGATTGAACATAAATGAGTTGTAGCTTGGTTTGACATATGAATGATATTGATAAATTATTGATTCCAGTATGTGGATTTAAAACTTCAATTAAATTATAATTTGCATTGATTTTCAAATAGTTTTTGCCTGCACTTTTCTGCCACATATGCTGTTTTATTGATGAACCATGTGAGTGTTTTGGTGAGCTAACAAATTATATTTTAAATAAGGATGTGAGCAGAAATGAGAGTGCATTAATTTTACTGACTTTGATTATGTAACTTCCACATAAATAGAATATGAAATATAGGTCACAGCAGAATTTTCAGCAGGGATTTGGCACAATGATCACTGAATGACTCATTTAAAATAAACATGTGAGACTCATTTAAAATAAACATCTTTCATTTTTTAAAATATATAATTAGATTAGGCTTTCACAAAACGTTCAACATTATTCTAGCCAGGGATGCAAAGTGAACACACTATTTCAAATAACTACCATGGAATTGGAAGAACAAGTTAAACATACTAAATGGAATAGATAATGCCTCGCCAAATAACACTTTAAAGCTCTATTGAGCTTTTAATGTAAATGAAAATCTTGCATTCCATTATACAGTATGCCAGAGAAATGAAAAATGAACAATAAAAAATCATCACAGAGAAATGAACAAAACAAAACTGGAAAAAAATCCCATATTTTTAGAAGTCTTTTGAAAGTTTGTTTTCAAGGTGGAAGTGAGGAAGGGAACTGCAAGGATTTGTGGAGAATGGCAAACAGCCAGCACCATATTAGAATGGATCATAAGGCAAGGAATTCCATGATATTTGCAGATTTGAGGATATGTCAGGTTAAAGGAGGCATGGAATCGTTTTCCTAAGGAAATTTCTCGTAGTTGAAGATGATTTGCTTCCATTCCAGTTTATTGAGTTCAGAGAGGGCTCATAGGTTCAACGTGGGATCTGCAGATACCAGCGTGGATGCCGCATAAGGTGCTTGGTGGAGAAGATTGATGTGTGCCTCAGGTTGTTATGTGTTCCTTCCTCTTTCTGCTCATGGCATCCTCAGTTGTCCTTCAATGAGATCAAAGGTTCCTATTAGCTGGTAAGAATGGTCCAAATTTTCATTAAAATTTGAGGATGTCCTTCTAGTAATCACTTGCATTAACCAAACATACAGCACTCGGCTAGTCATGGGAATCAGGTGTCAGGTATCTAAACAAGTGACCTATCGCTTGGCTAGCGTGATCAGATTGTCATTGTTGAGGGGGTTAACCTGGGTGAAGATGCTAACCTTGGTTCACCTATCCTCCCATGGAATTGGGGATTTTGAGTAGATAGAGTTGTCCGAGTGCCAACAGTAAGTAAACCACATCTCCAGAGCTCCCTGCAGGATGGAGAGCACTGGTCTTCAGTAGACTATAACTTTAATCACTTCTTATTCTTCTAAACTATGAAGAATACTGGAAGAAACTGTCCAGCCTCTCTTGATAGGACAACCTTTTCATCCCTGTAATTAGCCTGGTGAATCTCCTTTGGAGTGCATCCAATTCTACCATATCTTATTTTATGTAAAGGGTCACAGAATTCCAGATGTGGCCTTAAAAATACCATGTACAATTTTAACAAAACGTTCCTGTTCTTAAACTCCAATCACTCTGCAATGAAGGCCAACAATGAAGGCCTTCTTAACAGTGTGTTACGCCTGCCTGCCAGCTTTTAGCAATTCAAACAAGAGAACATCTCGATACCTGTACTTCATTCACTCGCTTGTAGTCTCTCTCCGTTTAGATAATAATCAAAATTTGATCAATCTTGCCCAAGTATCTTGGGGGAGATCTTGGGTGATCACACATTTCCCCATGTTAAACTCAATTTGTCAGGTTTTGTGCAGTCACTATCTATATTCCGGATGCACAATGCCTTAATCACAACATTTCTGTTTAATTTTGCATCAATGGCAAGATTGGAAGCCTTATATTTAGTTCTAATAGTAAACAATTGAGAGTCAAGAACCAATCCCTGGGATATTGCAGTCATCCATTAATTACATAATTCCAGCATGAAAAGCACTCTTCTATTCCAGGACTTTATGTTCTACGTGGAAGCCTGTTTTCAATCTATGTTCACGCACTTCCTTCAATATGGTGGGGTCATAATTTATGCACCAGCCTCTTATGTGGCACCTTGTCAAATACCTTTCAGAAATATATACATATACACATTGCATCTACATGTTCCCTCCTATTAAATTCTTCAATGTCACATCTTCAAAGATTTTGAACAAATTTGTCATAAAGCCATGTTGACAGCTTTGATTATGTTCAGCTTTCCTGAATGATTACTTATTTCCTTCTTGATTATTGACTCTGACATCTTTCCAACAACAAATGCTGAATAAACTGGCCAACTGTTGGGTCCATGAATCTGAATAAGGGTCCTGACCCAAAATGTCACCCCTCTCATGTTACCTGACCCACTGTGTTACTCCAGCACTTTGTGTCTATCATTGGGTCAATAACCTCTGCAGCCAGTTCCCTTGGAAACCTTGGGTGCAAGCCATCAGGAATCAATGAATTATCCAAATTTCGTCCCATGAGTGTCTTTAATACTTAATTCATTGTAGATTAAGATTGTTCAAATTTCCTTTGTTACTTGAAATGTACCCATTTAGTTTTAAGAATATTTGCAGTGTCCTCCATCGTGAAGCTGCTGCAAAAATTGGTTTCACAAATCTCCCATTTACATAGAACATAGAAAATAGGTGCAGGAGGAGGCCATTCGGCCCTTCGAGCCAGCATCGCCATTCATTGCGATCATGGCTGATCGTCCCCAATCAATAAACCGTGCCTGCCTTCTCCCCATATCCCTTGATTCCACTAGCCCCTAGAGCTCTATCTAACTCTCTCTTAAATCCATCCAGTGATTTGGCCTCCACTGCCCTCTGTGGCAGGGAATTCCACAAATTCACAACTCTCTGGGTGAAAAGGTTTTTTTCTGTCCTCAGTCTTAAATGGCTTCCCCTTTATTCTAAGACTGTGACTCCTGGTCTGGACTCACCCAACATTGGGAACATTTTTCCTGCATCTAGCTTGTTCAGTCCTTTTATAATTTTATATATTTCTATAAGATCCCCCTCATCCTTCTAAACTCCAGTGAATATAAGCCTAGTCTTTTCAATCTTTCCTCATATGACAGTCCCGCCATCCCAGTGATCAATCTTGTGAACCTACGCTGCACTGCCTCAATCACAAGGATGTCCTTCCTCAAATTAGGAGACCAAGACTGTACACCATACTCCAGATGCGGTCTCACCAGAGCCCTATACAACTGCAGAAGAACCTCTTTACTCCTATACTGAAATCCTCTTGTTTTGAAGGCCAACATTCCATTAGCTCTCTTCACTGCCTGCTGTACCTGCACGCCAACTTTCAGTGACTGGTGTACAAGGACGACCAGGTCTCGCTGTACCTCCTCCTTACCTAACCTAACCCCATTGAGATAATAATCTGCCCCCTTGTTTTGCCGCCAAAATGGATAACCTCACATTTATCTGCATTATACTGCATCTGCCATGCATCTGCCCACTCACGCAACCTGTCCAGGTCACTCTGCAACCTACTAACTTCCTCTTCACAGTTCACACTGCCACCCAGCTTTGTGTCATCCGCAAACTTACTTGTCACATCCTCAAAAGTTTCCAGAAGATTAGTCAAGCATGATTTTCCTTTCATAAATCCATGTTGACATGGACTAATCCTTTAACTGCTATCCAAATGCCCCATTATTACCGCTTTAATAATTGACACCAGCATCCTTCCCACCACCGAAGTCAGGCTAACTGGCCTGTAATTCCCCGTTTTCTTTCTCGCTCCTTTCTTGAAAAGTGGGATAACATTAGCTATCCTCCAATCCACAGGAACTGATCCTGAATCGATCGAACATTGGAAAATAATCACCAATACGTCCACTATTTCTAGAGCCACATCCCTGAGGACCCTGGGATGCAGACCATCAGGCCCAGAGGATTTATCATCCTTCCGTCCCATTCGCCTACCCAATCCTATTTCTCGCCTAATGAAAATTTATTTCAGTTCCTCTACCCCCTTAGATCCTCTGTCCTCCAGTACTCTGTTTCTTATTATTAATTCCCAGCCTCATTGTTTTGAGATTCTACAACTATCCTAGCTGTCTCCTTCCTATTTATATACGCATAAAAACTCTCACTGTTTGTTTTGATATTACACACAGTTTTTGTTCTCAAAATCTTGTCTATAACTCTAGTTATGTGATTTTCAATGGTAGTGGTCACGGCACAATTCAGGTAATCCTCATTGGAATGAAACAGCCCTACCCTACTCCAATATTGGTGTCGACAACCAAAGACTCTGTCCTGGGCCTCCTCCATTGTCAGAGTGAGGCCCAGCAAAAATTGGAGGAACAGCACCTCATATTTCAATTGGGTAGTTTACACCCCAGCGGTATGAACATTGACCTCGAACTTCGGATAGCCCTTGCTTTCCCTCTCTCTCCATCCCTTCCCATTCCCAGTTCTCCGACTCCATTCTGTCTTTGTCCCGCCCACTCCCCTGACATCAATCTGAAGAAGGGTCTCGACCCGAAACATCACCCATTCCTTCTCTCCTGAGATGTTGCCTGACCCGCTGGTTTTTTCCAGCATTTTGTGTCTGCCAAAGAATCAGAATACTTCCTCCTCACCTCCCTTTGATCCATGTGATTACTGCTTTAGTCCTGTGTACTTTCCTCTGCTATGCACATGACCCAGGTAATAATCTAGAGATGATCCTCTTTGTGGTCTACTTTTTAATTTTGCCCCGAAGCTTCTCATAAACCCTCAGAAAAACGTCATCCTTGTCCTACCCACGTCGCTTGTGCCTCCATGGACCACGATGACTGGATCCTCACACTCCTGCTCCAAGTTCTTATCCAGCAGACAAGTGATCCCCTAAAACCAGGTAGGAAGTACATCTTTCAGAACACATCAGGCAGCACAGTGGCACAACGGTAGAGTTGGTGCCTTACAGCGCCAGAGACCCAGGTTCAATCCTGACGGTGGGTGCTGTCTGTATGGAGTTTGAACGTTTTCCCTATAACCACGTGGGTTTTTCCTGGGTGCTCAGGTTTCCCCCCCTCCCGACCCTAATCTAAACATATACATGTTTGTAGTTTAATTGGCTTCAATAAACTATCCCTATTGAGATGGAGGAACTGAGTGAAATCCAGGTTAACTGGGAAGTGGTGTTAGGTAAATTGAATGGATTAAAGGCCGATAAATCTCCAGGGCCAGATAGGCTGCATCCCAGAATATTTAAGGAAGTAGCCCCAGAAATAGTGGACGCATTAGTGATAATCTTTCAAAACTCTATAGATTCTGGAGTAGTTCCTGAGGATTGGAGGGTAGCTAATGTAACCCCACTTTTTAAAAAGGGAAGGAGAGAGAAAGCGGGGAATTACAGATCAGTTATTCTAACATCGGTAGTGGGGAAAATGCTAGAGTCAGTTATTAAAGATGGGATTGCAGCACATTTGGAACGTGGTGAAATCATTGGGCAAAGTCAGCATGGATTTACGAAAGGTAAATCATGTCTGACGAATCTTATAGAATTTTTCGAGGATGTAACTAGTAGAGTGGATAAGGGAAAATCAGTGGATGTGTTATATCTGGACTTTCAGAAGGCTTTCGACAAGTTCCCACATAAGAGATTAGTTTGCAAACTTGAAGCACACAGTATTAGTGGTTCAGTATTGATGTGTATACAGAACTGGCTGGCTGACAGGAAGCAAAGGGTAGGAGTAAACGGGTCCTTTTCAGTATGGCAGGCAGTGACTAGTGGGGTGCCGCAAGGCTCAGTGCTGGGACGCCAGCTATTTCCAATATATATTAATGATTTGGACGAGGGAATTGAATGCAACATCTCCAAGTTTGCAGATGACATGAAGCTGGGGGGCAGTGTTAGCTGTGAGGAGGATGCTAGGAGGCTGCAAGGTGACTTGGATAGGTTGGGTGAGTGGGCAAATGCATGGCAGATGTCGATAAATGTGAGGTTATCCACTTTGGTGGCAAGAACAGGAAAATAGACTATTATCTGAATGGTGGACGATTAGGAAAAGGGGAGATGCAATGAGACCTGGGTATCATGGTACAGCAGTCATTGAAAGAAGGCATGCAGGTGCAGCAGACAGTGAAGAAAGCGAATGGTTTCTTAGCATTCATAGCAAAAGGATTTGAGTATAGGAGCAGGGAGGTTCTGCTGCAGTTGTACAGGGCCTTGGTGAGACCACACCTGGAGTATTGTGTACAGTTTTGGTCTCCTAATCAGAGGAAAGACATTCTTGCCATAGAGGGAGTACAGAGAAAGTTCACCAGACTGATTCCTGAGATGGCAGGACTTTTATATGAAGAAAGACTGGATAGACTCGGCTTGTACTAGCTAGAATTTAGAAGATTGAGGGGGATCTTATAGAAACTTACAAAATTCTTAAGGGGTTGGACAGGCTAGATGCAGGAAGATTGTTCCCGATGTTGGGGAAGTCCAGAACAAGGGGTCACAGTTTAAGGATAAGGGGGATGTCTTTTAGGACCGAGACGAGAAAAACATTTTTCACACAGAGCATGGTGAATCTGTGGAATTCTCTGCCACAGAAGGTAGTTGAGGCCAGTTCATTGGCTATATTTAAGAGGGCGTTAGATGTGGCCCTTGTGGCTAAGGGGATCAGGGGGTATGGAGAGAAGGCAGGTACGGGATACTGAGTTGGATGATCAGCCATGATCATATTGAATGGCAGTGCAGGCTCAAAGGGCCGAATGGCCTACTCCTGCACCTATTTTCTATGTTTCTATGTTTCCAGTGTGTAGGATAGTGCTAGTGTACAGCATGATTGTTGGTCGGCATGGATTCAGTGGGCCGGATGGCCTCATTCCAAGCTGGATCCCTAAACTAAACTAAACTAAACTAAGACTCTCTATCTTTGTGGCGCAGAAAAGGGCCTGTTCCACTAGCTATGCTATTCCCCATGACTACCAATGACTGGGATTCTAGGTAGGTGTTGGTTCTTGCAAGGAGTTTCCATGTTCTCCCTTTGTGTGTATTAGTTTCCTCCCACATCCCAAAGACGTGTGGTTCCACAGGTCAATTGGCCTCTGTCAACAATGCACCCAATATGCGGGGAGTGGATGGGGATAGTGGGATAATGTACAACTAGTGTAAACATGTGATCGATGTTCGGCATGGAGTCAGTGGTCCAAAGGACCAGTTTCCACGCTGTATCTTTGAACCATACCCAAGTAAAACCAAAAGGCACAATGCAGGATACAGAACCACTGTTACACATTGCACCAAAAGAGGAAGGATTGGTCCGTCATGCAACACTAGACTGGTGAGATCTGAGGAGCAGGTGATGGAGTTATGTACAAATGTTTCATAGAGTCATATGGTCATACAGTGTGGAAACTGATCCTTTGGCCCAACATGTCCATGCAAAACATCATGCCCCATCTACACTAGTACACCTTCCCATCGGTGCTTAGCCCATCACACACACACTAAAACTATCCTACCCATGTACCTCCTCCAGCATAACCCCTGACACCCTTACTAATCAAGAATCCATCAATATCTGTGGCAACGAATTCCACAAATTCACCACCCCCTGATGAATGAAATTCCTCTTCTTCTCCTTTCTGAAGGCGCGTCCTTTTATTCTGAGGCTATGGCCTCTGGTCTTAGACTCTCACACTAGTGGAAACATCCTCTCCACATTCACTCTATCCAGGCCTTTCACTATTCGGTAAATTTCTATGAGGTCCTCATTCTTCTAACCTCCCGCAAGGAGAGGTCCAGTGCCATTAAATGCTCATCATATGGTAACCCAATCTTTTCTGGATTCATTTTCGTAAACCTCCTCTGGACCCTCTCCGATGCCAGCACATCTTCCCTCAGATGTGGGGCCCAAAACTGCTCACAGTGCACCAAATGCAGTCTGACCAGAACCTTATATAGCCTCAGAATTACAACCCTGTGTTTGTACTCTAGTCCTCTCGAAATAAAGGCTAGCTTTGCATTTGCCATCCTTACTACCGATTCAATTTGCAAATTAACATTTGGGGAATCCTACACCAGCCCCTTTGCACCTTCGAAGCTTAATGCTAGCCCATGGGAACCGTGTATATGCATCATGGCTGGCAAGGACAAGATGGCCAAGGGTGTGAGTCCGTGTTGTACAGATCTATGACATTCAAGACTCAATGAATTACAGCTGGATTGGGAAAGGCAGTCTGGTGGCCCCATCAATGTGCTCACCAAGCTCATTCTGAGAGCTAATTTGTAGAGCGCAGGGAAACATCTAGCGTAAAATGGTATTGTAAAGAGCAAAGACATTTAGTTTAACAGCAACAATTAAATTTTACCGACGCTTGCTGTTGTGTAATAAGTTCAAGACGTAGAGATAAAGATGTCCCCACACATATCCTTTAAATATCCCCCCTCTCATCTTAAAGCTATTTGTTATTTTTACTCTGGGAGAAATATTCTTAACTGTCTACCCAATCTATGTCTCTCATAATTTTACAAACTTCTATTAAGTGGCGCAGCGGTAGAGTTGCATCCTTACAACGCTTGCAGCGCCGGATGCCCGGGTTCGATCCCGACTACGGGTGCTGACCGTACGGAGTTTGTACATTCTCCCCGTGACCTGCATGGGTTTCTCCGAGATCTTCTGTTTCCTCCCACACTCCAAAGACGTACAGGCTTTGGGTTAATTGGCTTGGTAAATGTAAAAAAATTGTTATTAGTGGGTGTAGGATAGTGTTAATATGCGCGTTGTGTCTCTAAACTAAACTAAGCTAAAAGTCTTGCCTCGGCCTCCAACTCTCCTGAGAAAACAATCCAAGTTCATCCAATCTCTTTTTACTAAAACCCTCTAATCCAGGCAGGATCCTGGGAAAACTCTTCTGCACCCTCTCCAAAGCCTCCATAACCCTGTAATTCTTGCTCAGAAATGTGGATGTAAAATGATCTCAAGAACACTTTATCAAAAATAAAGTCTTGACCCGAAGCGTCACCCGTTCCTTTTATGCAGAGATGCTGCCTGAGTTACTCCAGTATTTTGGGTCAAACGTCAGAAAAGACGATCCATCACCTGAAATCTGGCATAAATATGTCATTTAATTCAATGACATATTGAATATTCAATGGCAGATCACCAACTCTATTCTAACGTCAGAACAATTCTCTCAAGCGTGAGTACTAAGATTAGTTTGTCGTAGAATTTCCAAGATTTCTCCTAGGATCTCTACCGTTTTAATATCAGGGACCCACAGGTTACCCTGGAATTCAAAATTGTTGATTACCCTAAGATCAATGAAAAAGGCTGCTCTTAGCTGCCTAAAGTATTTTTAATTTATTGAGGCTAAATGCTATTTAATGATGAGTGCAATTTAGCACTATCTCCAGTCTGCATCTGGACTCGAACCCTGATTCTAGTCTGAAGGGCGGCATGGTGGCGCAGCGGGTATTATTGTTGCCTTACAGTGCTTGCAGCGCCGGAGACCCGGGTTTGATCCTGACTATGGGTGCTTGTCCGTACGGAGTTTGTACGTTCTCCCCGTGATCGTGTGGATTTTCCACGAGATCTTTGGTTTCCTCTCACACTCGAAAGATGTACAGGTTTGCAGGTGAATTGGCTTAGTATAATTGTAAATTATCCCTAATGTGTGTAGGATAGTGTTAATGTCCGGTGATTGCTGGTCGGTGAGAACCTGGTGGGCCGAAGGGCTTGTTTCCGTGCTGTTTCTCTAAACTAACCTAAATTATTCAGTCTTTTCTCTCACCTTCATTCCTGCATGCCTTCGAACTTCATAGTTCACCCACTGAAGGGCCACATGTAAAATTCTAACACATCCACCCCCCCCCCCCTCAGATTCGGACTACCTCTGTCAGTGTTTTCACTTTGTTTTTAATATAGATTTCTATAATTAGTAATTTTTCACTTGCTGTTTGAAGATACTGAAAGTTTTCAGAAGGTATTGCCAATATTGAATCATCACACATCACAGCAAGCTGGTCAATAGAGCAATCCAACATAATTAGATCTGGGGAGAGAAATCCATTCACCCGCAGGAGTACAAAACATGTTCTGCCACAAATTAATGGTTGAATTCTTCCAATTATCATTCCATTAATCAATGATCAAAGCCGCAAACAAAAGGAAATAAATGGTAAGCAGTAATATGAATCTCAAACAGAATATCATTTTAAGTTTAAGTAAGTAAGTTTATTGGCCAAGTATTCACATACAAGAAATGTGCCTTGGTGCTCCGCCCACAAGTAACAACATGACATACGGTGACAGTTACGATTGACTCAGAAAACACTAAACATTAATAATAATAAAACATTAATGATAAAACACCATTGATCATTGAACAAGCATGTGAACCAACAGAATACCAGATCAAAGGGAGTTTACAGATTTTTGGCTGTTGAGTAGAGCAACTACTTGTGGATAAAAACTGTTTTTACTGTTTGTCTGGCTGTTGCAGCATTGACAATCCAGAGGGAAGTGGTTCAAAGAGTTTGTGGCCAGGGTGAGAGGGGTCAGAGATGATCTTGCCCGCTCGCTTCCTGGTCCTTGCAGTGTACAGTTCATCAATGGAGGGAAGGTTGCAGCCAATAACCTTCTCTGCTGATCAAACGATTCGCTGCAGCCTCCAGGTGTCGTGCTTGGTGGCTGAGCCAAACCAGACCATGATGGAGAAGGTGAGAACAGACGATGGCCGTGTAGAATTGGACCATCATTGCCTGTGGCAGATTGTGCTTCCTCAGCTGCTGTAGGAAGTACATCCTCTGTTGTGCCTTTTTGACTGTGGAGTCGATGGTAGCCACCCACTTAAGGTCCTTGGAGATGATTTTTTTACCAAGAACTTAAAATACTCCACAGACGTGACTGTGGTGTTGTTGATGGTGAGTGGGTTGAGAGGAGGGAGAGCTCTCCCAAAGTCTACAATCAATTCCGCTGTCTTAAGAGCATTGAGCTCCAGGTTGGTGGGACAGCACCAGGATGCCAGCGGTGACACCTCCTGTCTGTAGGCAGATTCCTCCCCATCCTGGATCAGTCCAATCATGGTTTTGTCATCCGCAAACTTGAGAAGCTTGACAGAGGTGTCTGTGGAGGTGCAGTCGTTGGTGTAGAGTAGAGGAGAAGAGAGAGTACGCAGCCTTGCGGTGCTCCTCTGCTGAAGGTCTGAGATGTGCTTTCCCAGCCTCACATGCTGCTTTCTATCTGTCAGGACGCTGGTGATCCACCGACAGAGGGGTTCAGGCACAGTCAACTCGGAAAGTTTGGAGCGTAGTAGCTCTGGCACAATGGTGTTGAATGCAGAGCTAAAATCAACAAACAGGATCCTCGCATAGGTCCCCTGGCAGTCCAGGTGCTGTAGGATGAAGTGCAGGACCAGGTCGACTCCATCATCCACACATCTATTGGCCCGATATACAAACTGCAGAGGGTCCAGCAGGGAGTTTGTGATATTTTTCAGTTTGGCCAGCGCAAGCCTTTCGAGTGTCTTCATGACTACAGAGGTCAGTGCGGCAGGCCTGTAGTCATTAAGACAAGTAATCCTTGCCTTTTTGGCTACAGGGACAATAGTGGAGATTTTGAAGCAGGCAGGGACAGTACATGTTTGCAGGGACTGGTTAAAAATGTCTGTATATACCAGTGCCAACTGTTTGGCAGAGAGCTTAAGAGTAGAGGGGGACACATTGACAGGTCCTGGAGGCTTTTTTTCCCTCTGATAAGCTTCTCAACCTCCTCTATTTTTATTGTTGATGATGGAGAAGCGATGTTGTGCAGCTCGGAGGGTGTGGGTGATTGGCCGTGAAGTGGTGATTGGAGGGGGGTGGGTGAATCTCAAACAGAATATCAGTTCATCTAGAACAACCATTAATGCAACCTCTCTAAAATCTGAATAAGATGATGCAGGCATCCATGGGTCTTCAGCTAGTCAGTCACAGAATTGGACCACCAATTGGGGTACTGGATGCATTCTGACTGGTTGCATCACAATCCAGTATAGCAATTCCAATGCACAGGAATTCAAGAGATCTCAAGGAGTGATGGACTTAGTTCCGTCTGTCAGAGTTATCTCTGCCCAGAAGGAATCAATACAAGATACTGCCTTAAGAAGGTAGTATGTCCACTAGCCTCTTCTCAATGCTACCTGTTGGGAAGAAGGCAAAAAAGCCTGAAGTCCTATCATCGGCCCGCACCTCAACCAGGTTCAGGAACAGCTCTCTCATCATCACGTTTTATGGGCAATGAAAGGGGTGAAGACCAGTGGGAATATGCCTACGTTCTCCAGGGCTAGTGGGTGTCTGAGAACCACTGTCATTATTTCTGGCATTGAGCACCATCCTCACACAGTAAGAATGTGAGTAAAGCATTTATTTATTTCAACGTGGTGACAATCTGCTCCCCACTGGCATGCCCCATGAATCTTGAACAGAATATCTGTTCATCTGGAACAGTCATTAGTGTAGCTTCTCTAATGACTGAATGCCCTATGCCAGATGCAGCATAGACCCATATGAAATCTTTCGTCAAGGCAGCTGGGAGATAGAACATCATGGGCCAAGAACATCACTTGGCCCACGATGATGTGCTGAACATGCCTATATAAATTAATCTCATCTGCCTGTACATGCTCCATATCCCTCCATTCCCTGCAGGAAAATAATGGGAATGGGACAATAATCAGATCTATTCTTGGAACCAATGTGGATAGGGATAAGGATTATGAATCTGCATCCTATTCAGGATGGTACTCTGTAGATCTGATGTTTTAGTTGTGTGGTATCACCCTGTTACCACAGTCTAACATGCACACAATCTATGTTATAGCTTCGCAGATTAACACGTGTTATTTCTCAATGCACGTTTCCTCTGATCTGATGCTAACAGTTGAATAGTTGATCTAGTGGGCCATGATGGAGTTACAGATCGAGTGGTGGGGGAGAGTTTCATGCTGATGGCCCAGGGCTGCTCGATCTATTTCATTTCGGAGTCACGTGAGTGACCGTGAAGAGCCCGCCGGCGCGCATGCTCGACATATCGTCGTACCGCGTTGCTGCGACGGCTGGCGGTGGAGCGCGCTCCTCGCCAGCCCTTCAGAAGGGGCCACGGAGGTAAGTATCCTACCTTTAGTTGGTGGAAGGACATGGATGGGAGTTCCAAGGGCCGGAGGACGTCAGGACGAGTTCACCGGTCAACAGTTCCGGGGCCTTTACCATCGGCAGTACCTGCAACGCAGGCCGGGACTCAGGCGGAGATGTGGGTAAGCCCTGTGTTTACAGGTCCAGATCCGCCAGCACACCACAGCTCGGACGAGTTCGACGAGGAGGAGTGTGGTGTGCCGCCAGAGCAGGGGGACCCTGCCATGGCAGTCGGGTCGTCAGCGGGCTCGCTGGCGACCTCGAGCTGGGTGCGTGCGGCTGCACGGCCAGTTCCACTCAGCCCTCCGAGTAGGGGAAGGGCAGCAGCCCCGAAGCCAAACCCTGCCAGGGCTAAGGCATTGCCTGACACGGAGGAGCGGTCAGGTTCCAGGGCGAGACCCGGGGCGGCTGTGAGGTCCAGCCGGCACACCCCGACTCTCGACGCCGGGACGGGTCGGTTGAGTCGGGTCTCGTCGCGGTCGCCGAGCCCCCCATGGATGGGTGGGCGAGACCATGCGTCGGCAAAGTCCACGATGTGGGCAGCCGGCAAGCCTGCGCGGGCTTCAGGCAGCCATGCTTCGGCTGGTGCCGACACCACGCCGCAAGTGCCCTTAGTGGCAGCGGCTTCAGCTCCCGCTAAACGGAGGCGGTTGAACACGCCCGCGCGGGAATCGCGCAGTTTCGCAACTACCGGCACCGGCAGGGCCTCGATGAGGTGCGGGCCGATGATAGGAGCCCGGTTTCTTTTCAGAGCCGGAGGACTCCGACCACCTGAGTGTTCAGGGTGAAGGGCGTATTGACCGTATGGAGCGGCTGCTGGAGCTCCTGCTTCAACGTCAACTACAGCAGGGCAGCAACAGGCACAGGGCGTCGTCACCAGCCTCTACCATCAGCCTAGAGCAGCAGGAGGAGGAGATTTTGGTGGATTCCATATCACCTCCGTTGGAGGTGCCAGCGGAGGATCTTCTGGATGTGGCGACCAAATTGCGGCCCCACATTCATCTGGACTTCCTTTAAACGCAAAGCTGACAGCCACTGTGGACTTTCTTAACAACCAGCAACTACAGGAAGAAGTCCTCATTCAGGCAATGAGCCGTCACAAGGCTCCATCCAATTGCAACTCCCTCAACGTGCCTGTGGTCAATACGCCGATATGGGGCAACATCAGTGCGGCTATCCGTCAACAAGAGGTAAAATTGCAGCGGATCCTGAAGCTCCTCACGGCCGGTATTACCGCCTTTGCGCGGTCGGTGGACGGGGACGAACTGAATTTGGACCAGGAAGATGCTCTGGCCCTCCTGTGCGCGACCCAGCACGAAATCAACGGGTTTCGCAAAACCAGCATTCGCCCAGCGCTCAATCCGAAGTCTGCAGGATTGTACAAACCACCGCCGCCGTCCCCGCCCCATCAGCTCTTTGGGGAGGACCTCTCGAAGAGAGTCAAAGAGCTTGACGAACCAGCCAAAACGGTGGGGATCATGCGCTCTCAGAGTGCCCCCGCACCGTCAGGCTCAAAGTCTCCATACATTCGATCACGAGGGTCTGCTAGTACCTCGATGAGGACCCACCCTCAAGCTCCACAACGACAGCAACATCAGACCCAGCACCAGGGGTCTTTTTTAGGACAGCGTCGGCAGAGACCCTGGTGGAAAACGAAGACGCCGCGCCCTCAAGCCAACCCAGCACCTCCACGTCCACCCACGCGTGTCTAGGACCGCCGGTAACCACGGGGGTGAGGGGGTCTGGTTCTCTCTTTCTCTTTGTTTAACTTCACATGTTGGTGGTCGCCTTCGGTTGTTTTTGGGTGCATGGGGTAATTTTACTGGTGACGAGTATGTGTTGCAGAATATTCAGGGACATAAAATTGAGTTTATTAATGGCGACATTCCTCCATCCCAGCACATGCCCGCTCGAACGTTTAAATTATCTGCTGCAGAACAGGCAGCCGGCTAGAAGGAACTGTTAAGTCTTGAGCACAAAGGAGTGATTGAGAGAGTGGTGCATGAGCCAGTTGAATTTGTTTCGAACATATTCACCAGACCTAAGAAGGATGGAGGTTGTCGTGTCATTATTGATCTGTCAAATCGGGGAAGGTGGTGCATCCATGGATAACAAGGGAAATCAGGGATAGTATAAAAACAAAAGATGAGGCATACAAATTTGCCAGAAAAAGCAGCCTACCGGAGGACTGGGAGAAATTCAGAATCCAGCAGAGGAGGACAAAGGGCTTAATTAGGAAAGGGAAAATAGATTATGAAAGGAAACTGGCAGGGAACATAAAAACTGACTGCAAAAGTTTTTATAGATACGTAAAGAGAAAGAGACTAGTTAAAACAAATGTTGGTCCCTTGCAGTCAGAAACAGGTGAATTGATCATGGGGAACAAGGACATGGCAGACCAATTGAATAACTACTTTGGTTCTGTCTTCACTAAGGAAGACATAAATAATCTGCTGGAAATAGCAGTGGAACGGGGGTCAAATAAGATGGAGGAACTGAGTGAAATCCAGGTTAGCCGGGAGGTGGTGTTGGGTAAATTGAACGGATTGAAGGCCGATAAATCCCCAGGGCCAGATAGTCTGCATCCCAGAGTACTCAAGGAGGTAGCCACAGAAATAGTGGATGCATTAGTGATAATTTTTCAAAATTCCTTAGATTCTGGAGTAGTTCCTGAGGATTGGAGGGTAGCTAATGTAACCCCACTTTTTAAAAAAGGAGGGAGAGAGAAAGCGGGGAATTACAGACCAGTTAGTCTAACATCGGTAGTGGGGAAACTGCTAGAGTCAGTTATTAAAGATGGGATAGCAGCGCATTTGGAAAGTGGTGAAATCATTGGACAAAGTCAGCATGGATTTACGAAAGGTAAATCATGTCTGACAAATCTGATAGAATTTTTCGAGGATGTAACTAGTAGAGTGGATAAGGGAGAACCAGTGGATGTGTTATATCTAGACTTTCAGAAGGCTTTCGACAAGGTCCCGCATAAGAGATTAGCATACAAACTTAAAGCACACGGTATTGGGGGTTCAGTATTGATGTGGATAGAGAACTGGCTAGCAGACAGGAGGCAAAGGGTAGGAGTAAACGGGTCCTTTTCAGAATGGCAGGCAGTGACTAGTGGGGTGCCGCAAGGCTCAGTGCTGGGACCCCAGCTATTTACAATATATATTAATGATTTGGACGAGGGAATTCAATGCAACATCTCCAAATTTGCAGATGATACCAAGCTGTGGGGTATAGTTAGGTGTGAGGAGGATGCTTGGAGGCTGCAGGGTGATTTGGATAGGCTGAGTGAATGGGCAGACGCATGGCAGATGCAGTACAATGTGGATAAATGTGAGGTTATCCACTTTGGTGGCAAAAACATGAGGGTAGACTATTATCTGAATGGTGGCAGATTAGGTAAGGGGGAGATGCAACGAGACCTGGGTGTCATGGTACACCAGTCATTGAAAGTAGGCATGCAGGTGCAGCAGGCAGTGAAGAAAGCAAATGGTATGTTAGCATTCATAGCGAAAGGATTTGAGTATAGGAGCAGGGAGGTTCTACTGCAGTTGTACAGGGTTTTGGTGAGGCCACACCTGGAGTACTGCGTACAGTTTTGGTCTCCAAATCTGAGGAAAGACATCCTTGCCATAGAGGGGGTACAGAGAAGATTCACCAGACTGATTCCTGGGATGTCAGGACTTTCATATGAGGAAAGATTGGATAGACTCGGTTTGTACTCGATGGAATTTAGAAGATTGAGGGGGGATCTTATAGAAACCTACAAAATTCTTAAGGGGTTGGACAAGCTAGATGCTGGAAGATTGTTCCCGATGTTGGGGGAGTCCAGAACAAGGGGTCACAGTCTAAGGATAAGGGGGAATTCCTTTAGGACCGAAATGAGGAAAACATTCTTTACACAGAGAGTGGTGAGTCTGTGGAATTCTCTGCCACAGAAGGTAGTTGAGGCCAGTTCATTGGCTATATTTAAGAGGGCGTTAGATGTGGCACTTGTGGCTAAAGGGATCAGGGGGTATGGAGAGAAGGCAGGTACGGGATACTGAGTTGGATGATCAGCCATGATCACATTGAATGGCGGTGCAGGCTCGAAGGGCCGAATGGCCTACTCCTGCACCTATTTTCTATGTTTCTATGTTTCTATCTAACCCGTTTGAATTCTTTTGTAACATATACTCATTTTAAAATGGATACGTTTGAAACAGCCAAATCATTGATTTCTCATGGTTGCTTTATGGCATGCATCGATTTAAAAGACGCATATTATTCCGTATCCATCCAGAAATGTGACAGAAGGTTTTTGAAATTCATCTGGATGGGGCAACTCTGGCAGTACAAGGCTTTGCCTAATGGGCTCACCACAGCCCTAGATTGTTCACTAAATTAGTGAAGCCAATTATGGCTTATTTGAGACAACGACACCATATAGTTATGGCCTATTTAGATGATATCTTAATTGTGGGCCACACCCTGGAATTGGCTGAACAGGGTGTTGCAGCTGCTGTCGATATATTTCAACAATTGGGGTTTATTGTCCATCCAGAGAAATCAAAGTTCTACCCTGCCCAGGTGATTAATTACCTAGGGTTCACGGTGAACTCTATAAGCATGAGGGTTACCATTCCAATTAACAAGATTGAGGAGGTTACCCAGGTGTGTCAAGATTTAATCCGCACCAATATACCATCGATTCGGCACTTAGCTACAATAATTGGGAAGATGGTATCTTTGTTTCCGGCAGCGCGATATGGACCTTTGCATTATCAGAATTTGCAAAGAGCTAAAATTGCTGCGTTAAAACAGAACGCTGGTCATTATGATCGGTCCATGCAGCTGCCGCCCGAAGCGATAAATGAGTTGCAATGGTGGGTGTGTCACATTAGCAGCTCATTCAAGCCTATTAGGGAGGCTAATCCGGTGGTATATTTGCAAACTGATGCAAGCTCCAATGGTTGGGGAGCCACGAATAATTGCTCTAGTTGTGGTGGCAGATGGGACACCCTTGAATCAACGATGTTGTTAACTCAAGGGATTAACTATTTGGAGTTGCTGGCAGCATTCCACGGACTTCGTGCGTATTGTTCCAAGTTTGTTAGAGCACATGTCCGTCTCCAAATAGACAACACCACAGCAGTAGCATATTTAAACCATATGGGTGGTACCAGGTCAGTTTCGTGTGACAAATTGGCTAACTCAATTTGGCTCTGGTGTGTTCAAAGAGACATTTGGATTTCAGCTACCTATTTGCCAGGTGAGCTTAATACTGTGGCGGACACCAGGTCACGCAAATTTAATGACAATATTGAATGGATGTTGCATCCTGAGATTTTTTCTAAAGTCACAGCCAAATTTGGTAAACCGGACATTGACCTCTTTGCGTCACGGTTGAACCATCAGGTACCAACCTACGTTTCATGGGAACCAGATCCTGGGGCTATAGCGCTAGATGCATTCTCGCTGGACTGGGGGAAGTGGTTTTTCTATGCCTTCCCCCCGTTTTGCCTCATCAGTCGGGTATTGCGAAAGATTCAGGCAGATGCTGCCAAGGGCATCCTTATTATACCCGACTGGCCCACACAGCCTTGGTATCCGGTGGTCTTTGACATGCTCAACGAACCTTGGGTCCTTTTGAAGGGTTGCCCACAATTGGTTACTCACCCTGTCTCAGGGGAGCCACATCCCTGCCATGGCTATTTAAATTTGTTGGCTTGCAGGTTCTGAACAGGCCGTTAGTCCAATACGGCCTCTCGGCTCGGACCATGGATACCATCGGGGCGTCGTGTCGAGAGTCCACAAGGCGAAGATACCGCTCGCATATTAAGAAGTGGGAAGCCTACTGCAGCCGCTCTCGCATCACGTACGATGACGTGACAATAACCGACGTCCTGGAATTCCTCGCGGGGTTGCACCATGATGAACACTTAAGTTACAGTGCCATCAACAGCGCCAGAAGTGCGCTATCATTCTACCTCAGTTTGGAGGTAGGATCCAACAGGCTAGTGTCCAGACTCATGCGGGGTATATTCAATATGAATCCGCCTACACCACGCTATAATATCACCTGGGATGTCAGGGACGTATTAACCCTGCTCAGGACGTGGTCACCCATGGAAGGGCTCCAACTGGACCAACTCACCATGAAGCTGGTGATGTTACTAGCGCTGACTTCAGCTCAGAGGGTACAGACACTACACAAACTTCGTGTCGACAGAATGACGTCTACCCCCACAGAAGTAGTCTTTTTCATTGACGAGCTACTAAAGCAGCATAGACCTGGGTGCACAGGGCTGCAGCTGAAGTTCCCGGCATACCCCGCAGATGCTAGGCTATGTTAGCCTCACATATCCGCCACTATGACAAGGTGACGGCACGCATCAGAGGAATGGAGAGATACCTGCTTGTTACTCATAAGAGACCTCATCATCGAGTGACAGTCCAGACGATATCCAGGTGGCTTCGAGTCGTCTTGGGTAAGTCAGGTATCGACACTAATGTGTTCAAGTCTCATTCCACCAGGGCTGCATCGACGTCAGCGGCGAGGGTCATGGAGGTGCCCATGGACCAAATTCTCGCCACAGCAGGATGGGCTAATGAAGCTGTGTTCCAGCGTTTTTATAACAAGCCTGTTGCTGCTCCTCTACAGTTCGCAGAAGCCGTGCTGAATGCAGGTCAAGAACGTGGAGATGTCCCCGCATGAGGGGTTTTTGATTTGTTATTAATAACTCTGCTCTTGTTTTGCAGTATGAACTGTTGAGCAAGTTTGTTCCTCCCATCCATCCCTGGTAGTGGTGTGTCAGCATGGACGTGGTCCAGGGCGTGTAATCACAGAAGCTTTGAAGTCTTCACGAAGTCACTCACGTGACTCCGAAATGAAATAGTAAGATTGAACGAGAACTTACCAGTTCGAAGGTTGATCTTTATTTTATGAGGAGTCGAAGTGAGGGATTTCGTGCCCTCCTCGCCCAACCCTCAATCACCTTCATCTGGTAATCTTAGTCACTTCAATCTTACTATGCAAAGTCATTTCTTTTGTTGGTTTCTGTGACGCCGCTACTTTGAAGTATGTCGAGCATGCGCGCCGGCGGGCTCTTCACGAAATCCCTCACTTCGACTCCTCATAAAATAAAGATCAACCTTCGAACTGGTAAGTTCTCGTTCAATCTTACTATTCTGCATCAATCTTATTCGGCACAATGGTAGTGTCACACACCACGGCCGTGGAAATGCTTAGACCGGTGACCTTGTGCACAGATAGTTTAGGGACAAATTAATCTTCAACCTGCAGAGTGATGTTGGAAAGCTCAAGTACGTTTTCCCCTCTCGTATTCCCCTCTCTTTCACCAGCAGTAGGATGATGAGTGTAGTAGGGGTGGATGATCAGTGGTGATGCCTCTGAACAACTCTGGATGATGGATATTCAACCCACCCATCCAGTTAATTGGCTGTGGCCTTGCTATTTTCAGTGCTTCTTCTTCTATTTGAGTGGCACAGCGGTTGAGTTGCAGCGCTGGAGACCCGGGTTAGATCCTGACTACGGGTGCTTGTCTGTATGGAGTTGGCCCGTTCTCCCTGTGACCTGCGTGGGATTTCTACGGTTTCCTCCCACACTCCAAAGAAGTCCAGGTTTGTAGGGTAATTGGCTTGGTATAAATGTAAATTGTCCCTAGTGTGTGTAGGATGGAGTAAGTGTAGTGGGGATCGCTGGTAGGTGCGGACACGGTGGGCCGTAGGCGCTGTTTCCGCGCTGTATCTGTGAAACTAAAAACAAAAACAAAATCAAAATCAATTTGATAGTGATCAGAGGGAATACTGATACATCAGCTGCACCTGAATAGCTGTCATTGAATAGTGGGAGGTTCCGCATATGAATTGATGCCGTATCCCTCAAAGGTGCGATTCAATCAGAGTGAATACGAATGAATGAATCGCAGTCTGAAGAAAGGTCTCGACCCAAAACATTGCCCATTTCCTTTGCTCCATAGATGCTGCCTCACCCGCTAAGATTCTCCAGCATTTGTGTCTATGAATGAATGAATGAATGCTTTCTTGTCACGTGACAAGTCACAGTGAAATTCTTTGTTTGCATACCCAAGGAATACAAATAATCGCCCATTAAAGGCACTTACAAAGTTACAAAGTATCTGCGGCAGGTCCTCCATTGTTCGTCCCCCACTCACGCCGGGTCCCCATTGTCCATTGTCTCTCCGAACGTCTCCGTGGTGCCGACCCGGGCCCCAGCCGCGGCCTCCGCAGACCCAGGAACATTGAGTTTTGCTCTCCAATTTAAACATACTTTCAGAAATTTGTCAGGAGAAGCTTCAGGCTCAATGGACTTTGGTGGCACTCATTTATATTTGAATCCACAGACTTGGTCAATGCCAGGTTGGCTGCCTGCTTTATTGTTTTTATGGTAGTTTGATGCAATCGGTGAAGGCCCGTGCCGCCAACCGGAATGCTCCCCGGTAGACCCGACTCGATCCACAGACCTCCCAGGCGACTGTGGAGAAGCCGAACAGTGAGGCCTGCCTGGGCCAAAGGAGCCTCAGCGGTGGCGGCGATGGGAGTGGCGGTGGCAGCGAGTGCCTCCGCAGCAGCGTGAGCGTCAACGTAGACGGCGGTGGGGCCATGGCGCAGTGTGAGCCTCCGCGGGAAGAGGAGCCTCGGCGCTAGTGGGGCCTCGGCGGCAACGGGAACCTCGGCGGTGGTGGGGCCTCTGCGGCAGTGGGAACCCTGTTGGCAGTAGGACCTCGCAATCGACCCGCGATCAGCGGCTGATAAGCATGAGTGGGGTGGGGAAGACAAAGGGGACCCAGCATGGGTGGACCGCCATTAGGAGCAGTGGGCGATCAAAGGGGGACCCGGTGTGGGGGAGGCGAGGGGTGCACTCTGGTTTAGAATCCTCTGACCAGGGGATAAGCCTGTATTTACTCCTTTTATTCATTTGTTCCGGTGAAGGCGCTGCGCACACGGCAGCCAGACAACAGCCGCTTGTCTTTTTCTTTTTGTTTTCACGTTTAATTTCATGTTTTCATGTACCTTGTGCGTTGTGACTGACGGCAGACCAATTTCCCTCCGGGGGTGAATAACGTTCAATCGTATCGTATCGTGAGCCATAACAAACCCGTTTTAGAGCCTTATTATGTGCAAATCAAGAATTTCTTTCACAGTTGCTTAAATAGTTCTGCCTTTTTCAGATTGCAATGAACAATGCAGAATATGGTCTCAGTCATATCACTCTGGCTATTTCATTTACCCAGTTTAATGGATTCAATTTAAATTTCCCTTTCATGTCCGAAACTCATTTTGGAACTGTATCTCCATACATGAATTATTGTGACAAACATTATTGCAGTGGAATGAATTTCACATTGTGAAGCCTTTTATTCCTTTGCATTTTGCAGTGATATTCACAATTTATCAAATAAAAACCTAGAGACATAGATACTGCATAATCAATCTGCATCACATTGGTTCTGGTGTAAATCTGCTTACTATTCTTCCATGGAAGGTAGACACAAAAAGCTGGAGCAACTCAGCACCTCTGGGGAGAAGGAAGAGGTGACGTTTTGGGTCGGGAATCTTCGGGTCTGAAGAGGAGTCTCAACCCAAAACGTCACCTATTCCTTTTCTCCAGAGATGAGAGGGGATCTTATAGAAACTTACAAGATTCTTAAGGGGTTGGACAGGCTAGATGCAGGAAGATTGTTCCCGATGTTGGGGAGGTCCAGGACAAGGGGTCACAGCTTAAGGATAAGGGGGAAATCCTTTAGGATCGAGATGAGAAGGAATTTTTTCACACAGAGAGTGGTGGGTCTCTGGAACTCTCTGCCACAGAGGGTAGTTGAGGCCAGTTAATTGGCTATATTTAAGAGGGAGTTAGATGTGGCCCTTGTGGCTAAGGGGATCAGAGGGTATGGAGAGAAGGCATGTACGGGATACTGAGTTGGATGATCAGCCATGATCATATTGAATGGCGGTGCAGGCTCGAAGGGCCGAATGGCCTACTCCTGCACCTAATTTCTATGCTTCTATGTTTCTATGCTGCCTGTCCCGCTGAGTTACTCCAGCTTTTGTGTCAATCTTCAGTTTAAACCAGCATCTGCAGTTCCTTCCTACACGTACTTTTTTGTCATGAATCGTTTATTTACAGTACATTCCCCCTCTATGTTTTTTACATTATATAGTTACCTCCGAGATCCCAAGCAGCGGTTTATTTTCATAAATGTAAAGGAGCAATGTGTGAGCCTGTGAAGACAATCCTGCTGATTCATATTTTGGGAATTTACATTTTAATAGATGCAGTATCATACAGTTGAAAATGTTGTAGATTAACATTGATAACCAAATTATCCTATAATTATTGTTGGGGAAGGGGAGCATTGAATATCATTCATAAAATTCTACCACAAGCACATTCTGCACATATACGTAAGATGGGTATTAGTGTAGCCACATAGATGGACTCCTCTTATGGGCCTGTCCCACTTAGGCGACTTTTTAGGCGAGTACAGGAGACTGCGCTCGCCACATGATCGTCACATGGTCGCCACATGTTCGATACTGGTCTCTGGTGAGTCTCCCTCATGGTCGCGAGGAGTTCCCGCATTCTGGGAACTAGTTGCGGCCTCAGTATGGTCGCTGCAAATTTTTCAACATGCTGAAAAATGTTTTGCGACCAAACATAGAAACATAGAAATTAGGTGCAGGAGTAGGCCATTCGGCCCTTCGAGCCTGCACCGCCATTCAATATGATCACAGCTGATCATCCAACTCAGTATCCCGTACCTGCCTTCTCTCCATACCCTATGATCCCTTTAGCCACAAGGGCCACAACATTGATCGCCATGGAGATAATCGATAATCCTGTAGTCGTAGGTGCAGTTGTAGTGGGGTCGCCATGTAGTTATAGGTAGTCAAGGTAGTCATATGTAGTTTTAGTTAATCGCCTTTGCTGACCGGGCATTTTCATTTGCTCATTGTGTAAAAAAAAAGTAAGCACGAGTTTTGAGAAGCAAGGATAACCGACCGGTAATGTTAAATGCCCGTCGAACTTCATAGCTGTGTGTATCAGGCTTATTAAAAGTTGTCTGGCTTCTTAAAAGTTGTTTCCTTCTTCCCTCTTCTCCCACCCCCGTCTCCTCCCCTCTTTTAAAAGACTTGCCATACACTGTGTTAAAGAAGGAACTGCAGATGCTGGAGAATCGAGGGTTACACAAAAAGCTGGAGAAACTCAGCAGGTGCAGCAGCATCTAAGGAGCGAAGGAGATAGGCGACGTTTCGGGTCGAGACCCTTCTTCAGACTGAAGCCAAGCCATCTTAATTACACTGTGCCAGCTTGCCCTGGCCCCCGCCTTTGTGTGTGTGTGTGTGTGTGTGTGTGTGTGTGTGTGTGTGTGTGTGTGTGTGTGTGTGTGTGTGTGTGTGTGTGTGTGTGTGTGTGTGTGTGTGTGTGTGTGTGTGTGTGTGTGTGTGTGTGTGTGTTCCACTCTGACAGTCGCCGTTCCAGTTCCCGGTTTTTCAGGCAAATTGACAGTTGCCGACAGTCCGTTGAAAAATCACCCAAGTGGGACAGGCCCATTATACATCCTTCATCTCAGATGACCACCAAGATCATCTTGGACGTAATTGATTAAGGGAAGACAATTAATTCAGATCGTTTCTTTCTCCAGGTATATAACTAGTATTGTTTGATTATCATTGCTTATATTTTTATCATTCTGTAGTGTGTACATAATGGTAACTGTACCTTTGAGAACTGAGTACCAGATGGTCTGATTTAAGTCATGTTATACATTCATACCTTATCATTCTCATGAATGTGTGTGTGAGCCTTCACAGTTTAGTTTAGGGATACATCGCGGAAACAGGCCCTTTGCCCCACCGAGTCCACGCCGACCCGCGATCCCCGTACATTAACACCACCCTAGACACACTAAGGACAGTTTTATATTTATATCAAGCTAATTAACCTACAAACATGTACGTCTTTGGAGAGTTAGAGGAAACCAAAGATCTCGGAGAAAACCTACACACATGACGGGGAGAACGTACAAACTCCGTACAGACAGCACCCGTAGCCAGGATCGAACCCGCGTCTCTGGCGCTGTAAAAATAAAGAAGATCCACACTGTCAATTGCTTGACTGAAATTATGTCTGTTTCTGTCTACATGCCACTACTGCAATATCTTACACAGGCATAAGTGGGTATTGGAATATTTCAGTTTCTAACTCAGACATTTAACTGATACTTTTCACTGCTTCACTGCAAAAACTTTAATTAGTTCCACTGCTCCAGTCCCTGCTCGTGAAGTGCAAAAAGCGGAGGAATCAAAGCAACTCTATGACTCTGCAGAGCACTTTGCATCATGTACCACTGCCACAGTCAATGATGCATCCACACTCCTCATGCTATCTCATTCAACATAGTCAACAGGATGACACAACATGCTGGAGTAACTCAGCGGGACAGGCAGCATCTCTGGAGTGAAGGAATGCCTGACTTTTCGGGTCGAGACCCTTCTTCAGACTGATGTTAGGGGAGGGGGCGGGACAGAGATAAAATGTAGTCGGAGACAGTAAGAATGGTGGGAGAACTGGGAAGGGGGAGGGGGTGGAGAGAGAGGGAAAGCAAGTGCTATTTGAAGTTAGAGAAGTCAATGTTCATACCGCTGGGGTGTAAACTACCCAAGCAAAATATGAGGTGCTGTTCCTCCAATTTGCGCTGGGCCTCACTCTGACAATGGAGAAGACCCGGGACAGAAAGGCCAGTGTGGGATTGGGAGGGGGGAGTTAAAGTGCTGAGCAACCAGGAGATCAGGTAGGTTTAGGCAGACTTAGCGGAGGTGTTCAGCGAAACGATCACCGAGCCTGCACTTGGTCTTGTTGATATCCAGGAGTTGACACCTGGTATAAACAAACATCTGCAATTCCTTTCTAGTTATTAACTATAGCTGTTTCTCAAAACTCTTAATTAAGGCTCAAATCAAAGTTTGATTCAGACGTTTCAGCACCAATTTTGGCTCAGCAGCACATCTTATTCCACTAAATCTATGTCCCTTTCAGATAAGAAAGAAAGATTGATTTTACGTAAAGATTTTCATGATATCAGGAAATATCATAGTGCTTTACAACCAATGAAGCTCTTTTGAAGTGTCAATATTAAAAGCTCCCCCTGCAGGTTTCAATAATGATTGTGTAAACATATAATCTAGTGTGTGATGAGTTAGTGAATAATCTAGGTCAGTGAGATAGAAACAACCTTGACTTTTCTCTGATTTATTACTTCAGAGAAGTTTCTGCTGAATTTTATTTCTCCAACGGAAAAATGTCTCTTTTAGTCGGAAAGCACATCTATACAAGATTCCCTTCCAATGTGAAATAAAGCACCAGTTTGTATGGCAATTTATTATTCAGCAATTAAACGCGAGCACTCGTTTGATTCCACACCAGAAAACTGGCATGGGCAAGTTCTATCAGTCATAAAACCAAGAACCAAGAACCATAGGGCCTGTTTCCATACAGTGTGGAAACAGGCCCTTCGGCCCAACTTGCCGACACCAGCCAACATGTCCCAGCTACACTAGTCAGACCAGTCCGCAGTTGGCCCATATCCCTCCAAACCTGTCCTATCCATGTACCTGTCTAACTGTTTCTTAAATGTTGGGATAGTATTCTGGCAGGGCAGGGCCGAAGGGCCTATTTCTGCGCTGTATCTCTCTAAAACTAAAATCTGGAACTAAAGACTGAGTGCAAGGTTGAAGAATATAAGCAGATGTTACTATATTTTCTACACGAGGTTAACCACTTTGATACATATCTCCAAATGTGTTAATGAGGTCCTTTTAGGAATGTGCCCCCTGATATGGAACATAACTCAGGCAAACTGTATTGAGATACACTGCTTTTAAAAGAAGATAGCTCAGACTCCCGATGTGAAACGTCACCCATTCCTTCTCTCCAGGGATGCTGCCTGTCCCGCTGAGTTACTCCAGCTTTTTGTGTCTATCTTCGGTTTAAACCAGCATCTGCAGTTCCTTCCTACACATATTCCGCAGCAAAGATAAACATGCGTAGTTTGGAATGCACACTAAAGGGCCTGTCCCACCAGCATGCAACTCTATGCGATTAGGTCGACCTAACGTCACTTGAGCCGTCCGGCGTCGCGGGGCCGGTCCCACTTCGATCGCCGGAGCCGTGCGGAATTGTGCGGAGTTCGTCCCGACATCGCGCGGGGCTCCGAAAAACTGACAATGTCCAAAAATTCCACGCGACAACGGCTTGTTGGCTCGCAGTCGCCTCGACATTTACACACCGCCCCGACATCGTGCCTCCGTGACCCTCTCTGTAGGTGCCTCCGTGACCCTCTATGTGTGTGGCTCCGTGGCCCTCTGTGTGTGTGTGTGCCTCTGTGCCCCTCTCTGTGTGCCCCTCTCTGTCCTGGCGAACTTACCTTAGACTTCGCTCCAAGTTCGCCTCACTTTGCGCCGCGTTGCGCCACTCACCCGACCTCCGCGCGGCCCCGACTGACGGTTTAGTTGCACTTGCCGCATGCAGGCGCATGCTGGTGGGAACGGCCCTGTACAGGGGATCACCCGACCTCCGCGCGGCCCCCGCTTCTAGTTTGATCGCGTTCATCGCATAGAGTTGCATGCTGGTGGGACAGGCCCTTAAGAGCAGAAGGGCTGATCAGAAGATAAGCAAAGTCACGACAGGGACAACAACCCTAAATTAGAGCACCCTGTTACAAAGAGAATGGGGAGAATAATATTTAGTGCAAGATAAGGTCCAGTAAAGTCTGATCAAAGACAGTCCGAGGGTCCCCAGTGAGGTACAGGTATATAGTAGCTCAGGACTGCTCGCTAGTTGTTGGTGGGATGGTTCAGTTGCCTGATAACAGCTGGGACATTATCAGGCAGATAGAGGTAACTCCCACGGAAATAAACAACTATCAAATACTACAAAGAAAATTAGATCACTCATGAATTAGTGTGAAATTGGTGGACGTTTTTTTGGGGTCAGTGGAGTATTTTTCAGCCCTCCTAGAGGACACTGTAACGAGGCCTGATTAAATTGACTTGATTAAGAAACTGTCCTCTGCTCCAGAAGATTTATTTTGTGAGCTGTTCCGTTCCGTGTATAATTGAGAGGCCAACTGGTCCTCATGTGAATTCCAGATTCAAGCTGCAGATCAAACACACAAATCCCTCCAACAAATGTTTAATCAATACGCACTATAAGAAAACTGCCTAAACTCTTGACACGCTCTCCAGATTTAATAGCCTTGCAGCAAAAATACAATTTGCCTTAATATTTCATCTGTGCCTTTGTGTGGGTAGCATTGGGCGGCAGGATGGCGCAGCGGTAGAGTTGCTGCCTTACAGCGAATGCAGCGCCGGAGACCTGGGTTCAATCCCGACTACAGGTGCTGTCTGTACGGAGTTTGTACGTTCTCCCCTTGACATGTGTGGGTTTTCTCCGACATCTTTCATTTCCTCCCACACTCCAAAGACGTACAGGTATGTAGGTTAATTGGCTTGATAAATGTAAAAATTGTCCCTAGTATGTATAGGATTGTGTTAATGTGCGGGGATCGCTGGTCGGCGTGGATCTGGTGTGCTCAAAGGGCCTGTTTCCGCGCTATATCTCTAAATGACACACAAGAAAAGGCTATCAGAAGCCATATCTATTCGTATATTATGGCTCTGTTGGAAGAACAATGTTTGGGAAGTGGAGGTTTGATATGTTCGTTGCTGCTCGGACAGCTAGATGTATCAGGAGCTCAGGATGACGACAATTAAAGACAAGACCTCATTTGAATGGTTTTCCTCCGTTGAGTTGGAGGTGATGATCACGGGATAAGATTAGTGAGAGGGATGCAGTCACACGTGAGGTATTGGAGCACAGTTCTGTACGATACGATACAATATAACTTTATTTATCCCAGGAGGGAAATTGGTCTGCCAACAATCATAAAACACAAGATACATGAAACATGAAATCAAACTGATGAGTGGGAAGATTGGGGAGGAGGGATGGGGAATCAGTCTACCCCATGACAGAAAGGGGAGGAGATGTACAGTTTTATAGCCATGAGGAAGAAGTATCTCCTGTGATGTTCCGTGCTGCATCTTGGTCTGTTGCTGAAGGTGCTCCTCCGGTTGACCAGTGTGTCATGGAAGGTGTGAGCTGTATTGTCCAAGATGCTCTTGAGTTTGAGGAGCATCCTCCCCTCCAAGACCACCTCCCATGAATCCGACTCCACCTCAGGTATCCCTCTAGGGACATATTGTAAGACAGAAGATCATTTTTGGTGTGCTATCTAAACAAGGGCCAAAGCAGAGATTGGATTATTGGTCAGGAAGAAAGTTGGCTCACTGCCACTTTCCTGCACTGTCAGTATTATGAAGACCGCTGATCTGCTTACCTTCTTGTCTCTTGAAAGGTCAGATTTCAGATACCTGAGAAAGTGAGATCTGAAAGGATGGTAAAATAGAAAGATTAAATGAGAATTTACCATTTGAAGTTTGATCTTATTTTATGACAATAAAATAAAGACAAATAAAGACAAATAAACCATATGTTGAGAAAAGCTTCAACTACTTTATTCTATTGACCAGTCTGGTAGCCTCTCATAGATGATGAAACAGTGCTTCTCTGGTCAATATGACTCGTATGGCCAGTTTCATGATGGTCTACCCTGATCCAGGATAACCAAACTGTTCCTACTTGGAACTTACAGAGGTTACTGTGTAAAGCACCTTGCCAATGTCTCTACATCAACATGATCTTATCCCAGAGAATGTGAAAACCCGACTAGACAGCCCATGCTGGCAGTAAACCCAGCTGGGCCGACAGACTGCTCCATTTTGGAGTTTACGGAGGTTAATAACAAGACCTTACTTACCAGCGTCTCTAACCCCAGGTTGATTTCCTTTTTGGAGCTTCAGTGAAGTTCCATTTGCAGACCCTGTCCATCATTCTTGTCATTTCTGTTAGGTAGGTGAATCCGCTGGTCAACTTCTCTTGTGGTGCCAATCCCCGAGGGAATAGCAATTTTAGCGGCAAGGGCACACAGCTTTTCCTCATGTGATTGCCGTACATCACGCATTAAAGCATGGGATCGCGTTATATAGTCATGTTCGGGCTCATGAATGGAGTTAGTCCATACTGACCTTTGACACTCTCTTAGAGTGGGAGAAAAAGTGCACCCTGAACCAGGTGTTGCCATATCCGCATGCCTCGAACTGTCTGTGCATGCTTCTATAATACCGAGCATATTTTGTGACACCATCTCCAATAGTCTTTCGAGTGGGAGGAAAATGTGAACCTTGAAACCAGGGCAGCTACAGGTATATGACTTGAACTGCCTGTGTATGCTTCCATAATACGGGGCAAAATATATATGGCTCCATCTTCGTACTTCATACATCCAAATGGGAGAACTTATGCAAAGCTGAACCAGGAGCTGCCTCAGGGATATGTGCATATACTTTAGCACCATCTCCACCATCTTCATTTGAGTGGGAAGAAAATTTGCAACCCTGAACCAGGAGCTGCTGCCTGACAGGCTTTCATAAGACGGAGCATTCCTTGTGTTATAATATGGTTGATCAGATGTTCATAATTGAGACAAACCCCAATCATATCTGACATAGATGTCCCAAGACTTGGCTATGACTTTGCCCCAACTTGGGGTTGTCAGGCTGCTCCCTTCAGCAGCCAAACTGGGACTAGCTGTGCAGATCAGTGCTCTGTTAGTATCATCAGGGTAGATCATGCTGCACCTGCTAGTGACTCCGAGTCCTTTCTCCCTTCCGGTGCCAATGGAGTGTTACAGGGAAGGACTGGAGCACCTCTGGCCCTCATATGCCAGACAGAGGGGGAGAAATGCTGCAACCCTGCCAGGTTTTGTCATAGGCAATGACGTTTATATGACTAAAAGAACCCTATCCCTATTAAATCAGAGATTTGATTACTTTATTGATATGCATAAAGCTGGCGTCTTTTGTAAAGGAATCTTCCACAGTCCCCTCTAATGAGCGGAAATTACCATGACGCCACCAGGTGTAGCTCCCACAGGTGACTGATAGGCACAGCTCAAACAAGGCTTCCCAGGCCAGGAGCTCTGGACTGCAATGGCAGGTGCAAACTACACCTTTTTATTGGTGTAAGTGATAGTAAATGTTCCTTGTAATTTTTCCCTTTTAAAACATAAACTAAATTGGCATGATAATACATGTTTGTAATATTGCCAAATAATTAAACCTGAACTGATATTATAAAGCAAAGGATACCAGTGCAATGGCAGCTGGTAGAGCTGATGCCAGAGACCTGGGCTCACAGCACCAGAGAGCTGGCTTCGATCCTGACCACAGATAGGTCTGTGTGGAGTTTGCAGCTTATAGAATGATATCGGCTATGATAGTCACAAACGTGATCCTGTGGCAACTGTTATAAATGCCAACTCTATTATAGCCGTCCAATTTAAAAAAAAAAACACTATATGTGGCTGTAGCATAGTTGTAGCAGCAATTCTGTTAAAAATTGTTTGGTGCATACGGCAGACTGAACTTACCTAAGCGGTAGCTGTCGGCCGTGGCTATTTTTAAAACTCACCTGAGGCTGGAAATCTCCTGCAATAACACAACCACAATTTATGAATGTAAGCTCCTTACAGAGCCTCATGTATTTCTAACTCTGGCTGCCTGCTCCCGAATGGAGCTCGTATGTCAGCAGCTTCTCTTATTAGGGCTGTCTGCTGAAGACTATCATGGCCACAGCCGTAAACCCAGCTCCTAAAGAGCCTACCGGTCTCTCAACTGGGTCGGCCCCTGCCGTGTAGACTAACGGCAACAGCTGCATGAAGCCCTATAACTTCAGCCGCCTGATCACGTTGGAGACTGCGGTGAAAATATAACCTCGCTAGCTCCAGTGGAGCTTCCAAGCTACTTTTTTGGGGCCCGCTATAGAACGGCCCAAAGAAAATTGACTTACCTTGCAGAGCAATGCGGAAACTGCTCTGACTAGCGCCATGCGCTTGACGTATTGACGCACATGCGGTCTGGCCGGCTTCTTCACGTAGTCACTCACGTGACTTCGAAATAAAATTTGAGGTAAAAGATCTGTCTTTTAAAAGTAAGACAAATTAAGTTTAAACCAGTACCAAGCTTTTGGATGAAAGATAACAATGGAAAATATATTTACAATGTTAACTTTGCTCACCTACCGAGGAGGGGTGGAGTTAAAATGACCACAAAATGACCACAAAAATATCTACAGATCATTTTAGTTAACATAGTTAATGTACCATGAAATTGGAGGGATGTATGGGTGAACAAAGTCAGATTTACTAATGATTCTTTTATCATGAATCGAGTATGAAATTGAATTAACCCAGTACTTTGTAATAATTAAATTACAGTCAGTAAACTCTTTTCCATTCTACAGCATATTTTTGAGGTAACCCAATGAGAGATAACATATATAAATGCATTGTTATTACATTAATGGTGTAAATCTTAACTAACGCACCAAGATTGGCCTTTTCCCAGAACCAACCAGTAGAAGTCCCCTACTTGACTTAAACTGAGAGAATAGCACATGTTGTACTTATCATCAGGATATCTATGGCCATAGTCTTCACCTAATCTTTTTTATCTCAGAAATATTAGAACTGGCAACTCTGTGGAGGGTGGGGGTGGGGGTTTTGGAAAACTTTATTTAATCTCTTACCTCGACGGAGATTCAATTTTTTTCCATATCGTATCTCCGTCCGCACTGCAGCCTAACATAGAGGAGCTGGTGGCCTCTTGCTGGTGATCGACTTCGGGAGCTCCAACCACGGAAGCTTTGAATGCCCTGATCGCCGGAGCTTCGATCACCCTAACGCGGGAGCTTTCATCGCCAACTGCTGGAGCTTCGATATCCCTGACTGCGGGAGAAAAGGAGGGAAGAAGATAATACATAATTGTCTTCCATTACAGTGTGCTGGGGTGGATGTTTATGTTAATATTTATGTAGTTGTGTGTCTTGTTGCTTTTTTGGTATGACTGTGTGGCAAATCATATTCCTTATATGTTTTAACATTGTAAGCCCCTCTCAGTCATGACTGACTATGGGTGATACATCCTAGTTGTTGGCTGCTTCACCAAACCTCGGCTGGAGCAGCGTCGCTTGTGGCTGAAGAGACCAATGTCGCAAAGGTCACATTTGTGCGTGGTCTCTGGTTTGTTGAAGTTGCTGTGCTCCTTTCTGCGTGCCCACTTGTTGAACAAACCCAGTGAATGTATCCAGTTATATGTCTCTGTCACAGAACAATGGGATGTTTCCAGCATCTTCACCATCTCACGGCTATTTTTAGTTTGGGGTTTTCCTGACTTGATGTCACATTAGAAATAAAAACAAAAATGTCTTTATTTATCACGATGCTGAAGTTACTAAATTTATTGTTCAATCTAGGTTGCTGCAGAAATGCCTTGGGAAAAGCCAAAATGCTGCCCTAGATATTTCCATTACATGCATGGAACTACTGAACCATCTTGCTTGAACTTTCTGCAATTCTTCAGAACCAGAATTTGGAAATCTACACAGTGAACAATGGGCAAGAACATACATTTCATTTGTTTCAAGGGCTTTGAAGTCTTAAAATATTTAATTTAATTGAGTTTATTGAGCTTTTTAGTAATTGTTTTTATCTGTAAGTGCATTGTTTGTTTTGAATGTTATCAACTTTTGAATATTTGGAAAGTTGAATATTGTGCAATGTCATATTCAATCAATAATATTCTGTTATTGAAGTATTCAGGGAAGTTGGAGATAATAGTAAGATTAAATGAGAACTTATCAGTTTGAAGTTGATCTTTATTTTATGAGGAGTTACGATGAGGGATTACGTGAAGAAGCCCCGCCAGGCGAATACTTCAAAGCAGCGGCGTGAAAAGACGGAAACAATAGCCAATGTGATATAGTAAGGCTGAGAAGACTAGAACTACCAGATGATCTTTGCGATTATGAGGGCCGGGAGCGGAGGTCACGTAATCCTCATAAAATAAAGATCAAACTTCAAACTGGTAAATTCTTGTTTAATCTTACTATTTTACTTCGGAGTCACGTGAGTGACGACGTGAAGATTTCAAAGCTCTGTGATTTCATGCCGAAGATCCATTCCATACGACACACTGTTTCAGTTGACACTGACCTTATTCCTGCCATGGGATTGATATATGGCACAGCCGTGGTATTATCAATCTGGAGTTCAACATGGAAATTATTCATTGTTGAACAATAAGCTTTTAATCCATAGAATGCACCCAACAATTCTAAGTAATTTATACCATGCCTGTGCAGGATTAAATTCTCTTGCACACTCCATCTATCACCACAGCTAGACTCGCTGTCTGTAGCTTCCCATCCAGCAGCACTCACATCTGTCTGTAAAAGCCCTGAAGGTTGCTGAACCAAAATGTTTTTGGTAGTTTGTACAATATTGATAATCCACCATTGTAATTGTGCTATGGTTCTGGTTGGTAACTGCATAGGTCTATCAAAATGACCTGCATGTTCTTTAAGTGCTAGTTCTTGAGCTCGGTGCAGACTTTGATAGTGCAGTGGTACAACTGCACTGTAGGGAAAGCTGCCACCAAATTACCAATAACACTGCCTACTTCCCGGATGGAGGGATATTGTTTTTCAGCTAGACTAGTACAGACCTCTGAGATCTCCACAGCCTTGGCTGTAGGCAAAGTCACAAACATATCAACTTGACTCAATGACACATCCCAAATAATCATTATTTTAGGATGATTCTAACTTGGATTTGGTTGGATGGACCAGGAACCCTAACCTTTCAAACAGGTAGTTGGTTGCTGAAAACCGATTCCTCAGCTGTCTCCTGAGTGTTGCTTATGATTAAAATATCAGGTTACAAAACACTCCTGGGGAAGCCAGACGAGGCCTGAAGAACTTATTTTTGAAGTGGCTTCTGAAGAAAAGGTGCTTTTCGATATAACTACAAGATTCGGCCAAGGACAAAGAATTAGAAGAATTAAAGCTTTTGGTAAGTGAACTGAAAGATGTAAAGGTGGATGGAAAAAAGATGGAACACATGATGGGAGTGACGATGGAAAAGATAGAAAAGCTGACGCTAAATATGACTTCTTGTCATCAGCATGTTATTGAGTCTGTGAAGGATTCAATTGGCACTATTAATAAACGAATTGACAATGTGAGAGATGAACTATCAGAGAGAATTGATAAGGGTGAAGAAGACACCACAAAGAGGTTTGAGGCTGTGCTGGACACTGTATCAACCTGCATGTTAACAATGCACAAGATGGAGGATAAGATGGCAAGAATGGTGGAGGAGATGAAGAAGGTGAGGTCAGAACAAGACCTTGCTACACGACGGATGGCGACTCAGCTGACTAAAGTTTCAGACAAATGTCTGGATCTCGAGGCTTGTTCGAGACGTCGTAACCTAAGATTAGTTGGTGTACCAGAGGGAGCCGAGAGAGGTAACATTTGCGAGTTCGCTGCGGGATTAACTAAATAAGCTCTTAAGCTCCCTAACCTTCCAAAAATTGAAGTAGCACACCGAGTCCCTAAATTCAAACACAAATCTCAGGATGGTTCAGAACGTATACGACAGATTATTGTGAAATTCCGGGACATTGCTGACGTGGAAGAGGTTATGAGGAATATCAAATATGGTGTGCCTCTGATGTATGGTGTAACTGCTTTTAATCTTCAGGGACTACCCTTATGAAATTATGCAAAAGCGAAATCAGTTCTCTAAGGCAAATCCTGAGGAGGCATAGAAATATGCTCTAACCATCGTGGAACAGAAGGACTAGCTGGAAAGGTTGGACATTTTGGACACTCTCTCTCTTTACTATTGCACCCAGAATGGTGGCGCACTGCCCAAAGAAGGAACCTTGTCTAGACGACTTATCGGCGGAATGCTAACTCAAGGACACGCTCTGTTCCAAGAGAAGCTGGAAAAAGTTAACCACCGAAAAGAAGAACTAATTAACAGACTGTGGGCTTAGCTATTACTGTTGTATATGAGATCTAATGAATAACCTAAATGGTATAGAATTAACATCCTTAACAACATTAACATAGAATATTAACATAGATATAGTAATGAATGCAAATCAGAAATGCAGAAATGGGGCTTTTCAAATTAACATTTTAATTTAACCTAATAATTCTCAAGTAGATTTATAAACGGGGCGTGAGGGGCAGAGGCGGGCTCCTGGCTCAGTTTCAGGAGCAAGAAATAGGTTAACCCCTTCAACCAATAGTTGAGGATTTCTGAGGTTAAAATATAGGCTTAACACTTAGTAGATAAAAAGGATAATTATATCCGGAAATACCGAGGAAATGGATATATATACTGTAAATGGGTACTATATATCTGATTTTGAAACCGGTCCTGTTCCAGTATTTTATGATTAATCGAGGGAGCGGAGCTATTTGTTTGTTTTATATCGACAACGGAAGTCAACAAAATGCTTTTTCCCAAGTGAGTCACTTGTTACAGTGCCAACAAGCTCGGACACTGCATTTTCACTTGTATTAGTTTTTTTTAAATAATTTTCACATTTAGTCACATGTGTTTTTTTTAATTCAAGGACTATCGCAAAGGGAATCTACTAACTGAACTTTGTAGGGTAAATGATCCCCCTATATCTTAAGACCTGAGGTACGAATGCACTGCAAGACACACAGGTATTAAATCTATTCAAAATGCAAGACTATAACCAAAATAAACTGGGAGGAATCTCATTTTGTAGTTGGGATGTTAGGGGTGTTAATAAATGCATTAAAAGGGGTAAGTTTCTAGCTCAGCTGAAAACATTCAACACAGATATTGCTTTCTTACAAGAGACCCATCTTAAACTTCAAGACCAAGCTAGATTGAGGGCGAACTGGATAGGATAAACCTTTCACTCATCATCTCTTCGAAATCTAGAGGAACGCCTATTATTATTCGGAAAGACATTCTATTTAAACCCAAAACTACCTTAGCAGATAAGGACGGGAGATATTTGATAGTTACCGGGGGAGATCCGTGCTGCCCCAATTACCTTGGTAAACATACATGGTCCCAACTTTGACAACCCGCATTTTTTCAATAAAATCTTGAATATAATTGCAGAATATAACTACCAAAATGTCATAATCGGCGGCGACTTTAACTGTGTTTTAGACACTTACTTAGTTAAATCCAATCAAAAACAGAGAGGTATTACGGAATCCAAAACTAACAAACTTCTAAACACATATATAAAAACACAAACATAATAGATATCTGGAGGATTGCAAATCCGACCGGCAGGGATTACTCGTTCTATTCTATGGTACACAAGACATATTCACGAATAGATTATTTCCTGGTGGATACAAAACTAATACCCCACACTTCTAAACCAAAATACTACACAAATACGATCACAGATCACTCCCCAATAACCTTTTTTCTAAAAATGGAAGGAATGACTAAAAACAAACCATTTTTGAAGTACAATCCTCAAATTTTAAAAGACCCACAAGGGAGTAAATATTTAAAAGAGCAAATGGACCTTTTTTTCGAAATAAACAACACGCCAGACATATCACCTACACTATTATGGGAATCTTTTAAAGCATTTATTTGAGGCATGATAATTTCATACCAAGCTTATCAAAATAAGAAAAATAAGAATGAACAAAGACAGTTAGAAGAACAAATTAGACAACTGGACATAGAAATCGCTAAAGACCCCACTACGAATAAACATAATAGAATAATAATACTGAAATTCAAATTAAATAAATTATTATCAGAGAAAGTCATAAGATTATTACAAATTACAAGACAGGAACACTTTGAATTTGGGGGTAAGCCCCACAAACGTCTGGCATGTCAGTTAAAAAAATGAGAAAAGGTTCACAGAATTTTAAAGATTAAATCAGACAAAGGGGAAATATTGACCTTGCCGAGGGATATTAATAAAAGGTTTGCACAATTTTACGAGAATCTGTATACATCTAAAATGATAATGGACACCAACAAAGTTACAGAGTTCTTGGATAATTGTAACCTTCCCGAATTAGAGTTGCAGGAACAAGAGGAATTGGGAACACAAATATCAAATAAGGAAATAGAAGAAACAATAATCTCATTAAAAAATGGAAAAACACCAGGTCCCGACGGATTTAGTAATGAATTCTATAAAAGTTTTTATGACATGTATACTTATGCCTTCAAAGAACAAATACTACCTGAAACACTAGCATAATCCACGATCACACTAATACTTAAGAAATATAAAGATGCGGAAGAACCTGGATCATACAGAGCTATTGCGTTGTTATACAAAGATCACAAAATATTAGCGAAAATACTAGCTAGAAGACTAAGTAAATATGCTAGTAAATTAATACATCCGGATCAAACGAGGTTTACCCCTAAGAGACAATCATTTAATAATTTGAGACGTATGCTCAATATAATGCATTCACACCAAACGGAAGATCAAAAACTATCAATCATATCATTGGATGCAGAGAAAGCATTCGATCAGGTCGAATGGGAATATATGGTCAGGGTATTGCAAGAATTTCAACTGGGAGAGAATTTTATTCTATGGATTAAATTAATATATAAGCCAACGGGCAGAATATTAACTAACAATAATTTATCTATGAAATTTCAATTGTCAAGGGGTAATAGACAAGGACGTTCATTATCACCGTTGTTATTTGCTCTCATAATTGAACCCCTAGCGGAAAGAATTAGAATTCATCCAACAATAAAATATCATTATACGCTGACGATGCACTATTGTACATCACAAAACCTCATATTATTATACCAAATATTTTAAAATTAATAGAGGATTTCGAAATTCTCAGGATATAGAATTAATTGGAATAAAAGTGAAAACCGAAAGACTCTACGCATCTTTTACAGTTTCCTTTCAAAATAGCTACGGAAAAATCTAAATACTTGGGCATCGAAATTACTACAAGATATCAAGATATGTTTGACAAAATTATAACACTCTACTTAAGAAACTATATAACTTGATTAAATTTTGGAAAACGTTTCCGATGTCCTTAATAGGCCGAATAAATGCCATAAAAATGATTTTTCGACCTCAAATGTTATACCTGTTGCAATCTATTCTAAAATACTTACTCAAAAAGTTTTTTTTTTAACTGGCCTCAGATATCACAAATTTTATTTGGGATTATAAATCCCACTAAATAAATAAAAGTAGTAGGGTAATTAGCACTCACAAACTTTATGAATTACTACTGATCTTTAAATATCAGAAACATGACCCAATTGCTGGATAACTATCCCCAGCAACCAGATGGGACGATTATGGAGAAAGAGGATTGCTCTCCTTATAATATTGCAGCAATCCTTCTCTCTCCAACATCAATGAATAATACAAATTACAACAATAATCCAATTATATACAGTACAATTAGAATTTGGAAACAAATAAAACACAATTTAAAATTAAGAAATTTATCTCTCTTATCTCCTATCGGTAAAAAAACCCTCATTTAAACCTTCAACTATAGATAATGCATTTATACAATGGGAAAGAGCTGGAATTAAAATCTTCGGAGATGTGTATGAATTGGGAAAATTATTATCAGTTAAACAAATGCAACAAAAATACAATTTGGGAAACAATCAGTATTTTAAATATTTCCAAATCTGGGACTACCTGAAAAAATACACACAAGACTATCACAATATGCCTCCAGACTTACTGGAAGAAGTAATGAATACAAAGGCAGAATCAGCAAACCTAATATCATATTTATATAATAGAATTCTAAATGCAGAAATACCAACAACAGAAGGTATCAGGAGAGACTGGGAAAAAGAATTAAGTATAAAAATTCCCAAAGAAAGGTGGGAAGAATATTTGTTAAATGTGCATAAATGTTCAATTAATGTGAGACACACTGAATACAATTTAAAATCTTACACAGATTATACTATTCAAAAACTAAAATAATTAAACTTTTTCCCAACGTCTCACCTATATGTGATAAATGTCAATGTCAAGAAGCTAATATAGCACACTCATTTTTCTTTTGTACAAAAATTCAAACATTTTGGACTGAATTTATTGAAATTTTCACAAAAATATTTTAAATAAAACTGACTCCAAAAGCAGACTGGATTATCTTCGGGATATCGGAAGATAGCCCTGAATTAAACGGGTTTCAAAAGACTCTATTTGAATATGGCTTAATAACTGGAAAAAAGCTAATCTTAAAATTCTGGACAAATGCTCCTATACCAACAGTTAATATGTGGATTTCAACTATGTTCGAAACACTACACTTGGAAGATATGAGACTCCGACTAGCAGGAAAATCAGACTGTTTCTATAAGACATGGTCTGCATTTATAAATCTATTACAAGGATAAGGTGCAAGAATACCTCAAAAAAGTACCGGTGTCGGGTCTTGGTAAGGGGGAAGAAAAACTGTCGAGTTGGTAGATTCTTTTTGCAAGATGTTTATAATAAAGTAACTGGCTTTTCTTTTTTCTTCTCTATTTTTCCCTCTTTCTTTTTCTTTCCTCTCCAGGGTCTATCTCTTAATCTCCGGTCCCTAACTCTTCAAGGGTTTCCTTTCCCTCTGTCACGCTTTTGCACTTTCACATCTCTGTTTCACTTTTCTACTTTCTTTGCTGTTATTTCTCTCTCTTTTCTCTTTTTTTTAAAGCCTTAAAAAAAATTAAGGGATACAATGACTGTAATACAATGTAAGGGATGTACACTGATGTAACTTACGGTACCTCTAATAAATAAAGATATTAAAAAATATAAAATAAAAGATTAAAATATCATCTAGATAAACCATTACCATGTGATTCTGGGCCCGAAGTAGCGCCAGCACTGGTTTCAACAATTTCTTGGACAGCCTAGGAGCTGAGGTTAACTCATTGGGGAATGCTTTAAATTGCCACAGCTGTCCCATCCAACTCAATTTCAAGTATCTCCGATACTGACGATGAATTGGTACTGAATAATATGCATCTTTCAGATCTATAGTTGCCATATAACAGCGTTGTGATAAAAGCTATTTCGCAGTATTGAAGGTGTACATTTTAAAATGCCTATACTGAACATTGGAATTTAACCGTTTTCGGTCCAGAATGACTCTACATCCCTTATTTTTTCTCTGTCTGGGGAATATATTGGACACAAATTGTTGAGGATGGTTTGTCGTCCTCTCAACTACCCTTTTTTTGGGACAAAACCGTAATTTCTTCTTTTACCTGCTGAGTTTGTGGTGCAGAAAACCCCCCAATACTCTATTAGGCATACTCTGTACAGGTGCATCAATTCCTGACATAAACTCTATTCGAGCCTGACACAGTGTCTAGTATAAATTGATGAGATGTTATGCAGCATCATTCATCATACCAATTGCAACCTACCCCCAACCGGAGGTTGTTCCCCAGAAATCTTATCCTGGACAGAATGAATCACCTGTTACCTCTACAGTTGGCCTTGAAGTCCTCCTTCTTCCCATACTGGGGTTGTAGCTGGGATACACAGGTTAGTAATACCGTCATCCCACAGTGCATTTCTTGCAGGGTGCCCGGCCACCACATTCAAATGCAGTTTCATACCAGTTCCAGCAGGGTGAAACCACCATAAAACCACTATAAAACAACACAAAACACTGGGTTTTATAATCTCTCCCCCCTCCAACCGGAAGGGGCATGGCCTTTATGCAGTGATTGACAGGAGAGAGATTCTCAACATTGTTTTAAATGCTAATAACACTTGATTGGTTGGAAGAATACTCTGCACCTGATGAGTGTCGGGGGACTGAGTAAGATGGCAACAAAATCACAGCCATAAGTGGTAATGTTTTATCTGAAATCAATATACAGTGCAAACAGGAAGTTGTCAAGTGTCCACCAACAACAGCCATTTTTGCAGTGCAGCCTTTCAAAGCAGTTACCACCACCAACAACAGCCATTTTTTTGCTGTGTAGCCTTTCAAAGCAGTTACCACACCAACAACAGCCATTTTGTTGCAGTGCAGCCTTTCAAAGCAGTTACCACCACCGACATTAGCATTTTTTTGCAATGCAGCCTGTCAAAGCAGTTACCACCACCAACAACAGCCATTTTTTGCAGTGCAGCCTTTCAAAGCAGTTTTTAACACCAACAACAGCCATTTTTGCAGTGCAGCCTTTCAAAGCAACCACATTTTCATTTTCAAACCACATTAAGGGCACTCACAGTTGAGTAGATATGTGTTCAGTGTTAGTCACAGCTCAAAGAGACCCTCTCACTTCCTCCATCTTGCAGAGACTGAGTGGGGCATAACACTTCCGGGTTTTATAGTCCCTCCCCCTCACACCAGCAGGGGCAGCAGAGAGAATGTCAACATTTTTTAAACATTAATACCTCTTTTATTTTTCATCAATGGGAAAAATCCTCTCGTCCTGTGCAGCGGAGGGGGAATCTGAGTAAGATGGCCACAAATCACAGCCGTAGGTGGCAGTGTTTTTTCAAAAATCATGAAACAGAAAACTGGAAGTGATCAAGATCTTACTTTTAGTAATATAGATTTGGATGAGAACATACACGGCAAGATTAGCAAGTTTGCTCATGATACAAAAGTGTGTCGTTTTGCAGATAGTGAAGATGGTTGTGTAAAATTGCAGCAGGATCTTCATTGGTTGGCCAGATGGACTGAAGAATGGTAGATGGAATTTAATACAGAGAAATGTGAGGTGCTATATTTTGGAAATCCAATAAGGGCAGGACTTGCACAGTGAATGTTAGGGCACCGGGAAGTGTTGTAGAGTAGAGGCATCTAGGAGTGTAGGCACATAGTTCCTTGAAGATGGCATCACAGATAGATAGGGTGTATAAAATCATGAGAGGAATAGATCAGGTAGATGGACAGAGTCTCTCCCCCAGTATAGTGGAATCTAGAACAAGTGAGCATAGGATTAATGTGAAGGGGGAAAACATTTATAGGAATCCGAGGGGTCATTTTTTCACACAAGCATTGGTGGGTGTATGGAATGAACTGCTGGAGGAGGTAGTTGGGGCAGGGACTATCACAATGTTTAGGAATAAATTGGACAGGTATATGGATAGGACAGGCTTAGCGGGATATGGGCCAAACGGGACTAGTGTAGATGCGACAAAATGGTCAGTTGGTCCGAAGGGCTTGTTTTCACACTGTATGGCTCTTTGACTCCATGATTCTAAGATCAAAAAGGAATGAGATACAATTGGATCGCGAGCAGTAACATTGTTCTCGCCAGAAGGGTTTGGCATATCGAAACCACGTTGCCTGATGGCATCTGTCCTGGTCTTCTCCTGCTTTCAGTAACTAGCCGATTCCTAGGTTCAAGGTGAAGAGGAAATGATTTAATAGGGATCGGAGGGGTAACTTTTTCAAACAAAGGGCGGTGGGTGTATGGAACAAGCTGCCAGTCATCTGAAGGCTCCCAAACCGAAAAAGCCACCTATTAATTTTCTCCAGGGATGTCGCCTGACCCGCATTGTGACAGCAATTTGTGTCTTTCTTTACTAGATGGGTTTGACCCTGACGTTGGGTACAGTTTTCACATTCTCTGCAGACGTGAGGTGGAAGAATATGGATCAGTGACGTTTCGGATTGTGACCCTTCTTCAATGGAATGCCTTTAATTACACCAAGGACATTGTTGTTTTTACATTAGTGTTATTAATTCATTGCATTTTGGTTTATAATGTATTATGTATTATGTACTGTGTTTACAAACCTGTGGAACAGCTGCGTGGGAATTTAATTGCTCTGTTATCGTTCCATATGACAATTAAACGCTCTTGACTCTACACTCTTGACCTGCCAAGTCAATGATCGCTAGACATACTCTGCATGGTTTCTCTGCCCTCCACACTGCTCAGTATACTCCTATTCACTGTATTCACTTTGAATTCCAATTGTGTCTTTTCTGCCCAACTGAACAGACCACCTGCGATTGAAGGCTCTCCTTTTCCGTTCAATCAAATGGTTTGCGATTTGCAAGTTGAGACACCCGAGTTGCTGCATGTCAGTTCACATTCAAAGCACAGAACTGTGGAGTGATACACTTAGGCAGAAGGAATAGCAATGTTTACAAATACACAGGACAAGATGTTAAAAATCCAAAGTGTCAAATATCAACTTAATCCCGATGGTGATGGGAGCCTTCTGCACTCACCGATGCTCCTCCGATGTTGAGAAAGGCAAGGCAGACACGTCATTGGGGTTATCAAGTAGGCATCTACTTTCATCGACGTTTCGCTGATTGAGCCCACGACGTCTCCAGTAGGCTCAGCGGTGCATTCTGGCGTCCCAGAACCACCCCCCTCTGCATCTCTCTAGTCGGTTATTTGGGAGACCAAATGGGGTCTTTCCTCTTCAGCCAGAGCCACTGGCTACTCCGCTCTGCCACCCGCGATGTTTCTTTGATGGCCTGGCGTAGGGCTTGTCCCCTAATCCCCAGGTCCTTCATCAGTCTTGCGGTTGAAGTTGCCACAAATCGAGTAAATTGAAACAAAGTTAGCACCATTCTAAAGATAGACACAAACTCAGCGGGTCAGACAGCATCTCTGGAGAAAAGGAATAGCTCCCATTTCTAAAGAATGTTCTGGAACAACACTGCAAAGACATCCAGGTTTGTATTTGACAATAGACAATTGATAATAGGTGCAGGGTTAGGCCATTTGGCCCTTCAGGCCAGCATCGCTATTCACTGCGATCATGGCTGATTATTCACAATCAGTACCACGTTCCTGCCTTCTCCCCATATATCTTGGCTCCGTTATCTTTAAGAGCTCTATCTAACTCTATCTTGAAAACATCGAGAGAATTGGCCTCCACTGCCTTCTGAGGCAGAGAATTTCACAGATTCACAACTCTCAATCAGGGGCACCGTCCAGTTGGTACGGCTGCCCAGCCTGCAGCTGTCTGTTTTTTAACTTCTTTCTTTTATTTTTAGTGAGTTTTAGTGTTTGTTTTTGGAGCCCTAGCCTTTTTTATGTGGGGGGGGGGGGGGTGGGGTGGAGTGGGGGGGAAGGGGGAAACTGCTTTTCCTGGTCCCTACCTGGTCGGAGAGGCAGCTTTTCTCCGGGCTGCACCGTCGATCCGTCCTCGCGGCCTAACAGCGGGCCTGGAGCGGCGTTTCCTGAGGGGACCGCCCAGAACAATGGCTTTGGCAGCGGCTCAACGCTGGAGCACCATCGGGGAGCGGAGCGGGCGATACTTTGCCTGGGTCGCCGCGCTGGAGCTCCGGAATGCTGAGACCACAGGAGAACATCGCGGAGCTGCAGGACTGTGGGGCGGCCGGCTGCGGGCGGCAGCGCCGAACTTTAACATCGGGAGCCTGGGATCTCTCGGCAAGATCGCCAGTTGTGGCGCTCCATCCAGCGCGGCCTTGTCGGCTACGGAAGCCACGGACTCCGGTAAGGAAGTGGCCATGCCAGGTGTCCCAAGCCGCTGTGAGGACTCTCCCGACGCCGGAACACCAACACCCGGCGATAAGGCCTAAAACGTCGGGCCGTCGTAGCGCCAACTGCGGAGGCCTCAATAGGCCTGACTATGGGTGGACATGGGGATGGGACTGGACTTTGTGCCTTCCCCCACAGTGGGAACCATTGTGAGGGGATGGTTTTATGTTCATTGTTAATTCTTTAGTGTTGGGTCTTATCTTTATCTGTGTGCTGCATGGCAAGTCAAATTTCACTACACCAATTGGTGTATGTGACAATAAATGTCCTTTGTCCTTGTCCTTTGTCCTTTGTCCTTTGTCCTTTGCCCCTATGTGAAAAAGCTTTTTCTCATCTCTGTGTTACTGTTAGTGTTACTGTGCGGGGATCGCTGGTCGGCGCGGACTCAGCGGGCTGAAGGGCCTGTTTCCCCACTGTATCTTTAAACAAGAGCTGGGACCCAGAGACATAAACCTTTGAAAGTAGCAAGTTACATTAAGAGAGTGTTTAGTAAGCAAAATGAAGTTGCAGTATACATAGTGGTGTAGACTGCAAAAACAAGGAGGCTTGTACTCGCTGGAATTTAGAAGATTGAGGGGGGATCTTATAGAAACTTACAAAATTCTTAAGGGGTTGGACAAGCTAGATGCTGGAAGATTGTTCCCGATGTTGGGGGAGTCCAGAACAAGGCGTCACAGTCTAAGGATAAGGGGGAATTCCTTTAGGACCGAGATGAGGAAAACATTCTTTACACAGAGAGTGGTGAGTCTCTGGAATTCTCTGCCACAGAAGGTAGTTGAGGCCAGTTCATTGGCTATATTTAAGAGGGCGTTAGATGTGGCACTTGTGGTTAAAGGGATCAGGGGGTATGGAGAGAAGGCAGGTACGGGATACTGAGTTGGATGATCAGCCATGATCACATTGAATGGCGGTGCAGGCTCGAAGGGCCGAATGGCCTACTCCTGCACCTATTTTTCTATGTTTCTATGTTTTCTATAATAAGTCTTTCTATAAGACTTTTCTATAAGTCCAATATTTCAAGGACTTATGACAGTTGCTGCACGAATGGACTATGTAGATGAATAATAGTGGTAGTTTGTGACCCAGAATTTGTGATCAGTCTCCAGATGAAGTGCCTCAAGAGCTCACTGACGGGTTTGACATAGAGGTGTAGGGAGAAAGTGAAGGAGATCTAAACCCGTCACATTATTGATACTAATCTCACAAGCTCAAGTAAAGGTATTTTATCAGAGAAGAAGGAAATTTAGTCTTCGGTTGCACATTAAATCCTTAGTCAAGACATGCACTACCAGCAATTATTCAAGTAGTGGCATGTTGTAAATATAGTTATGCAGGGAAGACACGCATCTTGCCAATACTGCCCATTTCTAAAGGACCTGTCCTACCAGCATGCAACTCTATGCGATGAGCGCGACCTAACGTGGTCGCTTGAGCCGTCCGGCGTCGTTGGGCTGGTCCCACTTCGATCGCCGTAGCCGTGCGGAATTGTGTGGAGTTCGTCCCCACATCGCGCGGGGCTCCGAAAAACTGACTGTGTTCAAAAATCCCGCGCGGCAACTGCTTGTCGGCTCGCAGTCGCCTCGACGCATTGCACAGCGCCCGACTTCGTGCCTCCGTGAACCTATCTGTAGGTGCCTCCATGACCCTCTATGTGTGTGGCTCTGTGGCCCTCTGTGTGTGTGCCTCTGTGCCCCTCTCTGTGTGCCCCTCTCTGTCCTGGCGAACTTACCTTTAAGACTTTGCTCCAAGTTCGCCTCACTTTGCGCCGCATTGAGCCACTCACCCGACCTCCGCGCGGCCCCCTCTGCCGGTTTGGTCGCGCTTGCCGCATGCAGGCACATGCTGGTGGGAACGGCCCTGTACGGGGATCACCCGACCTCCATGCGGCCCCCGCTTCTAGTTTGATCGCGCTCATCGCATGGAGTCGGATGCTGGTAGGACAGGCCCTTAACACATATCGGAAGGGGACATGTGGATTCTCTTTCATGTGAATTGCCATTCTCCTCTTGTCTTCTTTTACTTTCTACTTTAACTCTCAGCTTCTTATGTGTTGAGGAACGATCTGCAGATGCTGGATTAAACCGAAGGGAGACACAGAAAACTGGAGTGAGTGTAGAGGTTGGAAGGTTATGTTACAGTTGTATAAGACGCTGGTGAGACCGCATCTAGAATATTGTGTTCAGTTCTGGGCACCATGTTATAGGAAAGATATTGTCAAGCTTGAAAGGGTCCAGAAAAGATTTACGAGGATGTTGCCAGTGAGTTATAGGGAGAGGTTGAGTAGGCTGGGTCTCTATTCCATGGAGCGCAGGAGGATGAGGGGAGATCTTAGAGGTAAGTAAAGTAAAGTAAAGTAAATTTTATTTATATAGCACGTTTAAATCAACTCGCGTTGAAACCATAGTGCTTTACATAAACTAAATAATAAAGTTTCCGTACATCCATAGAAAAATTAAAAATAAGAAAAATGACACAACACATTATAGAATTTAACATGAACGTCCCCCCACAACAAAATCAACATTTTCCACTGTGGGAAAAGGCATCAGAAAGTTCAGTCCTCTTCCTCTGTGAAACACCCGAGGTCGAGGCCTATTTGTGGCCTCTGCAGCCAGTCCGATGTTTTCAGGCCCTCTTTGCCGGAAAACTGGAACTTTGGTGTCGGGTGAACACTCCTCGGCGGCTTGTAAAATGTCTGGAGTGGCCGCTTCCTCCCCGGAGACCGCGGCACCCATAGGCCGCGTTGGCTGGAGCTCCGGCTCTGGCGATCTCGGATCCCAGTCTCCGCGGTGTTTTAAATCCAGTGCCGCAGGACGCCCGCAACCACAGCTCCGCGATGTTGGGAGCCGGCGGTCCGTCACAGCACTCAGGAGCTTAGCGCACGGCAACCCGGTAAGGCATCGCCCGCTCCCTGATGGTGTCCCAGCGCTGTGCCGCCGCCGAAGCTGTAATCCCGGCCGGGTCCTGACAGGAAGCGCCGCTCCAGTTTCGATGGTAGGCCGCGAGGATGGGGCGAAGAAGCACCTCGGAGGGAAGCCGCCGCTCTGACCAGGTAGGGACTAGGAAATATAGTTTCACCCTTCCCCTCCCCCTCCCCCTCCCCCCACATAAAATACCTCCAACTAACATTTGGGTTTTTTAACAGGGCAAAAAATAAAAATAAAAAAGGGTGAAAGGGCAGACTGCAGGGTGAAAGGGCAGACTGCAGGCAGAGCAGTGATACACAATGGCGGCCCATTCCTGCAGTCCGCCATCTTTTGTGGTGTATAAAATCAAGAGAGGAATAGATTGGGTAGATGCACAGAGTCTCTTGCCCAGGGTAATGGAATCGAGGACCAGAGGACATAGGTTCAAGGTGAAGGGGAAAAGATTTAATAGGAATCAGAGAGGTAACTTTTTCACACAAAGGGTGGTGGGTGTACGGAACAAGCTGCCAGAGGAGGTAGTTGAGGCTGGGACTGTCCCATTATTTAAGAAACAGTTAGACAGTTACATGGATAGGACAGGTTTGGAGCGATATGGACCAAGCGTAGGCAAGTGGAACGAGGGTAGCTGGGACATTGTTGGCCAGTGTGGGCAAGCTGGGCTGAAGGGCCTGTTTCCGCTCTGTACCTCTCTATGACCCTTCTTCTGAAGAGATTATGGAATATCTTCACAGATTCTGAAGATATGTCTCGACCCGAAATGTCACCCATTCCTTCTCTCCAGAGATGCTGCCTCTCCCACTAAGTCACTCCAGCATTTTGTGTCTCTCAGCTTCTTGTATTCAGCCTGCTTCATAATGAAGCTCGTCTCCTGTCGGACATCGTTTTAGCTCTCGCCATCCCTCTCTTTTGTCATTCATAAGCCTCTGGCAGCTGGACTCCAAAGGGAACAGTTTGAATTAGAGCTTTATATCACGAACAAAACACCAGTAAAAAAATGTTTTCAAATGGTAATAGTTACTTTAAGAAGGACCTGTCAGAGGGAATTCCTTCTGAATTTTAATTTGAATCATTAAGCAGTCATTATAAATCTTTGGAACCTACTCTGTCATCTTGTGCAGACAAATTATATTTTACATCATGGTCTAATTATGTTATTAAAACATTTCTTAAGTTTTGTTTTCTCCATTGCAATGCCTTTCTGGCAACTATTAAATCGAGCTAATGAAAGATTTCAATTTACCCCAATTTTCTGCTTCCTGTGAATATAGTTTTAATACTATAATTTTTTAATAACGTTGACATTAATAAAATGGCAACAATAAGTCAAGGTGCATTTGATATAAAAGTGTCCAAATATCACGCAGAGGAGAATAAGGCTAGGATGTGCACAGGTAAATAGTAGGGCATTAAGGAATATGGATGAAGAGAGATTATAGTCCCTTTGTTCCTTGAAAGTGGCAAACCAGGTTGATAGAGTTGCAAAGGCGGTATTAGACATGTTTGGCTTTATAGGTGGGGAAATAAAATATATGAGTTTTGACATTATGCTGCAAATTAACACTATACAGGCTGCACTTGAAGTATTTAGTGTTGTTCTGGTTGGCACATTATAGGAAGGATATCGATTATGCAGATTCACCAGGATGTTGTCTAGATTGCAGGTGTCTAAAGTGAGAGATTGGGTAGGGTAGAATTGATTACCGTGAAACAAATGAAGCTGATGGTCATCTGATAGGAGAATAAAGACACATACTTAGGGTCGATAAACAATTTTCTTTCCCATGCTAGAGATTTAAGGGCGGCACGGTGGCACAGCGGTAGATTTGCTGCCTTACAGTGCCAGACACCCTGGTTTGATCCCGACTCTGGGTGCTGCCTGTACGAAGTTTGTACATTCTTCCCATGGCCCCGTGGGTTTTCTCCAGGATCTTCGGCTTCCTCCCACACCCCGAAATTCATACAGGTTTGTAGGTCAATTGGCTTGGTGTATGTGTAAATTGTCCCTAGTGCGTGCAGGGTAGTGTTGAGGTGCGGGGATTGTTGGTCGGTGCGGACTAGGTGGTCTGAAGGGCCTGTTTCCGCGCTGTATCTCTAAACTACATTAAACTAAGATATAAAAAACATGAGGGTTACACAAAAAGCTGGAGAAACTCAGCGGGTGCAGCAGCATCGAAGGAGCGAAGGAGATAGGCGACGTTTCGGGTCGAGACCCTTTTTCAGACTGGTCAGGGATAAGGGAAAGGAGAGATATAGACGGTGATGTGGAGAGATAAGGAACAATGCATGAAAGATATGTAAAAAAGTATCGATGATAAAGGAAACAGGCCATTGTAAGCTGTTTGTAGTGTGAAAATGAGAAGCTAGTGCGACTTGGGTGGGGGAGAGATAGAGAGAGAAGGAATGCCAGGACCCGAGGGCTGAGGGAGAGGTGGGAAGGGGAGGAGACAGCAAGGGTTAACAGAATTGAGAAAATTCAATGTTTAAGCCCAGAGGATGCAGACTCCCCAAGCGGAATATGAGGTGCTGTTCCTCCAACTTGCAGTGTTGCTCACTCTGGCCGTGGAGGAGGCCCAGGACTGAGAGGTCGGATACGGAATGGAAGGGGGAGTTGAAGTGCTGAGCCACCGGGAGGTCGGGTCGGTTATTGCGGACCGAGCGGAGGTGTTCGGCGAAAGGATCGCCCAGCCTCCGCTTGGTCTCACCGATGTAGATCAGCTGGCATCTGGAGCAATGGATGCAATAGATGAGGTTGGAGGAGGTGCAGGTGAACCTCTGTCAGACTTGGAAGGACTGCTTGGGTCCCTGAAAGGAGTGGATGGGGGAGGTGAAGGGACAAGTGTAGCATCTCTTGCGGTTGCAAGGGAAAGTGCCCGGGGAAGGGGTGGAGCGGGAGTGAAGGGAAGAATTGACAAGGGAGTTGCGGAGGGAGCGGTCTTTGCGGAAGGCAGACGGGGGGGAGATGGGAAGATGTGGCGAGTGGAGGGGTCACGTTGGAGGTGGCGAAACTGGCGGAGGACTATCTGTTGTATAAAAAACATGAGTATAGGATTAAGTTGAGAGGAAGGAGTGTTAAAGGGAATTTAAGTAATTTGCACAAAGATATTGACATCTGGAAAATGATACCAGAAGAGACAGTAAACCAGTAAACCAGATACATGGACAAAGCTGGGCAGCACAGGGGCAGTGCATTCAGCCTGTGAAGCCTATGTTGAACATGATGTCAAATTAAACTAATCCATATCCCACCATTACATATTAATGTGCCTATCTAAAAGCCTCTTATCTGCTTCCATCAGCACCCCGACAAGTGTTCCAGACACCCACCGTTGTCTGAGTTAAAACTTGTCCCATACAATTTTTTAAAACTTTTCACCTCTGAACTTAGCTATTCCCTTATTATTAGGCTTTTCTACTCTAGGAAAAAGATTATTACTGTCTCCCCTATCTATGTCTTTCACAATTGTATATACTTCCATCAGACCTCCCCTCAGCTTCTGATGCTGCAGAGAGATTCCACCTCACCTTATAGCTCAAAAAACAAAATGCTGGTGGAATTCAGTGAGTCAGACAGTATCCGTACATGGAATGTCTGGACGACATTTCAGGTTGGGAACTTTCTTCGATTTTCAGTCTGAAAAAAGGGTCCTGACCTGAAACATCATCTGTGAATTCCCGTCTCAGTTGCTACCAGACCCGCTGAGTTCCTCCAGCAACTTGTGTTTTTGTCAAGATTACAGCACCTGCAGTTTTCTATACCCGTTAATCCAGGCAGCAATCTGGTAAACATCCATCCCAACACCTCCACATCCTTCTTGTAATGAAGAACCAAACTTCATGCAGTTCTACAAATTTGGCCAAACAAAAGTTTTACAAAGTTGCAACAAGACTTCCTGACTCTTATACACAATGCCCTAACTAATTAAGCTAAGTATATCTTCTCATGAAGACGGGTTCCAACCCAAAACTTCGACGATTCCTTTTCTCCAGAGATGCTGCCTGACCCGCTGAGTTCCTCTAGCATTTTGTATCTACCTTCTTTTCCACTTTATATTTTGGGTTTAGAGCCCAAGATCCCTCTGTACATTAACGTTATTAAGGGTCCTGCCTTTACAATTGCTCTCTCAAAATTCATTACCTCACACTTGCTTGGATTAAACCCCATCTGCCATTTATTTTCCACTGTCTATAAGCTGCTGTATCTTTTGACAGTTTTCTTCACTGTCCACAAATCCACCAATTGTGATGTCATCTGCAAGCTTACTAACCAACCGAGCTACATTTTATGAACATTATGTGATGTTCATTTATGAACATCACAAACAACAGTGGTCATAAGTTCAAAAGTGATAGGAGTAGAATTAGGCCATTTGGCCCATCAAGACCACTCCACAATTCTATCATGGCTGATCGATCCTAGCCCCATTCTCCAGCCCTCTCCCCATAACCTCTGACACACGTACTAATCAAGAATCTATCTATCTCTGCATTAAAATAATCCACTGACGGCCTCCACAGCCTTCTGTGGCAAAAAATCCCACAGATTCACCAGGTCCCAGCACTGATTCCTGCAGAACACCACTCATCCAGCCAGAAAAACATCCTTCCGCCACTACCATTTGTTTTCTATGGGTAAGTAAATTCTGAATCCAGGGGTGACTCTTCAGTAAGTGTCTACTTTGAAGCTATTGGAAACCCGATTATGAAACTTAAATTTTTACAATTTTGAATTTTGTTTCACATAGAAGAACTTCTCTACTATGGGAAAAATATGTTTGACGCAATCATTTAGAGAATTTAATTCATTTTTTCCTCAAATTTTTCCAGGTTGTCCATTGCATTCAGTCATATAGAAACATAGAAAAATAGGTGCAGGAGTAGGCCATTCGGCCCTTCGAGCCTGCACCACCATTCAATATGATCATGGCTGATCATCCAACTCAGTATCCCGTACCTGCCTTCTCTCCATGCCCCCTGATCCCTTTAGCCACAAGTGCCACATCTAACGCCCTCTTAAATATAGCCAATGAAATGGCCTCAACTACCTTCTGTGGCAGAGAATTCCAGAGACTCACCACTCTCTGTGTAAAGAATGTTTTCCTTATCTCGGTCCTAAAGGAATTCCCCCTTATCCTTAGACTGTAACCCCTTGTTCTGGACTCCCCCAACATCGGGAACAATCTTCCAGCATCTAGCTTGTCCAATCCCTTAAGAATTTTGTAAGTTTCTATAAGATCCCCCCTCAATCTTCTAAATTCCAGCGAGTACAAGCCGAGTCTATCCAATCTTTCCTCATATGAAAGTCCTGACATCCCAGGAATCAGTCTGGTGAATCTTCTCTGTACCCCCTCTATGGCAAGGATGTCTTTCCTCAGATTTGGAGACCAAAACTGTACGCAATACTCCAGGTGTGGCCTCACTAAAACCCCGTACAACTGCAGTAGAACCTCCCTGCTCCTATACTCAAATCCTTTCGCTATGAATGCTAACATACCATTTGCTTTCTTCACTGCCTGCTGCACCTGCATGCCTACTTTCAATGACTGGTGTACCATGACACCCAGGTCTCGTTGCATCTCCCCTTTTCCTAATCTGCCACCATTCAGATAATAGTCTACCCTCATGTTTTTGCCACCAAAGTGGATAACCACACATTTATCCACATTATACTGCATCTGCCATGCATCTGCCCATTCACTCAGCCTATCCAAATCACCCTGCAGCCTCCAAGCATCCTCCTCACACCTAACTATACACCACAGCTTGGTGACATCTGCAAACATGGAGATGTTGCATTGAATTCCCTCGTCCAAATCATTTATATATATTATAAATAGCTGGGGTCCCAGCACTGAGCCTTGCGGTACCCCACTAGTCACTGCCTGCCATTCTGAAAAGGACCCGTTTACTCCTACCCTTTGCCTCCTGTCTGCTAGCCAGTTCTCTATCCACATCAATACTGAACCCCCAATACCGTGTGCTTTAAGTTTGTATGCTAATCTCTTATGCGGGACCTTGTCGAAAGCCTTCTGAAAGTCTAGATATAACACATCCACTGGTTCTCCCTTATCCACTCTACTAGTTACATCCTCGAAAAATTCTATCAGATTTGTCAGACATGATTTACCTTTCGTAAATCCATGCTGACTTTGTCCAATGATTTCACCACTTTCCAAATGCGCTGCTATCCCATCTTTAATAACTGACTCTAGCAGTTTCCCCACTACCGATGTTAGACTAACTGGTCTGTAATTCCCCGCTTTCTCTCTCCCTCCTTTTTTAAAAAGTGGGGTTACATTAGCTACCCTCCAATCCTCAGGAACTACTCCAGAATCTAAGGAATTTTGAAAAATTATCACTAATGCATCCACTATTTCTGTGGCTACCTCCTTGAGTACTCTGGGATGCAGACTATCTGGCCCTGGGGATTTATCGGCCTTCAATCCGTTCAATTTACCCAACACCACCTCCCGGCTAACCTGGATTTCACTCAGTTCCTCCATCTTATTTGACCCCCGTTCCACTGCTATTTCCGGCAGATTATTTATGTCTTCCTTAGTGAAGACAGAACCAAAGTAGTTATTCAATTGGTCTGCCATGTCCTTGTTCCCCATGATCAATTCACCTGTTTCTGACTGCAAGGGACCAACATTTGTTTTAACTAGTCTCTTTCTCTTCACATATCTATAAAAACTTTTGCAGTAAGTTTTTATGTCCCTGCCAGTTTCCTTTCATAATCTATTTTCCCTTTCCTAATTAAGCCCTTTGTCCTCCTCTGCTAGATTCTGAATTTCTCCCAGTCCTCCGGTAGGCTGCTTTTTCTGGCAAATTTGTATACCTCATCTTTTGTTTTTATACTATCCCTGATTTCCCTTGTTATCGATGGATGCACCACCTTCCCCGATTTATTCTTTTGCCAAACTGGTATGAACAATTTTTGTACTTCATCCATGCAGTCTTTAAATACCTTCCATTGCTCATCCACTGTCAACCCTTTAAGAATCACCTGCCAGTCTATCTTGGCCAATTCACATCTCATACCTTCAAAGTTACCTTTGTTCAAGTTCAGAACCCTTGTTTCTGACTTAATTTTGTCACTCTCCATCCTAATGAAGAACTCAACCATATTATGGTCACTCTTGCCCAAGGGGCCATGCACAACAAGACTGCTAACTAACCCTTCCTCATTACTCAATACCCAGTCTAGAATAGCCTGCTCTCTCGTTGGTTCCTCCACATGTTGGTTGAGAAAAACTATCCCACATACATTCCAAGAAATCCTCTTCCTCAGCACCCCTGCCAATTTGATTCACCCAATCTACATGCAGATTGAAGTCACCCATTATAACCGTATTACCCTTGTTGCACGCATTTCTAATTTCCTGTTTGATGCCATCCCCAACTCCAATACTACTGTTAGGTGGCCTGTACACAGCTCCCACTAGCGTTTTCGGCCCCTTAGAGTTTTGCAGTTTGACCCATATCGATTCCACATCCTCCACGCTAATGTCCTTCCTTTCTATTGCATTAATCTCCTCTCTCACCAGCAACGCTACCCCACCTCCTTTTCCTTTTCGTCTATCCCTCCTGAATATTGAATACCCCTGGATGTTCAGCTTCCAGCCTTGGTCACCCTGGAGCCATGTCTCCGTGATCCCAACTATAGCATAGTCATTAATCGCTATCTGCACCTTCAACTCATCCACCTTATTACGAATGCTCCTCGCATTGAGACACAAAGCCTTCAGGCTTGTTTTTACAACACTCTTACTCCTTATACAATTATGTTGACAAGTGGTCCCTTTCACATCGATCCCTATTACACTTGGCCATACTCTCCTATCCCTTTGTGAGCTTTCTTTCCCGTTAATTCTGGGGTCATTAACCATCCCTTTACTCTCTTTCCCTTTAACTCCATCCTCGACTATCCCATTTGACACTCCACCCCCCTTATTCAGTTTAAAACCATCCGTGTAGCAGTGGCAGACCTGCCAGCCAGAATGCTGGTCCCCCACCTGTTAAGATGCAATCCGTCCCTTTTGTACAGTTCCCCCTTACTCCAAAACAGATCCCAGTGATCTAAGAATCTAAATCCCTGCCCCCTGCACCAGTTCCTCAGCCACACATTCAGGTCCCGTATCTCCCTGTTCCTGCTCTCGCCAGCACGAGGAACTGGAAGCAAACCGGAGATAACAACCCTGGAAGTCCTGCTTTTCAGCATTTTTCCGAGCTCTCTGAAGTCCCGCTGCAAAATTTTTTCATCCCCTTCTTTCCAACATCATTTGTGCCAACATGCACGACCACTTCCGGCTGTTCACCTTCGCCCTTGAGGATTGTCTGCACTCTGTCCATGACATCCTGGATCCTGGCACCAGGAAGGCAGCACACCATCCTCGAATCCCGTCTGTTGCCGCAAAAACCCCTGTCCGTACCTCTCACAATGGAGTCTCCAACTACAATGCCGTTGTCCGACTTTGGCCTCTTTGGTTTTGGCTCAACAGCCCTTTTTGTTTTGCAAGCCAGTCCGCTGCTCAGTGAGATACCGTCTTCTGTCCCGGCAGCTTCCACGTGGGTGAACCTGTTCACAAGAGGTACAACACCCGGGGACCTTTGCATTCCATGTTTTCCTCCCTTTCTCACCGTCACCCACCTTCTCTCTTCTAGTGCCTTGGGTGTAACAATCTTACTGAAGGACTTGTCGAGGAACGACTCAGTTTCTCGGATGAACCTGAGGTCATCCACTTGTTTCTCCAGTTCCCCAACACGGTCCTTCAGGAGCTGTACCTGGATGCACTTCTCACATTTGTAGCAGCCAGAGGCACCAGCAGTGTCCTTGACCTCCCACATACTGCAAGCATCACATGGCATCAGCTTGCTTGACATCTCCTTCTTTTGCCTCGGTCTCTCCCTATCCAGTGTTTTGCGCAGCCTCCTCTCCGAAGACTCTCGAGCCAAAGACTCACACTTTATTCACAGGGCACTTCCCTCACTGCCGCTCCCCAAGAGCTGCCTTGCTTATATTGACTGTTAAATTGCCTAATTTACAAACCAAATTCCTCAGTTTTCAACTGTTTTCCCCCTCTGACTCACTGAGAACTCTCCTACCACTCGGGTTAGAGCCAATCAGTGCTTTCTCCTGCTTCTCTTTGTTGCTGTTGCTTCAAAATCCACGGGAACACTGAGTAAAGTCTGCCTGTGCTTTGTCTCTCCTTTTCAACTGTCTTCCCCCTCTGACTCACTGAGAATTCTCCTCCCACTCGGGCTAGAGCCAATCAGTGCTTTCTCCTGCTTCTCTTTGTTGCTGTTGCTTCAAAATCCACGGGAACACTGAGTCAATAATATCCGTCACACATTTTCACTCATAGTGAAGAGAAAATGTTTAATTAAAACAAATGTAGGTCCCTTGCCGTCAGAAACTGGTGAATTGATCATGGGGTACAAGGACATGGCAGACCAATTGAATAACTACTTTGGTTCTGTCTTCACTAAGGAAGACATAAATAATCTGCCGGAAATGGCAGGGGACCGGGGATCAAATGAGATGGAGAAACTGAGTGAAATCCAGGTTAGCCGGAAGTGGTGTTATGTAAATTGAATGGATTAAATGCCAATAAATCTGACAGGGCCAGATAGGCTGCATCTCAGAGTACTTAAGGAAGTAGCCCCAGAAATAGTGGATGCATTAGTCATAATTTTTCAAAACTCTTTAGAATCTGGAGTAGTTCCTGAGGATTGGAGAGTAACTAATGTAACCTCACTTTTTAAAAAGGGAGGGAGAGAGAAAATGGGGAATTACAGGATGCTAGGCTGCAAGGTGACTTGGATAGGTTGGGTGAGTGGGAAAATGCATGACAGATGCAGTATAATGTAGATAAATGTGAGGTTATCCACTTTGGTAGCAAAACAGGAAAGTACACTATTATCTGAATGGTGGCCGATTAGGAAAAGGGGAGATGCAACAAGTCCTGGGTGTCATGGTACACCAGTCATTGAAAGTAGGCATGCAGGTTCAGCAGGCAGTGAAGAAAGCAAATGGTATGTTGGCATTCATAGCAACAGGATTTGTGTACAAGAGCAGGGAGGTTCTACTGCAGTTGTACAGGGTCTTGGTGAGGTCACACCTAGAGTATTGCGTACAGCTTTGGCCTCCTAATCTAAGGAAAGACATTCTTGCCTTAACTTGCATTCTTGAGGGAGTTCAGAGAAGGTACACCAGAATGATTCCTGGGATTGCAGGACTTTCGTATGAAGAAAGACTGGATAGACTCGGCTTGTACTTGCTGGAATTTAGAAGATTGAGGGGGGATCTTATAGAGACTTACAAAATTCTTAAGGGGTTGGACAGGCTAGATGAAGGAAGATTGTTCCCGATGTTGGGGAAGTCCAGAACAAGGGGTCACAGTTTAAGGATATGGGGGAAGTCTTTTAGGACCGAGATGAGAAAACTATTTTTCACACAGGGAGTGGTGAATATGTGGAATTGTCTGCCACAGAAAGTAGTTGAGGCCAGTTCATTGGCTATATTTAAGAGGGAGTTAGATGTGGCCCTTGTGGCTAAAGGGATCATGGGGTATGGAGAGAAGGCAGGTCCAGGATACTGAGTTGGATGATCAGCCATGATCATATTGAATGGCGGTGCAGGCTCGAAGGGCCGAATGGCCTACTCCTGTACCTATTTTCTATGTTTCTATGTTTCTATGACTAATTTGTGATAATCTTGTACCATTAATACTAACGTTCAGCTGTGGCTAATCAAACTCCAAAGAAATAGAAAGGTCAATACAGTCTGATCCTGAATTCCCTTCTTCCTTCACTTTAGATTTACTGCTGAGATATTCAAGATATGACGCAGATGCTAAACTTTATGTTGGGATTACTCATAGTCATCGACTCATAGAGTGAATTTAGTGTGTAAGCAGGCCCTTCGGCCCAACTTGCTTCCAGTGGCCAACATGTCCCAGCTACACTATTCCCACCTGCCTGTGTGTGGTCCATATCCCTCCAAACCTGTCCTATCCATGTACCAGTCCAGCTGTTTGTTATTTTGTTTTGAGTGTAAATCTGAATCTTCCCACTGACCATATCTTCACCACCACAGAAACCAATATCCCAATTCCACTGCAATGTTTTTCACTGCCACCAGTTCAATCTGAAGCCAAATCCTCCATGACCTGTGAATAGATCAGAACAATGATTGTAATTTTTGAAGTTTTGTGACAACACTTTTGACATCCCTTTGTGGTTTATTATCATTTTAAGGTCAAAAGTACATGCCATTTTTATACATAAATTATGTTGCGTGTCAGGATATTGACATCATTAAATAAGTAAGAGATGGGTTTCCTCACATGGTGAGACATAAAAGGGGGAAAACATTTTTTAATCAATTTACTGTGGATTTCGATATCACTCCAGAATTGTTATTTTCTAGAGGCTCGTCTTTCAACAGCCAATATGCCACTTAAGTTGCATTGGCCATTTCTATTAATTGACGTACTAAATGTGACTAATATAAATTCCCCCGAAAGCGATGATTGAATAGTTAACATTGTGTTGATTTTCAGATAATCTGAAAATGAACAGTGATTGACGTGACAATTAGATGTTGTAATTAGCACAACGAATATGTCAAAGCAATCTTTCTGCTGAAGCACTCAAAACTGAAGCTTTCGATTACTGACTGATTCAGGATTGTGTTGCAATCTCTGTAACTAGGGAAATTCCTGGAAATTCTCAGCACTCCATTGTAAGATTGCACCTGTATTACCAACTGCTGAGTTTAACACAGAAGGCAAAGCTACGTCGAGAGAAACTGAAACTTGATTTGAATGTAAATTTTACGCTTTCATATTCAAAGGAATTCAGTTGAATTGAATAATCCCTAGATAGTTGATTTTGAGTTGAATTACTATTGAATTATTGATTTACTTTGTAAATTAATTAAAAACAAAACTGTGATTGTTTCCAGAACAGTATAACAACCTTTTGAACAGAACTGCTGTATTTTGGTAGTTGACACAAAGTGCTGGCGTAACTCAGCGGGACAGGCAGCATCTCTGGCGAGATGGAATGGGTGACGTTTTGGGTCGAGACCCTTCTTTAGACTTTTGATAGTTATTTTTATTTGAGAATAAGTGATGTGAAAGTTTTATTTAATTTTAATTCAACCACCCAGGCCTTAGTGTACATTTTATATGAAAATATTACAGTCTCAAGTCAACAATTTTATGAAGAAAAACAGAGAGATGTACACAGTTAATGGTATTTTTAATATAATGACATCTTGCAGAAATAATTGAAACTTTGTCCTATCATTTCCACCAAAACAACAAAATAATTTGTTTTTAATCTGCTGGGTAAGATTTATTTCGCTTGTTTCCAAGAGAATTCTATCTTCTTCCTTGAATAGCATGGTGTGGAGAAATATTATCTGAACATAGCTCTGCTGACAATGAAACACGTGAGAAATGACCCATAAAGGGCAGCACAGTGGCGTGGCATTAGAGTTACTGCCTTACAGCACTTACGGCGGCTAGGGTTCGTTCATGACTACGGTGCTGTCTGTGTGGAGTTTGTACATTCTCCCCGTGACCGCGTGGGTTTTCTCCGAGATCATCGGTTTCCTCCCACACTGCAAAGATGTACAGGTTTATAGTTTAATTGGCTTTTTATAAATGTAAATTGTCCCTAGTGCGTGTAGGATAATGTTAATGTGTCGGGAGGTCGGGTTGGTTATTGCGGACCGAGCGGAGGTGTTCGGCGAAACGATCGCCTAGCCTCCGCTTGGTCTCACCGATGTAGATCAGCTGGCATCTGGAGCAACGGATGCAGTAGATGCGGTTGGAGGAGGTGCAGGTGAACCTCTGTCGGACTTGGAAGGACTGCTTGGGTCCCTGAAAGGAGTGGATGGGGGAGGTGACCCTCCCGGTGGCTCAGCACTTCAACTCCCCCTCCCATTCCGTATCCGACCTCTCGGTCCTGGGCCTCCTCCACGGCCAGAGTAAGCAACACCGCAAGTTGGAGGAACAGCACCTCATATTCAGCTTGGGGAGTCTGCATCCTTATGGGCTTAAACATTGAATGTTCTCAATTCTGTTAACCCAGGCTGCCTCCTCCCCTTCCCACCTCTCCCTCAGCCCTCGGGCCCTGGCATTCCTTCTCTCTCTATCTCCCCCCCCCCCCCCTCACCCAAGTCGCTCTAGCTTCTCATTTTCACACTACAAACAGCTTACAATGACCTGTTTCCTTTATCATCAATTCTTTTTTGCTTATCTTTCATTCATTGTTCTTTATCTCTCCACATCACTGTCTATATCTCTCATTTCCCTGATCCCTGACCAGTCTGAAGAAGGGTCTCGACCCGAAACATCGCCTATCTCCTTTGCTCCTTAGATACTGCTGCACCCGCTGAGTTTCTCCAGCTTTTGTGTAACCTACTATACAACTATGTTACAATCCTTGTCCAGGATGCATTCAACCCCCCACCGTGCCCAGCGGTTACGGAAATCCCCCAGGGTGCCCGTGGTAGGGCACTGAACTAATGCCTGGCTGGCATGAAAAAAAGTTCTGGGGAAAAGTGATAAACCCAAAATCTAAAGAATGAGCTGTGAAATGATAAAATAAGTGAAATGCAAGATAAAGTGATTGATATAGTGTTACATTTCTGAAGATATACCTGAATTTTCCAGCAATAATTTACCTTGTTGCCACCCTTTATTGGTCATGTGTCACGTGTGTCATTGTAAGCAGAGCTATTTTCAGATAATATTTCTCCACACCATGCTATTCAAAGAAGAAAATAGTGGGATTTCCAAAGTTTGATAGTGAATTATCTGGCTTAAACTGTAAACTCTTGTAATTCCTTGCGTTACTTCTCCTCAGATAATTACCAGTTAAACATCTACTTTATCAATGCCAACTTGTTGTTGAGAAACGTAACTTTATATAAGAACATAAATTAAGTCATAGAAGCAGGAGCCTGCTATAAATCCACTTGAACCTTCCTATGCTTCCTACCGTGATTACAATTGTGCGCAAAGGTTGAACTCTGATCTCACCCCAACAATTTACATTTGCAGATAGACTACTTTAGTGTTGACTCCCGGCTCACCATCATACTCTCAAAGGAAATTACAGATAGGAAAATAAATACTAGCCATTCTAACTACAGTACAGCCACTAATTATATTCTAACTACAGTACAGTATAAGCTGACGTTGCTTCCTTCGTCCAATTCATTTATACTTATGTAAATATCATAGGGACGTCCGTCCAGCTCCTCAAACAATATCGCTTTCTAATATAAAAATGATAAATTTATCCCAACTATGTTATCCGTCTTTTTACCAACTTAAAAATCAATGCGAATAGACTATCCCCAAATATAGCCAGTTCAATCCTGTATTGAAATCCTAACAATGATAATGTGCCTTGGCCTAAGCTTCCTAATGTCAATTACCTCTCATTAACAATCTCTTATTTATGTAAAGTTCTAAATTATGGAAGCATTTACCCCTTAGTTTCCAATCATCAGAATCCTACTTTTTTTTTAATGTTTAAAATGTATTAGATTTGCGGATTGGTAATGGACATAGAACAGTACAGCTCAGGTAAAGGTGCTTCAGCCCACAGGCCTGCTCCAACCATGATGCCAATCTTACTAATCTCATCTGCCTGTATCCGTCTATGCCCTGTCTGTTCGTGTTTCTGTTATGTTTCTGAGATGCCCGTTAAATATTGGTATTTTACTTCGGAGTCACGTGAGTGACTACGTGAAGAAGGCCGTCCCCACGCATGCACGTCATTACGTCTGACGCACTGCGCAATGACTGACTGACGGGCACGTCGCTCCCTCCAGCAGGTAAGTTTAAAGGCTCAGGTAGGTGTTCATAACTTAGCTGAGGTCGTTGCCCCCGGTCTGGGGTGTTTTGCTTATCGTTTAAGCATCGGACTTTGGGAGACAATGTCTAAAGTAAAGAGGCGAGCCACGACAAAACAGGCTGCGGAAGACCGCAGGACTGCAGGCAGCGGGCGGCCGCAGAATTTGCATTTAGGGCCGCTGGCAGAGCAGCCAGCGGCTACAGACTTGGTGCTGCCAGAAAGAGCCGGGGGAGGAAAGTCACCAAAAAGTCTGTGAGGGCCCAGGACTCTGATGAGCTGGGCCAGGAGGTGGAAAGTTCCCCTCTTTCTATGGGGAGCGTTATTGGCAGGCTGGCCCACATGGAGAACCTAGTGGAGAGGTTACTCCAGAACGATATGCTCCAAAGAACAGAGCTATCGGAGCCCGGGGATTACAGAGAACACGAGGCAGCAGCACCTGTGTCAGTGCTGCAGAATATCTCCCTCTCTGATGAGGGGAGCGTACGAGGTCAGTGCCATACTGACCCAGAGTAGAGAGGCACAGTTGGGCAGCATGCTTCATGCCATGAGGGAACATCGGATGTACCACCTATGGCTTTCAGATTTGCTATCCCTGCCCTTACAGGGGAACCATTGGATGAAGAGCTCACAATAAGCATAAATTATCTGGCTTATCATCAACTCCAAGACCAAATGATGGAGGAGACAACTGCCAAGTATCACACTCCACTAAACTGTGCCTCACTTAGTGTCCCGGTTGTAAACCAATCTATCTAGGGACATATTGGAAGGGGCATCAGAGCCCAAGAGGTTAAAATTCAAAGAATCCTCAGGCTACTTGTGTCAGGCATCACGGCCTTTGCCAGGCCAGTGGATGGGGCGCCCCCTCTGATACTCAGCAGGACGCGATAGCATTAATGTGCAATGCACATTTTGAAATCAATTGCCTCATGAAAAATGCCATCGTCCTGCTCTAAACCCAAAATTTGCTGGGCTGTGCAAGCCGGGGAATGTGCAACCCCCTAACCTCCTGTTCGGAGAGGACCTGTCTAAACAGGTAAAAGAGCTGGATGAGGAGCCAAATATTGTTGGTCTCATGAAGGCACCTCCAAGGTATCGTCTTTCCGGAGACTGTATCCCTACCCTCCTCTCCATACCAGACGGTTCACCGGATATGGTGGATGTGATACTGAGCAACAGGCACAGAAATCTTTATTAGGGTAGGGCCCAAGCTGGGCCATGTCAGGATGGCATCCTCCAACAGCCCTACCCCCCAGACCTCGAGGGCAGAAGCAGAGACCATACCACCGGTAACCACTAAGGTAAGTGAGCCTGCGATGGATCAATTACAAGTTGGGGGGGAGATTGCAATTTTTCTTACATGAATGGCATTGGATAACATCTGACCTGTTTATACTGCACAGTATACAAGGTTTCCAAATTGAGTTCATTTCTGACTCGCCTCCACCCATTCAACATATACCTGGCCACACTTTTGTGTTTTCACAACAGAAGTGTATGAGTGCACAAAGAGAACTTGACTCTTTGTTCAAGAAATGGGTAATTGAGAGGTCGAGTCGTGAGTCTCACCAGTTTGTGTTCAACATATTTAATAGGCAAAAGAAGGATGGAGGATGTCGAATTATCTTTGATTTGACAGAGCTCAACACCTTTGTGCAGTATAAACACTTTAAAATGGAAACTTTTGTCACTGCCAAACACCTGCTTTCCAAGGGATGTTACATGGCGAGCATTGACCTCAAAGATGCTTACTATTCAAAGGACAAAGGACAAAGGACAAAGGACATTTATTGTCACATACACCAATTGGTGTAGTGAAATTTGACTTGCCATGCAGCACACAAATAAAGATAAGACACAACACTAAAGAATTAAGAAGGGTCTCGACCCGAAACGTCGCCTATCTCCTTCGCTCCTTAGATGCTGCTGCACCCGCTGAGTTTCTCCAGCTTTTTGTGTAACTAAAGAATTAACAATGAACATAAAATCATCCCCCCACAATGGTTTCCACTGTGGGGGAAGGCACAAAGTCCAGTCCCATCCCCAAGTCCACCCATAGTCAGGCCTATTGAGGCCTCAGCAGTCGGCTCTACGGCGGCCCGATGTTCCAGGCCGTTCACGCCGGGTGATGGTGCTCCGGCGTCGGGAGAGTCCTCACAGCGGCTTGGGACACCTGGAATGGCCGCTTCCCTACCGGAATCCGTGGCTTCCGAAGCCAACAAGGCCGCGCTGGATGGAGCTCCACAACTGGTGATCTCGCCGAGAGATCCCAGACTCCCGATGCCAAAGTTCAGCGCTGCCGCCCGCAGCCATCCCACAGTCCCATAGTCCCGCAGCTCCGCAATGTTCACCTGCGGTCTCAGCATTCCGGAGCTCCAGCGCGGCGACCCAGGCAAGGTATCGCCCGCTCCGCTCCGCTCCCCGATGGTTCTCCAGCGCTGAGCCGCTGCCGAAGCCGAGGTTCTGGGCAGTCCCCTCAGGAAAACGCCGCTCCAGGCCCGCTGGTAGGCCGCGAGGACGGGTCGACGGTGCAGCCCGGAGAAAAGCTGCCTCTCCGACCAGGTAGGGACCGGGAAAAGTAGTTTCCCCCTTCCCCCCCCCACCCTCCCCCCCACATAAAAAAGGCTAGGGCTCCAAAAACAAACACTAAAACTCACTAAAAATAAAAGAAAGAAGTTAAAAAACAGACAGCTGCAGGCTGTGCAGCCATATCAACTGGACGGCGCCCCCTCAGTGGCCATTCATGAAAATCACAGCAGATTTTTGAAGATTTTTGAACTGGATGGATCAGTGGTGGTGGTTTAAAGCATTGCCTAATGGATTAACCTCAGCACCAGACTATTCACTAAATTGCTAAAACCAGTCCTGGGGCTACTCAGGGCACAGAATCATATCGTCATGGCATATTTGGTGACATCTTAGTCATTGGGAGGACTTTAGAATTAGCTGAATTATCTGTATCAGCTACAAAACTCTTTTTTTTTTAAACTATGGTTTTTAATCCATCCAGTTAAGTCTAAATTGGTGCCATCTACGATAATTAGCTATTTGAGATTCACCATTAACTCAGTACACATGTCAGTGACTCTGCCTCGGGGCAAGCAATTAGAATTAATTGAAGCCTGCAGGAAACTCATTGTTGATAATCAAACTTCTATTAGACATAGAAACATAGAAACATAGAAAATAGGTGCAGGAGTAGGCCATTCGGCCCTTCGAGCCTGCTCCGCCATTCAATATGATCATGACTGATCATCCAACTCAGTATCCTGGACCTGCCTTCTCTCCATACCCCCTGATCCCTTTAGCCGCAAAGGCCACATCTAACTCTCTGTGTGAAAATTTACTACTCTCTGTGTGAAAATGTGGCCAGTATAATTGGAAAATTATTGGTGGCGTTCCCAGCTGCTCTGTTTGGGCCTTTGCACTACCAAAACTTACAGCGTGCAAAGGAACAGGCACTCAAGCTTCAGAGAGGTCATTTCGATAGACCCATGCAATTGCCAGCAGAAGCCCAGGCTGAGTTACAATGATGGATTACCAATATTCAATGTTGTTCTAGTACTATTTTAGTCGATACACCATCAGTTATCCTACAGACTGATGGCAGTGCACTAGGCTGGGGTGCTACTGATACCATCTCAAGCTGCGGTGGCAGATGGGATCTGCAGGAATCTTCAATGCTTCAGTCACATGGTATTAACCATTTAGAGTTGTTGGGAGCACTCTATGGGTTAAAGGCTTTTTGTACTAACAGGCATCATGTGCATGTCCAACTTCAGATTGTCAACACTACCACAGTAGCGTACATTAATTACATGGGTGGCAGTAAGTCTGGTCCTGTGATGAATTGTCCAATCTTATCTGGCACTGGCGTATTGGGGGAAACATCTGGGTTTCAGCTATCTATTTACCAGGTAGATATAACATGGTGGCAGACACCAGGTCACGAGAGTTCAATGACAACAAAGAATTGATGTTAAATCACAAAGTGTTTAATGACATTGTCCTTCGTTATGGTGTACCAGACACTGATCTGTTTGCTTCCAGACTTAATCATCAGTTACCATTTACCAATCAGTTACCAATTTACATGTCATGGGAGCCAGACCCAGGGGCAGTAGCAGTAGATACATTCTCGCTACACTGGGGTGGGAAATTTGTGTATGTTTTTTCCTCATTCTGCCTCATTAGTCGATGTTTGGCCAAAATTCAGCAAGACTCCGCCTCTGGCACATTGGTAGTACCAGACTGGCCTACTCAGCATTGGTTCCCTCTGGTTCTAGCTTTAATTACACAGCCTTTTATGGCAGTGCCCAAGAGCCGAAATCTGCTGGTACACCCGGTGACAGGGGAAAGCCACCCTCTTCATGACCGTATAAATTTGTTGGTTTGCAGATTCTGAGGAGACCGTTCCTGGGGCTCGGGCTTTCAGACCGTACCGTAGATGTCATCACTGCGGCCTGGAGGAAGAGCACACAGAAACAGTACATCACTCACATAAGGAAATGGGAGACGTACTGTTCCCGCTCTAATATTTCATATAACACGGCTTCTATCACAGACATTTTGGAATTTCTTTCGTCACTTTTTCATGATACAAGCTCAGTTACAGTGCCATTAACAGTGCCCGGAGTGCTTTGTCAAATTATTTATGGCTGGGGTCAGCGAACCACACGATAGGATCTCACCCTTTAATAACCAAGTTTATGAAGGGCATTTTTAACTTCACTCCACCTAGGCCCAGGTACACACATATATGGGATGTGAGCGTGGTTCTCACGCTGTTCCGTCAGTGGGCACCAGTTTCATCTCTGTCTGCACCATCTTACACTCAAAGTAGTCATGCTCATGGCGCTGGCCTCAGCACAACGCGTCCAGACAATACAAAAACTCAGACTGGACAGTATGGGTACATCTTGTAATAACATCATAATTTATGTTCATGACCTCATTAAGCAGAGCAGGCCAGGGTTACAGGGGCTCAAACTGAGTTTTATGGCATACCCCACAGATCCATGAGTGTGTGTAGTGTCACACATAATCCAATACATTAAGGTCACTAAGAGCCTGAGAGGCTCAGAATTCTCCTTCTTTGTTAGCTATACCATACCTCACAAAAATGTTACGGTGCAGAATCTCTAGATGGATTCAAAATCTTCACATAGTCGCTCACGTGACTCCGAAGTAAAATAGCAAGATTAAATGAGAACTTACCAGTTTGAAGTTTGATCATTATTTTATGAGTTATGATGAGCGATTACGTGCTCTCCGCTCCCTACCCTCGTAACATGACGATCTTTCTGTAAGTTCTAGTCAACTCAAGTCTTACTATTTTAGTTCAACAACTTTTCTGTGATTTCACACCGCTGCTTTGAAGATTGACGCGCATGTGTGGGGACGGCCTTCTTCACGTAATCGCTCATCGTAACTCCTCATAAAATAATGATCAAACTTCAAACTGGTAAGTTCTCATTTAATCTTAGTATTATACTTGCTTCTACCTTGTCCTCGACAGCACATTCCAAGCATCTACCACTCTCTGTCTAAAAACTGACCTTATGTATCTCCTTTAAACTTCCACCCTGCCACCTTAAATCTATGCCATTTAATATTTCCACCCAGTGAAAAAGACTGACTGTCCACCCCATCTATGCCTCTCAAACTTTAATATTGACCTTAAACCCAGCAAAAACAATCCAACCTTTTCTGAGATGAAGAAACACGTTTTTCACCCAGAGAGTTGCAAATCTGTGTAATTCTCTGCCACAGTAGGCAGTGGAGGCCAATTCACTAGATGTTTTCAAGGGATATGGGGATAAATCCAGATCACGGTACTGATTTTGGTTGACCAGCCATGATCATATTGAATGGCTGCACTGGATTGAAGGGTCGAATGGCCTACTGCTGCACCTCTTGTTCTATGTTTCTATGTTTCTTTTGCTAATACTGTTCAATTATGGCAACATACCAGTGACCTATTCGCTCCTTGATCTCCATTGCTTCCATACCCATCTGTAAAGTGATGATTAGATTAGATTTTATTACTTGTCATTCGAACCTCCGAGAGGCTCAAACAAAACTCAGTTACCACAGCCATACAAACAAAACAATTCCTACACGACACACAAACAATTCAATTACAGAAAACATCCATCACAGTGAATCTCCTCCTCACTGTGATGGAAGACAAGGTATTTTCTCTCACCTGCACCATTTCTCTCCCGATGTTGAAGCCCCAGGCGGGCAATGTTAAGTCCCACGGCTGCGCCGGGCAATGTACGGCCCCGCTCCAGGCCCAAAAGTAACAAGTTGGAGCCCCCAGCGGGCGCTGGAATGTCCCACGGCCATTAAAGCCACGCCGAGCGATGTACGGCCCCGCTCCTGTTCGCGCCAACGCCGTGACACTGGTGGGAGAAGTTGCATAGTGGGAGCTCCGGGAAGTGGTCTCCCACCCGGACCCGCGAGCTCCCGGTATCCCGACAGTCCACCGGCCTGCAGCTGCAGCTGGAGCTCCAGAGTCGGGCCACAGCAGCGAGCCACCACCGCTCCCCACGCTCCGAGGCCGGCCAGCCACACGATGGTGAGTCCGCAGCTCCGCAGGCTCCGTGACTGGAGCCCCCAGGTCATCCCGGTCGGAGGCCGCTCCACGGTACTAGGCCATAACGCAACGACGGAGACCCGAAAGGGAAAAAGTCGGGTCACCCGTGCTGGGAAGAGATTTTAAAAGTTCCTCCCTCCCCACCCCCACATATACACAGTTAGAAACAGTACAAAAAAAACATGAACAACTACATTTAACTATACAAAAAAAAAAGACAGACAGGCTGTAGAGGCCGCTGCAACGTGGGTCGTGCTGCCGCACTGATGACCAGAACTGCACAAAGTTGCCTGCCTTAACATTTATTCTGCTTGGTAATATGAATTGCCAACTTTAATACTTAATGGCAGCATCAATGTAGGCAAGCATGCCAAATGCCTTCTTTACCATCCTATCCACTGGTATTGCCACTTTCACGATATGATACGATATGATACGACATAACTTTATTTATCCCAGGAGGGAAATTTGTCTGCCAACAGTCATAAGACACAACAAGAAACATGAAATATGAAATTACAATGATGAGTTGAAAGTCCAGGATTTGTGCTGCATCTTGGTGAAACCAATGGAACATTTCCCTTTTCCCTTAAAATTGCTACTAATACGCATGCATTATGAATCCTATCTTCCACGTTACCTTTTGTACCATACATTCAATATGAGGATCTATTTAACTCCATGGAATTTGTACTTCAATTAGGAAATTGAAAGATTTTACTTCTGAAGTTTGCTTGTTTGAACCTAGCTTTAAAAACTCCCTGGGTTGAACATTATTTCTAGTTCTGATTGGTTTATTACTTTCCAGTTACCAGAAGCTAATCCTAGAGTGGGCAACATGGCTTCTAGATCCCCGGAGGTAATAGCAGAAAATTGCATTTATTTTTATTTCCAACCATACCATTCTCAATTAGTAACATATTCCTTTGTACTACCCTTCTTGCACTCCACTAGAATGGTTCCCAGTGTCTTAGAACAACATCAGATCAAATCAAAGTGCCCATTGCCTTTTGAATAGAATAGAATACCTTATTCACAGTGAGATTCTTTGCTTGCATACCTTGGCATCGTATGCAAACAGTTGCCCATAAAGGATGCTAACAAAGTTAGAGCCCCCCCCCCCCCGTCACGCTATTTCACCCTTTGTTCTTCTCCCCTCCCCTCTCCCTCATGGCGGTCCCCCCATGCCAAGTCCTCCTTTGTTCCTTCAAGCGGCAGTGGCGTCCTCACTCCTACATGGTCCATCCTCATCCATCGGTCAACGGCAACATAATCCAAGCCTACTGAAGGCCATGGCAATTTGGCAATATAATATTCACAACTAAAGTCAAATTAGTTGCAGTTGCTGGAGAACTAAAATAGAAAGTGCAGGATACACCCTGCAAGTCACGCAGCATGTGCAGAAAGAGAACATAGATTTTTCTTCTGGTGTGTTTCAAGACAGAGACTATTCATTGGTATTTAATATTGGTGTATTATTGAAACATGTAATGGGATACTGTGGAAAAACAGTGTGATATCTGTAGATCAAACAGTATTGCCGATTTGATCCATGTCTGGTTTTGCTGCTGATGACCTGATCCATAATGCATGTTAGGTTTTCCACACCACGATCTTGTGGCATTCGGGTAGCCATGATGTTTTCAGTTATAACTTACGATTTGAAGCCTACAGTACTCATCACGATAGTCTATGTATGTATACAATTTAAAGTACTTGTTATGATATATAATGACTCTTGTATCATAAATACTTTGCACCTGGTGTCAGAAGTGGGATGCATCACAGTTCAAAATAACAGGTTTATTGACATTGTAATAAGCCTGGGTAGGAGGGCATGACATCTGATGATTTAGAATGTCAAAAGCATGTTGCTGCTGTTCATGCCATGTCCAGGCAGTGTCCTTGCGAGTAAGTTGCCTCAAGGGAGTCCAGATCTCGGCAAAGTTGGGAACAAATTTTCTGAGGTAATTAACCATGCCCAGAAATCTCTGCAGGCCTAAAAACATCAGTGGGTGTGGACATTTCACTAACAACCTCAGTCTTAGAAGGATCCACCTTGAGACCATCAGCTGTGGAAATACGCTCCACATAGCTCACCTGGTTAACACATAACCAACATTTAAGAGGATTCAGTTTTAAGTTAATTTCCCTGGCACGCTCGCGTACCTTCAAGCTGGCATCATGTTGTTTCACGTCTTTGTTGCTAACAATGATATCGACCACGATGATGGCACAAGGGAATCCATCAAACAGTTGCTTCATGGAACGTTGAAACAGCTCACTGGCTGAACTAATGCCAAATGGCATGCGCAAAAATCTGTAGTGGCTGAAAGTAGTGCTGAAGGTGGTACGCATAAATGATGCATCATCCAGTGGAATCTGGGAGAAGGAGCTCTTGGCGTCTAATACAGAGAATACCATTGGCTTACCCATGTGGGCAGCTACCTCCTCCATGGTGCATATGGGGTGATGTCGCCTTTTGAGTGCGGTGTTCATACATATTATGGATTAATACATATATGAATCTCTAGTTTATTCTTCTTTTTAGCAGCCACCATCGAACCCAGTCCATGGGTTCTGACACAGGCTTGATAACTCCCAATGCCACCATCCTGTCCAGTTCTCTCATGTCAATAGGTACACAATGAGCAGGATGAACCACAGGGCACACCTCCAGGTCTAAAGACATAGAATATGTTATTGGTAGCTTGCCAAGTTCTTCAGTGAAAAGATCATGATAATCCATGAGAAAATGCTGTGTTCTGGAATACATTCTGGAACTGGAGTTAGTGGATGCGCAGTTAATTAGTAACCAATCCCATATCTTTGCAGGCATCATAGACTTAAAGTGGAATAACATTGCGGTCGACGACATAGAATCTCAACCTGTATGGTTGATCCCCTAAGTGGCACTGCAGCTTCAAAATACCAACCATATTGACGTCTCTTCCTCCATATGCGAGAAGAGTAACCTTGGTGGGTTTTAATTGCTCTGCATTCCACACACGATTAATCTGTTCCCGAGACAGAACATTGCATTTCGCTCCAGTGTCGATTTTCATCTCGATTACTTTATTGTTTACTGTTACGGTGACCATTAGCTCACTATTCTGCACATTTTGTGTAATAATAGAAGGAGCCTGCAGAATGATTCCATTGACCTCTAGCCTCTCATCCATGCTGCTATCTGACAAATCTGACAGTGGCTCAGCCTGCAGCAAATTTATTGGCTTTGTCTTTTTTTTAAATATTATTTATTTTTTTATTTTATCAGAAGTGATACAGGAATATGGCACCAAGGTGCCGAATATATATTGACATATTACATTTTATGTACATCTTCTTATTTTTTTTAATAATGAAAAAGAGAGAATAGATAATAAAAGATAGAGAAACATGTGATATACAGTGTGTGAAAAGGAAAAAAGTGTAAAGAAGAAAATTGAAAAAAGAAAGAAAAAGTGTAGACAGTAAGAGATTAAGGAGATCATTATCTATATCCTTGACCATCCCTCACCCAATCCTGAAACAGTTAGCTTCTACGATTTTGTTGCACCATATGCTTCCTAAAAATTGACAAATGGAGACAAACTCGTTAAGAATTGAACTGATTAATCTATTAGGAGGAATTGCATTTCCTCAAGATGTGCAGTGTCCAACATGTTTGAAATCCACATTTTAAACATTGGTATGGATGTATTTTTCCAAAAGTTAAGTATAAGTTTTTTTGCCGTTATTAACCCATAATTAAAAAATAAATTTTGAGATTAGTTCAATTTATTCCCATTTTCCATTACTCCAAATACAATCATTTCAGTATTTGGTCCAATTTTTATCTTGAATAATTTTAGAAATATTTCAAAAATATCACTCCAGAATTTATAATGTTTTATGCAGGAGACAAAAGAGTGTGTTATAATTGCATTTTGGGATAGACATTTATCACAAATGGGGGAAGTATTTGGAAAGAATTTATTCAATCTAGTTTTTGAATAATATAATCTATGTAACATTTTAAATTGAATTAAATTATGTCTTACATTAATCGAACATTTGTGAATATATATCAAATACTTTTCCCATGTTTCCTTCATAATTTTTATCATTAATTCTCATTCCCACTCTTCTCTAAGTGCCTCTGTCGATGGTAAGTATATATAAAATACTAATATATAAATATGATATTAATTTCTGTGAGGCAGCCTTAATATTCATTGCTTCTTCCAGTGGATCTAAAGTTATGTTTTGATATCTTTGTATGTATTTCTTCATGAAGTCGCAGATCTGAAGATATTTAAAATATTGTTTTTCTTTCAGTTTAAATTTTAATTGTAATTGTTGGAATGATAACAGATTTCCCATTTCATACATATCACCGGTCCTTTTAATTTCCATTCTTTCCCATTAATTATATGTTTTATCAATAAGAGATGGTTTAAATGAAGGATTATTCACCATTGGCATTAACAATGATAGGTTTCTTAATTTTAAGGATAATTTTATTTGTTTCCAAATTCTTATTGTATCATGTATAATTGGGTTATTCTTATATATTGTTTTGTTCTGTTTTATCGGGGAGAAGAGGATCGCTCCTATGTTACAAGGAGAACAGTCCTCTTTCTCCATTCTTATCCATTCTGTCTGTTGGGTCAAACTGTCCAACCAGTAAATTGTATTCTTGATATGCACTGCCCAATAGTAATACAAAAATTTCGGAAGTGAAAGTCCCCCAACATCTTTTGGTTGGCACATGTTTTCTTTGAATTCTGTGTGATCTATAGTCCCAGATAAAATTGGTAATATTGGTGATTAGTTTTTTTTAAAACGGTTTTTGGTGTATATATAATGGTATAGATTGAAATAGGTATAATATTTGATTATAAAAACATCATATATTATACCCATTAATGATAACGGAAGTGTTTTCCAGAATTTAATCAACACATTAAGTTTATTTAATAAAGGCATAAAATTAGCATTAAATAATGCTTGGTATTTTCTGGTAATTTGAATACCCAAATACTTATTTTTTTCTGTTACAATTTTAAAGGGGAATTTTAATAGGTGTGTAGATTCTTGAGGATTTATCATCATGATTTCACTTTTATTCCAATTTATTCTATATCCAGAAAAAGAACCAAGTTCCTCTATTAAATTTAATAAATTTGGTATGCTCGTTTGTGAATTTGTAATGTATAAAAGTATATCGTCTGCATATAATGAAATTTTATTATTTGAGTCCCTAGTATTATATCCCTGAATATTCGGGTGAATTCTTATACTTTCAGCCAGGGGCTCTATCATAAGGGCAAATAGCAGAGGTGATAAAGCACATCCCTGCCTATTGTCCCTCGATAATTGAAATTTTGGAGATAACATATTATTGGTTAATAATCTTGCCCTCGGTTTATCATATAATAATTTTCCCCATACAATAAAATTCGCTCCCATATTAATTTTTTGCAATACTTTATATAAATACTGCCACATTACCTGATCAAATACTTTCTCTGCATCCAGAGAAACAATCGATATATCTACTTCCTCTGTTTTATGTGAGTACATTATATTAAACAGGCATCTCAAATTATTAAATGAATGTCTTTTGGGTATAAACCCCATTTGATCAGGATTTTATCAATTCACTAATATACTTACTCAATCTTCTTGCTAAGGTCTTTGCTAAAATTTTCTGATCTGTATTTAAAAGTGATATAGCTCTATATGAGCCTGGCTTATCTAAATATTTACCTTTTTTTTGGTATAAGCGTAATAGTTGATTCTGGTAATTTATTTTCTTTAAAGGCATGAGTATATAAATTAAGTAAGCGTGGAGCTGTTATCTCATGAAATCTTTAAAAAATTCATTACGAAAACCATCTGGTCCAGGCGTCTTACCATTTTTGAACGATTTTAGTGTTTCACCTATTTCTTCAAGTGTAATCTGAGCTCCTAATTTCTCTTGGTGTGAAAGGTCAAGTTTTGGAAGATTACAGCTATCTAAAAAAAATTATAAATTTCCTATCTTCTATTTTAGTTTTAGATGTATACAAATTTTGATGAAATTGAGCAAATCTATTGTTAATATCCTTAGGTAATGTCAGTAATTCACCTATCTCTGATTTAATTTTAGTGATAGTATTTTCCTTTTCTTGTTTTTTCTATTGACGAGCTAAGAGTTTATGTGGCTTGTCACCAAATTCGAAATTTTCCTGTTTTGTGATTTGGAATAATCGTATTACTCTTGCCGATAAAATTCGATTAAGTTTAAATTTCAATAGTATTATCTTATTATGTTTATCTGTAGTTGGATCTTTGGCATTATCTAACTCTAATTGTCTAATTTCTTGTTCTTGCATCTGTTGTTCTGTCTTTTTTTAAATTTTTTTTATTTGATATGAGATTATAACTCCTCTGATAAATGCCTTGAAAGTTTCCCATAATAGAGATGATGAAATACCTGGTGTTTCATTTCTCTCAAAAATATATATAATTTGGTGTTTTAAATATTTATAACCTTGTGGGTCATTTAGAATCTGTGTGAAACCTCCAGAAATATTTTTTACCCAGCATTCCCTCAAAATTTAATAGAAAAGTCAACGGAGAATGATCGGAAATAATACTGGTGTGGTATGAAGGATTAATTGTATATGGAATTAATTTTGTATCCACTAAAAAATAATCAATTCCCTTCCAGTTGGATTAGCAGTTCTCCATACATCTATTATATTAATATTTTTTATATATGTATTTAGACATTCACTAGTCTTAGATTTTAAGTTACCCCTCCTTTGTTTTACTGATTTGTCTAAATATGGATCTAAAACACAATTGTAGTCCCCCCCTATTATTACATTTTGGTAATTAAACTGATATTATAGCTATAATTGTTTTTACAAATTGGTGGTTTCCAAAATTCGGAGCGTAAATATTTATCATGGTCAGTGGGGTTGAATAAATCTCTCCTGAAACTATAATATACCTTCCCTCTTTATCTGAAATAGTATTCTTTAATTTAAATGGTATACCTTTCCGAATAACAATAGCCGTACCTCTAGCTTTAGACCCAAATGAAGAATAGTATGTTTGACCTATTCAGTTTGCCTTCAATCTCATCTGTGTTTGTTGTCTTATATGTGTTTCCTGTAAAAACATGTCAGGATATAATGATTTTAATTGCGCAAATTAATTACCCCTCTTAATTGGTTCATTGGCACCCGCTATATATATATATAGAACTGAGCAAACGTTGTGTTTTATATTTGTTTTTTTATTTTTCTCCTCTTTTCCGATTTTTTTCTGTTTTTAATTGCTCTGGTTTGATATATATATATTTTTTTTAAATGAAACGGTTTGCAGCCTTTCACGAGACTATTCTAAGGGGACGGAGCTCAATGTACAACAACATCAACGGAAGTCCATACATTTTTCACCACCTTAGGTGGCTTTTCGTTATTAAGGTATCTTCTCTTAGATACCTTAACATCACTTTTTTTTAAAAATCACTATCAAGATTCATAATTGTTTAATTTTTTTTTAAATTAATTTCACGTCTCATTTTTTTCTTTTTTTTCTTATTAAGGTATTACACAGGAAGGCGATGTAATATAAATTTTAAAGTTCGGGACGTCCGCCCAGCACCCAGAGTTCTGAGGTATTTGGTTGCACCATGTGAGTCAAAAACACCAAACTGATATATAATGCAAGACGATAGACAAATAAAGAATGGAGGAATTACATTCTGCAGCTGGAATATAGGGGGTGCCAATGGTGCATATCTGGTAACTGTCTGGAAAGGTTCCGCCATCTTAATTAGAGCAAGATCTTGTATTAAAAAGTATAATCTTCATGCTTGTCTTCATCTTCATCCTCTATTTCCTTTACGATATCTTGTGCGTACTTAAAAGCCATTTCGGGGTCCGTGAATGAGCGTTTGGTAGCCTTATAAGCAATCTTCATTTTTGCAGGATAAACCACCCCATATCTCACTTGGGATATTCCTTTCAAAATATTTCTTGTTTTTGTAAACAAGATCCTATTTTGGATGACTTCATGGGGATAATCACAGAAAAGTCTAATATTTGTATCCATTTCAGACACAAATCCTTGGGAGTAAGACTTCTTCTGAGCTTTCTGCTTTCATTTGCAGAGTTTCCAAAACTTCCTGAAGCTTGATAGTAGCTTTCTTAGGTCCTTGTGAGCATTTCTCCTTGCTCATTTAAAACTCCCGTTAAACTCCCGATTTTTTGCGTCGATTTCTGATGACGTCACTTACGCAACGCCAACCAGCTCAAGTGAGTTTTATAACATCAGTCCTGGTTCTCAAAACGGCTTTTTCCTGATTTTAACGGGAGCTCAATGCTGCGACCTTACAGCTTCATGGCCACCCCTGGCTGCTTTGTCTGCTCTCTGTTCGGTCGGGATCTGCAACATCTCCAGAAATGGTTTCGTCTTTTACACCCATGGCAAACTTGACCAAAGGCAGGGCACTTATCTCTCTTAGCCAAGTGCCCCCCACCACAGTTGTTACATTCTTGAATAAAACAAGCTGTAGGATAATTAAGCTGTCTCTCATTCAGATAGTTGTTTCCATCCTCTGTCCATTACACATCACCTGGGTCATTTGCATCATCAAATTTGCACAATATCCAGTCAAATCATACTAAACAATCAAATAATTACACAAAGACAACAGGTTGTGCAAAATTAAATATACTAGTGGGCATATAGCGTTACAATTTCAGAAAAAGTTCCAGTAAAAAAGTGCGAAGGGTGTAATGAGGTAGGTTGGTAGATCGAGATTACACCTTCATTTTATTTAGTAATTCTTCAGGTATAAATGGTCCTTGATTATGCTGGGTGCTTTCTCAAAGCCTTGTAAAGCATATGTGGAGTCGATGAGGAGGAGGTTGGTTCATGTGATGGATTGAGCTGCATCCACAACTCTCTGCAAATGCTTTTTCACCTTGGGCAGAGCTGTAGCAAACCAAGCAACATCCTGTTACGATGTTTTCACTGGTGCATCCATAGTAGTTGGTAAAAGTTGATGGAGATGTGCCAAATCTCATTAGTCTTTAAGAAATAAAGGCATTGCTGTTCTCGTTAGGCCTAAGCTTCTGAAATAGAATTCTGAGGGAACAGGACAAATTAGTGGTGGAATTATATTTCTTCTGTGGGGAAATCTAGGTGGTGTTATTTCAGAATAAGGGGTGATCCTGTTAAAATGGAGGAAAAGGAAGAATTTATTCTCTGGGTCGTTCAAGTGTCTTTTGTTTGGTTTGGTTTAGTTCAGTTTAGACATACTCTAGAGATTTGAAAGGCTGCATTATTGAAAGCATTGAAGGTTGAGAAGGGTATATGTTGGTAAGTAAGATTGTCAACAAACAAGAAGGTGCATATAAAACTGAGATCAGGCAGCTGTGAGTCTAAGAGCAGGTTGATGGGTTTGTCTGTCTTATCCTGCTCCCTTTTCCTATGTTTTTTTGTTTTTCACAATTTCACTACATGAAGATTAAAACTAATGCTAGGAGCCTTTCCCTTTGATGTCTGGTGACCTGCATCTAACTTAATGGTTAGTTCAACTGATATTGAAGTTAAAAGTTGAACAAATCTGATAAATAATTGAACTTTATTGTGAAATGACTTGCCTTCTGTTAGCGATGACACGTGGTTAAACCAACATTAAAATCCAGGAACAATTACAGGCATCACAAATTGTGTTCTCTTGTGATGAGTGAGAAAATCACATTGTGGATTTATGCTCCAAATGTTCAACTTAAGCAGATTCAAAATCTTAAATTATCTCCTCTATTTGATGCTTCAGGGTTTATAAATGATATTCAATTAATTTTAACTTATTCTTCATTAATTTTGTTTCAGCCTTTTAACTTGTTAATGCAGTTGGCATAATTAATCAAATTTACATTAGTGAGGTCAATATTTATTTCCTGATTCGACCAGAATGAGACATAATTTTCCCTGACGGCAGATACAGGTGAGTGAGACTAGTTATTCTTTTTCTTCTTTGACACTTCACCGGCAGCCAGTTCTAACAGACTGTTTGAAGCTCACATTAGTCACCTGTTGGGATATGAACCCGTGTGTGACTAACTGCAGAAGTGTGAAATGAACATTTTTGCTCCACTGGCACCTGCTGCCTGCCTTCTCCATTCCTGTAAGAATGCACTACTTGTCATTCTCAGGAACAGTAATTCTAGTAATCTGTCTAAATCTAATTGTTTCTCCCTGATATATTTACCTAAAGTAACTCCATGCCATAGAGTCAAGGAGTCACACAGCATAGTAATAGGCCAGTTGGCCCAAGTTGTCTATGCCAACAAAGGTGCCCCATCTAAAATAGTCCCATATGTCTACGGAGTATGGACTTTGGTACCCTGAGTGAATGTTATTGGTCCAAGGGAGTAGCTATATATTTATGTATATTTAAATAGCTGAATAAATTAGATGATAGAGTGTAGATAGACAAGACATTTGTTGGGAACTGTTGGAAATCACTGTGATCCATGACAATAACATCTTCAATAAGAGTCTGCTCCTTGAAGTAATTGGGACACTGTGATCCACCAGAGAGGGGAAAGATTAGTAAGATATTTTGTTCCAGATTGCAGACGCATCCTTGACAGGAAGTGCCACAGGTTTGGTCAGTTGAATGGAAGAGGACAATCAAATCATGAATGAGGTAGATCTGGGGATCCAGAACATAATATTGAAGGAACTTCAACTTTGCACTTGTCGAATGAATGCTGTTGTTGTATCTTGTATCTTGTATGGATAAAAAAGAAAGTTTACAGTGAGTATCTGCAAACTGATCACAGCATCATAGCATGGAGCCACTGAAGTGGAGGAAATGAATAGCAATATGGTATTGACCTGGGAAGCATAATAAAGTAGATTATCAGTATTTCCTGAGGATTTGAGTTTAGGAGCAAGGAGGTCCTACTGCAGTTACACAGGGCCCTGGTGAGACCAGACCTGGAGTATTGTGTGCAGTTTTGGTCTCCTAATTCAAGGAAGGACATTCGTGCTATTGAGGGAGTACGGCATAGGTTCACGAGGTTAATTCCCGAGATGGCGGGACTGACACATGATGAAAGAATGGATCGACTGGGCTTATATTCACCGGAATTTGGTAGGGTGAGAGGGGATCGTATGGAAACATATAAAATTCTTAAGGGATTGGATAGGCCAGATGCAGGAAAAGAATTCCCGATGTTGGGTGAGTCCAGAACCAGGGGTCACAGTTTAAGAATAAGGAGTAGGCCATTTAGGACTGAGATGAGGAAAATCTTTTTCACCCAGAGAGTTGTGAATCTGTGGAATTCTCTGCCACAGAAGGCAGTGGAGGCCAATTCTCTCGATGTTTTCAAGAGAGAGTTAGGTTTACTTCTTGGGGCTAACGGAATCAAGGGATATGGGGAAATAGCCATGGCTGATCATGGATGATCATGGATGATCAGCCATGATCATATTGAATGGTGGACTTGGCTCGAAGCGCCAAATGGCCTACTCCTGCACCTATTGTTCTATGTTGCTATGTTTCTATAGCTAATACTCTTCAATTAAGGAAACATACTAGTGAACTCTTCTCTCCTTGATCTCCATTGCCTCCACACCCTCTTGTAATGTGATGACCAGAACTGCACAAAGTACATCAATTGTCGCCTGGCTTAGGCTTCATTCAGCTTGGCAACACAAAAAGCTGGAGAAACTCAGCGGGTGCAGCAGCATCTAAGGAGCGAAGGAGATAGGTGACGTTTCGGGTCGAGACCCTTCAGCTTAGCAATATGACTTGCCAACTTTAAAACTTAATGGCACTATTGATGAAGGCAAGCAAGCCATGTGCCTTCTTTACAATCCTACCCACTGGTATTGCCACTTTCATGATATCATTCAATACGATAAAACAGAACTTTATTTATCTGCCAACAGTCATAAAACATAACAAGATACATGAAATATGAAATTAAAGTGACGAGTTAAAGGTTCAGGATTTGGGATGTGCGTCGATTGGTGGGGGGAGGGGAATTAATCTACCCCTCGATCGGGGAGGAGTTGTATAGTTTGATAGCCACAGGGAAGAAGGATCTCCTGTGGCGTTCTGTGCTGCATCTTGGTGGAACCAGTCTGTTGCTGAAGGTGCTCCTCAGGTTGACCAGTGTGTCATGGAGGGGGTGAGCTGTATTGTCCAAGATGCTCCACAGTTTTTGGAGCATCCTCCCCTCCAAGACCACCTCCAAGTATCTCTGGACTAACAATCCAGCCAGAGAAACATCCCTCTACCGCCGCTCTCTGTGTTCTACACTGCGATAAAGCAATTCCTTCGCCTAAACATTTTCTCTGAGGTTATGAATTTCTGCTTAACCAACCCCCTCCATCTCCAGCATTTTAATTTAATTTCCTATATATCATCCTGATTATATGACTTGCCAGGCCTTGGTCCTGACAAGATTAAGTAAAGAAGTTTCCACGAAACATTTTCCTTTTCCTTTAAAATTGCTGCTAATACGCATGCATTATGAATCCTATCTTCCACGTTACCTGTTGCACCATACATTCAATATGAGGATCTATTTAACTCCATGGAATTTGTACTTCAATCAGCAAATTGAAAGATTTTTCTTCTGAAGTTTGCTTCTTCTTCTACTTCCGTGTGGCGTGCACAGCCCAAAGTTGTTGGACAACTTGTTCTATTTGATCTTCCGTTTGTGCACGTCGAGTTGATTGTATTAGTCGAAGCAGGGTGGACCACGTGAAGGTTGCAATCTTCCACCCCTGAAGTTTGCTTGTTTGAAGCGGCGCCCTCACTTCCACGTAGTCCATCCTCATCCATCGGTCGATGCCAACGTATTTAACTCCATGGAATTTGTACCTCAATTAGGAAATTGAAAGATTTTACTTCTGAAGTTTGCTTGTTTGAACCTAGCTTTAAAAACTTCCTGAGTTGAACATTACTTCTAGTTCTGATTGGTTTATTACTTTCCAGTTACCAGAAGCTAATCCTAGAGTAGGCAACATGGCTTCTAGATTCCCGGAGGTAATAGCAGAAAATGGCATTTATTTTTATTTCCGACTATACCATTCTCAGTTAGTACCATATTCCTTTGTACTACCCTCCGTGCACTCCACTAGAATGGTTCCCAGTGTCTTAGAACAACATCAGATCAAATCAAAGTGCCCATCCTTACATTGCCTTTAGAATAGAATAGAATACTTCATTCACAGTGCAATTCTTTGCTTGCATACCCTGACCAGCAATTGTACCATTGTTTCCCGTGTGTTTGGTTCAGCCTCTCCAATCTCTTTGTGTACAAATCATTTGCAGCTTTGTGATCTCGTTCAACTGCTCAAGTCTTCAGTTATCCTTGAGCAGAGAAGTAACTTGTGCTGTTCTCGCCCTTTGAAACCTGTAACTTTGGGAAGTTTCGCACAGCCTAACTTGTTTGATGGTGGAAAATACAGGAAGTTTGCAAACTTGTATGTGATACTGTTATGCTGACTTCTCTAGAAATCTTCTTTAAGATGTAGACAAGTTGAATGAGTGGGCGAAAACATGCAGATGGAATACAAAGTGAAAAGATATGGTGCATATTTTCAAAAGGTGGCAACTGGCATTCAAAAGAACCCAGGTGTGCTTCTGCAAAATCATCGAAAGCCAACAAATGGGTTTGATGGGAATGGGAAGCAAATAGGTTGGTTTTAAGAAGATTTGAATTCCCAGTTTCAGAAAGAGACATAGAAACATAGAAAATAGGTGCAGGATAAGGCTATTCGAGCCTTCGACCTAGCACTGCCATTCAATATTTTCAAGTTCAAGTTCAAGTTACATTTATTGTCACATGCACCAATTGGTGCAGTGAGATTCAGGTTACCATACAGCCATACAAATAAAAATAACACATACACGATAGAATTTAACATGAACATCCCCCCACAGCGGAATCAATGTTCCCCAATGTGAAGGAAGGCAATAAAGTTCAGTCCTCTTTCTCTTTGTTCGCCAGTGGTCAGGGCCTTTGAACCCTTCACAGTCGCCGCTATGGACGGCCCAATGTACCGGCCCTCTCGCCAGGATGATCGGAACTCCAATGTTGGAACCGATCGGAATGCACTTGCAGCTTGGAGTTTCAGAATTGGCCGCTTCCTACCTGAGGCCGTGGCTTCCGAAGTCCACAGGCCGAGCTCCAACACTGGCGCCCCCCTGGCAAGGGATCCCAGACCTCCGTGATGTTAAAGTCAGCACCGCCCGCGGCTAGAAGCTCAGCAAACCACAGCTCCGCGGTGTAAAAGTCAGCAGGCCCAACACTCCAGAGGTCCAACACCGCTCCGCGATGGTAATTCAGCGCTGCACCCGCTGCTGAAGCTCTGGCCAGTCTCCGGTGGGGAAGGCTACACCAATCCAGTTAGTAGGCCGCAAGTGGGGCGCGAAGATGCGACTTGGAGAAAAGACGCAGCTCTGAGCAGATAAATGACTGGTAAACGGTTTCCCCCTATTCCCCCCTCACCACCTCCCACACACAAAAAATTAAGAAACCTTTAGAACATAATTTTTGACTAAAAATAACAAAAAGGGTGAACGGACTAAAAGCTGCTGGTGAGGCTGCCACTACGATGGAAATCATGGCTGATCATCCACAATCAGTACCCCATTCCTGCTTTTTCCCCAATTCCCATGATTCCATTAACCCAAAGAGCGAAATCTAACTCGCTTGAAAACATCCAGTGAATTGGCCTCCACTGCCTTCTGTGGCAGAGAATTCCATAAGAAGGCTTATGAAGTAAATTTCCTCAAGAATTGATAGTTTTCTAGTTTTACAGTGTCTATCTCTAAAAGGCTGATGCAAATGTAAACACCATAGAAAAGTTATTCATCCTTTGTTTGAGAACCTACTTATCCTGAAATGGGAATGTTTTTTTTTACCCCGTTGTGCTAACTACTGGCAATGACAAGTGAGGGTTATTTTTCCTCAATTAATCTAACAATTATTCTGCCCATGAATTTCTGTGCTTGCGACACAAATTCTGCAGCCAAATGCTTTTTGGAATTTGCATTTAGCATTCTGGGCTTCATTGAAAAAGCCTAAATGTATTCCTAACTCTAACTAAACCTCCAGAAGTGGGTGATGAGCAGTGTTCTTGAACCACTGCAGTTGTTCTGATGAAGGTATTCTGATAATCAAGATTCAAGAGTGTTTTATTGTCATATGCCCCAAACACAACAATTCTACACGACAGAATATGTAACCATAATACTCAGTAAACAATATAATAAACAACAAAAAATGTAGTTTACACATAAAAACAAACAAGTAAACAGTAATAGTGCAAAAAGACAAAAGCAATGCCCCCAGTCGATGTAGCTCAGAGCTTAATGGAGATTGTAGTGTTGAATAGCCTGTTGGCTGTGCAAAAGGAACCTGTTCCTGAACCTGGAACTTGGAAGTTTTCAGGCTCTTATATCTTCTTCCCAATAGCAGGAGTGAATTGAGTGTGCTGCCTGGATTAGAGGGTATTGATCATAAGGGAAGCTTGGACAAACCTGGATTTTTTTCTCTGGAGAGCAGAGGATGTGAAAAAGCCTGATAGAACCTGATCTTGATCTTGTTCATCAAGTATTTATGTAATAAACAAGAACAACAATTATGTGTGTGTAGATGTATCTATATACTAGACTAAGTGGGACCCATTGGGTCCCAGCATCATACAGGAGTGCTGGTCCCCCAACGCAATATTCCACCTCTCCACCAATTCCAATATTGGTGGCCAGTGGGTGGTGGGCCTTCTGGAGCGCTAGTATGGGTGTTGTGGGTGAAGGGACTAGTTTCCAGAGGGCTAATATGGACATTGTTGGCCGGATGGATTCTTGGGCTGGCGGCTCAGTCACTCAAGCCCGTAGTGCTGGTAGCTCACTCACTCACAGCTGGTGGGCTCGCAGTTGACTCACGTATATTCCTTGAAATTCCATTTCAAGCAGGATGCAAGGACACCAAATTCAAGTGCAGTTTCATACCATTATAAGCAGGGTGCAGGGCCACTAAAGACAGTGAGTCGTGACCTCTCCCTCCCCCATCGTGCAGAGACAGAGCCATTCCCACACTTCCAGGTTTTATAGTCCCTCCCCCCTCCCACCAGAAGGGGCTTGGCCTTCATGGCATGATTGACAGGAGAGAGAAAATCTGAACATTTCATTAAACACTAATGACTCTTTTATTTTTCATCAATGTGAAAAATCCTCAGCACCCGATGAGCAGAGGGGGAATCTGAGTAAGATGGCCAAAAATCACAGTCATACCTGGTAGCGTTTTTTCTAAAATCAATATAAAGCTCAAACCGGAAGTGGTCAAGATTAGACTTTTAATTATATAGAAGGCAAGGCAGCTCTAATTAGGCACTTTCAGAACGAAAGGCAAGGAAGCTCGCTTTAGCACTTTCAAAACCAAAGGCAAGGCAGCCCATATTAGCACTTTCAAAACCAAAGGCAAGGCAGCTCGCTTTAGCACATTCAAAACCAAAGGCAAGGAAACTCGCATTAGCACATTCAAAACCAAAGGCAACACAGCTTTAACACTTTCAAACCAAAACACACTTTTGCATTTTCAAACCACATTAAGGGTACTGACAGGCCAGTAAAGGGGACTGACAGGTCAGTAAAACCACTCACAGTTTAGTAGACATGTGTTCAGTGTTATTCACAGCTCAGACTGAGAATTGCGACCTCTCACTCCCCCATCTTGCAGAGACTTGAGGCACATCCACACTTCCGGATTTTATAGTCCCTCCAGAAGCGGTGTGGCCTTCAGGAGAAAGAATCTCAACATTATTTAAACACAAATAACTCCTTTATTTTTCATCGATGGGAAACATCCTCGGCACCTGATGAGCAGAGGGAGACTCTGAGTAAGATGGCCAAAAATTACAGCCCATACCTGGTAGCGATTTTTCTAAAGTCAATATAAAGTGCAAACAGGAATTGGTGAAGATTAGACTTTTAATTATATAGAAGGCAAGGCAGCTCTAATTGGGCAAGGCAGCCATAATTAGGCAAGGCAGCTTGCTTTAGCACTTTCAAAACATTTGGGAAGACAGCTTGTTTTAGTGCTTTCAAAACCTTTGGCAAGACAGCTTCCTTTAGCGCTTTCAAAACCAAAGGCAACACAGCTTGCTTTAGCACTATCAAAACCAAAGGCAATACAGCTTGCTTTGGCACTTTCAAAACCAAAGGCAACGCAGCTTGCTTTAGCACTTTCAAAACCAAAGGCAACACAGCTTTAGCACTTCCAAACCAAAACACACTTTTGCATTTTGAAACTACATTTTCAATCTACATTAAGGGCACTGACAGGTCAGTAAAAGCACTCAGAGTTTAGTAGACATGTGTTCAGTGTTATTCATAGTTCAGACTGAGAATTGCGACATCTCGCTCCTCCATCTTGCAGAGAACTGAGGCACCTCCACACTTCCGGGTTTTATAGTCCATCCGGAAGGGGGTCTCACCTTCAGAAGAGAGAATCTCAACACTTTTTATCCACTAATAATTTGTTGTTTTCGTTTTTTCATCGATGGGAAAAATCCTCGGCAGCTGATGAGCGGAGTGGGATTTATCAGCGGAGTAAAATGGCCAAAAATCACAGCCTGGTACCGTTTTTCTAAAATCAATTTAAAACGCAAACAGGAAGTGTTCAAGATTAGACTTTTATTTATATAGAAGGCAGCTCTAATTAGGCAAGGCAGCTCTAATGAAGCAAGACAGCCCTAATTAGGCAAGGCAGCTCTAATTAGGCAAGGCAGCTCTAATTAGGCAAGGCAGCTCTAATTAGGCGAGGCAGCCCTAATTAGGCAAGGCAGCTTGCTTTAGCAGTTTCAAAACCTTTGGCAAGGCAGCTTGCATTAGCGCTTTCAAAACCTTTGGCAACCTTTGGAACTGAGGCACCTCCTCACTTCCGGATATTATAGTCCCTCCAGAAGGGGCGTGGCCATCAGGAGAGAGAATCTCAGCATTTTTGTAAACACTAATAACTCTTTTATTTTTCATTGATGGGGAAAATCCTCTTGTACTGCGCAGCGGTGGGAGTCTCTGAGTATGATGGCCAAAAATTACAGCCGTAAGTGGTAGCTTATTTTTTCTAAAATCAATACATAGAACAACAGGAAGTGGTCAAGATCAGGCTTTTAGTAATATAGATAAACACACATACACACACTGTTTTTTTATATCAATGTAGGTGTGGATTTCTTCATTTTCTGAGAATAAACATAAAAATCTTTAATTAACGTTGTTGCCATTTTCAATGAAAATGTTTGAAACAATATTTTTGCCCATTATGTTTACATACACATATACAGCCAATCAGTTACAGGTGAGATATATCAGGAGTTGCCAATCTAAAGTTGCAAATTTGCACGTTTCATTCTTTTACTGGAAGTTAAAGTACAACTTCTATCAGAAGAAAATTCAACAGATCCATATGAATGCTCATATCCTGTAATAACAAATGAGTGTGGGTTGGTGAACCACAATTCTTCACTATTTTATCTTAGGCCAACTGCTAACATGTAGAGTATCTAAAAAATAACTTTAAAAATATTTTATTCCCAATCCTGCTTTGTTTAAACAAATTAATTAAGACAAATGTTGATTCTACCCAGTACCATCAGAACTATTTATTTGTACAATCTTTAATGCTAAACAAACATTAGGCATGTCATGGTTTTTCAGATACATTTCTTTTATTCAGCAATACTTATTTATTAATGGATACATTTTGCATGAATAGCAAATGGAAAATTGAACCAATTTGCCAGGCAATGAAAAGCAGATGTAACAGATACCAAAACATTGAGCATATTTCCATAAATTGGGTTTATAATAATTAGATTTGCCATTGCAGTCTCTAAACACTGTAATGAGAATAAACAATATCCAGATAGTTTACAATATAGATATCCATGAACAAACAAAAACATACGGTTTCCTTTGCGATTCACCTATCTGCTGCACATTGAAAAGTCAAGTTGCATTTAACATTCGCAAAATACATTTATGTGGCATGGTTTTGTGTTGAAATCCATGGATGCGATTTTTGGATCATAATTTCTATGGATTTTTTTCAGTATTTAAGTGTTCTGTTTATCCTACTTCACTGGAAATAATAATTCAGCAGTGAGATAAAAGCAGTCTGTGCTCACCACAATATAATTGAAAATTGCTAATGCAGGTTTAAAAACACCTTCAGCAAAATACTTTTTAAATGTCCAATGTAATTCTCATCAAAAATTCCAAGTAATTAATTAGTCGTAGAGTGATATACCGTGGAAACATGCCCTTCAGCCCAATGTGCCCACACTGGCCAACAATGTCCCAGCGGTCTCACCAACGTCTTATACAACTGGAACATACTCTGCCAACTTCTTTATTCAATAATCTGACTGATGAAGGCCAAAGTGCCAAATGTCTATTTGACCACCTGCGACTCGACCTTCAGGGAACCATGCACTTGTACTCCTAGATCCCTCTGCTATACGGCACTAGATCCTCGCACATTGACTGCATACCATTTACTGTGTAGGTCCAACGACGTCCCAAAATGCAACAACTCACACTTCTCTGTATTAGATTCTATCAACTATTCCTCCGCCCACCTGGCCAATTGATCCAGATCCTGCTGCAATCCTTCACAACCAGCAAAACCACTAACTTTTGTATCGGCAGCAAACTTGCTAATTTTGCCCATCATCCAAATCATTGATGTAGATGACAAAGAGTAATGGGCACCGGACACTGAGGCACACCACTAGTCACAGGCCTCCATTCTGTGAAGCAACCTTCCACCATCACCCTCTGCTTCCTTCCATGGAGCCAATTTGCTATCCATTCAGCTATCATCTTTGGATCCCATGAGATCTAACCATCCAGAGCAGCCTACCATGCAGCACCTTGTCGAACGCCTTACTGAAGTCCATGTACACAACAGCCACAGCTCTGCCCTCATCAACCTTTTTGCCCACGTCTCCACAAAAATCAATCAGATTTGTGAGACACGACCTCCCACATACAAAACCATGCAGACTATCCCTAATCAGCCCTTGCCCATACAAATGCCTGTATATCCTATCCCTCAGAATAATCTCCAGTAACTTACCAACTACAGATGTTAAGCTCACCGGCCGATAGTTACCAGCATTTTCCCTGCAGCCCTTCTTGAAAAGAGGCTCAACATTTGCCACCCTCCAGTCCTCTGGCACCTCTCCTGTATTTAAGGACGACTCATAAATTTCAACCAGGGTTCATGCAATTTCCTCTCTAGTTTGCCGCTATATCCTCGGATATATCTGATCAGACCCTGTAGATTTGTCTACCTTCATACACTATAGTACCTTCAGTACTTCCTCGACGGTAACCCTGACTGCCCTCAAGACACTTCCAGTGACTGCCCCAAGTTCCTCCGTCCTACTGTCATTCTCCTCTAAATGCAGAGGAGAAATACTTATTGAGAACCTTGCCCATTGAGGACCTGTGGCTCCACACAGAGGTGACTGCTTTGATTCCAGAGAGGTCCCACTCTCTCTAGTTACCCTTTTCCCCCTTATGTATTTATAAAATATTTTGGGATTGTCCTTAATACTACCCACCAGAGCTATCTCCTGGCCCCTTTTTGCCTTTCTGATCTCCTTTTTAAGCTTGCTCCTTAGTTCCCGAAACTACTCCAAGGATGCACTTGGTCCCAGCTACGTATACCTGTCCCATGCATTTTTCCTGTTTTTGACTAACATCTCAATTTCCCTCGTCAGCCAAGCTTCCGTACGTTTTCCTGCTTTGCCCTTCACTTGAACGGGTACGTACACATCCTGAGCTTTCGTCAGTACACTTTTAAGAACATCCCACTGGGCCGATGTTCCTTCCCCCTCAAATAACCTGCTCCAGTCAACTTGAGCGAGACCTTCTCTCATACCCTCAAAGTTGACCTAAACACAGTTGAGCATTTTAATATGTGGGCCCTCTTTGTCATTATCCATAACTATCTTAAACATAATCGAACAGTGGTTACTTGTCTAAAAAGGCTCCTCCACACACACTTCATTAACTTGCCCTTCCCAATTTCCCAATACTAGATCCAGCATTGCCCTCTGACACGTGTGGGGGCCTCCACATACTGTTTAAGAACACTCTCCTGAACACTTTTGAGGAATTGCACCCCATCCAAACCCTTCATGCTATGATTTTCCCAGTCTACATTGGGAAAGTTAAAATCCCCAACTACAACAATTTTATTTGACCTCCAGCTGTCTGCAATCTCCTGGCACATTTGCTATTCAAATTCCCGTTGACTATTCGGGGGTCTGTAGTACACCCCAGCAAGGTGATCATCCCTTTCTTGTTCCTCAGCTCCACCCATATAGCCTCACGAGATGAACCGTCCGTAATGTTACCTCTGAACACAGCTGTGACATCCTTCTTAACCAACAATGCAACTCCCCTTTCTTGTTTTTCCTCACCCCTGTCTCTCCTGAAGCTCCTGTCCCCGGAACATTGAGCTGCCAGTCCTGCCCCTTCCTTAACCAGGTTTGAGTCATGGCTACAACTTCCCAGTCACTTGTACCTATCCATGCCCTAAGCTCATCTGCCTTACCCGCCAAGCCCCATGCATTAAAATACATGCATTTTAAACCAACCCTCCTTCCTTGATCTCTGCCTTTTTGCCTATTCTGTCCTTTCCAATACCACCCTCCATACCAACTTCTAGCCTCACACGTGCCTCTGTCCTGTAGGAGATCCCATCCCCCTGCCAATCTAGTTTAATCCCTTCCGTGTAGCATTAGCAAACCTGCCCGCTAGGATGTTGGTCCCCCTCCAGTAAAGGAGCATCCCGTCCCTTTTATACAGGTCACCCCTGCCCCGGAAGACATCCTAAAGGGCCTGTCCCTCCAGCATGCAACTCTATGCGATGAGCGCGACTTAACGTGGTCGCTTGAGCCGTCTGGCGTCGAGGGGCCGGTCCCACTTCCATCGCCGGAGCCATGCAGAATTGTGCGGAGTTCGTCCCGACATCGCGCAGGGCTCCGAAAAAATGACTATGTTCAAAAATTCCGCGCGGCAACGGCTTGTCGGCTCGCAGTTGCCTCGACGCATTACACACCGTCTCGACGTCGTGCCTCCGTGACCCTCTCTGTAGGTGCCTCCATGACCCTCTATGTGTGTGGCTCCGTGGCCCTCTGTGTGTGTGCCTCTGTGCCCCTCTCTGTGTGCCCCTCTCTGTCCTGGCGAACTTACCTTTAAGACTTTGTTCCAAGTTCACCTCACTTTGCGCCGCGTTGCGCCACTCACCCGATCTCCGCGCAGACCTCGCTGCCGGTTTGGTCGCGCTTGCCGCATGCAGGCGCATTCTGGTGGGAATGGCCCTGTACAGGGATCACCTGACATCCGCCCGTCCCTCGCTTCTAGTTTGATCGCATGGAGTCGGATGCTGGTAGGACAGGCCCTTAATGATCCAGAAATCCGAATCACTGCCTCCTGCACCAACTCCTCAGCCATACATTCATATCCCCGATCTTCTTACGCTTACCTTCACCAGCACGAGGTACTGTAAGCAAATCTGAGATCATTACCCCTGCAGGTCCTGCTTTCCAATCTTCTGCCCAATTCCATAAAATCTTGTTGCAGAACCTCCTTCCACTGCCAACCTATATCATTCGTGCCAACATGCACAACAACCTTCGGCTGCTCCCCCTCACTCTTGAGGACTCTCGCTCCAAGACGTCCTGGACCCAGGCACCAGAGAGGCAACACACTATTATGGAGTGCCTCCTGCTGCCGCAGAATCTCCTGTCCGCACGACTGACGATGGAGTCTCCCACCACTCCGTCCCTGCCTGACGTCACTCTTCCCCATTGAGCCTCAGCACCAGGGTTGGCTACCACTCAATCTTGTCGTGTCGTCCGCTCCCAAGAGGGTGTACCTTTTTTCAGTAGGTACAGCCACCGGGGTCTCCTGCACTCCACGTTTACTCCTCTTTCTCACAATCACTCACCTTCACTCTTCCTATATCCTTGGTGTGAAAACCTCACTGTCCAGGAAACTTTTGTTTTCCCAGATGGTCTTGAGGTCATCCAGCTGCTGCTCCAGTTCCAGTTCAATTATAATAAATGAGTTGTATTTTCATCATTTTAATCACATTACCGCGAAATTACCACTGTAAGACAGCTTCTATATATATTTGTCTGCCATTTCAATGACACTATTATCCCATTTATTTAAACATGCTACAGCTTATTCTAAAACACAAAGTAAAGACATATTACTCATCAAGGCAACAAACAGGCAGTGTTTGCGCAGATAAAAGATTCACAAATTAATTTCTGTACTCTTCATTTACATCCTGTTCCAAACTGATGAATGGAACTAAAATAATAACTTGCCATGTAAAAACAATAGAAAGTAATGCAGCAAGATAATGACTAGAAAAATGCTGTGGATTATTTTATTTTAATTTGATGCAGGCACATTTATTTGACCACGACAAGTGGTGATTATTTCTGCCATTGAATTTTCATGTAACCTTTTTTAATTCCACCCGAGATAAATTCACACAAAGTGTGGCGGGTGTATGGAACAAGCTGCCAGAGGAGGTAGTTGATGCAGGGACTATCCCATCGTTTAAGAAACAGTTAGACAGGTGCATGGATAGGACAGGTTTGGAAGGATATGGACCAAGCGCAGGCAAGTGGGACTAGTGCAGCTGGGACAAGTTGGCCATTGTGGGCAAGTTGGGCCGAAGGGCTTGTTTCCACACTGTATGACTCTACGACTCTAAACTTCAAGCTGTGATTTTTGCTCAATAAACACCCATAAGCTGGCAAAGCTCTAGATTCAGGGACAGTTTCTTCCCAGGTGTTATCAGGCAACTGAACCATCCTCACCAGCAAGCAATCCTCATCTCCCATCTACCTCATTGAACAATCTGTAATTTGACTTTATTGGACATTATTTTGCACATTTATTTTAAACATTTTATCTTGAATGTACCCGTTATCCTTTATCTGTACACTGTGAATGGCTTGATTGTAATCATGTATAGTCTTACCGCTGGCGGGATAGCACGCAACAAAAGCTTATCACCGTACCTCGGTACACGTGACAATAAACTAAATTAATTGATTTGTTCTGCCATCTATTGTTGATAATTGCTTGTCTTTAATTAGTTATCTATAACTAGAAATTAAGTATTTTTTAAAATAAAATCCAAACTTCCACCTTCCCACGTAATATTAAACATCAATATTACGTGGGAAGGTGGAGAGGACGTACAGAGGAGATTTACTAGAATGTTGCCTGGGTTCCAGCAACTAAATTACAGAGAAAGGTTGAACAAGTTAGGTCTTTATTCTTTGGAGTGCAGAAGGTTAAGGGGGGACTTGATTGAGGTCTTTAAAATGATGAAAGGGATAGACAGAGTTGACGTGGATAAGCTTTTCCCATTGAGGGTAGGGAAGATTCAAACAAGAGGGCATGACATGAGAATTAAGGGACAGAAGTTTAGGGGTAACATGAGGGGGAACTTCTTTACTCAGAGAGTGGTGGCTGTGTGGAATGATCTTCCAGCAGAAGTGGTGGAGGCAGGATCGATTTTAACATTTAAAAGTAAAGTGGATAGGTATATTGACGGGAAGGGAATGGAGGGGTATGGTCTGAGTGCAGGTAGATGGGACTAGGGGAAAATAAATGGTCGGCATGGACTGGAAGGGCCGAGAAGGCCTGTTTCCGTGCTGTAATTGTTATATGGTTATATGGTTAATATTTGAACAATATTATGTCCTTCTCGTCTAAGATAGCTTGATTCCATGAACCTTAAGACTGCTGTTAACTGCCAGCATGGAATAATTTGACCTATCAAAATTTGGTTTTATATTTATGAGCTCCAAATTATCATCCATGCTAAGTTCTAATTTTTGATCCATAACTATGTACACCAGTAGGAAAGTTTTGATAGATTAGTTTAGTTTATTGTCACATGTACCGAGGTGCAGTGGAAAGCTTTTATTGCATGCTATCCAGTCACCGAAACAATGATGGCAGCGGTGGGACTTGAACCAATGCCCCCAAAGTGATTGGAGACTTAATCCAGCGCTTCAGCCACGCTACTAACTCATAGTGTCATCGTCATTATATATTAAACCAAGTGACCAGTTCTCTAATTACTGTTGGAATTCTAGTGTATGTAACTTTGCCTACATTGCAGCATTTACTACATTTCCAAAGTGATGAAGTGAGTGTGAGATGGTTTAGGGATGCACTGTGTTGCTGTGTAAAGATTCATTCATTCTCTATTGCTGTCTTGACCTCTTGAATTCAAAATCTTTTGATCTTCAAACCCCTATTTTGAAAAAGTACTGGATTTTTTAAAGCTCTTCCACCAGCAACCTTATCACACCTCAGTTAATTCATCAGCAACGACCTCCAATTCATGTAGCATTTCCTTCATTGATTGCTTTAGCTCACAGATTAGTCATATCTTAAGGCCATGCTCTCCATATGGCATGGGTTTAAATATTGTGGACGTGGATCTAATTTTGTAGTGAGAAACTCACCAACAGAGACATTTCTGACATTATTGCAAGTCAAGTCAACTTTATTTGTCACATACACATACAAGATGTACAGTGAAATGAAAGTGGCAATGCTTGCGGGATTGTATAAAACAACAGAACAGAACAGAATCAGTATTTATATTTTTTAAAAAAGAAGAAACAACAGTATTTAAGCCTGGTGAGATCAGAGTTTACAATCCTGATGGCCTGTGGGAAGAAACTCGGTCTCATCCTCTGTGTTTCCGTAGCATGACAGCAGAGGCGCTTGGCAGAACAGTCCATGCTGGGGTGGTAGGCTTCCTTCATTATCTTGCTGGCTCTGGATCTGAACCTCCTGGTGTATAGGTCCCGCGGGGGGAGTGTAGTTCCCGTGATGCGTTCAGCCGAACACACTACCATCTGCAGAGCCTTTGTGTCCTGGGCAGAGCTGTTGCCAGACCAGACTGAGATGTTTCCAGTCAGGATACTTTCAACAGCAGCAGAGTAGAAGGATTGAAGGATCCTGAGAGAAACTCTGAATTTACTCAGCTCCCTGAGGTGGTAAAGGCGCTGCCTTGCCTTTCTCACCAGCATGGCAGTGTGTGTTGTCCATGTCAGATCGTCGGTGATGTAGACTCCCAGGTATGTAAAGGTGCTCACCTATCCACAGTAGTCGTATTTCCACTCTATTCCATGGTATGCAATGACAATTCATCTATAAATGCAAAATGTACTTATGGAAAGTTGTTGAGGAGATCACGGGTCAGGGCAGTAGCATCTTTATAATATCTTTGCATTAAAGAAATATGCAATTATTCATAGTTCCGCTTATGTTGTTTTACATTTAAACGCATGAATGGCAGTGGAAAGGTAGGAAAAAAGGTTTACTGTATTTTAGCAGCAAACTAAACATATAATTCAAGGAACATTTTGGTTAGTAGCATTGTCCTGTCTAATTATATCAATTATGTAGAAAATAACTGGGGATGCTGGCTAAACTGAAGATAGACTCAAAAAGCTGGAGTGACTCAGCGGGACAGGTAGCATCTCTGGAGAGAAGGAATGGGTGACATTTCAGGTCGAGACCCTTCTTCAGACTGGTCAGGAAAAAGGGAAATTAAAGATTTAGATGATGAAGTAATGATGATTAAGGAAACAGGCCATTGTTAACTGCTTGTTGGGTGAAAATGAGAAGCTAGTGCGACTTGGGTGGGGGAGGATAGAGAGAGAGGAAAAGCTGGGGTTACTTGAAGTTAGAGAAATCAATATTCATACCACTGGGCTGTAAGCTGCCCAAGTGAATTATGAGATGCTGTTCCTCCAATTTGCATTAGCCTCACTCTGACAATGGAGGAGACCGAGGACAGAAATGTCAGTGAGGGAATTGGAAGGAGAATTAAAGTGTTTCGCAACCGGTAGGTCCAAGGCAGACTGAGCAAAGTTATTTAGCAAAACAATGTCAAACGTTTGACCTCGCCGATGTACGAGTCCACATCTTGAACAATGGATACAGTAGATTATATTAATCCCTCTAATTAATATACGTACCCAAGTATTAATTCAAAAATAACTAACATTTAAGTGATAAGAATGTTCAAACTGCAGGTATTCCAGCTTGTCTGGAGAAAGGTAAATATCTGCTCAGGCAATTTAATCTTACTGACCACTTCTAGATTGTCTATTCAGTGACGTCAGAGTCAAGAGTCATGAGTGTTTCATTGTCATATGTCCCAGGTAGAACAACGACATTCCAACTTACGTCAGCACCACAGAATATGTAAACATAGTACATTGTAAACAATATAATATATATTTTTAAAGTTCAGTGTGTGTATATACGTACACATAAAAAACAAACAAACAATAATAACAATAATCATCTATATAATTCAGAGCTTATTTGGAGGTTGTAGTGTTTAATAGCCTGATGGCTGTTTGGAATAAGCTGTTCCTAAACCTGGACGTTACAGTTCTCAGGCTCCTGTACCTTCTTCCCGATGGCAGGGGTGAGATGTGAGCATGAGCAGGGTGGTGTGGGTCTGATGATGCTGGCTGCCTTTTTGAGGCAGTGACTCCACTAAATCCCTTCGATGGTGGGGAGGTCAAAGCACGTGATGGACCGGGCAGTGGTCATAATGTTTTGCAGTCTTCTTCGCTCGTGGGCATGTGAGTTGCCGAACCAGTCCGTGATGCAACTAGTCAATATGCTCTCTACTGTACACCTGTAGATGTTCAAGAGAATCCAAAGACCACTGGTCACACATTTTCAATCTCCCTCCCAAAATGTCACGGCCAATCCAAAATAAAGACGCAGTCATAAGAAGCACTATAAAAGCAGAAGGTCCTTTGTCACATGAGCACATGCTGCTTGTGTCCAGGTCGAAGATAGGAAATTTGTGGAACCCGTGACTGTTTGTTTAATCTTAATAATAATGCACTAACATTCACACACGAACCAGCGCAAAGGTTTCTTGAAGTAATGTTTCCTTATTTAGCTAGCATCAATATGCCAAACAAATACTGTATTTTGAAGCATTATTTAAGCTAGAGCTTTATCATTATTAATAGAGACAATCTCAGACTGTAAGAGTGCAATCTGTAACGCCAGTACATGTTGAAAGAGCAACTGATTTAGCTCTTCACATATCCCCGCTGGTACCACAGTTTATCTATTTTAATGTTGTTTTTTTTTTTAAATGGCTCATTCTTCTTAAATCAACTTAGGAATAAAGATACTCCGAACCCTCTGACTTGCCTTAGGCCATCAGTGCTGGACAACAATTCCCAGCTGCTGTTTAATGGATCATCAGCAGTCACACAATTAAGCTGTTCCTTGCCAATGTATCCAATTTCACAGTGAACACATTCTATCAGTTTGCATGTAAAATCACAGCCGCTAACCTCTGGCAGACATGTTCTGCTTATGTAAAAAAAAATGAAGTGCTGCAGGAACTCAGCATGCAAGGCTGTATCTGTGGAGGGAAATGGACTGAATCAAATTTGTGAGCCAACAAACCATTGGCAATGTCCTGGCTAAAACAAAATATCTTTGCTTTGCCTTCAGTCCCTGATAACATATATATCTAACTTCCATCTATAGCTCACTCTATCTATCTATCTATCTATCTATCTATCTATCTATCTATCTATCTATCTATCTATCTATCTATCTATCTATCTATCTATCTATCTATCTATCTATCTATCTATCTATCTATCTATCTATCTATCTATCTATCTATCTATCTATCTATCTATCTATCTATCTATCTATCTATCTATCTATCTATCTATCTATCTATCTATCTCTCTATCTCTCTATCTCTCTATCTCTCTATCTCTCTATCTCTCTCTCTCTATCTATCCTATTACAAAAACCCTCATCCCGTCCACTTCCGGTTTGCATTGTTTTTAAATTTGCGCAAAAAAGTACCATATATCATTAGGATTTTTGCCACCTTACTCACTGTTCTCCTCTGCTCCAAGTGCACCAAGACTTGTTCTGATCGGTAGAATATTACAAAATTTATGAAGGTTTAAAAAATCATGGGATCAGCAAATTGGTCTTCTCGCCTGTCAGTTACCATGAAGGTACCCGCTGTCATTCACCCAAGCGAGGAGAAAAAAGCCCCGGAGGCCGGGCATGAGTCCAGAAGTTGGCTGTGAGTCAGTCTGCCCAGAAGCCCTAATGCTTGGAAGCTCAGAAGTGAGTTGAGTCCAGAAATGTGAGTCCACATGCCGTGACTGAGTGAACTGTGAGTCCAGAAGCCTTGACTGAGTGAACTGTGAGTCCACAAGCCGCGATTGAGTGAACTGTGAGTCCACAAACCTTGACTGAGGGACTTGTGAGTCCACAAGCCGTGAGTGAGTGAACTGTGAGTCCACAAGCAGTGACTGAGTAAATGGTGAGTCCACAAGCCATGACTGAGTGAACTGTGAGTCCACAAGCCATAACTGAGTGAACTGTGAGTTCAAAAGCCGTGAGTGAGTGAACTGTGAGTCCAGGAACCATGAGTGAATGAACTTCAATTCCACAATCTGTGAGTGAGTGAACTGTGAGTCCACAAGCCGTGACTGAGTGAACTGTGAGTCCACAAGCCATGAATGAGTGAACTGTGAGTCCATAAGTTGTGACTGAATGAACTGTGAGTCTATAAGCTGCGAGTGAGTGAACGGTGAGTCCACAAGCCATGAGTGAGTGAACTGTGAGTTCACAAGCCGTGAGTGAGTGAACTTTGAGTCCACAAGCTGCCTGCCATAAAGAGCCTGCTCATTTGCTGCAAACACGAGATCCTGGGGAAGTGAGGAGTGAGAGTGGGGTATTGAGGGAGCTGGGCACTGGTGGGGGTGAGCGCTGGTGGGACCGGGTGCTGGTGGGGTAGGGCACAGGTGGGGCTGGGCGCAGGTTGGGCTGGGCACAGGCGGGGCTCTCTTCCCCCATCCCCCCCTCCCCCCCATCAGCCCCGACCTGAAGACGTCCCCCTTCCCCAGCTACAGAGCGCTCCCGCCAGCCCCCACCTGAACCCTCCCCATCCCCAGCAGCAGGACTAGCTAAATAATCCAATCGGCCCACAATGTCCATACTAGCCCTCTGCAAACCAGTCCCTTCAGCCCACAACACGAAAACTAGCCCTCTAGAAAGCTCCCGCCCCCCACTGGCCACCACCTGAAGCTGCCCCCCTTACCCAATGGCCCCCGACAGCCCCTGCTGAAGCCATGCCCCTCCGCAAGCTACAGGATGCTCCCCCTACAGGCCCCCACCTGAAGCTGACCCCCTCCCCTGGCTGTAGTCCACAAGCTGACCGGAGCGCGGAGCCTGCCCAGTTGCTGCAAACTCAAGATCCTGGGGAAGTGAGGAGTGAGAGTGGGGGGATTGAGGGAGATGGGCATTGGTTGGGACGGGCACTGGCGGGGGCGGGTGCTGGTGGGACCAGGCACTGGTGGGGTAGGGTAGAGATTACAAGAGATGCAACAAGAAAGAATGGACTGAATAAATCTCCTCTTTAACATTTAAATCATTACTAGACCAAGTGCAGACCCGTTGGATCTGTTCCTCCGATGCACAGGGGTGGGGGGGGGTCAGGTGGGGTTGCATGCAGCATCACACGCACTAACCACCCCCACACACATGCTAACTACCCCCCTTTATATTATATTAATATTATTAATTTGCTCCTTTTACACCATAGCCGACCTATCCACTGACGCATAGCCCCCAACTCGCAGGCACGTGTAGAGAGGGAGGGGTGGTAGAGAGTGAGGGCAGAGAGAGAATAGGGAGAGACGGAGAGAGAGGGGCAGAGACAGAAGGGCAAGAGACAGAGGGAGAGGGGGGTGGAGGGGAGGAGGAGAAGGGGGTGGGGGGAAAGAGATGGGAGGAGAGAGAGAGGGGAGGAGAGAGAGAGGGAGAGTGGGGGGCTGGGAAGGGGATAGGGGAGGGATAGAGGGGAGAAGGGGGTTTAGGGGAGGGAGGGTGGGGGGGTGGGGGAGAGAGAGAGAGAGAGAGAGAGAGAGAGAGGTCGTGTTTTCTTCTCAGCTCTGCAGTTGAGAAGGATTGAAGCAGCCTTTCAAGGATTTTGTCGTTGGAGAGGGCACAGACCCAGGGGGGCTTCATAGTTCAACTTATTGTTGGGCTGTTGAAGCTTTTCTCTGGTCTGGGGAGCCTCCATCTGTGTGAAGATTCCTGAGTTCCTCCACATTGTCGAGGGTGCGGTTGGCGTTGGCGGATTGCCAAGAGTGCCTGTGATCTCAGTGGGCTGAAGTTGTGCGGTGTCTTTGTCGTTTTTGGCACCGCTTCTCTGCCCTAAAGTCATTTTGCTCAGTGCGGCTGCCTGGCTTAATGTGAAGAAGGTACTTTTGCTTCCAGCGCGACTGGGATCGAGTTTCCCGTAAGCTGCTCTTGGCTGTGGACGAACCTGGGGACTTTCCTGCTTCAGCTGGAGGTTTCTGTTTTCTGCTGCCTGTCTTTGACTGTGACTATCTCTGGGACTTAACTTGGAGCTGTGCTGCTGAGGGGCTTGGAGCTGGTTTGTGCCTCTGTGAGGATGGCGAAGGAGGGGGCGCGGCCGAAGGTCCGGACCTACGCAGCGATGGCATCAGTGGCGGGTGCGAGGCCATCTGAGCTTGAGCCTCATGTTGACTTGGATGGGGACAGTTTTGGTATTTCTGTTCAAACTGGGCCTATGATGTCGAGGGGGGTAATTACGAAGGCCATGAATGAACTTCTTGGGAGGGGGGCTATTGTCTCTTCTGAGCTCGAAAGGGGAAAGGTGGAGATGATACTTAAGACCCGGGAGTGTGTGGCCCGAGCGTTGGAGGAGGGGATCTCAGTGGGGGGGGTCCACGTACAGGTGGATCCGTGGGTATCCAGGGTGAGACCGGTTCTCCTGCGGAGCTGCCCCACTTATTTTTCGGATGCAGTGCTTATTCCACACCTGTCCAAGTTCGGGGAGGTGCGGTCTAAATGTTTTCGTCTCTTGCATCCCGGGGGGGACCCGGAGGAAAAAGGGGTCTTCAGTTTCAAGAGGAGGGTGTTCATGAAGGTGGGTGAGGGGGATGGTGCCGAGGGGAGTTTTGAGGTGGTGCATAAGGGTGTACCCAGAACCGTGCGTTGGAGTTGGGGCAAGGCACGGTGTCATGCGTGCGGCGAATTTGGACATCTCCGTAGGGAGTGTCTTTTTCTGGGCCACTGCTAGAGGTTCTAGTGCAGTGGCCCAGGAAAGCACTGCTGGCCCATCTGGGGTGGCTTGTCAAACCTCAGCGGCGCGGGGTGGTACTGCTGACCCGGCTGAGGTTGCCAGTTCTGCCTTGGTGACCCGGGGCGGCAGTGCTAAGCCTTCTGGGTCCAGAGGTTCCGCTTTGGGGACCCTGGGCAGTGAGAGCCCAAGCCCCCCACGTCCCCTACGTCTTGCGCCTGTGGCGGTGGATGGAGGTGGGGCGCAGGAGGAGGGGAGTGTTGAGGGGGGGTTTTGGGAGAAGCAGGGGAAGCACAATAAGAAGAAGGAGAGGGATAGGGCCGCCCGAGCGAAGAAAGTGCAATCGGGTGAGTTTAGCTCCAGTGTGGTGCAGACTGCACCTGCTGGGGCCCAGGGGGGAGTTGTGGTGGCTCGGAAGGGGGTAAAGAAGCCTAAACGTGTGGGTGGCAAAGTGGTTGGGGGTAATGTGGAGGCGGATGACCCTTCCCTTATGGAGGTTACCGCACCTCCGCATGCGAGTGGGACTAAAAGGAGGCATCTGCCTGGTGAAGAGGAGGAAGGGCGTGGGTCCAGAGCGAAGGGGATGTCTTTCTCCGGGCTTTCCACCACTGAGGTGGCTGAAAGTGGTCTTGACCCGGTGTCTTCTGGGTCGGTGGTTGGGCCTTCTCTTCATGGATCTACAGCGGGTGTCACCGGACTGGGTGCTGAAGTTGATTCCGGTGGAGGTAGGTCCACTGGGCGGGAGTCTGTCCCTTCATCTCAGGGGCCCTCTGAGGGAGTTATCTCGGCGGGTGCTGTGGTTAGCTCCCTTGGGGGTGTACCCTCTGGGTCGGATGAGGTCCCCTCGTTTCAGAGGCCTACTGAGGGTGCTAGCACGTTAGGTGACGTGGTTGGCTCCTCTGGTAGTGTGCCCTCTGTGACGGGGGATGCGCAGAGTCAGGCTGAGGGGGGAGTTTCGGGGGTGTTGTCGTTCAAGTCTGTGCTCCATATCAGTGCCAGTGGAGGTGCTGGGGGGCGGGATGCCTCACCGGATGAGTTGTCTGGGGTGAGGTTAATGGCAGGTGGTGATTCTCTGGGTGATGCCTGTGGAGAGGGCACTCTGGATGATGTGGAGGTCAGGGCTGTTATGGGACGTGATCCTCTTTCAGACTCCGAGGGTGCCAGTGTTCCACAGGCCCTGGGGATGCCTCTTGTTGTTGCTTCCCCAGGCCCAGAGGAGGAGGGTGATGGTAGCGTGCAGGAGCCCAGCCATTCAGAGGGCTGCGAGTCTCAGGCAGGGGTGTTGGGACCCACCCCCAGCATTGATCCGGGTGGTCGTGTCATGGCTGTGGAGGAGGACAGCGATGCGGCCAGTGGGGGGGGCACAGAGAGTGATTTGTCAGACAGTTCTGGTCTTTCTGAGGTTGTTGATTCAGGTGCGAGCGGGTTGGCTGCGAGCCCAGACTCCAAGGCCGTGTCTGAGGCGAAGCTTATTGTTGAGGTGCGAGAGTTCTTAAAAATAAGCCGTGCTCCCAAAACATTATGGTTTGCCGCTACAAGGCGGTGGGAGGATTGGCTAGATGTGCAGGCGAGTCTCGAGGCTATCCTTAGTAACAAGGATAGTGGTCTTTCTGACTCGGATTTGGGGCAGTTTTGGGGTTTGTTGAAGGTCCTCAGAAAAGGAGCTCCTGTGACTACAGGGAGTGTGAGGGTCACAATCTAATGTGTCTACACATTCACAGTAGCTACATTAAATTTAAATGGGAGTAGAGCGAGTTTTCGAAGATTTCAGCTCTTATCAGCCCTAAGGGAGGGGAGATTTGCAGTTTGTTATCTGCAAGAGACACATACCGTTGCTAGTGATGAACCTACCTGGCAACTGGAGTGGGAAGGGAGGGTTTATATGAGCCATCTCAGCTCAAATTCGAGTGGGGTGGCTTTTCTGTTGGCCCCAAATTTTCTGCCAAGCATTTTAAAAGTGCAGGAAGTGGTGCCAGGACGTTTGCTCCATCTGGCCGTGAGCCTGAATGGCATGCCGTTGCATTTCATTAACGTGTATGCCCCTAGCTCCGGCACGATGCAGGCTGGCCTGCTTCGGGAGTGAATGCTCTGTTGGGCACTATTGATAGGGGAGAGTGTGTCTTCCTTGGTGGGGACTTTAATTGCACACTTGAGGTGCGGGACCGTTCTGGTACTCAGTGTGCGCCTGCTGTAGCGAAGAAGCTGAGAGGCTTGATTGACTCCTTTGAGTTGGTTGATGTTTGGAGGGACCTTCACCCTGATTCCACTGCTTTTTCGCGGAGGTCTGAGGGCGGTGGTTCCCGCATTGATCGGTTTTATATTTCCCGAGCGTTTGTTTCCCGTGTCTCAGCGGCCTCAATGCGGTTGGTGCCGTGCTCGGACCATTGTCTGGTGCGTGTGGATTTCAATCCAGCGTGCGCTCGGGCTGGGTCCGCGTACTGGCACTTTAACAACAGGCTGCTGGAGGATCGGTGTTTCCGGGAGTCATTCACTCGGTTTTGGGTGAAGTGGAGGCAGAGGTGCTTCTCTTCCCTTAGGCAGTGGTGGGATGTGGGTAAAGCTCACATCCGTCTCTTTTGTAAGGAATATACATGGGGGTCGACTGGGAGGCGGGACTCAGCGGTCGAGAAGCTGGAGAGGGAGATACAGGACGCTGAGTCTCGCCTGGGTCAGTTTGGTGAAGACTCCAGCGAATGGGGAGAGTTTCAGAGGAAGAAGGAGGTTTTGAGGAGTCTGCTGCTTGAGCGATCTCGAGGCGCTTATGTGAGGTCTCGGGTCCAGATGCTGCACGAGCTGGACCGAGCGTCGCCTTTCTTTTTCTCTTTGGAGAAGGGGCGGGGAGCTCGAAAACAGCTCGTGGAGTTGCTTGCAGATGACGGCTCCTCTGTCACTGATCCAGAGAGGATTAATGCCTTGGTTAGGTCCTTTTATGGGTCCCTGTTCTCTGCGGAAGGATTCAGTGTGGAGGCTCAGCAAGATCTGTGGGAGGGTCTACCGACCGTAGATAGGGGGGAGGCTGATCTTCTTGATGGCCCCTTATCTTTGGAGGAGTTGACTCGCGCCTTGCATCAGCTCAGGAGGGGTAAGTCCCCCGGGCTGGATGGGTTGACGGTGGAGTTTGTTAGAGCATTCTGGGACGTCCTAGGGGGTGACTATATGTTGGTTCTGGGGGAGAGCCTGGCGACTGGAGTGATGCCTCTCTCGTGGCGTAGGACGGTTGTTGTCTTGCTGCCTAAGAAGGGCGAACTCCGTTTGTTGAAGAACTGGCGTCCAGTCTCTCTCCTTTGCACAGAATATAAAATTTTTGCACGGGCAATGGCAAATCGCCTGGGCTCCGTGCTGCATCAAGTGATTCATCCTGATCAATCTTATACAGTCCCTGGCCGGTCCATCCAGGATAACATCCACCTGGTTAGGGACCTGATTCATTTAGTCCAGGGTACTGGTGAGTCAGCTGCTTTTCTGTCTCTTGATCAGGAGAAGGCTTTTGATAGGGTAGAGCATGAATACCTATTTGGGACGTTGCAAGCGTTTGGGTTTGGACCACACTTCGTGGCCCGGGTCCGGCTTTTGTACGCTGCTGCGGAGTGTCTTGTAAAGGTTAATGGCGCGGTGCTATCTCCTTTTCATTTTGGGAGGGGGGTCCGCCAGGGGTGCCCTATGTCGGGCCAGTTGTATTCGGTCTGTGTGGAGCCGTTCCTGTGTCTTCTTCGGAGGAGGTTGACAGGCCTGGCCCTACCTGGCCCGCGGGTTGAGGTGATTCTATCGGCGTATGCCGATGACGTACTTCTTATGTTCACTGATCCTGGTGACCTGCGGAGGATGCGTGACTGCCAGGAGATATTCTCGGCTGCATCTTCTGCTAGGATTAACTGGAGTAAGTGCTCTGGACTTTTGGTGGGTCAGTGGCGGGTAGACTCCCTGCCGGAGGAGATGGCATTGTATGCGTGGAGTACCACGCACCTCCTCTATCTGGGGGTGTACCTGAGTCCCACTGAGGATGTTTGGCCGGCAAACTGGCAAGAGTTGGAGACGAAGGTGGTTGCTCGGCTGGGGCGCTGGTCAGGCCTGCTTGGAGTTCTCTCCTTTCGGGGGAGGGTGCTGGTCATAAACCAGCTGGTGGCCTCTATGTTATGGTACCGGCTGGCTACTCTTGTCCCGCCCTCTATATTTGTAACTGCTATACAGAAGAAGCTGGTGGATTTCTTAGGGGAAATAGGAAGCATTGGATTTCCGCGGCGGTCCTGAGTCTTCCGTTAGAGGAGGGCGGCCAGTCCTTGGTGTGCGTGCGCACCCAGGTGGCGGCTCTCCGTCTCAGGACTCTGCGGAGATACATGTATGTAGAGAACCCTCCCAGATGGCACGCTCTGGCCACGTATTTTTTTCGTCAGGGTCGTTGCCTAAGGGGGGTCTCGCGGCTCCCGGTGGCGGGTGTCAGTCGACCCGCTCTAAGGGGCTTGCCTGTTTTCTATAGGGATGTGTTAAGAGTGAGGAATTTGGTGGTGTTCAGCCAGAGTGTTGTTCCACGAGGAGAGGGGGATGTTGTGGCTGCGGGTGTGGCTGGTCCTCATCCTGTCATGGTGGTTGTCGAGGAGAGGCGCGAGCCTAGAGTGGTTCAGATAGAGCTTACCCCTGCTCCGTCAGATCTGCTCATCGGGCCTAGGCTTCGGGATATTTCTCGGCCTCCGGCTCCGCATAATCTGAGCTGCCTTTCTGAGATGACCAGCATGCCATTTTGTGATGCAAGGAGACGCGCACTGTACAGGATGCTCCTGCACATTCTGAACCACCGTGCCTTCGTCTCCCGTCCTGACTCACCATGGAGGACGGTGTTACCATCCGAAGGCGGCGGGGGGCCCCAGTGGGGGTCCTTCTATAAGGGAGTTGTACCCCTTTATATTGGGGACCTGGGGTGGAGAGTGCTGCATGGAGCGGTGGTTTGTAATAAACTTTTGAGTCGGTTCACGGGCTCGTCTGCCGCATGTATTTTCTGCGGAGAGGAGGAGACCGTATTCCATGTGTATATGGAGTGTGTGAGGTTACTGCCCCTGTACCAATATCTGAAGGGGCTGTTCCTCAAGTTCTGGCTGCATTTTAGCCCCACAATCCTGGTGTTTGGACACAAGGCGGGGAGTGGGGAGAGCCGAGTGTGGGGGGGGGACTTACCTGTCGGTTTGCTCCTTGGCCTGGCCAAGATGGCCATTCGTGGGTCCAGGCAGCGGGCGGTCGACGGTCTGGCAAGAGTCGGCTGCCTGCCCCTCTTTCGGGCCTACGTCCGTGCACGTGTGTCCCTGGAGAGGGAACACGCGGTGTTCACGGGGACTCTGGAGGCCTTCCGTCAGCGCTGGTCGCCGCGTGGGGTTGAGGCGATTATAAATGAATGTACTGCTGTACTACAATGATCTGTTCATTATAGTGTGATTTTTGATTGTGTTTTGATGTGTTGTATTTTATGATTTGTGTTGAATAAAGTTTTTGAAATGAAAAAAAAAAAAAAAAAAAAAAAGAGAGGGGGACAGAGAGAGGGGGGAGAGAGAAAGAGGGGGAGAGAGAGGGGAGAGAGAGAGGGGAGCGAGAGGGAGAGGGGGAGAGAGAGAGAGGGGGGAGAGAGAGAGAGGGAGAGAGGGGAGGGAGGAGGAGGGGGAGGGGGAGAGTAAGAGAGGGACAGTGGGGAGAGAGAGGGAGAGATGAGTGTGGCAGGGTGGCAGGTCACGGGGGTCCGAGTAAGCCCGGAGAGATCCGAGGACCAAACATCCTATAGCGAGCTATAGGCGCTATGCTGAGGACTGCCAAAAGCTTCTGCCAGCATTACAGAGGATCGGGCAGTGGACATGGACTGAGAGGAGGTTGTCCCCTGTGATGGGTAGAGAGGAGAGGGGAGAAGGTGAGAAGAGGAGAAGAAGAAGGGTGGGGGGAGCCGGGCGAGTGAGTGGGCTGCGAAGAGCGGAGATAGAACCAGCTTAACTCTCTGGAAACCACCAGTTGGGTGGGCGGGCGGGGGAGGGGCGGGGCTTCATTAGCTGCACGGGCAGTGAGAAAACCTCCATCGCTTGATGCGGCGCTCGCTCACAGCCGGAGGAATCCGGCTTGCTTCTGAATCCTCTCCGTCTTCCCCGCCCGATCGTAGAACATGGCGGCAGCGGCCCTTATCGCCGCGATGGGAAGGTGGCCCTGGCGGCCATTACTCCCTCTGATTCTTTGGTCTGCAGCACAGTGGGAGGCGAAAAAATGACTGAGTGGGGATGGGGGAGGAGGGTGACGGAAAGTGTGCCTGCGCGTTGAGAGCATCTGCTTTAATCGAGAGCGGTGCCATGAGCAAGGGCATTGTGAGGTCCGCAGCTGCCGTAGCAGTTTGATTTAACAAAAACAATCCGTCTTGTGAACAATTTGATAGAAAATGTGGGGAGATAAATGACCACATTCGCAGAGGAGTAGATTTCTGAAATCATTTGTTAAATCCCTACCAACATATGTAAAAATCTTCGTGTTTTTGCATCTGGTTTTTGAGGAAATACGTTCCAAAGGCAAAATGACACACACCCACACATACACACACAGAGTTTTAAAAGTATACTAGACCCATTGTGTCTGTTCCCCAACGCGCGTTTGCAGGGGGGATGGGGTGCGGGGCCATTCCCCCCTCTCCCTCCTTACTCCCTCCTCTCCCTCAATCCCCCAACTCCCTCCCTTCACCTCCCCAGGATCGGGCCTTATCTCTACTCCCGATCTGCAGAGCATGCCGGCGTGAGAGTGGAGCTGTGGGCTTCTGACCAAAGATCCTGCTTGTGACTCTCTGGAGCGCGCAGGGGACTGGAGTGGCGCGCATGCGGGTGGGGCTTCGTGAGCTGTGCCAGCTTCGCGGAACTGACGCTTTATCTCCCTCCCGATCGGCAGAGCATTTTGAGAACGGGGGTGGGGGGGGGCTTTGAGCGGGCACACGCGGGAGATTCCAGCTGCGGGAGGCGCAACGTGGCTCGAGCATAGTTGGGGGGGTGGGGGTTTGGAGTACGCGGGCTAGTCGAGCTGCTGGAGGCGCGAGCGTAATTGGAGGAAGGGGGGGAGGGGGGAGGGGGAGCCGCGCTGGCAAATGAAGAGAGAGAAGCGGCTTGGGATTGCTCGGCATGTGGGATTGTGACTGTGACGTAAGCAGCTCGTAAGGTGCCGTTTCGATTTTAAAATGAGTGAGTGTGGGGGGGGAGGGGGGGGATATTTCATTTAAAAATGTGTACATAAAAATGTCTAAATGTAATGAGGAGTAAATCCATGAATGTAGAAGCAAAATCGATAGCGAAATGGAAAAAATAACAGAGTTTGGGCATGTGGTTTTGGCGGGCCATGGAATCAAATGGAATGTGACATACACCCACACCCACACACACACACACACAGTTTTAAATATAGATAGATAGATAAATTCAATTTTAAGAGTTATTCACAGTTTAAGCTTCAATAAATCCCTTTCCCAGTTGCCGTGTCCGCCAGCTGCACCTGCGCATTAATACCTGCGTGTTCTATGTCACAATGGGAACCCAATAGGAGGGAATGGGTGCACCGCCAGAGTGCCGCTAAGTGTGGATGGGGGGGTTTGAGAGGGGATGGAGTGAGTGTGTGGGGGGAAGGGCAAGGGGCGGAGTGGGGGGTTGAAGGGAGGAGGGCGGATCAGGGGCATCACGACGGGAACCCGTCTTCAGCGCCTGCGCAGTTGGGGCTGTGCGTGAGTGGTGGAATATTGTAATTGGTGGAGAGGTGAAATATTGCGTTGGGGGACCAGCCCTCCTGTGTGAACATGGCACCCAATGGGTCCCAATTAGCCTAGTTATCATCTAAATCTGAAGTCAAATATATTTATTTTTTAGTGACGTGCTGGGGCTGACAATCTCAACATCGCTTCAGTGATACTTTGACTTCCTGATCCTCTCTGCTAAATGGCATAGCTGGGAGCAAACATAACTAATATGGGAATTGGACATATTGATTTGGGATAACCATCCAGGGAACTACCTGGTCTCTGGGTTGCTAAACAGTTTAATTCCCCTTCCTATTCCTACATTGACCTTTCTGTCCTCGGCCTCCTCCATTGTCAGAGTAAGCTAAACAGAAATTGAAGGAACAGCATAACGTGTTTTGGTTGGGCAGCTTACAGCCCAGTGGTATGAATATTGATTTCTCTAACTTCAAGTAACCCCTGCATTCCTTCTCTCTCTATCCCTCCCCCACCAGACCAGACCAGCTTCTTGTTCTCACCTCGCTACAGCTAACATTGGCCTCTTTCTTTTATTGGTATAACTTTTTTGCACATCTATCATTCATTTGTTCTAGTACAGAGAAAGTTCACCAGACTGATTCCTGGGATGTCAGGACTTCTATATGAAGAAAGACTGGATAGACTCGGCTTGTACTCACTAGAACTTAGAAGATTGAGGGGAGATCTTATAGAAACTTACAAAATTCTTAAGGGGTTGGACAGGCTAGTTGCAGGAACATTGTTCTAAATGTTGGGGAAGTCCAGGACAAGGGGTCACAGTTTAAGGATAAGGGGGAAATCTTTTAGGACCGAGATGAGAAAAACATTTTTCACACAGAGAGTGGTGAGTCTCTGGAATTTTCTGCCACAGAAGGTAGTTGGCGCCAGTTCATTGGCTACATTTAAGTGGGAGTTAGATGTGCCCTTGTGGCTAAATGGATCAGGGGGTATGGAGAGAAGGCAGGTACGGGATACTGAGTTGGATGATCAGCCATGATCATATTGAATGGCGGTGCAGGCTTGAAGGGCCGAATGGCCTACTCCTGCACCTAATTTCTATGTTTCTATGTTTCTATCTCTCAACATCATCGTCGATATCCCTCGTTTCCCTTTCCCACAACTTTCAGTCTAAGGAAGGGTCCTACAAAATAGTCATAGCAGAGCAGACAAAAGACACTGCACGTTCTTTTTTTTTTTAACAAATCTCTTATTTTGATTCTTTACATATTAAGCTAGCTTTATTGTTCAGCTGAGACATGACAAGTGCACTTGCAAACTGGTCAGATCCACGGTTTTCTGTCAAATTCTTATAGCCCTGTCCCACGGTGCGAGTTCATTCCAAGAGTTCTCCCGCGTTTGCCCTGATTCGAACTCGGAGATTTACGGTAATGGCCACTCGTCGGTACTCGGGACTCTCGTGGACATTTTTCAACGTCGAAAAATCTTCACGAGTCTTCCCGAGCTTACCTGCCGTTAGCGAGTCTTCCCGAGTACCCGCCGTTAGTGTTACGAGCCGCAAAGAGACGTCCCCGAGCTCCGACGTACCCGCTACGTTCATTCTCCATGCTTACCACGAGTTTGATTTTTTTTAAACTGGGGAGAGCTCTTGAATGAAGTCGCACCGTGGGACAGGGCTTTTACAGGTGTTGGGATTGCCACCTCTTCTACAATGGTGGGTCTTTGGAGCTGTCATGCAGTTTGTCATGCAGTTTCGTGGAGCTTCTTTTCCTAATTGTATATTCTACTGACACAAGAGGAGGAATTCCTCACGGTGCTCCAGTTTCCTCAAACATCCCAAACAATTAACTCCATAACATTGCCCCTCGCGTGTAGGGTGTGCATGAGAACATGGGATCACAGAATTAGTCTGAATGGGTGATCATCGGCCAGTGTGGACCCGGTGGGCCACTGTTTACATGCTATGTTTCTGAACAACGTGACTACATTTCTTATAATTCATTACATAGATGAAGAAATTGAGATACTCTGAGATGTTCTTGGAACCAGGCAATTTATTGACTGATGTAAATGCTAATTTGATAGGATGTAGATCATTCTTGGTTTCTATATGACTCAAGTATTGATGGAGTTCTGAAACATCTGAAACATAAAGGCGGCACAATGGCGTAGCGGTAGAGTTGCTGCCTTGCAGTGCCTGAGACCCGGGTTCAATCCTAACCTTATCTGTACTGAGTCTGTCCATTTTCTTCATTACCTTTTTTATCCAAGATCTTCAGTTTCCTCCCACACTCCAGAGATGTACAGGTTTGTAGGTTAATTGGCTTGGTATAAATGTCAATTGTCCCTAATATGTGTTGGATAGTGTTAGTGTTAGGTCTTTATTCTTTGGAGCGCAGAAGGTTAAGGGGGGACTTGATTGCGGTCTTTAAAATGATGAAAGGGATAGACAGAGTTGACGTGGATAAGCTTTTCCCATTGAGGGTAGGGAAGATTCAAACAAGAGGGCATGACATGAGAATTAAGGGACAGAAGTTTAGGGGTAACATGAGGGGGAACTTCTTTACTCAGAGAGTGGTGGCTGTGTGGAATGAGCTTCCAGCAGAAGTGGTGGAGGCAGGATCGATTTTAACATTTAAAAGTAAAGTGGACAGGTATATGGACGGGAAGGGAATGGAGGGGCATGGTCTGAGTGCAGGTAGATGGGACTTGGGGAAAATAAATGGTCGGCACGGACTGGAAGGGCCGAGAAGGCCTGTTTCCGTGCTGTAATTGTTATATGGTTATATGATTATAGTGTGCGGGGATCGCTGGTCTGTGTGGACTCGGTGGGCTGAAGGGCATGTTTCCACACTCTATCTCGAAACTAAACTAAACTAACAATTTTTTCAAGTCAAGTCATGTTTATTGTCGTATGTACATGTACAGTGAGATACAAGTACAATGAATAGCTTGAATGCAGCAGCAACACAGCCTCTGCACATCTATGAACTAAACTAAACTAAAACATCTCATAGTTGTGTACTCTGACAGTCTCCATCATTTTCTATGTATTGGAAGACAATTTCAGCCGGTCATCATCTGTGTGGTGTTAACATGCGAATATCATATGCTAATATGGTATGCTAATTTTACTTCGGAGTCACGTGAGTGATTCCGTGAAGAACCCCGCCAGTCCGCATGCGCTTCATTACGTCTGACGCATGGCGCAGCGACCGGCTTGGAGGAGCAGCGGTAAGTTTAAAAAGCCTCAGGGAAGTGTCAAACTTGTTGGAGGTTGTTTCTGCCCTTGTTAAATCTTGTTACAGGAGGGCAAGTTCAAGCATGAAGAAATTGTTAACAGCAAGGCGAGCCGTAGCAAAAGTATCTAAAGACCGCGGGAGTGCGGGTAGCGGGCGGCTGCCTAGCTCACCTACAGAGTCGCTAGTAATGAGGCCAGCGACTACAGACTTGGTGTCTGAGGGCACCGTGGCTACGCCGGAGGGGTGTAAGGCCACTGGAAAGTCTGTCCGGCCGATAGACTCGGACGAGTCCGGTCGGGTGGGTTCTCCCTCGAGAATGGATACCATGTCACGGATATCCAGGACGGAGCTCCTACTGGAGAGGATGCTCCATCAAGAGCGCCGGCCTCTCCAAGAGCCCGCGCCAGCAGCACCTACAGGGCTGCCTAGTGTCTCCCTCTTGGAGGAGGGGAGCATAACGGGTCAGTACGATTCTGACGCCGACTCTGTGGGCTTAGTGTTGGAGGCTGCCCCACAGGACGAAGGGCACGAGCCAGAGGTCCCATTCCTGGCAGCAAGGTTTGCCGTCCCAATAGACTCCGGAGAGCCGCTGGGGGAAGAGCTGGCTGCCAGTATAAATTACTTGGCCTCGCACCAGCTTCAAGAGCTGACTATGGATACAATGGCCAAAAAGTATGAAACGCTGGCGAATTAAATCTTGCTTAAAGTGCCGGCCGTAAACCATGCCATTTGGAGCCATATGGAACTAGGCATCTGGGCGCAGGAGATAAAACGACAAAGGGTGCTGAAGCTGCTCGCATCGGGCATTACGGCTTTTGGTAGGTCGGTGGATGGTGGGCACCTGACTGGCTTTCAGCAGGATGCCCTGGCTCTCATGTGCAATGTGCACTTTGAAATTAACTGCCTTAGAAAGAGTGCCATCTGCCCTACCATTAACCCAAGGTTTGCTGCCCTATATAAGCCTAGTAACATCCAGCCACCGAACCTGCTGTTCGGGGAAGACCTCGCAAAGCGGGTGAAGGAGCTAGACGATGAGGCAAAAAACGTCAGGCTCATCAAGGCGCCAGTGACTAGCAGAACCCTTCGGAGGCAATACCCCTACAAGCGGTTTGCTGAAACCAGGTCCGGTCACGGACCGAGCCGGCCATTCAATGTGCACAGCTGGCGCACTCCAGCAGGAGTACGGGCAAACATGCCTTTTCCTTCCAGAACCAGGGGACAAAGAACTCCACCGGTAACCATGGAGGTAGGTGGGTCTGGTTCTTGTCGAAACATATTGAGTGAGAATTACCTACCAGTTGGGGGGAGGTTACACAGGTTTCTGAAAGAATGGTATGGAATACCATCAAACTTGTTTATACTGCAGAGTATACAAGGGTTTCAAATTGAATTTATTCCCAATTTGTGTCCACCCACCCAACACAAGCCAATGCGGGCACACCTTTTCTCACAAAAAGAGAATTTGGATATTCAAGCTGAAATTGCAAAATTATATGTTAAAGGTGTAATTGAGAAGACAGTTTACCAAACTCACCAATTTGTATCTAATATTGTTCCTAGACCAAAGATGGTGGGAGTCAAATTATTTTGGACCTGACAGGACTTAATCCGTTTGTGCAGTATAATCATTTTAAAATGGAAACATTTGCTACTGGCAAGCAATTGGTTTCCAGAGGGTGTAATATGGCATGTATAGATCTTCAGGATGCATATTACTCAGTGCCTGTTCGTAAAGAGGATCGGAGATATTTGAAATTTAGCTGGATGGGATAATTATTGCAATTTAAAGCATTGCCTAATGGGTTAACCTCAGCCCCTAGATTATTTACAAAGCTTCTAAAACCAGTACTGGGGTTACTCTGGGAACAGGGTCATATTGTAATGGCTTATTTGGATGACATCTTAATAATTGGAAAAACACTTGTGGCAGCTGAGTTATCAGTTTCAGCTGTTAAACTCATGGTTGAGAGATTGGGGTTTATCACCCATCCAGGTAAATCAAAATTGGTACTGGTTAAAGTAATTGACTATTTGGGATTCACAGTTAATTCAACTCATATGTCTGTGACTCTGCCCAAGGGAAAGAGATTAGATTTAATTGAAGGCTGTATCAAGCTCTTGGGGGAGCAATCACCTTCAATTAAACAGGTGATCAGCTTGATTGGTAAATTGGTAGCTGCCTTTCCAGTTGTGCAATATGGACCTTTTACATCACCAAAATTTACAGAGGGCAAAGGAACAGGCACTCAGAATACATGCAGGTCATTTCAACCGGCCCATGCAATTACCATCTGAAGCCATTGCTGAAATACAGTGTGGACAAGAAACATTTCAAATTGTTCTAGCAAAATTCTGATGGAAACACCTTCAGTTGTTTTGCAGACTGATGTTAGTGTCCTAGGTTGGGATGCTACTGATACCAGGTCTAGCTGTGAAGGCAGATGGAAGAGGCATGAGGCATTTATTCTCCAATCACATGGAATTAATTATTTAGAGCTTTTGGGAGCATTTTACGGGCTCAAGGGTTATTGTATCACCAAGCATCACTTACATGTTCAGATTCAGATTGACAACACCACGGCAGTGGGGTATGTTAATGACATGGGTGGAATCAAGTAGAAATCTTGTGACGGATTGGCTAACCTTATTTGGCACTGGTGTATTAAAAAAATAACATTTGGATTTCAGTGTCTACTTGCCAGGCAGGTTCAATATGGTGGCAGGTCACGCAAATTCAATGACAACACTGAGTGGATGTTGAATCATGATGTATTTAAGGAAATTGTTGTTCGGTATAGGATGCCAGATATCGATTTGTTTGCATCCAGACTCAATCACCAAGTACCGAAGTATGATTCATGGGAACCAGATCCAGGGGCAGTAGCGATGAATGCGTTCTCGCTACACTGGGGTGGAATGTTTTTATATGCAATTCTCCGCTTCTGCCTCATCAGTCGGTGCTTGACCAAGATCAAGCAGGACTCCGCTTCAGGAGTTTTGGTGGTACCCGACTGGCCTACACAGCCATGGTTCCCTCTCATTTCGGACATTATTACACAGTCTATTATGGTGGTTCCAAAAAGTCATGATCTATCAGTGCACCCTGTGACTGGAGATCAACACCCATTGTATGATCGTATTAATTTTGTTAATTTGCAGATTTTAAGGCGGCCATACCTGGGTCTGGGACAATCCAATCGTAACGTGGATGTCATCACATCATCCTGGAGGGATAATACGAAAGTACATCTCTCATGTCAGGAAATGGGAGGAGTTTTGTTTACATGGGAACATTACATACCACATGGCCTCCATCCCAGATGTGCTCGAATTTCTGTGCAAGTTACATTTCGATGAAGGGTTGCGCTATAGTGCCATCAATAGTGCCAGGAGTGCCCTGTCATCGTACCTATGCCGGGGGTCAGAACTTCAGTCTGTAGGATCTCATCCGTGAATATCCATATTTATGAAGAGTGTTTTTAATTCCAATCCCCCCAGGCCTAGGTATTCTGAAATCTGGGATGTAAGCATGGTACTGACGCAGCTTCGTCAGTGGAGTACAGCCACATCCTTGTCATTGCCAAAGATTACCCTAAAGCTGACTTTGCACAGACTGCGTCTGGACAGGATGGTGTCATCAGGGAATGACGTTATGTTTTACATCTATGAACTAATTAAACAAAGCAGGCCAGGGGTGTCAGGATTCAAGCTTGTATTGTCAGCATATCCCATGGATTTACGGCTGTGTGCAATGGGGCACTTGAGGCGCTATATCGAAGTCACCAAGCGCCTCAGAGGCTCCGAAGTAGCATTGTTTATTAACCACAAAAAGCCACATATGCAAGTGTCCGTTCAGACCATTTCACGATGGCTGAAACAAGTGCTGGGTTGTGCAGGAGTTAATACTGACAATTTTAAATCTCACTCCACCAGGGTGGCATCAACGCCAGCAGCGAGGGCAATGGATGTCCCTCTAGACGATATCCTCGCGGCCGCAGGATGGTCAAATGAATTGACTTTTCAGAGGATTTATAATAAACCACTTAGTGAACCCGGGGTGTTCGCCCATTCTGTTTTAAGTTCTGTTTCATAGCTTCTCCCTGGGAGAGAGGAGTCGCTATTGTGTTTCTTTTGTTTATTTGTGAATTAAAGCATCAACATGTTAATCAGTATCATGTTTCAATGTATTGCTCATTATTCACTCCTCCTGAGTCAACTGATGCAGTGTGAGACGCCTGGATTTGGATCGGCGTGAAATCACAGACTTTTGAAATCTTCACGGAATCACTCACGTGACTCTGAAGTAAAATAGTAAGATTAAACGAGAACTTACCAGTTTGAAGTTTGAAATTTATTTTATGAGGAGTTACGATGAGCGATTACGTGCCCACCGCTCCCGGCCCTCAAAATATCAAAGGTCAACTGGCATCTTTATAAATAGTAAGGTTTATAATTTTACTATGTTACTTCAGTTACTGTTATCTGTGATTTCACTGATCACAGAGGAACTTTGAAAAGACTTTCCGCCCTGTCAATGCTGTGAACAATCCTTCGCGTATAGGAAAGAACTGCAGATGCTGGTTTAAATCGAAGGTAGACACAAAATGCTGGAGTAACTCAGTGGGTCAGGCAGCATCTCCGGAGAGAAGGAATGTGTGACGTTTCGGGCAGTGACACTTCCTCAGATAATTCCTTCACATTTGGCAAAATACCCATGTGTGCACTACCATATTATTATGATAATTCATCCATGGGTTTGTGCCGATTTGGAAATCATGTTTTCAATGGTTTCACAGAGTCTTTAAATCATACAGCATGGAAACAGGTGCAGATGCCAAATAAGAAGCCCCACAGATGCTAGTCCCACCTGCCGATGTTTGGCTCATATCCCCCTAACCCTTTCCTATCCATCTACTAAATATTATTTAAATGAAGTTATAGCAACTCCCTTGGAAACTCATTCCATATACCCATCACCCTCTGTGTAGAAAAAATTGTCCCTTGCCTTCCTATAAAATCTTTCCCATCTCCCCTTAAACTTTTAAGGGTCTGTCCCACTTAGGCAATTTTTTAGGCAACTACAAGCGACTAGGCTGTTGCCACATGGTCACTGGGGTATCGCCTGTATGGTCGTGAGTAGTCTCCTCAGTCGCCCAAAGAGACGTAGCGTTTTTCTGGTCGCCGCTGGATTTCGAAATGTTAAATCATTTTTGGCGGCAGTCGGCGACAGTGGGCTTGACACCAATGGGCATAGCTTGACTTCTCCTGATGTAGATGCTGTCATAGGTTGTCGCCACGATCACGTAGGTTGTCGCCATGTGACGTAGGTTGTCGCCGGTGCTGACTTCGGTGATTTCCAATGGCGACTACCCACGTCAATCCACGTCAACCAGCAACAAGTATCGGCAACTGAATTGTCTTATGCTGTCTTCAGTTGTCATCGACAGGGCTGTAGCTTGTCATAGCTTGTCGCGGGTCGACGTAAGTTATTGTAGGTTTGGTCATAGGTGGCCCTAATGGGTCGCCGATTATTGGTAGCTGGCCATAGCTTGACATGAACTAGGTGGTAGGTTGTTGTAGCTTGTTATAGACATTGTTGTAGGGGGGGGGTCCAGTCGCCGGTTTTTGGGTGACCTGCTACGACTATGACAGTTGCCGGCAATCGCTGAAAAAATCGCCTAAGTGGAACTGGCCCATTATGTCCTCCAGTTCTTGATCCCCTATCCCCCCTCAAGATTGTATCTACCTCCTGCACTCCAAGGAATAAGGACCTAGCCTGCCCAACCTCTCCTTATAGCACAGACCCTCAAGTTCTGGCAACATCCTCAAATCTTTCGTGCACTTTTTTCCAGCGAATAACATCCTTCCTATACCAAAGGTAACTAAAACAAAATGCAATACTCCAAAAAGCAGCCTCACCAATGTCTTGTACAACTGTAACATTACCTTCCAACTTCTAAATTCAATACGTCAACTGATAAAAGCCGATGTACCAAAAGCCTTCTTGACCATCCTATCCACCTCTGACCCACTTTCAAGGAACAATATAGCTACACTTCTAGATCCCTCTGTTCTACAACACGCCCCAGGGGCCTGCTATTCACTGTAAATGTCCTTCCCTGGTTTGACTTCCCAAAATGTAACACTTCACACCTATTTGCATTAAACTCTATTGACCATCCCTCAGCACAATTTCCACTGATCAAGATCATGCGATAATTTTTGATAACCATCTCACTATCTACAACGCTACTGCAAGGTTACTAATCAAGCCTCGTACCTCCTCCTCCTCCCTCCCCCCTCCCCCCTCCTCTTCCCTCCTCCCCCCCTCCTCCTTCTCCCCCTCCTCCTCCCCCTCCCCCTTCCCTCGCAATCTTGACAATCTTGAAGAGAAAGGAAGAGCTTATTTATATTTGCCAATTATCGCTTGCCAATTAGAAACCCTAATGCACTAAGATAAAATGTCTAGGAAGGAACTGCAGATGCTGGTTTACACAGAAGATAGACACAACATGCTGGAGTAACTCAGCGGAACAGGCAGCATCTCTGGAGAGAAGGAATGGATGAAGTCTCGGGTCGAGACCTTTCTTCAGACTAAGAGTCACGGGAGAGGGAGGCAGAGATATGAAAGGGTAAAGTGCGAACCCATGGTTCCAAATCATTTATGTGTCTTCAGAAGAAGGGTCTCGACCAGAAATGTCGCCTATTCATTCTCTCCAGACATGCTGCATGTTGCGCTGAGTTACTCGAGCATTTTGTGTCTACCAGGTCTAGAAACTGCCTGGGAACATCAGAAAGAACGTGGGCAGCAGCATAATATGGTGCCCATGAAGAACTGTGGATGGAGAGCATACTGCATCATTTAAGTCTCCCTATAGTCATGGGACTGACTTTAACATTGATGGTGACTACTGGTGAAAATCAGGGTCTGACGTTGGGCACCCAAACCATCCCGTGCCCTTCTTAATTGAATATTGCAGCCCATGGAAAAAACAAGAAACCATGCACCAGCCTTCATCAGCGGAACAGCTTTAGATTTTACTTTAGACTTTGTATCTTTGCAGATACAGCGTGGAAGCTGGTCTCTGTTCTTCAGCACTATCTGATAATATTCCCTGTGTTCAGCATTTTGATTCAATCACAATAAATGCTCAACAACACCTCTGCTTCTTGAGAAGTACGAACAGATTTGGCATGTTGCTGAATACTCTAATGAACCTCTACAAGTGTACAATGGAGAGCACACTGCTTGGTTTGCATCACAACCTGGTTTGGAAAGTTGAATGCTGAAGAACAAAGGAGACTGCAAGAAGTGGCAGACATTACCCAGTCCATTAAGGGTACTGACCTCGACACCATTGAAAGGACCTACAGGAAGCACTTCCTCAAGAAGGCAGCCCATCTCACCAAAGAGCCACACCACCCTGATAAACAGCTTTCCCAGTGACCCATCAGGTCCTTAAACTATCCTGCCCAATCCTTAAAATAACCTTACCTCTACACTGAACCATTGCAGAATTTGCACCACGATGGTTACTCTACATACTGGGTTATTTGCACTGTCATGGCCAAGTTTACTTTAAATAACTGATCATTTATTTGTCTTTTTTGGTATTGTTACATCTAACATGCCTGCAAAGCTGTAGGAAGAAAGAATTTCATTGAAGGACACAAAGTGCTGGAGTAACTTATGCCCCTGTCCCACTTAGGAAACCTGAACGGAAACCTCTGGAGACCTTGCGCCCCACCCAAGGTTTCCGTGAGGTTCCCGGAGGTTCCGGTCACTCTCCATGAGTCACCAGAGGTTTTGGTCACTTGCCTGGAAAGCCTCGACTGAAGCGTGAGCTGCATCTACTGATCAAAGATTCTATAGGATCTTTGATACCGACCGCACACACACACACAAACACATCGCGAAGGTGGAGGCCAGGGACAGCGGAGGAGCACTGTCTGCGTGATGAAGAGGAAGGTAAACGGCTGCCACAGAGCACGGTAAGTTCTTTAGAGAGCGCGGGAGGGAGGGAGAGAAGGGGAAAGAAGGGGAGAGAAGGACAGAGAAAGGGAGAGAGAATGGGGAAGAGAAGGGGAGAGAGAAGGGGGAGAAGGGGAGAGAGAAGGGGAGAGAAGGGGAGAAGGAGTGGAGACACAGTTTTTGGAAGTTTAATAAAGTTAGCAGGCATTTTACCTTCCGGAGGATCTTCTAGGTCCTGAAAACCAAAGATCCAATAGGATCTTTGCTGAAAACGCCAATGAGCCAATCAAAATGGCCGGTCAGCAAAGGAGATTGCCTTTGACTGCCTGTAAATAAATAGCAACCCCACTCCACTGGCTTCGACCAAACGGCAACCTATTTTTAGTTTTTGGCCGGTTTTGTTTTTTTTTTAATAATCGCAGGAGCATAGAAGAAGCCTCGACTACGGGGAAACCACTTTCCACCATTCGGGAGAGTGACCGGAACCTCCGGGAACCTCACGGAAACCTTGGGTGGGGCGCAAGGTCTTCAGAGGTTTCCGTTCAGGTTTCCTAAGTGGGACAGGGGCATTAGCGGGTCATGCAGCATCTCAGTTTCATTGTCACATGTGCTGGGGAACAGTGAAAAGCTTTTGTTCCGTGCTATCCAGTCAGCAGAAAGACAAAACATGATGACATTCGAGCCATTTACAGTGTATAGATACATGATAAGGGAATAATGTTTGGTGCAAGGTAAAGCTGGCAAAGTCCGGTCAAGGATTGTCCGAGGGTGACCAATGAGGTAGGTAGTAGTTCAGCACTGCTCTCTGTATAATCTCTGGGCAACGTGCATAGGTGACGTTTCGGATTAGCACAAAGGTCACCTAAATGTCACCTATCTATGCTCTCCAGAGATGCTGCTTGTCCCACTGAGTTACTCCAGCACTTTGCGTCCGTTTGTGTCAATCAGCATCTGCAGATCTACTCTAGGAGCTTCATTGCTCCAGTTCATACTGCTCCTGCTGCACATTACAAATAGCCACCGCTGAATCTTGAATCTTGGATGATTTGCTTTTTTTTATACTTGCTTGACCAAGTTTATGATATATGAAATTCTAAGGTGCAAGTTTTCAGGAATAAGAAACATCTCATGATCCACCATTATAAAACTTTACTTCACTCTACAAACCGACTCCAGCAATAAAGTTCTGCTTGATTGCACGGAAAATACTGACAGATTAAATAAGTCCGTTTAAATGAAATTTCACGACCATTGCCACTAATCCGAAGGTATTGGCACGAGAAAGAACAGTTCATTTCAATGCTATACCTTTCCATTTTGGAAGGTCATACCTATCAGTACAAACTGTGGTCATGAATATCCAGACTGCATCACAAGCAATTCACCAGTAAATGGCTTTGTTTGAGCTACAGCCATTTGGGACTTGAATTTAGCAGGTGAAAGCACTCCTTTTTTTTAACACTGCTTCTGACATTTTACAATTCTGTCAAATAAACAGCACACCAAGAAAATGGAAATGTCTGGGGAAAAAAAATCTATCCAAGTGAACATGGTTATTTTTATATTATTTCTGCTCACTAAGGAAAACCATGACAGCATTGGGGAAAGGTAATCTTTTTTTATCACTTTGCCACCAATAACACCATTGGCATTTCTAAGCCAAATGTAATGTGGGCAAAATCCAATTTCAAAGATATTGCTGTAAAGGTATGTTTCATCTACAGAATCAGAACTACACATTCCAGCTGTAATAATGTCACTTTCATTTTCCACAGCTAATACATCTGAAGGATATTCACATTCTAAGATACAGGTGCAGGTCTGAAGGTGGCTTTCAGTGGGACTTTCATATTCACTAGAACCTAAGTTATGTTTCTCAAAACTCAGTTCTCTGTATTCCAAGTTGTCAAAACCATCAGAGAAAATTGAACTGATTTTGCGGTGAAATATCAAAACCCGCCCAGTGTGCGGCTGTTTGCATCTGTGTTTATGAACTTCTTGCAGTATCAGGAGTTCCAAGTAAACACACACACTTTCCAAAAGTTTCTATCAGCTGATCATCAGTTTCTTTTCTCAACTATGCACTAATATGGGCTGCTTCCTTGAACTCATCTTGAAAATCAGAGTCAGTACAATCATGATTGACGTCCTCTTGGGGGACGGTAAATCGAGGGATTGATTTTTTGAAGTAATTCCATTTATTTAAATGTTTTCAATGTTCTTGATGTTCAATTAACATATGATGAGCGTTTGTCAGCACTGAGTCTGTACTCGCTAGAGTTTAGAAGAATGAGGGGGGTCCTCATTGAAAACTCCGTGTTAGGTTCTCCCCCCCCCCCCCCCAGGGAATGCTGTGTACTTACCTTTCTGTTTATCTGCAGGCCCCGTGGCGGGGAGCCAGGAATCAAGGGGTTACGAGCTTCTGTACCCGATTGGCCAAGCTACATCAGGTGACCGGACTCATCGGTAGCTTAAAGGGAAGAAGCTCCCAGAATTCTCTCTCTTCGTCGCTGATCTCTGACAAGTGAAGAGGCTGCCGGTCTGAGCTGCAGGAGGCCTGGCCACATGGCATAGCACTTTGTATATTGTCGCCTATATTTGTGAATTCATGTGTATTGGGATGGATAAGGGATGACCTGAGGGTTTCAGGTATTTTGTTGCAGGGTTATGTCTATTTAGGCAGGATTAGAGTCTCCAGTCCGACGGCTCATTGTGAGGCTGGCTGGAGCACTGTTATATTTATTTGTTAGCCGATTCTGGTCCCTGACCGTGTTGTTTAAATCAGGTTCGGGTTTTGTCTTTGTTTAACAAAATTAAAGACTGTTTTTTCTTCTTAAACTTGACCCTGATTTTTGATAGAGTGGATGTGGAGAGGATGTTTCCATTAATGGGAGAGTCTAGGACTAGAGGTTATTGTTTCAGAATTAAAGGACATTGTTTTAGCAAGGAGGAGAGCAGAAATTTATTTTGTCAAATGGTGGTGAATCTGTGGAATTCATTGCCACAGAAGGTTGTGAAGGCCAAGTCAATGGATATATTTAAAGCAGAGATAGATAGATTCTTAACTAGTACGGATGTCAGGAGTTGCAGGGAGAAGGCAGAAGAATGGGGTGATGAGGGAGAAATAGATCAGCCATGATTGAAGCACAGAGTAGACTTGATGGGCCAAATGGCCTAATTCTAATCCTATCTCCTATGATCATCAATAGCTTTTAAATGGTTCTGTAGCAAGGGATGGCCAGATGCCAGATGTTTACCAGGAGTTCTGAATCTATCCATCCACAATACAGTACCATACATATTGTAAAGGATCCAAATAAGGCCTGTTATCTTTCCTCGTTCTGTAGGAAGGAAGTGCGGATACTGCTTTACACCAAAGATAGACACAAAATGCTGGAGTAACTCAGTGGGACAGGCAGCATCTCTGGAGAGAAGGAATGGGTGACGTTTCGGTGACCCTTGTACTGAAGAAGGGTCTCGACCCGAAACGTTACCCATTCCTTCTCTCCAGAGATCCTGCCTGTCCCGCTGAGTTACTCCAGCATTTTGTGTTTATGTTCCCCCTTTTACTACATACTATCCTCTCCTCATATGTTGAAGCAAAGACTGCTAACACACACTAATCTACATGAATCAATAAAATCTCACATTTAATTTATCGGTCACAATTCACACAGGTGGAAGAATTGTTTCCTGTCATACAAATGCTAGGCCATAGAAACTAAATAAATAAATGTGAGATTCTGGTAGACTCCTGCATGCTAGCAGTCTTTTCTTCACTGTGCTTTCAATGTTTTGCAGTTATTTCAAACAAAGCATTTCATACAATTTCAACAATCACACATTTAATCGAGGTTTATATTCTCTTCCACTCACGTTTGGATCTGCATTGTGCAAGGGAAATATTCCTCTTTCTCATCCATCCCTGCTTTATTCAAGTTCATCTGTATCGTATTGCACAGGCAACTTCCTTCACCAGTGCATCCTTAAATTTCCAAGAATGATCCCAGGAATGAGTGGGTTAGCATATGATGAGTGTTTGACAGCACTGGGCCTCTAATCGCTGGTGTTTAGAAGGTTGAGGGGGGACTTCATTGTAACTTGCAGAATACTGAAAGGCATAGATAGAGTGGATGGTCATAGCTTCAGAATTAAAGGGCACTCTCTTAGAAAGGAGGTGAGGAAGAATTTCTTTAGTCAGAGGGGAGTTAATCTGTGGAAAGCATTGACACAGAGGGCTGTGGAGGTCAATTCAGTGGATATTTTTTTTAGGCAGAGATAGACACATTCTTGCGGGGTTGTGCAAGGCATCTGTGACGCCGCCACCGAGACAGCTGTTCAGTGAGTACCTGCCCAAACAGGTCAAGGACCTGGACGAGGAGGCGAAGGCAGTTGGTTTGATGAAACCGCCTTCCTCCAGCAGGCCAGCTGCCTGCAGACAAACACCATATGTAAGACCTCGGGGGCCAACCTGAAAGAACAACAAGGACCTACACGCCGGCCGCACCCCAACACCAAAAGCCTTTTTTAGGGCAGGGCCAACAGCGACCGGCGTGGAAGATGCGCCAAACCCACAATCCAGCAACACAACGGATCCAAAACCCAGAACATCAGACCCCGCCGGTAACCATGGAGGTAAGGGGGTCTGGTTCTCATGCGAGTGCTGCATGTTTAACCTCACAAATTGGTGGGAGATTACGGTTATTCTGGGATGTATGGAGTTCTATAACTTTAGATTCATTTATATTACAAAGTGTTCAGGTATGAACATTGAATTCATAGATGAACAACTTCCCCCGCCTCAACATATACCAAACCGGACATTTGCACTTTCCCGTAAGGAAATTGTGGAAGGACATGAGGAGATGTTGAGGCTACATGCCAAGGGGGTAATAGAGAAAATGACACACGAACCTCTTGAGTTTGTATCCAACATTTTTACCAAAACTAAAAAACATGGTGGATGTTGGATTATTATTGATTTAACCCATTTGAATACTTATGTAAAATATACCCATTTTAAAATGTACACATTTGAAACAGCTAAATCACTGATTTCCAAAGGGTGCTTCATGGCATGCATCGATTTAAAAGATGCATACTATTCAGTATCCATACGGAAACATCACCAAAAGTTCTTAAAGTTTGTTTGGATGGATCAGCTATGGCAATATAGAGCTTTACCTAATGGGCTTACAACAGCCCCTAGGTTATTTACAAAAATTTTGAAACCAGTATTGCCATCTTTGAGGAAACAAAACCATATTGTCATGACATATTTAGATGACATGTTGATTGTGCGAAGGACCATGGAATCGACAAATTTAGCAGTAGCAACTACTAAAACATTGTTTCAAAAATTAGGGTTTGTCACCCATTCAGACTAATCTAAGTTCTACCCTTCATAGGTCATGGATTATCTGGGATTCACAATTAACACCAATCAAATGCTTGTTACCATCCCAGATAACAAGGCAATGGATGTTATTGAAGCATGTAACAACTGTGCTTGCACCAGGAAACCAACAATCAGACATGCTGCTAAGGTAATTGGGAAATTAGTAGCTACATTTCCAGTTGAACGATTTGGCCCTTTACACTATCAAAATTTATAAAGAACAAAAATGTCAGCATTAAAAACTAATGCTGGACATGTTGATAGGCCTATGCAGCTGCCAATCAAGGCAAAGGTTGAGTTACAATGGTGGATTGATAATATTTGTGACTCATTCAATCCCATCATTATACCGAACCCGTCAGTCATGGTACAAACCAACGCAAGTGCCCAAGGCTGGGGAGCTACCGACACTACTTCCAGTCATAAGGGATAAACTATTTTGAGATGCTAGAGCATTTTATGGGCTGCGAGCTTATTGCATGAATTTACATAATACGCATGTCCGTCTTCAAATAGACAACACCACGGTGGTGGCATATTTAAATCATATGGGTGGTATCAAGTCAATATCTAGTAATGAATTGGCAAACACAATCTGGCTCTGGTGCATAGCAAGAAATATTTGGATATCAGCTACCTACCTGCCAGGTAAGCTCAATACAGTGGCGGACACCAGGTCACATGTATTCAATGATAACATTGAGTGGATGTTAAATCCCCAAATATTTGGCAAAATTAGCACCAAATTTGGAACACCAGATATTGACCTTTTTGCATCCAGATTGAACCATCAGATACCAACATATGTACCTTGGGAACCAGATCCTGGGGCAGTAGCGATGGACGCTTTCTCGCTGCACTGGGGGAAATGGTTTTTCTATGCATTTCCTCCATTTTGCCTCATCAGTCAGGTATTGCAGAAAATAAAATCAGATTCTGCAAAAGGCATCTTAATAATACCCGACTGGCCTACACAGCCATGGTATCCGGTGGTCCTTGAGATGATTATAGAACCATGGGCACTTATTAACAAATGCCCAGATTTGGTGACTAACCCCGCTTCAGGGAATACCATCCATGCCATGGTTATCTGAACCTGTTGGCTTGCAGGTTCTGAAGAGGCCACTCCTGCAATACGGACTAACACCAAGGACCATGGACACCATTGCAGCATCGTGCAGAGAATCCTAGATGTCAGTCCCTCACCCAAATCAGGAAATGGGAGGCCTACTGCAGATGGATTAACATCACGTATGACTCTGCCACGATACCCCATATGCTGGAATTCCTCACGGGGCTACATCATGATGAGGGTCTCAGCTACAGCGCCATCAACAGAGCCAGGAATGCACTGTCATCCTACCTTTGTATAGGAGTAGGATCTCACCAGCTCGTGTCCAAGTTGATGAAGGGTATTTTCAATTTGAACCCTCCTCGACCACGATACAACATCACCTGGGATATAGGGGTAGTAGTGACCCTACTAAGGAGTTGGTCGCCAATGATTGGACTACCGCTGGATAAACTCACCCTGAAGATCGTGATGTTAATGGCGCTAACCTCGGCTCAACGGGTCCAGACCTTACAAAAGATCAAATTGGATCATATGGTCTCAACCCCTGAGAGAGTAACTTTCTTCATAGATGAGTTACTCAAGCAGCACAGACCTGGGACCACAGGGCTGCAATTAATATTCCCAGCATACCCCGTCGATGTGAGGCTCTGCATAGCCACCTACATACGTTACGATATTGCAGTGACGCATACCATCAGGAAAATGGAGAAAGGTCTGCTGATCAGCCATAAGAAACCCCATCACAGGGTGATGGTCCAGATGATCTCCAGGTGGCTTAGGGTGGTATTGGATGCAGCAGGTATTAATACTAATATCTTTAAATCCCATTCTACCAGGGCAGCATCCACATTAGCGGCGAGGACCATGGAGTTTCCCATGGACCATATCCTCACTATAGCAGGCTGGGCCAGCGAAGCTACGTTCCAGCAGTTTTATAATAAACTTGTGGCCGCTTCCGCTATGTTTGCGAAGACAGTGTTAAGTACTGGTCCCCAAGAAATGTTTATCCCCGAGTGAGGGATTTTTTGATTTGTATGAACAAATACTATATTATTTTTCAGCTTGTCAAGTCTGAAATACATTAACATACTCCTTCCATCAGAATTGCGGCAGTGTGTGAGCATGGACGTAATCCAGAGCATGTAATCACAGAGCTTTGAAATCTTCACGAAGTCACTTACGTTACTCCGAAATGAAATAGTAAGATTAAATTAGAACTTCCAGTTTGAAGTTTGATCTTTATTTTATGAGGAGTTGCAATTAGGGATTTCGTGCCCTCCGCTCCCAACCCTCTACTATAAGGTCAACTGGTAATGGAGTCTCTTCAATCTTACTATATTTAGTCATTGTTGTTTAATCTGTGATTCCACACCGCTGCTTTGAAGAATGTCGCGCATGCGTGCTGGCGGGGTCTTCACGAAATCCCTCATCGCAACTCCTCATAAAATAAAGATCAAACTTCAAACTGGCAAGTTCTCATTTAATCTTACTAATTTATGCTGGTCTTGCCACTGTCATCCATGTTCTATAAATATTTGCTGCTAATGTGATAATAATTTAAGGGATTGTTGTGTCTGTGACAACCATGGCTCACGAAGCAGCTCTCTTGTCCCCGAGATTTGGGATTCTAAGACTTGTGCAAAACTATCTGACCAGCATTTCATTGCAGTGCTGATGGAGTGGTACAATATCTCAAATCCCATCTGCAGATGAGATGTTTAATTGTTGCATTTCCCCTTTATCCAAGGTAGATTCCACTTTGAAGAGGATGAAAAAAATCTGTCTTTATTTTAAAGCAAATTATATAGGAATCATCGCAATGCTATCTGTAGGAAATTAATAACGAGAAATTGGTTGATGTATTTCCTCTATTAAAACAGTGATTACTCTTCAGTGGCTAAAATCCATTGTAATATGTATAAAAAGTTCAAAATAATGAACAATAGGAAACTCTGAATAGTTTGAATATCTTGTAATGAGCAGAGACCAGGGGTGGGAGATTGCAACCTCAATGGATGCAATCAACCTGGCGTGCACAATCAAAAAATATCAAATAGAATAAGTTGTCCTGCAACTTTAGGCTGTGCACACCATACGCAAGAAGAAGAAGCAGATACCAGGCCAAATTGTGGATGTAGTATGTAGGAAGGAACTGCAGATGCTGGTTTAAACCAAAGATAGACACAAAATGCTGGAGTAACTCAGCGGGACAGGCAGCATCTCTGGAGAGAAAGAAGGGTCTCGATCTGAAACATCACCCATTCCTTCTCTCCAGAGATGCTGCCTGTCCCACTGTCCCACTCCAGCTTTTTATGTCTATCTTCTGATAGATATAATATTTGGTTGCACAATATGTATGTTATTGTTCAATATATTGTGCAGAGGTAACATGAGATATCTCTATTTCACAAGAGTTATAAACTGAGAAAAACTTTCACTGAGTTTTTAGCAACACTTTGACCCTGCCTTTCTCTGATAACCCTTGGCTTTGATGTAACACTCACCAAACCTCTGCTGGCCAATGATATGTTCAATTGCTTCCTTTGAAGCTGAGGAAGGAAAATTGAAATTAACCAACATTGTGGCCTGAACATGCAGGGCAAAATAGCTATTAATATCCTGGAAGGATTTATGCCCTAAATTAATGTCCAATACCTTTGATAACAATTGCTTGAAGGCGGATTTACAACATATGCCTGTGCTGAATGCACCAAAGGCATATTTATCCTCTCATATGTATCTCTGTAATATGTCCAAAGATCAGGGTCTGCAATCTTCTCTAGATATAATTTTGCTCAAGTGAGATTCAAATGGATATCAAGTAAATAAACAAGTGTCATGAGACAAAAAAAAGACTATTTAGTATGTATATATATATGCCACTGATGTGTTCTACACAGCACTAGTTACCGAAAGTTTACACACCTTGAAATAGATATATACAACAAATCATACCTGTGAACTTCCCGACCTGAAAACCAACTCCAGGTAATATTGGCTTCCATCTAACTATTTTTCTGGAAGCATTTCCCTTGTTTGTCTTCAGAAAGGCTTTGGGATGAAAAGTTGATAAGGATAGCAGGTTTTCATCTCCGACTGGAAAGTATGGATACACTCTGGGTCAGTTTTCATTGGTAACTTTCATGAAGGAAAAAATCTTAAATGAAAGAAAAACACCTGCACAACCTAAGATAGCCGTTGTTTTGGTTAACGCATGTTTCAGAATCTTCCTGGAAATGTATATGTCAAAGATTGTGTGACGTAAACACAGCCAGGATTAGAGTTGCAAACAATGAAATACATTTGTTTTTGCTGATAATGAACGCTGATATTAAGATAAGGAAGAAAGCATCTGGAAATATTTATTTTAGGCCACTTGATGCACACCCATGACTGTGTGGCTAAGTACAACGCCAACTCGATCGATACCTTCACCGATGATACCACAAGCGTTGGCCAGATCTACAACAACAATGAGATGAAATATCAGGAAGAAATCATAAAACTGTGACACATGTCAGGACAATAACCTTGGCCTTAACGTCAATGAGATGAAAGAGTTGGATGTTAACCTTCCAGGGGAGGGGGTGAACACAGTCTAATTACTGCATGGATACTGTAATTTTCATGTGAACAAGGTGTTTCATTGCACCATGGTAAATATGACAATGAACAAACATGAATGTGAGTCTGTCGATATTCAGACTTCTGGTGATCTTTATTGAAGAATCTGGGGAGTGGGCAGAGGGAGTGGCTTATGTGCTTTCATAGTTGTCATGGAGACAATTAGAAACACAATTTTCGAATAGGATATGTAAGCAAGAAGGTGCGTGGGCAAGTCTAAACAGAATGTATGAACATTTCATCTAATTGCTAGCATCTCTTTATGCATGAAATCAGCACATCCTGCAGTAACATTTTCAAAGGTTTCTGCTCATAAGGGTTTGCTGTTCCATAATTATTTTAACCATATAACTTACAAAGGAACATTTAAAACAAATGCAAAGCCTTTCCAGTTGGAACTTTATTGAACATGAGTGAAACAAATGGCCATATTTCTCACATTGAGTTTGAACCAAACATATGACCCTCCTTCAAATTCTGATTATATTTGAATGCAGTCATGAGCATAAATTAATAGTTATGATCATGTTTTAAGCAACTATGGGCGATATGGGTGGAGCTTAGAAATAAGAAAGGTGCAAGCATTCTAATGGGATGGTACTGCCTTGCCCCCAATATATAAGCTGGAGATAGAGGAACATACTGTATATGTAGACAGATTTCTGAACGATGCCAAAGCAACAGGGTTGTTATATGGTGAATTTAACTTCCCCAATATTGACTGTGACTTGCTCAGTGCCAAAGGTTTAGATGCAGCAGAATTTATGAGGTGCAACCAAGAGAGTTTCTTAGTGCAAGTCTGAAGAAGGGTCTCAACCCGAAAGGTCACCCATTCCTTCTCTCCATAGATGCTGCGTTACTCCAGCATTTTGTGTCTATTCTTGGAACAATATGTGGATAGTCCAACCCAGATGTGGCGAGATTGTTTTTCTACCTTAACAAATAGAACACATAATGGGAAATGAGCCATCTTGCTGGAAGAAAAAAGCTAGTGGGAAGAAGTAGAAGAGATCCAACACACTGGATCAGTGTGTTGTTGATTGAGGAGATGGGACATTGATCGAAGCAGGCATCCAATTGTCTAGGCAAGAGGCAGAGTAGCAAATACAAATAATTCAAGGTGCAAAAGAGAGGACTGTTGGGGATGGTCGTGTTCAGGTGGAATGCTGTGTTAGAGGAAAAGTGCAACTTGAGGCTTTGGCAAGAAGGACTGAGGAGAAGATTGTTGACCTGTCAGGTCCAGAATGGAGCAACAGCTGCATGATGTGGAAGCTAGTGGAACCCTCTGTGGTTCTTGGTGACAACATTCACACCAAGTGGGTGTTGATCCTGGCTAAAAGCAAGAAGCCATAGCACCAGAATTTAGTAAGGACTCATGTATTGTTAGGCCATTTAGTCAAGTTTAATGTGATCTGTAGAAATAAGACAAGCTTCTGAATGGTGCCAGTAAGTCTGGGCACAGATTAGTGTTGCAAATTCGATTGACAGATAGAAACATAGAAACATAGAAATTATGTGCAGGAGTAGGCCATTCGGCCCTTCGAGCCTGCACCGCCATTCAATATGATCATGGCTGATCATCCAACTCAGTATCCCGTACCTGCCTTCTCTCCATACCCTCTGATCCCCTTAGCCACAAGGGCCACATCTAACTCCCTCTTAAATATAGCCAATGAACTGGCCTCAACTACCCTCTGTGGCAGAGAATTCCAGAGACCCACCACTCTCTGTGTGAAAAAGTCCTTCTCATCTCGGTCCTAAAGGATTTCCCCCTTATCCTTAAGCTGTCACCCCTTGTCCTGGACCTCCCCAACATCGGAAACACTTTTCCTACATCTAGCCTGTCCAACCCCTTAAGAATTCTGTAAGTTTCTATAAGATCCCCTCTCAATCTCATAAATTGTATAGAGTATAAACCGAGTCTATCCAGTCATTCTTCATAAGACAGTCCTGACATCCCAGGAATCAATCTGGTGAACCTTCTCTGCACTCCCTCTATGGCAATAATGTCCTTCCTCAGATTTGGAGACCAGAACTGTATGCAATACTCCAGGTGTGGTCTCACCAAGACCCTATACAATTGAAGTAGAACCTCCCTGCACCTATGGATGGGATTTCTGCAGAGGACATCCATAGAAATGGAAAACTGCATGCAAACTAAGTGTACATATTGTAAATAATGTTGCGAAACAGTTACTTTGCCATTTGTTGAATGGTTAAAGTGTTAAGCTCCTGGCAGGTTTGTTTTGTTTCAGGGTAAATGTTGCATTATTCAAGTTCTGTTAGCTTCTTCTGGAAGCTTCTCCTGCAACAATGTAAGGGAGATTCTGTTAGTGTTCTGTGTAACTGTCAATAATGTATTGTTGTAATTTGTTATGCTTAATTGGATTGTAAATAGACCACCCTTCTGTAGTTCGGCCCCTCAAGGTTCGGTAACCTATACAAGGCAGCCCCCATGAGGTCCTTTGTCAATCTTTTGGGAGAGCGCTTGGGACTGTGTGACCTTTGGAGTGTTTCTGCTTGCACGAGGCTGAAAGGCTTGGACAGGCGGATAAAAAGATCGAACCTACAGTGGTTTAGGTATCGTGTAGGGTGATTTGTTGTGATATCCAAAAATAAAGTTTAGTTGTTCCAATGCTTGAAAGAGTGGTTTATTGACTGCACTAGACTGGAGGGAAGCTTAGGCAGAGTTTATTTACATGGGGATTGTGGAACTCAGGCTGAAAGTTAACAACATGGAGTCTGAGGACTGCGGCATATTAGAGACGAGGAGAACTATGGGCCTGTCCCACATAGGAACTTTTTAGGTGACTACAGGAGACTATTAGGTGGCCACATGGTCGCCACATGTTCGCGGGTGGTTGCCGGGGAATCGCCTTCATGGTCGTGAGTAGTGCCCTCAGACTCGCAACAAGTCATAACAGCATTCCGGTCACCAGAATTTTGACGCCATGGAGAATAGCGAGAATTCTCGTGAAGTAGGTTCGCCAGGAAGTCGTTGGTTGTCATAGGTTGAGACCATTACTGACTGGTGAATTTCATCGGCTCATTGGGGGGAAAAAAACCATACACAGTAGTTTTCTCAATCTAGGATAACCGACCGATAATATTAATGTCCGCCGAGCTTCACAGCCGTGTATCTCTGGCTTCTTAATAGTTGTCTCCCCCCCACATCTCCCCCCCCCGCCCGACTTCTCTTCCCCCCCCCTTCTCCCCCCGTCTTCTCCCCCCTTCTCCCCCTCCCCCTCTCCCCCTCCCCTTCTCCCCCTCCCCTCCCCCTCTCTCCCTTTCCCCTTCTCCCCCTCCTCTTCTCCCCCCTTTCCCCCTCCCCCTCCCCCTCTCCCCCCTCTTCTCCCCCTCCCCTTCTCTCCCCCTCCCCTTCTCTCCCCCTCCCCTTCTCTCCCCCCTCCCCTTCACCCCCCTCCCCTTCTCCCCCCTCCCCTTCTCCCCCTCCCCTCCTCTTCTCCCCCCTCCCCTTCTCCCCCTCCCCTTCTCTCCCCCCTCCTTCTCCCCCTCCCCTTCACCCCCCTCCCCTTCCCCATCGCCCCCCTCCCCTTCACCCCCCTCCCCTTCCCCATCGCCCCCCTCCCCTCTCCCCCTCCCCTTCTCTCCCCCTCCCCTTCTCTGCCCCTCCCCTTCTCTCCCCCTCCCCTTCTCTCCCCCTCCCCTTCTCTCCCCCTCCCCTTCTCTCCCCCTCCCCTTCTCTCCCCCTCCTCTCCCCACTCCCCTTCGCCCCCCTCCCCTTCTCTCCTCCCCCTTCTCCCCTTCCCCCTCCCCTTCTCCCCCTCCCCATCGCCCCCCTCCCCTTCTCTCCCCCTCCCCCCTCCCCCTCCCCTTCTCCCCCTCCCCATCGCCCCCCTCCCCTTCTCTCCCCCTCCCCCCTCCCCCTCCCCTTCGCCCCCCCTCCCCTTCTGACAGTCGTCGTTCCAGTCGCCGTTCAATTCGCCGGTTTTTCAGCGACCTGCTACGACTTGACAGTCGCCGGCAGTTGCCTGAAAAATGTTCGTAAGTGGGACAGGCTCATTACCTGGTTGCTGCATTTCTGGAGGCAAAGATGGCAGAATCAAATAGTAGAGGGCATAGCTCTAAGTGGAGAGGGACAAAGTTTGGAGGTGGTATGTCAGATAAGTTTTTTTTACAAAGAGTGGTGACTGCCTTGAATGTGCTCTCAGGGTTGATGGGTGAGGCAGTTGTGATTGTAGCATTTAGCAGGCTTATGGATAGATACGTGGATATGCAGGGCATAGAAGGCTATGGATTATGCGCAGACAGATAACAGTTGGCCTTGGCCCTATGTTCTGCATTGACATTGTGGGCTGAAGGGCCTGTTATTGTGCTGTACTGTTCTATGTTCAATGTTGCATGTTCTAACTACAATCACCAAAAGATAAAGTATTTAAATTTACGACAACTCTATCAGCAATACACATAATAGTTTAATGATTAGGATAGACCACCATCAATGGAATTATAATGTTTCTTACATTAAATGAAAAAACTAAGCATGCCTTCCTATCCGTTTGCAAAAATGATGAATGATGCACCTTTAGTGCTGAACATTAATAACATCGGTGACCTTGGCTTTCTTTATTTTATCCAGAATAAAACTAATGCTTGCAAGTGTGATACGGAGCTCGGAGTGTTTGAATGAATCACACTGTAAAAGCTTGGACAGATTTGCAGCTGCTTTGGTTGCCTGTAATATATTTGTTACACTTTAACAAATGCACACCTTATCATGCCAGTTTTCACTCCTGATTCTCAGTGTTGTTCTAGTTTTTGCAAATATTTATTTCCCATTAGAATTGTGATCCTCAATGTGTCTGTACTGCAGGAAGGGATTTATGCAGGAAATAAAGCATGCAGTCTCCTCTGCTAATAATGTCTAACATGTTAATCAGTAATACCAATGTTGCAGGCGTTATAATTTCTCCCAAGTACCTATTTGCATAGAATCCCTTTCTGTCTAGATGTGAGCAAACTGAATCATATATTTTTATGCCAGTAAGCGAAACAATCATCCTATCTTTCCCAGGTGGACAAAAATGCTGGAGAAACTCAGCAGATGAGGCAGCATCTATGGAGCGAAGGAATAGGTGACGTTTCGGGTCGAGACGGTTCCTGAAGAAGGGTATCGACCTGAAACGTCACCTGTTCCTTCGCTGTCTCACCCGCTGAGTTTTGTCTACCTTCGATTTTGCCAGCATCTGCAGTTCTTTCTTAAACATCCTACCTTTCCTGTGCTGTTCTTCGAAAGATTAGTCCCATGTAATAGTACATCCCTGTTGTTTCTCCATGAACGACAATTCTTGCAATTTTCTTCCTTGCACACATGTCCATGGTAGATTCATAATTTGTTTATGTTCAGTCATCTAATGGTAAATCATTCCTTCGGGGTAAGAGAGCAACTAATTTGGGACGAGGTCAACAACGTAAATAATGTACATAAGCAGATGGCTATCAAGAATTCCATTGGGATTTTGATCAGCTGGGCAGGTGGGATGACAAATGGGAAATGGAGTATGATTTAAATTGTGAGGCGTTGCAGTCAAGGAAGACAAACCAGGTGGGGCACAGCAAATGGTCGGGCCATGGAGAGTGCTGCAGAGCATGGGCATCTGAGAGCACAAGTGTATAATTCCCTGAAAGTGCCGTTGCGGGTAGTTAGGGTGATGAAGGTGGCTTTTGGCATGGTAGCCTTCATCAGTCAGAAAATTGAGTACAGAAGTTGAGACAACATGGCCGAGACATTACATTTGGAAAATATTGGGCTTGTCTTGGCAGAAAAACCAGATCAATTTTTCAAGACATGGACACCCATAACCAAATTCTTACAAGGATAGTATGGTGCAACAGAACTTTGGATTTGGGTGAGGTGGGTGGGAGGGGACGAGAGGCTGGTATATCTCCTCTTTTTTTTTCCCGTTTTTTTTTCCCTTCTCCTCTCTTACATCTTTATTCACTCTTTGGCTACACTACTTTGGTTGTCTAGGGGTCCTATCTGTGCACCTCTCACTTTTTCTCTCTCTTGTTCTTTTCTTTGCCCTTATTTTCAAGTTAAAACTTTAAAATTGAAGCTGTATTGAACTGTATAATTTTATATGCCGATTGTTTTATTCTTGTACAATTGCTTTAATAAAAATAAAAAAATAAAAAATAAAAAGTTGAGACAATATGTTACAATGATATAATATGATGGTTTTGCCACACTGTGTCACCTTGCTGTAGGAAAGATGCCATTAATAGAGAATATTTACAAATAGGTTGCCAGGACTGAAGACCCTCAGCTAGGGAGCGATTGGGCAGCCTTGGACTCTATTTGTTACAATGGCTTACAAATGGGCAGGGTGAAAGCCCAGTCTTTTTTCCCCCATGGTAGAGGAATCGAGAACTACAGGGCGTAGGATTAATGTGAGAGGTGAAATGTTCAATAGGAACCTGAGAGACAACCTTTTCACGTAGAGGATAATCAGTTTATGGAATCAGCTGAAGTAGTTGAGGCAATACAAAAAAAGGCATCTGGCCAGGTACATAGATCGGAAAGGTTTAGAGGGATATGGGACAGGTGCAGGTAAATGGGATGAGCTTGGATGGGTTATCTTGGAGAACATGGGTGAGCCGGGCTGAAGGGCCTGTTTTCATTTTGTTTGCTATGATTCTATGCCTGGAGACATAGTCGTACAGCATGGAAATAGATCTGTCGGCCCAACTTGCCCAGGCCCACCAACATGTGCCATCCACATTAGTACCACCTTAATCCATTTGGCCCATGTCCTTCGAAACCTATTCTATCCATGTTCCTCCCCAGATGGATTTTAAATGTGATAGTATCTGCCTCAACTAGTTCCTCTGGCAGCTGATTCCATACACCATTCACCCTTTGTGTAAAAATAAAATCCCCCTCAGGTTCCTATTAAATCTTTCCCCCTCATCTTAAACCTATAATCCTCTGGTTCTAGATTCCCCTTGTCTGGGCAAAATATCCTGTGCATTTACCCTATCTAATCCGATCATGATCTTATACACTTCCATAAGATTAGCCCTCATCCTCCTGTGCTCCGGGGACAAAGTTCTAGACCGCTCAACCTCTCACTATAACTCATGCCTCTGTCCTGACAACTTCTTTGTAAATCTTCTCTGTACCCTTTCCAGCTTAACAACGTATTTTCTATAACAGGGTGACCAAAACTGAACACAATACTCCATAGGTGGCCTCAACAATGTCTGTCACATAAACTCCCAATTTCTATATAAAATACTCTGACTGACGAAGGCCAATGTGCAGGATGCCTTCCTGAGAGCCCCTTCTATTTGTGAGACCACGTTCAAGGAACGATGCAACTGCATTCCTAGATCCCTCTGCTCTACCACACTCCCTAGACTTCCCAAAATGCAACACCTTGCACTTTAACACCGTGAAGCCCGCGGTCTCTGGTAAGAAGAGGCTGACTCGGGAGCTCCATGCCGCGGAGTGCTCCAATCCGTCCCGAGGCCGGAGTTTCCATCATCCCGACGCGATGGCTTCGGACATCGGACCGTCGGCAGCAGCAACTGCGGAGGCTTCAACAGCCCCGACCACGGGTGAATAAATGAGGAAGATGATTGAACTTTATTACATTCCATCACGGCGAGGAATGTGGATTCCTCTGTGGTGGATGTTTATTTTACATTTTATTGTGTGTGACTGTATTATTGCTTTTTACTTAGTATGGCTGTATGGTAACTCAAATATCACTGTACCTTAATTGGTGCATGTGACAATTAATTCAAACTTGAATTTGAACTTATCTGCATTGAACTCCATTAACCATTCCTCAGCCCACCTGCCCAACTGATCAAGATCCTGCTGCAATTTTTGATAGCCTTCGTCACTATCCATGATGCCACTCACTTGCATGTCATGTGCAAACTTGCTAATCATTCTCATCCAAATTGTTGATATAAACCATTAACTGCAAAGGACCCGGCACTGCTCCCTGAGGCACACCATGAGTTTCCAGTCTGAAAAACAACCTTTTACCATCATCTCTGCTTCCTTCCAAGAAGCCAATTCTCTATCCAGTCGGCTATCTGTCCCTGGATCCCCTGCAATCTCATCTTCCAGAGCAGCAAACCATGCGGAACCTTATCACAAGGCTAGCTGAAGTCCATATAGACAATGTCTACAACTTTGCCCTCATCAATTTTTTCAGTTAACTCTTCAAAAAAACTCATTCCGACAATCTCTCTCATGCAAAAATCGTGCTGACGCTCCCTAATCAGCCATTGTCTATCCAAATGCATGCATATTTTATACCTCAGTTAATTCTCCAGTAACTTGCTTACCACAGAAGTGATGTTCACTGGTCTATTGTTTTCCAGGCTTTTTCTTGCAACCCTTCTCAATTGAGGCACAACATCAAGGAAGAGGAATTTTATAACTTTTATTCATCAGTCTTTACAGTGGAAGACACCAGCAGTGTGCCTGCAATCCCAGAAAATCAGTGGGCGGAAGTTAGTGAAGTGGCGATTACTAAGGAGAAGGTGCTGTGAAAACTGAAAGATCTGAGCATGGATAAGTCACCTGGACCAGATGGACTACACCTCAGGGTTCTGAAAGAGGTGGCCTCAGAGATTGTGGACGCACTTAGGGCCTGTCCCACCTGGTGAGTTTTTCGGCGACTGCCGGAGTCAAGGTTGACAAAAGATTCTGAACATTTCAAAATCCAGAAATGACTAAAACACTTGAGGAAACACCGCGCGTCAATACGTCATCACACCGCGTCACCGCCGCATCACGCCACATCACGCAGCGACTTTTTCAGTGACCTGATATGTCAGCCAATGATGCTGGCAGTCGCCCACAAAGAAATCGCCAATTGGGACAGGCCCTTTAGTTGTGATATTTCAAGAATCACTAGAGTTAGGAGTGTTTCCTGAAGATCGGAAAATTGTGAATATCACCCTGCTGTACAAGCAAGGAGCAAAGTAGAAGAGCGGAAACTATCGGCCAGTTTGCCCGACTTCAGTGGTTGGAAAGATTTTAGAGTCAATTTTAAAGGATGAGGTTACGCAGTACTTGGAAGTTCACGATGAAATAGGCTGAATTCAGCATGGTTTTGTGAAAGGAAGATCTTGCCTGACGGTTCTGCTGGAGCTCTTCGAGGAAGTTAATAGCAGGACAGACAGAGGGGAGGTTGTACATGTTGTTTACCTAGATTTTCAGAAGGCCTTCGATAAGGTGCTGCACATCAGGCTGCTAGGGATGCTGAGAGCCCATGGTATTACATAGAAACATAGAAACATAGAAAATAGGTGCAGGAGTAGGCCATTCGGCCCTTCGAGCCTGCACCGCCATTCAATGTGATCATGGCTGATCATCCAACTCAGTATCCCATACCTGCCTTCTCTCCATACCCCCTGATCCCTTTAGCCACAAGTGCCACATCTAACGCCCTCTTAAATATAGCCAATGAACTGGCCTCAACTACCTTCTGTGGCAGAGAATTCCAGAGACTCACCACTCTCTGTGTAAAGAATGTTTTCCTCATTTCGGTCCTAAAGGAATTCCCCCTTATCCTTAGACTGTGACCCCTTGTTCTGGACTCCCCCAACATCGGGAACAATCTTCCAGCATCTAGCTTGTCCAACCCCTTAAGAATTTTGTAGGTTTCTATAAGATCCCCCCTCAATCTTCTAAATTCCAGCGACTACAAGCCGAGTCTATCCAATCTTTCCTCATATGAAAGTCCTGACATCCCAGGAATCAGTCTGGTGAATCTTCTCTGTACCCCCTCTATGGCAAGGATGTCTTTCCTCAGATTTGGAGACCAAAACTGTACGCAGTACTCCAGGTGTGGCCTCACCAAAACCCTGTACAACTGCAGTAGAACCTCCCTGCTCCTATACTCAAATCCTTTCGCTATGAATGCTAACATACCATTTGCTTTCTTCACTGCCTGCTGCACCTGCATGCCTACTTTCAATGACTGGTGTACCATGACACCCAGGTCTCGTTGCATCTCCCCCTTACCTAATCTGCCACCATTCAGATAATAGTCTACCCTCATGTTTTTGCCACCAAAGTGGATAACCTCACATTTATCCACATTGTACTGCATCTGCCATGCATCTGCCCATTCACTCAGCCTATCCAAATCACCCTGCAGCCTCCAAGCATCCTCCTCACACCTAACTATAGCCCCCAGCTTGGTATCATCTGCAAATTTGGAGATGTTGCATTGAATTCCCTCGTCCAAATCATTAATATATATTGTAAATAGCTGGGGTCCCAGCACTGAGCCTTGCGGCACCCCACTACAGGGAAGATACTAGCATGGGTAGTGGGTTGGCTGGATGGCAGAAAGCAGAGTTGCAATAAAAGGCACGTATTCAGGTTGGCTGCCAGTGACTAGTGGAGTTCCACAAGGGTCGGTGCTGGGGCCTCTCCCCTTCACATTGTATATCAATGATTTGGATAAGGGGATTGAAGGCTTTGTGGCCAAGTTTGCAGATGATGCCACGATAGGTGGAGGGGCAGGCAGTGTAGAGGAAGCAAGGACTCTGCAGAAGGACTTGGACAGGTTAGGAGAGTGGGCGTAGAAGTGCAGGTGAAATTAAGTATAACAAAGTGCAGAGTCATGTATTTTGGGAATCAGAATAAAGGCATAGATTATTGTCTAAATGGAGAGATTATCCTGAAATCAGAGGTGCAAAGGGACTTGGGAGTGCTGAAGCAGGACTCCCAAATAGTTAATTTGCAAGTCGAATTGGTAGTATTGAAGGCAAATCCAATGCTAGCATTCATATCAAGAGGACTGGAATACAAAAACAGAGATGTAATGCTGAGGCTCTATAAGGTGCTGGTCAGGCCACATTTCGATCACTGAGCAAATTTGGGCCCCATATCTGATGAAGGATGTATTGGCTCTGGAGAAGGTCCAGAGGAGGTTTACAAGAATGATTCCAGGAATGAGTGGGTTAGCATATGATGAGTGTTTGACAGCATTGGGCCACTGGCGGGAGAGTCGAGGACCATAGAAACATAGAAACATAGGTGCAGGAGTAGGCCATTCGACCCTTCGAGCCAGCACCGCCATTCAATATGATCATGGCTGATCATCTAAAATCAGCACCCCGTTCCTGCTTTTTCCCCATAGCCCTTGATTCTTTTAGCCCGAAGTGCTAAATCTATCTCTCTCTTGAAAACCTCCTGTGAGTTGGCCTCCACAGCCTTCTCTGCCCTCTGTTGCGAATAGCCTCAGTATTAAAGGGCGCTCTTAGAAAGGAGGTGAGGAGGGACTTCTTTAGTCAGAGGGTAGTTAATCTGTGGAACCCATTGGCACAGAGGGCTGTGGAGACCAAGTCAGTCGATATTTTTAAGGCAGAGCGAGAGAGAGATTCCTGAGTATGACTCTGTAAGTAAGAACTCAGAGAATTGTAAATGTATTCGTTGTTTTTGATGAAGAACTTTGGAATCAAGGATGGCATTTTAATTGTGCCCTGGTCACATGTAGGTGCATGCTAAGTGCAAGAATTTAATTACATTGATATCTCATAACAAAATTGGTGTTATGTGACACAGTAATTTAATTTAATATATTATGTTTTTTAATCAAACTGTAATTAACTTTACATATTGTTTAATTCTGTGATTGCGGCAGCATCTCATTACAAAAGCTTAATAACCATTTGGAATTAAAAGAAATCACATGAACAAATTGTATTGCCTATGTAGTGATAGTTACAAATTAATTTTTATATAGTGTAGTTTAGAGATCCAGCGCGGAAACAGACCCTTCGGCCCACTGAGTCCACACCGACCAACGATCCCCCCCGCACACACACTAGGGACAATTTTCATTTACACCAAGCCAATTAACCTACAAACCTGTATGTCTTTGGAGTGTGGGAGGAAACTAAAGATCTCGGAGAAAACCCACGCAGGTCACGGGGAGAACGAACTAACTCCGTACAAACAACACCCGTAGTCAGGATTGAACCCGGGACCCGGGGTTCTGGTGCTGCAAGGCAGCAACTCTACCGCTGCGCGACTGTGCCACCCTCTCATTTCAACATTTTATTCAACTTGTTTTCAGAAAACCAGAATCACCACAAAAATACACTCTCAAAACATATATAACCATATATAACCATATAACAATTACAGCACGGAAACAGGCCCTCTCAGCCCTTTCAGTCCGTGCCAAACATTTATTTTCCCCCAGTCCCATCTACCTGCACTCAGACCATACCCCTCCATTCCCTTCCCGTCCATATACCTATCCACTTTACTTTTAAATGTTAAAATCGATCCTGCCTCCACCACTTCTGCCGGAAGCTCATTCCACACAGCCACCACTCTCTGAGTAAAGAAGTTCCCCCTCATGTTACCCCTAAACTTCTGTCCCTTAATTCTCATGTCATGCCCTCTTGTTTGAATCTTCCCTACCCTCAATGGGAAAAGCTTATCCACGTCAACTCTGTCTATCCCTTTCATCATTTTAAAGACCTCAATCAAGTCCCCCCTTAACCTTCTGCGCTCCAAAGAATAAAGACCTAACTTGTTCAACCTTTCTCTGTAACTTCGTTGCTGGAACCCAGGCAACATTCTAGTAAATCTCCTCTGTACTCTCTCTATTTTGTTGACATCCTTCCTATAATTAGGCAACCAAAATTGTACACCATACTCCAGAATTGGTCTCACCAATGCCTTGTACAATTTTGGGAACCAATACACAAATGCAATCTGAAAATATGGTAATTAGTTGAAAATAATTGATTTTGAAGGTCAAGAAGAGATTTTAATCAATAATACATATACAATTTAATGATAATTGTTTCTGTCTCTTAAGACTACGCTTATTAAAATGTGATGAGAATGGAGAAGGTGACAAAGGAAGATCTAAGAATAGAATGTGGCAAAAAGATGGATTAAAGAACGAAGAATTTTGAGACTTAGTTTAGTTCAGTTTAGAGATACAGTGTGGAAACAGACCCTTTGGCCCAGTGAGTCCGCGCCGACCAGTGATCCCCGTACATTAACACTATCCTATACACACCAGTGACAATTTACAATTATGCCAAGCCAATTAACCTACATACTTCTATGTCTTTGGAGTGTGGGAGGAAACTAAAGATCTCGGAGAAAACTCACGCAGGTCACGGGAAGAACGTACAAGCTCCATGCAGACATCACCCGTAGTCAGGAGCGAACCTGGGTCTCCGGCGCTCTACTGCTGCGCCACCATGCCACCCAACAGGAAAACAGTGAGACCATTATAAGATTCAGTATAAGGTACCGTAGAAAAGGAATATCAGCTAGATCTGGTGCAGACAAAACTGACACAAATATGAGACTGAATGGAATTGGAATGTAATACTTTATGGTCACATGTGACTGGGCACAGTGAGATTCTTTGCTTGCGTACACAATGTGTACAAGTAGCAGCCACCTACGGCACTGACAAAGTTACAAAGCACGCCGGCTGCTCCATTTGTCCCCCACCCGCCCTCCCACAGTGGTTCCCCCCCCCCCCCATTGTCCTTCCCCTCCTCCCTCATGGTGGTTCTCCACGCTCTCATCGACCGTCGACCATGGGTTGACCCGTGAGGTATCGGCGCTGCCACGAGGCTTTATCCCGCTGTCGAGGCCCCATCATCGTGAGGCTTCACCCCGCTGTCGAGGTCCCATCATCGTGAGGCTTGCCCGCTGTCGAGGTCCCATCATCGCGTGGCTTCACCCCGCTGTCGAGGTCCCATCATCGTGAGGCTTCACCCCGCTGTCGAGGTCCCATCATCGTGAGGCTTGCCCGCTATCCAATAAGATGGCGGCGCCCTGTGCGGCTGCGGCTGCATTGGCTCCCGACAGGAACAGAAATTTTAAGGTAAAACCGCACAACCTTACGTGTTTAGTTAAGAATCTGACGGTCGCTTTTCGGTGCGACTGTCAGTCCAGGTTGAAACTGCATGCGTCCAGCAGTTCCCCGGCCGTTGATCGGGTTACTCTGGAGATTCTACGGAGTCTCGGAGTGCTGCGTCGGCTGGAGCCAGCGGCCTACGAAGCCGCGGAGTCCCCTACCAGCACTGGCTGCACTCGGAGGAGGAGGAGAGGGTGCGACAGGAAGCAGAAGCGCGGCACTCGCGGGGGGCTAACGGCGAAACTGAAGGCTAACCCCTGCAGGACACCGCTTCGTCCGCTAACGTCCGCTCCCTGGAGAATAAGCTGGACTACCTGAGGCTGGACCTGGTAACCAAACGGGAGGTGAGGGAGTGCTGCGCCCTGATCCTAACAGAGACGTGGTTAAACTCCTCTGTTCCCGATGGCGCCATTAGCATGGAGGGGTTAACAGCATTCAGGTTGGACAGAAGCTACGCTCTCAGTGGGAAATCCCGGGGTGGTGGTGTGTGCATTTACACTAATAACAGCTGGTGTAAAAATGCCACAGTGGTGTCAAACTATTGCTCCCCAGACATTGAGTTTTTGACAATAAAATGCAGACCCTTCTATATGCCCAGGGAATTCACCATTATAACCATCACAGCTGTGTACATCCCACCCAGTGCTAACACTAAGGAGGCCCTGAATGCTCTTTATTGTTCCATTAGTGACCTACATTCTACATATCCAGATGGTGTCTTCATTGTTGCTGGGGATTTTAACCAGGCCAACATGAAGACTGTTCTCCCACATTACTACCAGCATGTAGACTTTGCAACCAGGGGAATCAATACACTGGACCTAGCCTACACCAACATCAAGAAGGCATTCAAGGCAGTCCCCCGCCCCCACCTTGGCTCCTCAGACCATATCTCTGTGATGCTAATCCCTGCATACAGGCCCCTGCTGACCCGAGAAAAACCTACTGTGAAGCAGGTTAGGGTCTGGCCAGAGGGATCTATGGCAACACTACAGGACTGTTTTGAATGCACGGACTGGGACGTGTTCAAGAAGGCTGCAACTGTCAGCCAACACATCAACCTAGAGGAGTAAGCTGCGTCCGTATCTGCTTACATGGAGAAGTGCATTGAGGATGTCTGTGTCACCAAGACCATCACTGTATGGGCCAACCAGAAACCCTGGATGACCACAGAGGTACGTGGAAGGCTGAGAGCACGTAATGCCGCGTTTAAATCCGGCGACGTGGTGGCACTCAGATCCGCAAGAGCCAACCTGAACCGAGTCGTCAGGCTGGCCAAGCGTGCCCATGGTCAGAAAATCCAGAGCTTCTTCCATGACCCCAAGAACACCAAGCGCATGTGGCAGGGAATCAAATCAATCACGGACTATAAGACTGCTTCACCACCCTGTGATGACAACATTGAGTTCCTCAATGAACTCAACAACTATTTTGGTCGGTTCGAGGCGCTAAATAACACACCTGCGAGCAAAGGTATTCCTCATTGTGAGGAAAAGGCACTCAGTCTTGACATAGTGGATGTTCGGAGGTCCCTAAAAGGAGTGAACGCGCGAAAGGCGGCAGGCCCTGATAACATACCAGGGCGGGTGCTCAGGGAATGTGCTGATCAGCTGGCACATGTCCTTACGGACATATTTAACACCTCGCTGAACCAGGCGATGGTCCCATTATGTTTCAAGACTGCCACCATCATACCTGTGCCAAAAAAATCCAACATACAATGTCTCAATGACTACCGCCCTGTAGCACTCACCCCCATAATGATGAAGTGCTTCGAGAGGCTGGTCAGGGACCACATCACCTCCAGACTCCCCTCCACACTCGACCCATACCAGTTTGCTTACAGGCCAAACCGCTCCACAGAGGACGCTATATCCTCCGTACTCCATCTGAGCCTGGAACATTTAGAGGAGAAAAACACCTATGTGCGAATGCTGTTCGTGGATTTCAGTTCAGCATTCAACACCATTATCCCACAGCACCTGATAAGCAAACTGGTTCCATTGGGCCTCGGCACCCCCATGTGTAACTGGCTACTGGACTTCCTCACTGACAGACCTCAGTCTGTGAGGGTTGGAAATAACACCTCCAATACCATCTCTCTAAGCACCGGCACCCCTCAGGGCTGTGTCCTGAGTCCACTGCTGTTCACCCTGATGACTCACGACTGTTGTGCCAGGTTTAGTACAAACCACATCATGAAGTACGCAGATGACACAACAGTGGTGGGCCTCATCAGGGACGACAATGAGCTGGCTTACAGGGAAGAGGTGAAACAACTGGTGGACTGGTGCAATACGAACAACCTGATCCTGAATGTCGAGAAAACAAAGGAGATTATCGTCGACTTCAGGAAAACCCGGCACAGTCCCACACCACTTCACATCAATGACAGCGATGTGGAGGTGGTCAGTAGCACAAAGTTCCTGGGGGTGCAGATCACTAACAGTCTGACCTGGTCGACTAACATCTTATCAACTGTTAAGAGAGCGCAGCAGCGGTTGCACTTTCTGCGCCGGATGAGAAGAGCTCATCTCCCCCATCCCATCCTCACGACTTTCTACAGGGGCACCATAGAGAGTATTTTGACCAGCTGTATCTCTGTCTGGTTTGGGGACTGTAGAGCCTCCGACTGGAAGTCTGTGCAGAGAGTGGTGATATTGCGACCAAACGCTGTGTGTCTAAGGCCAGCAGTATCATAAAGGACCCCACACATCTCCATCACGGACTGTTCACTCTGCTGCCCTCGGGAAAAAGATACCGCAGCATAAGGAGCAGAACATCAAGGTTCCGCAACAGCTTCTTCCCACGAGCCATCAGACTCCTGAATGCCATGTAAATGGGCTGCCACTATTGTCTATTTATCCTTTTCATACATACCTATCCTTCGGTTAATTTATTGTGTTGCACAGGGAGCCAAATGCAACGTAATTTCGTTTGGAACTGCATATATCAATGTATTTCTAAATTACAATAAAGTTTGTTTGACTTTGACTTGACTTGTCGAGGTCCCATCATTGCGTGGCTTCACCCCGCTGTTGAGGTCCCATCATTGTGAGGCTTCACCCCGCTGTCGAGGCCCCATCGTCGTGAGGCTTGCCCACTGTCGAGGTCCCATCGTTGTGAGGTTTGCCCGCTGTCGAGGTCCCATCGCCGTGAGACTTGACCGCTGTGGAGGCCCCATCGTTGTGAGTCTTGACCGCTGTCGAGGCCCCATCGTCGTGAGGCTTGCCCACTGTCGAGGTCCCATCGTCGTGAGGTTTGCCCGCTGTCGAGGTCCCATCGCCGTGAGACTTGACCGCTGTGGAGGCCCCATCGTCGTGAGTTTTGACCGCTGTCGAGGCTCCATCATCATGAGGCTTGACCGCTGTTGAGGTCCCATCGTCGTGAGGCTTCACCCCGCTGTCAAGGTCCCATCATCGTGAGGCTTCACCCCACTGTCGAGGTCCCATCGTCGTGAGGCTTGACCGCTGTCGAGGTCCCATCGTCATGAGACTTGACCCCGCTGTCGAGGTCCCATCGTCATGAGGCTTCACCCCGCTGTCGAGGTCCCATCATCGTGAGGCTTGCCCGCTGTCGAGGTTCCATCATCGCGTGGCTTCACCCCGCTGTCGAGGTCCCATCATCGTGAGGCTTCACCCCGCTGTCGAGGTCCCATCGTCGTGAGGCTTGCCCGCTGTCGAGGCCCCATCGTCGTGAGGCTTGCCCACTGTCGAGGTCCCATCGTCGTGAGGCTTGCCCGCTGTTGAGGTCCCATCGCCGTGAGACTTGACCGCTGTCGAGGCCCCATCGTCGTGAAGCTTGACCGCTGTCGAGGCCCCATCGTCGTGAGGCTTGACCGCTGTCGAGGTCCCATCGTCGTGAGGCTTCACCCCGCTGTCGAGGTCCCATCATCGTGATGCTTCACCCCGCTGTCGAGGTCCCAACATCGTGAGGCTTCACCCCACTGTCGAGGTCCCATCATCGTGAGGCTTCACCCACTGTCAAGGTCCCATCGCCGTGAGGCTTGACCGCTGTCGAGGTCCCATCATCGCGTGGCTTCACCCCGCTGTCGAGGTCCCATCATCATGAGGCTTCACCCCGCTGTCGAGGTCCCATCGTCGTGAGGCTTGTCCGCTGTCGAGGCCCCATCGTCGTGAGTCTTGCCCACTGTCGAGGTCCCATCGTCGTGAGGCTTGCCCGCTGTTGAGGTCCCATCGCCGTGAGACTTGACCGCTGTCGAGGCCCCATCGTTGTGAAGCTTGACCGCTGTCGAGGCCCCATTGTCGTGAGGCTTGACCGCTGTTGAGGTCCCATCATCGTGAGGCTTCACCAAACCGTCGAGGTCCCATCGTCGTCAGGCTTCACCCCGCTGTCGAGGTCCCATCGTCGTGAGGCTTGCCCGCTGTCAAGGTCCCATCGTCGTGAGGCTTCACCCCGCTGCCGAGGCCCCATGGTCGTGAGGCTTCACCTCGCTGTCGAGGTCCCATCGTCGTGAGGCTTGACCGCTGTCGAGGTCCCATCGTCGTGAGGCTTCACCCCACTGTCGAGGCCCCATGGTCGTGAGGCTTGCCCACTGTCGAGGCCCCATCATCGTGAGGCTTGCCCACTGTCGAGGCCCCATCATCGTGAGGCTTGCCTGCTGTCGAGGTCCCATCATCGTGAGGCTTCACCCCGCTGTCGAGGTTCCATCATCGTGAGGCTTCACCCCGCTGTCGAGGTCCCATCATCGTGAGGCTTCACCCCGCTGTCGAGGTCCCATCATCATGAGGCTTCACCCCGCTGTCAAGGTCCCATCATCGTGAGGCTTTACCCCACTGTCGAGGTCCCATCGTCGTGAGGCTTGACCGCTGTCGAGGTCCCATCGTCATGAGACTTGACCCCGCTGTCGAGGTCCCATCGTCATGAGGCTTCACCCCGCTGTCGAGGTCCCATCATCGCGAGGCTTGCCCGCTGTCGAGGTTCCATCATCGCGTGGCTTCACCCCGCTGTCGAGGTCCCATCATCGTGAGGCTTCACCCCGCTGTCGAGGTCCCATCGTCGTGAGGCTTGCCCGCTGTCGAGGCCCCATCGTCGTGAGGCTTGCCCACTGTCGAGGTCCCATCGTCGTGAGGCTTGCCCGCTGTTGAGGTCCCATCGCCGTGAGACTTGACCGCTGTCGAGGCCCCATCGTCGTGAGGCTTGACCGCTGTCGAGGTCCCATCGTCGTGAGGCTTCACCCCGCTGTCGAGGTCCCATCATCGTGAGGCTTCACCCCACTGTCGAGGTCCCATCATCGTGAGGCTTCACCCACTGTCAAGGTCTCATCGCCATGAGGCTTGACCGCTGTCGAGGTCCCATCATCGCGTGGCTTCACCCCGCTGTCGAGGTCCCATCATCATGAGGCTTCACCCCGCTGTCGAGGTCCCATCGTCGTGAGGCTTGTCCGCTGTCGAGGCCCCATCGTCGTGAGTCTTGCCCACTGTCGAGGTCCCATCGTCGTGAGGCTTGCCCGCTGTTGAGGTCCCATCGCCGTGAGACTTGACCGCTGTCGAGGCCCCATCGTTGTGAAGCTTGACCGCTGTCGAGGCCCCATTGTCGTGAGGCTTGACCGCTGTTGAGGTCCCATCATCGTGAGGCTTCACCAAACCGTCGAGGTCCCATCATCGTGAGGCTTCACCCCGCTGTCGAGGCCCCATCATCGTGAGGCTTCAACCCGCTGTCGAGGTCCCATCATCGTGAGGCTTCACCCCGCTGTCGAGGTCCCATCATCATGAGGCTTCACCCCGCTGTCGAGGCCCCATCATCGTGAGGCTTGCCCGCTGTCGAGGTCCCATCATCGTGAGGCTTCACCCCACTGTCGAGGCCCCATGGTCGTGAGGCTTGCCCACTGTCGAGGCCCAATCATCGTGAGGCTTGCCTGCTGTCGAGGTCCCATCATCATGAGGCTCCACCCCGCTGTCGAGGTCCTATCATCGTGAGGCTTCACCCCGCTGTCGAGGTCCCATCATCGTGAGGCTTCACCCCGCTGTCGAGGCCCCAACATCGTGAGGCTTCACCCCGCTGTCGAGGTCCCATCATCGTGAGGCTTCACCCCGCTGTCGATGCCCCATCATGGTGAGGCTTCACCCCGCTGTCGAGGCCCCATCGTTGTGAGGCTTCGCCCCACTGTCGAGGCCCCATGGTCGTGAGGCTTGCCCACTGTCGAGGTCCCATGGTCGTGAGGCTTGACCGCTGTCGAGGTCCCATCATCGTGAGGCTTGCCCACTGTCGAGGCCCCATGGTCATGAGGCTTGCCCGCTGTCGAGGCCCCATCATCGTGAGGCTTGCCCGCTGTCGAGGCCCAATCATCATGAGGCTTGCCCACTGTCGAGGTCCCATGGTCGTGAAGCTTGCCCGCTGTCGAGGTCCCATCATCGTGTGGCTTGCCCGCTGTCGAGGCCCCATCATCGTGAGGCTTGCCCGCTGTCGAGGTCCCCATCGTCGTGAGGCTTCACCCCGCTGTTGAGGCCCCATCATCGTGAGGCTTGCCCGCTGTCGAGGTCCCCATCGTCGTGAGGCTTCACCCCGCTGCCGAGGTCCCATCATCGCGTGGCTTCACCCCGCTGTCGAGGCCCCATCATCGTGAGGCTTCACCCCACTGTCGAGGTCCCACCATCGTGAGGCTTCATCCCGCTGTCGAGGTCCCATTGTCATGAGGCTTGACCGCTGTCGAGGGCCCATCGTCGTGAGACTTGACCCCGCTGTCGAGGTCCCATCGTCGTGAGGCTTCACCCCGCTGTCGAGGTCCCATCATCGTGAGGCTTGCCCGCTGTCGAGGTCCCATCATCGCGTGGCTTCACCCCGCTGTCGAGGTCCCATCGTCGTGAGGCTTGCCCGCTGTCGAGGCCCCATCGTCGTGAGGCTTGCCCACTGTCAAGGTCCCATCGTCGTGAGGCTTGCCCGCTGTCGAGGTCCCATCGCCGTGAGACTTGACCGCTGTCGAGGCCCCATCGTCGTGAGGCTTGACCGCTGTCGAGGCCCCATCGTCGTGAGGCTTGACCGCTGTCGAGGTCCCATCGTTGTGAGGCTTCACCCCGCTGTCAAGGTCCCATCATCATGAGGCTTCACCCCGCTGTCGAGGTCCCATCGTCGTGAGGCTTGTCCGCTGTCGAGGCCCCATCGTCGTGAGGCTTGCCCACTGTCGAGGTCCCATCGTCGTGAGGCTTGCCCGCTGTTGAGGTCCCATCGCCGTGAGACTTGACCGCTGTCGAGGCCCCATCGTTGTGAAGCTTGACTGCTGTCGAGGCCCCATTGTCGTGAGGCTTGACCGCTGTTGAGGTCCCATCATCGTGAGGCTTCACCCCGCTGTCGAGGTCCCATCATCGTGAGGCTTCACCCCGCTGTCGAGGTCCCATCATCGTGAGGCTTCACCCCGCTGTCGAGGTCCCATCATCGTGAGGCTTCACCCCGCTGTCGAGGTCCCATCATCATGAGGCTCCACCCCGCTGTCGAGGTCCCATCATCGTGAGGCTTCACCCCGCTGTCGAGGTCCCATCATCGTGAGGCTTCACCCCGCTGTCGAGGCCCCATCATCGTGAGGCTTCACCCCGCTGTCGAGGTCCCATCATCGTGAGGCTTCACCCCGCTGTCGATGCCCCATCATGGTGAGGCTTCACCCCGCTGTCGAGGCCCCATCGTTGTGAGGCTTCGCCCCACTGTCGAGGCCCCATGGTCGTGAGGCTTGCCCACTGTCGAGGTCCCATGGTCGTGAGGCTTGACCGCTGTCGAGGTCCCATCATCGTGAGGCTTGCCCACTGTCGAGGCCCCATGGTCATGAGGCTTGCCCGCTGTCGAGGCCCCATCATCGTGAGGCTTGCCCGCTGTCGAGGCCCAATCATCATGAGGCTTGCCCACTGTCGAGGTCCCATGGTCGTGAAGCTTGCCCGCTGTCGAGGTCCCATCATCGTGTGGCTTGCCCGCTGTCGAGGCCCCATCATCGTGAGGCTTGCCCGCTGTCGAGGTCCCCATCGTCGTGAGGCTTCACCCCGCTGTTGAGGCCCCATCATCGTGAGGCTTGCCCGCTGTCGAGGTCCCCATCGTCGTGAGGCTTCACCCCGCTGTCGAGGTCCAATCATCGCGTGGCTTCACCCCGCTGTCGAGGCCCCATCATCGTGAGGCTTCACCCCACTGTCGAGGTCCCACCATCGTGAGGCTTCATCCCGCTGTCGAGGTCCCATTGTCATGAGGCTTGACCGCTGTCGAGGGCCCATCGTCGTGAGACTTGACCCCGCTGTCGAGGTCCCATCGTCGTGAGGCTTCACCCCGCTGTCGAGGTCCCATCATCGTGAGGCTTGCCCGCTGTCGAGGTCCCATCATCGCGTGGCTTCACCCCGCTGTCGAGGTCCCATCGTCGTGAGGCTTGCCCGCTGTCGAGGCCCCATCGTCGTGAGGCTTGCCCACTGTCAAGGTCCCATCGTCGTGAGGCTTGCCCGCTGTCGAGGTCCCATCGCCGTGAGACTTGACCGCTGTCGAGGCCCCATCGTCGTGAGGCTTGACCGCTGTCGAGGCCCCATCGTCGTGAGGCTTGACCGCTGTCGAGGTCCCATCGTTGTGAGGCTTCACCCCGCTGTCAAGGTCCCATCATCATGAGGCTTCACCCCGCTGTCGAGGTCCCATCGTCGTGAGGCTTGTCCGCTGTCGAGGCCCCATCGTCGTGAGGCTTGCCCACTGTCGAGGTCCCATCGTCGTGAGGCTTGCCCGCTGTTGAGGTCCCATCGCCGTGAGACTTGACCGCTGTCGAGGCCCCATCGTTGTGAAGCTTGACCGCTGTCGAGGCCCCATTGTCGTGAGGCTTGACCGCTGTTGAGGTCCCATCATCGTGAGGCTTCACCAAACCGTCGAGGTCCCATCGTCGTCAGGCTTCACCCCGCTGTCGAGGTCCCATCGTCGTGAGGCTTGCCCGCTGTCAAGGTCCCATTGTCGTGAGGCTTCACCCCGCTGCCGAGGCCCCATGGTCGTGAGGCTTCACCTCGCTGTCGAGGTCCCATCGTCGTGAGGCTTGACCGCTGTCGAGGTCCCATCGTCGTGAGGCTTCACCCCAATGTCGAGGCCCCATGGTCGTGAGGCTTGCCCACTGTCGAGGCCCCATCATCGTGAGGCTTGCCCACTGTCGAGGCCCCATCATCGTGAGGCTTGCCTGCTGTCGAGGTCCCATCATCGTGAGGCTTCACCCCGCTGTCGAGGTCCCATCATCGTGAGGCTTCACCCCGCTGTCGAGGTCCCATCATCGTGAGGCTTCACCCCGCTGTCGAGGTCCCATCATCATGAGGCTTCACCCCGCTGTCGAGGCCCCATCATCGTGAGGCTTGCCCGCTGTCGAGGTCCCATCATCGTGAGGCTTCACCCCACTGTTGAGGCCCCATGGTCGTGAGGCTTGCCCACTGTCGAGGCCCAATCATCGTGAGGCTTGCCTGCTGTCGAGGTCCCATCATCATGAGGCTCCACCCCGCTGTCGAGGTCCCATCATCGTGAGGCTTCACCCCGCTGTCGAGGTCCCATCATCGTGAGGCTTCACCCCGCTGTCGAGGCCCCATCATCGTGAGGCTTCAACCCGCTGTCGAGGTCCCATCATCGTGAGGCTTCACCCCGCTGTCGATGCCCCATCATGGTGAGGCTTCACCCCGCTGTCGAGGCCCCATCGTCGTGAGGCTTCGCCCCACTGTCGAGGCCCCATGGTCGTGAGGCTTGCCCACTGTCAAGGTCCCATGGTCGTGAGGCTTGACCGCTGTCGAGGTCCCATCATCGTGAGGCTTGCCCACTGTCGAGGTCCCATGGTCATGAGGCTTGCCCGCTGTCGAGGCCCCATCATCGTGAGGCTTGCCCGCTGTCGAGGCCCAATCATCATGAGGCTTGCCCACTGTCGAGGTCCCCTGGTCGTGAAGCTTGCCCGCTGTCGAGGTCCCATCATCGTGAGGCTTGCCCGCTGTCGAGGCCCCATCATCGTGAGGCTTGCCCGCTGTCGAGGTCCCCATCGTCGTGAGGCTTCACCCCGCTGTTGAGGCCCCATTATCGTGAGGCTTGCCCGCTGTCGAGGTCCCCATCGTCGTGAGGCTTCACCCCGCTGTCGAGGTCCCATCATCGCGTGGCTTCACCCCGCTGTCGAGGCCCCATCATCGTGAGGCTTTACCCTACTGTCGAGGTCCCACCTTCGTGAGGCTTCATCCCGCTGTCGAGGTCCCATCGTCATGAGGCTTGACCGCTGTCGAGGGCCTATCGTCGTGAGACTTGACCCCGCTGTCGAGGTCCCATCGTCGTGAGGCTTCACCCCGCTGTCGAGGTCCCATCATCGTGAGGCTTGCCCGCTGTCGAGGTCCCATCATCGCGTGGCTTCACCCCGCTGTCGAGGTCCCATCGTCGTGAGGCTTGCCCGCTGTCGAGGCCCCATCGTCATGAGGCTTGCCCACTGTCAAGGTCCCATCGTCGTGAGGCTTGCCCGCTGTCGAGGTCCCATCGCCGTGAGACTTGACCGCTGTCGAGGCCCCATCGCCGTGAGACTTGACCGCTGTCGAGGCCCCATCGTCGTGAGGCTTGACCGCTGTCGAGGTCCCATCGTCGTGAGGCTTCACCCCGCTGTCAAGGTCCCATCATCATGAGGCTTCACCCCGCTGTTGAGGTCCCATCGTCGTGAGGCTTGCCCGCTGTCGAGGTCCCATCATCGTGAGGCTTCCCGCTGTCGAGGCCCCATCGTCGTGAGGCTTGCCCACTGTCGAGGTCCCATGGTCGTGAGGCTTCACCCCGCTGTCGAGGTCCCATCGTCGTGAGGCTTCACCCCGCTGTCGAGGTCCCATCGTCGTGAGGCTTGCCCGCTGTCGAGGTCCCATCATCGTGAGGCTTCACCCCACTGTCGAGGCCCCATGGTCGTGAGGCTTGCCCACTGTCGAGGCCCAATCATCGTGAGGCTTGCCTGCTGTCGAGGTCCCATCATCATGAGGCTGCACCCCGCTGTCGAGGTCCCATCATCGTGAGGCTTGCCCGCTGTCGAGGTCCCCATCGTCGTGAGGCTTCACCCCGCTGTCGAGGTCCCATCATCGCGTGGCTTCACCCCGCTGTCGAGGCCCCATCATCGTGAGGCTTCACCCCACTGTCGAGGTCCCACCATCGTGAGGCTTCATCCCGCTGTCGAGGTCCCATTGTCATGAGGCTTGACCGCTGTCGAGGGCCCATCGTCGTGAGACTTGACCCCGCTGTCGAGGTCCAATCGTCGTGAGGCTTCACCCCGCTGTCGAGGTCCCATCATCGTGAGGCTTGCCCGCTGTCGAGGTCCCATCATCGCGTGGCTTCACCCCGCTGTCGAGGTCCCATCGTCGTGAGGCTTGCCCGCTGTCGAGGCCCCATCGTCGTGAGGCTTCACCCCGCTGCCGAGGCCCCATGGTCGTGAGGCTTCACCTCGCTGTCGAGGTCCCATCGTCGTGAGGCTTGACCGCTGTCGAGGTCCCATCGTCGTGAGGCTTCACCCCACTGTCGAGGCCCCATGGTCGTGAGGCTTGCCCACTGTCGAGGCCCCATCATCGTGAGGCTTGCCCACTGTCGAGGCCCCATCATCGTGAGGCTTGCCTGCTGTCGAGGTCCCATCATCGTGAGGCTTCACCCCGCTGTCGAGGTCCCATCATCGTGAGGCTTCACCCCGCTGTCAAGGTCCCATCATCGTGAGGCTTCACCCCGCTGTCGAGGTCCCATCATCATGAGGCTTCACCCCGCTGTCGAGGCCCCATCATCGTGAGGCTTGCCCGCTGTCGAGGTCCCATCATCGTGAGGCTTCACCCCACTGTCGAGGCCCCATGGTCCTGAGGCTTGCCCACTGTCGAGGCCCAATCATCGTGAGGCTTGCCTGCTGTCGAGGTCCCATCATCATGAGGCTCCACCCCGCTGTCGAGGTCCCATCATCGTGAGGCTTCACCCCGCTGTCGAGGTCCCATCATCGTGAGGCTTCACCCCGCTGTCGAGGCCCCATCATCGTGAGGCTTCAACCCGCTGTCGAGGTCCCATCATCGTGAGGCTTCACCCCGCTGTCGATGCCCCATCATGGTGAGGCTTCACCCCGCTGTTGAGGCCCCATCGTCGTGAGGCTTCGCCCCACTGTCGAGGCCTCATGGTCGTGAGGCTTGCCCACTGTCAAGGTCCCATGGTCGTGAGGCTTGACCGCTGTCGAGGTCCCATCATCGTGAGGCTTGCCCACTGTCGAGGTCCCATGGTCATGAGGCTTGCCCGCTTTCGAGGCCCCATCATCGTGAGGCTTGCCCGCTGTCGAGGCCCAATCATCATGAGGCTTGCCCACTGTCGAGGTCCCATGGTCGTGAAGCTTGCCCGCTGTCGAGGTCCCATCATCGTGAGGCTTGCCCGCTGTCGAGGCCCCATCATCGTGAGGCTTGCCCGCTGTCGAGGTCCCCATCGTCGTGAGGCTTCACCCCGCTGTTGAGGCCCCATCATCGTGAGGCTTGCCCGCTGTCGAGGTCCCCATCGTCGTGAGGCTTCACCCCGCTGTCGAGGTCCCATCATCGCGTGGCTTCACCCCGCTGTCGAGGCCCCATCATCGTGAGGCTTCACCCCACTGTCGAGGTCCCACCATCGTGAGGCTTCATCCCGCTGTCGAGGTCCCATCGTCATGAGGCTTGACCGCTGTCGAGGGCCCATCGTCGTGAGACTTGACCCCACTGTCGAGGTCCCATCGTCGTGAGGCTTCACCCCGCTGTCGAGGTCCCATCATCGTGAGGCTTGCCCGCTGTCGAGGTCCCATCATCGCGTGGCTTCACCCCGCTGTCGAGGTCCCATCGTCGTGAGGCTTGCCCGCTGTCGAGGCCCCATCGTCATGAGGCTTGCCCACTGTCAAGGTCCCATCGTCGTGAGGCTTGCCCGCTGTCGAGGTCCCATCGCCGTGAGACTTGACCGCTGTCGAGGCCCCATCATCGTGAGGCTTGACCGCTGTTGAGGCCCCATCGTCGTGAGGCTTGACCGCTGTCGAGGTCCCATCGTCGTGAGGCTTCACCCCGCTGTCAAGGTCCCATCATCATGAGGCTTCACCCCGCTGTTGAGGTCCCATCGTCGTGAGGCTTGCCCGCTGTCGAGGTCCCATCATCGTGAGGCTTCCCGCTGTCGAGGCCCCATCGTCGTGAGGCTTGCCCACTGTCGAGGTCCCATGGTCGTGAGGCTTCACCCCGCTGTCGAGGTCCCATCGTCGTGAGGCTTCACCCCGCTGTCGAGGTCCCATCGTCGTGAGGCTTGCCCGCTGTCGAGGTCCCATCATCGTGAGGCTTCACCCCACTCTCGAGGCCCCATGGTCGTGAGGCTTGCCCACTGTCGAGGCCCAATCATCGTGAGGCTTGCCTGCTGTCGAGGTCCCATCATCATGAGGCTGCACCCCGCTGTCGAGGTCCCATCATCGTGAGGCTTCACCCCGCTGTCGAGGTCCCATCATCGTGAGGCTTCACCCCGCTGTCGAGGCCCCATCATCGTGAGGCTACACCCCGCTGTCGAGGTCCCATCATCGTGAGGCTTCACCCCGCTGTCGATGCCCCATCATGGTGAGGCTTCACCCCGCTGTTGAGGCCCCATCGTCGTGAGGCTTCGCCCCACTGTCGAGGCCCCATGGTCGTGAGGCTTGCCCACTGTCGAGGTCCCATGGTCGTGAGGCTTGACCGCTGTCGAGGTCCCATCATCGTGAGGCTTGCCCACTGTCGAGGTCCCATGGTCATGAGGCTTGCCCGCTGTCAAGGCCCCATCATCGTGAGGCTTGCCCGCTGTCGAGGCCCAATCATCATGAGGCTTGCCCACTGTCGAGGTCCCATGGTCGTGAAGCTTGCCCGCTGTCGAGGTCCCATCATCGTGAGGCTTGCCCGCTGTCGAGGCCCCATCATCGTGAGGCTTGCCCGCTGTCGAGGTCCCCATCGTCGTGAGGCTTCACCCCGCTGTTGAGGCCCCATCATCGTGAGGCTTGCCCGCTGTCGAGGTCCCCATCGTCGTGAGGCTTCACCCCACTGTCGAGGTCCCATCATCGCGTGGCTTCACCCCGCTGTCGAGGCCCCATCATCATGAGGCTTCACCCTACTGTCGAGGTCCCACCATCGTGAGGCTTCATCCCGCTGTCGAAGTCCCATCGTCATGAGGCTTGACCGCTGTCGAGGGCCCATCGTCGTGAGACTTGACCCCGCTGTCGAGGTCCCATCGTCGTGAGGCTTCACCCTGCTGTCGAGGTCCCATCATCGTGAGGCTTGCCCGCTGTCGAGGTCCCATCATCGCGTGGCTTCACCCCGCTGTCGAGGTCCCATCGTTGTGAGGCTTGCCCGCTGTCGAGGCCCCATCGTCGTGAGGCTTGCCCGCTGTCAAGGTCCCATCGTCGTGAGGCTTGCCCGCTGTCGAGGTCCCATCGCCGTGAGACTTGACCGCTGTCGAGGCCCCATCGTCGTGAGGCTTGACTGCTGTCGAGGCCCCATCGTCGTGAGGCTTGACCGCTGTCGAGGTCCCATCGTCGTGAGGCTTCACCCCGCTGTCAAGGTCCCATCATCATGAGGCTTCACCCCGCTGTTGAGGTCCCATCGTCGTGAGGCTTGCCCGCTGTCAAGGTCCCATCATCGTGAGGCTTCCCGCTGTCAAGGCCCCATCGTCGTGAGGCTTGCCCACTGTCGAGGTCCCATGGTCGCGAGGCTTCACCCCGCTGTCGAGGTCCCATCGACGTGAGGCTTCACCCCGCTGTCGAGGTCCCATCGTCGTGAGGCTTGCCCGCTGTCGAGGTCCCATCATCGCGTGGCTTCACCCCGCTGTCGAGGTCCCATCGTCGTGAGGCTTGCCCGCTGTCGAGGCCCCATCGTCGTGAGGCTTGCCCACTGTCAAGGTCCCATCATCGTGAGGCTTGCCCGCTGTCGAGGTCCCATCGCCGTGAGACTTGACCGCTGTCGAGGCCCCATCGTCGTGAGGCTTGACCGCTGTCGAGGCCCCATCGTCGTGAGGCTTGACCGCTGTCGAGGTCCCATCGTCGTGAGGCTTCACCCCGCTGTCAAGGTCCCATCATCATGAGGCTTCACCCCGCTGTTGAGGTCCCATCGTCGTGAGGCTTGCCCGCTGTTGAGGTCCCATCATCGTGAGGCTTCCCGCTGTCGAGGCCCCATCGTCGTGAGGCTTGCCCACTGTCGAGGTCCCATGGTCGTGAGGCTTCACCCCGCTGTCGAGGTCCCATCGTCGTGAGGCTTCACCCTGCTGTCGAGGTCCCATCGTCGTGAGGCTTCACCCCGCTGTCGAGGCCCCATGGTCGTGAGGCTTCACCCCGCTGTCGAGGTCCCATCGTCGTGAGGCTTGCCCGCTGTCGAGGTCACATGCTCGTAGGGCTTCACCCCGCTGTCGAGGTCCCATCGTCGTGAGGCTTCACCCCGCTGTCGAGGTCACATCGTCGTGAGGCTTGCCCGCTGTCAAGGTCCCATCATCGTGAGGCTTCACCCCGCTGTTGAGGCCCCATGGTCGTGAGGCTTCACCCCGCTGTCAAGGTTCCATCATCGTGAGGCTTCACCCCGCTACCGAGGCCCCATGGTCGTGAGGCTTCACCTCGCTGTCGAGGTCCCATCGTCGTGAGGCTTGACCGCTGTCGAGGGCCCATCGTCGTGAGGCTTCACCCCACTGTCGTGGCCCCATGGTCGTGAGGCTTGCACACTGTGGAGGCCCCATCATCGTGAGGCTTGCCCACTGTCGAGGCCCCATCATCGTGAGGCTTGCCTGCTGTTGAGGTCCCATCATCGTGAGGCTTCACCCCACTGTCGAGGCCCCATGTTCGTGAGGCTTGCCCACTGTCGAGGTCCCATGGTCGTGAGGCTTGCCCGCTGTCGAGGCCCCATCATCATGAGGCTTCACCCCGCTGTCGACGTCCCATCATCGTGAGGCTTGCCCGCTGTCGAGGTCCCATCATCGTGAGGCTTGCACGCTGTCGAGGTCCCATCGTCGTGAGGCTTCACCCCGCTGTCGAGGTCCCATCATAGTGAGGCTTCACCTCGCTGTCGAGGTCCCATCATCATGAGGCTTCACCCCACTGTCGAGGTCCCATCATCGTGAGGCTTCACCCCACTGTCGAGGCCCCATGGTCGTGAGGCTTTCCCACTGTCGAGGCCCCATCGTCGTGAGGCTTGCCTGCTGTCGAGGTCCCATCATCGTGAGGCTTCACCCCGCTGTCGAGGCCCCATCATCATGAAGCTTCACCCCGCTGTCGAGGTCCCATCATCGTGAGGCTTCACCCCGCAGTCGAGGCCCCATCATCATGAGGCTTCACCCCGCTGTTGAGGTCCCATCATTGTGAGGCTTCACCCCGCTGTCGAGGCCCCATCGTCGTGAGGCTTGCCCGCTGTCGAGGTCCCATCATCGTGAGGTTTGCCCGCTGTCGAGGTCCCATCGCCGTGAGACTTGACCGCTGTGGAGGCCCCATCGTCGTGAGTTTTGACCGCCTTCGAGGCTCCATCGTCGTGAGGCTTGACCGCTGTTGAGGTCCCATCGTCGTGAGGCTTCACCCCGCTGTCAAGGTCCCATCATCGTGAGGCTTCACCCCGCTGTCGAGGTCCCATCGTCGTGAGGCTTGCCCACTGTCGAGGTCCCATGGTCGTGAAGCTTGCCCGCTGTCGAGGTCCCATCATCGTGAGGCTTGCCCGCTGTCGAGGCCCCATCATCGTGAGGGTTGCCCGCTGTCGAGGTCCCCATCGTCGTGAGGCTTCACCCCGCTGTTGAGGTCCCATCATCATGAGGCTTGCCCGCTGTCGAGGTCCCATTGTCGTGAGGCTTGCCCGCTGTCGAGGTCCCCATCGTCGTGAGGCTTCACCCCGCTGTCGAGGTCCCATCATCGTGAGGCTACACCCCACTGTCGAGGTCCCATCATCGTGAGGCTTCATCCCGCTGTCGAGGTCCCATCGTCATGAGGCTTGACCGCTGTCGAGGGCCCATCGTCGTGAGACTTGACCCCGCTGTCGAGGTCCCATCGTCGTGCGGCTTCACCCCGCTGTCGAGGTCCCATCCTCGTGAGGCTTGCCCGCTGTCGAGGTCCCATCATCGCGTGGCTTCACCCCGCTGTCGAGGTCCCATCATCGTGAGGCTTCGCCCCGCTGTCGAGGTCCCATCGTCGTGAGGCTTGCCCGCTGTCGAGGCCCCATCGTCGTGAGGCTTGCCCACTGTCAAGGTCCCATCGTCGTGAGGCTTGCCCGCTGTCGAGGTCCCATCGCCGTGAGACTTGACCGCTGTCGAGGCCCCATCGTCGTGAGGCTTGACCGCTGTCGAGGCCCCATCGTCGTGAGGCTTGACCGCTGTCGAGGTCCCATCATCGTGAGGCTTCACCCCGCTGTCAAGGTCCCATCATCATGAGGCTTCACCCCGCTGTTGAGGTCCCATCGTCGTGAGTCTTGCCCGCTGTCGAGGTCCCATCATCGTGAGGTTTAACGCTGTCGAGGCCCCATCGTCGTGAGGCTTGCCCACTGTCGAGGTCCCATGATCGTGAGGCTTCACCCCGCTGTCGAGGTCCCATCGTCGTGAGGCTTCACCCCGCTGTCGAGGTCCCATCGTCGTGAGGCTTGCCCGCTGTCAAGGTCCCATCATCGTGAGGCTTCACCCCGCTGTCGAGGTCCCATCGTCGTGAGGCTTGCCCGCTGTCAAGGTCCCATCATCGTGAGGCTTCACCCCGCTGTCGAGGCCCCATGGTCGTGAGGCTTCACCCCGCTGTCAAGGTCCCATCATCGTGAGGCTTCACCCCGCTGTCGAGGTCCCATCGCCGTGAGACTTCACCGCTGTGGAGGCCCCATCGTCATGAGGCTTGACCGCTGTCGAGGCCCCATCGTCGTGAGGCTTGACCGCTGTCGAGGTCCCATCATCGTGAGGCTTCACCCCGCTGTCAAGGTCCCATCATCATGAGGCTTCACCCCGCTGTCGAGGTCCCATCGTCGTGAGGCTTGCCCGCTGTCAAGGTCCCATCGTCGTGAGGCTTCACCCCGCTGTCGAGGTCCCATCGTCGTGAGGCTTGCCCGCTGTCAAGGTCCCATCATCGTGAGGCTTCACCCCGCTGTCGAGGCCCAATGGTCGTGAGGCTTCACCCCGCCGTCAATGTCCCGTCATCGTGAGGCTTCACCCCGCTGCCGAGGCCCCATGGTCGTGAGGCTTCACCCCGCTGTCGAGGTCCCATCGTCGTGAGGCTTCACCCCGCTGTCGATGTCCCATCGTCGTGAGGCTTCACCCCGCTGTCGAGGCCCCATGGTCATGAGGCTTCACCCCGCTGTCGAGGTCCCATCGTCGTGAGGCTTGCCCGCTGTCGAGGTCCCATGGTCGTAGGGCTTCACCCCGCTGTCGAGGTCCCATCATCGTGAGGCTTCACCCCGCTGTCGAGGTCCTATTGTCGTGAGGCTTGCCCGCTGTCAAGGTCCCATCATCGTGAGGCTTCACCCCGCTGTCGAGGCCCCATGGTCGTGAGGCTTCACCCCGCTGTCAAGGTCCCATCATCGTGAGGCTTCACCCCGCTGCCGAGGCCCCATGGTCGTGAGGATTCACCCCGCTGTCGAGGTCCCATCGTCGTGAGGCTTGACCGCTGTCGAGGTCCCATCGTCGTGAGGCTTCACCCCACTGTCATGGCCCCATGGTCGTGAGGCTTGCCCACTGTCGAGGACCCATCATCGTGAGGCTTGCCCACTGTCGAGGCCCCAACACCGTGAGGCTTCACCCCGCTGTCGAGGTCCCATCGTCGTGAGGCTTGCCCGCTGTCGAGGTCCCATGGTCGTAGGGCTTCACCCCGCTGTCGAGGTCCCATCATCGTGAGGCTTCACCCCGCTGTCGAGGTCCCATCGTTGTGAGGCTTGCCCGCTGTCAAGGTCCCATCATCGTGAGGCTTCACCCCGCTGTCGAGGCCCCATGGTCGTGAGGCTTCACCCCGCTGTCAAGGTCCCATCATCGTGAGGCTTCACCCCGCTGCCGAGGCCCCATGGTTGTGAGGCTTCACCCCGCTGTCGAGGTCCCATCGTCGTGAGGCTTGACCGCTGTCGAGGTCCCATCGTCGTGAGGCTTCACCCCACTGTCGTGGCCCCATGGTCGTGAGGCTTGCCCACTGTCGAGGACCCATCATCGTGAGGCTTGCCCACTGTCGAGGCCCCATCACCGTGAGGCTTGCCCACTGTTGAGGTCCCATGGTCTTGAGGCTTGCCCGCTGTCGAGGCCCCATCATCGTGAGGCTTCACCCCGCTGTCGACGTCCCATCATCGTGAGGCTTGCCCGCTGTCGAGGTCCCAACATCGTGAGGCTTCACCCCGCTGTCGAGGCCCCATCATCGTGAGGCTTCATCCCGCTGTCGAGGTCCCATCATCGTGAGGCTTCACCCCGCTGTTGTGGTCCCATCATTGTGAGGTTTGCCCGCTGTCGAGGTCCCATCGCCGTGAGACTTGACCGCTGTGGAGGCCCCATCATCGTGAGGCTTCACCCCACTGTTGAGGCCCCATGTTCGTGAGGCTTGCCCACTGTCGAGGTCCCATGGTCGTGAGGCTTGCCCGCTGTCGAGGCCCCATCATCGTGAGGCTTCACCCCGCTGTCGACGTCCCATCATCGTGAGGCTTGCCCGCTGTCGAGGTCCCATCATCGTGAGGCTTCACCCCGCTGTCGAGGCCCCATCATCGTGAGGCTTCACCCCGCTGTCGAGGTCCCATCATCGTGAGGCTTCACCCCGCTGTTGAGGTCCCATCATTGTGAGGCTTCACCCCGCTGTCGAGGCCCCATTGTCGTGAGGCTTCACCCCGCTGTCGAGGCCCCATCATCATGAGGTTTGCCAGCTGTCGAGGTCCCATCGCCGTGAGACTTGACCGCTGTCGAGGCCCCATCGTCGTGAGTCTTGACCGCTGTCGAGGCCCCATCGTCGTGAGGCTTGCCCACTGTCGAGGTCCCATCGTCGTGACGTTTGCCCGCTGTCGAGGTCCCATCGCTGTGAGACTTGACCGCTGTGGAGGCCCCTTCGTCGTGAGTTTTGACCGCTGTCGAGGCTCCATCGTCGTGAGGCTTGACCGCTGTCGAGGCCCCATTGTCGTGAGGCTTGACCGCTGTCGAGGTCCCATCGTCGTGAGGCTTCATCCCGCTGTCGAGGTCCCATCGTCGTGAGGCTTCACCCCACTGTCGAGGTCCCATCATCGTGAGGCTTCACCCACTGTCAAGGTCCCATCGCCGTGAGGCTTGACCGCTGTCGAGGTCCCATTATCGCGTGGCTTCACCCCGTTGTCGAGGTCCCATCATTGTGAGGCTTCACCCCGCTGTCGAGGTCCCATCGTCGTGAGGCTTGACCGCTGTGGAGGCCCCATCATCGTGAGGCTTCACCCCACTGTTGAGGCCCCATGTTCGTGAGGCTTGCCCACTGTCGAGGTCCCATGGTCGTGAGGCTTGCCCGCTGTCGAGGCCCCATCATAGTGAGGCTTCACCCCGCTGTCGACGTCCCATCATCGTGAGGCTTGCCCGCTGTCGAGGTCCCATCATTGTGAGGCTTCACCCCGCTGTCGAGGCCCCATCATCGTGAGGCTTCACCCCGCTGTCGAGGTCCCATCATCGTGAGGCTTCACCCCGCTGTTGAGGTCCCATCATTGTGAGGCTTCACCCCGCTGTCGAGGCCCCATCATCATGAGGTTTGCCCGCTGTCGAGGTCCCATCGCCGTGAGACTTGACCGCTGTGGAGGCCCCATCATCGTGAGGCTTCACCCCACTGTTGAGGCCCCATGTTCGTGAGGCTTGCCCACTGTCGAGGTCCCATGGTCGTGAGGCTTGCCCGCTGTCGAGGCCCCATCATCGTGAGGCTTCACCCCGCTGTCGACGTCCCATCATCGTGAGGCTTGCCCGCTGTCGAGGTCCCATCATCGTGAGGCTTCACCCCGCTGTCGAGGCCCCATCATCGTGAGGCTTCACCCCGCTGTCGAGGTCCCATCATCGTGAGGCTTCACCCCGCTGTTGAGGTCCCATCATTGTGAGGCTTCACCCCGCTGTCGAGGCCCCATTGTCGTGAGGCTTCACCCCGCTGTCGAGGCCCCATCATCATGAGGTTTGCCCGCTGTCAAGGTCCCATCGCCGTGAGACTTGACCGCTGTGGAGGCCCCATCGTCGTGAGTCTTGACCGCTGTCGAGGCCCCATCGTCGTGAGGCTTGCCCACTGTCGAGGTCCCATCGTCGTGACGTTTGCCCGCTGTCGAGGTCCCATCGCTGTGAGACTTGACCGCTGTGGAGGCCCCTTCGTCGTGAGTTTTGACCGCTGTCGAGGCTCCATCGTCGTGAGGCTTGACCGCTGTCGAGGCCCCATTGTCGTCAGGCTTGACCGCTGTCGAGGTCCCATCGTCGTGAGGCTTCATCCCGCTGTCGAGGTCCCATCGTCGTGAGGCTTCACCCCACTGTCGAGGTCCCATCATCGTGAGGCTTCACCCACTGTCCAGGTCCCATCGCCGTGAGGCTTGACCGCTGTCGAGGTCCCATTATCGCGTGGCTTCACCCCGTTGTCGAGGTCCCATCATTGTGAGGCTTCACCCCGCTGTCGAGGTCCCATCGTCGTGAGGCTTGACCGCTGTGGAGGCCCCATCATCGTGAGGCTTCACCCCACTGTTGAGGCCCCATGTTCGTGAGGCTTGCCCACTGTCGAGGTCCCATGGTCGTGAGGCTTGCCCGCTGTCGAGGCCCCATCATAGTGAGGCTTCACCCCGCTGTCGACGTCCCATCATCGTGAGGCTTGCCCGCTGTCGAGGTCCCATCATTGTGAGGCTTCACCCCGCTGTCGAGGCCCCATCATCGTGAGGCTTCACCCCGCTGTCGAGGTCCCATCATCGTGAGGCTTCACCCCGCTGTTGAGGTCCCATCATTGTGAGGCTTCACCCCGCTGTCGAGGCCCCATTGTCGTGAGGCTTCACCCCGCTGTCGAGGCCCCATCATCATGAGGTTTGCCCGCTGTCGAGGTCCCATCGCCGTGAGACTTGACCGCTGTGGAGGCCCCATCGTCGTGAGTCTTGACCGCTGTCGAGGCCCCATTGTCGTGAGGCTTGCCCGCTGTCGAGGTCCCATCGCTGTGAGACTTGACCGCTGTGGAGGCCCCATCGTCGTGAGTTTTGACCGCTGTCGAGGCTCCATTGTCGTGAGGCTTGACCGCTGTCGAGGCCCCATTGTCGTGAGGCTTGACCGCTGTCGAGGTCCCATCGTCGTGAGGCTTCATCCCGCTGTCGAGGTCCCATCGTCGTGAGGCTTCACCCCACTGTCGAGGTCACATCATCGTGAGGCTTCACCCACTGTCAAGGTCCCATCGCCGTGAGGCTTGACCGCTGTCGAGGTCCCATTATCGCGTGGCTTCACCCCACTGTCAAGGTCCCATCATCGTGAGGCTTCACCCCGCTGTCGAGGTCCCATCGTCGTGAGGCTTGTCCGCTGTCGAGGCCCCATCGCCGTGAGACTTGACCGCTGTCGAGGCCCCATCGTTGTGAAGCTTGACCGCTGTCGAGGCCCCATTGTCGTGTGGCTTGACCGCTGTTGAGGTCCCATCGTCGTGAGGCTTCACCCCGCTGTCGAGGTCCCATCGTCGTGAGGCTTCACCCCGCTGTCGAGGCCCCATCGTCGTGAGGCTTGCCCGCTGTCAAGGTCCCATCGTCGTGAGGCTTCACCCCGCTGTCGAGGCCCCATGGTCGTAAGGCTTCACCTCGCTGTCGAGGTCCCATCGTCGTGAGGCTTGACCGCTGTCGAGGTCCCATCATCGTGAGGCTTCACCCCACTTTCGAGGCCCCATGGTCGTGAGGCTTGCCCACTGTCGAGGCCCCATCATCGTGAGGCTTGCCCACTGTCGAGGCCCCATCATCGTGAGGCTTGCCTGCTGTCGAGGTCACATCATCATGAGGCTTCACGCCGCTGTTGAGGCCCCATCATCGTGAGGCTTGCCCGCTGTCGAGGTCCCATTGTCGTGAGGCTTGCCCGCTGTCGAGGTCCCCATCGTCGTGAGGCTTCACCCCGCTGTCGAGGTCCCATCATCGCGTGGCTTCACCCCGCTGTCGAGGCCCCATCATTGTGAGGCTTCATCCCGCTGTCGAGGTCCCATCGTCATGAGGCTTGACCGCTGTCGAGGGCCCATCGTCGTGAGACTTGACCCCGCTGTCGAGGTCCCATCGTCGTGAGGCTTCACCCCGCTGTCGATGTCCCATCATCGTGAGGCTTGCCCGCTGTCGAGGTCCCATCATCGCGTGGCTTCACCCCGCTGTCGAGGTCCCATCATCGTGAGGCTTCAACCCGCTGTCGAGGTCCCATCGTCGTGAGGCTTGCCCGCTGTCGAGGCCCCATCGTCGTGAGGCTTGCCCACTGTCAAGGTCCCATCGTCGTGAGGCTTGCCCGCTGTCGAGGTCCCATCGCCGTGAGACTTGACCGCTGTTGAGGCCCTATCGTCGTGAGGCTTGACCACTATCGAGGCCCCATCGTCGTGAGGCTTGACCGCTGTCGAGGTCCCATCGTCGTGAGGCTTCACCCCGCTGTCAAGGTCCCATCATCATGAGGCTTCACCCCGCTGTTGAGGTCCCATCGTCGTGAGGCTTGCCCGCTGTCGAGGTCCCATCATCATGAGGCTTCCCGCTGTCGAGGCCACATCGTCGTGAGGCTTGCCCACTGTCGAGGTCCCATCGTCGTGAGGCTTGCCCGCTGTCAAGGTCCCATCGTCATGAGGCTTCACCCCGCTGTCGAGGTCCCATGGTCATGAGGCTTCACCCCGCTGTCGAGGCCCCATCATCGTGAGGCTTCACCCCGCTGGCGAGGTCCCATCATCGTGAGGCTTCACCCCGCTGTTGAGGTCCCATCATTGTGAGGCTTCACCCAGCTGTCGAGGCCCCATCGTCGTGAGGCTTCACCCCGCTTTCGAGGCCCCATCATCATGAGGTTTGCCCGCTGTCGAGGTCCCATCGCCGTGAGACCTGACCGCTGTGGAGGCCCCATCATCGTGAGGCTTCACCCCACTGTTGAGGCCCCATGTTCGTGAGGCTTGCCCACTGTCGAGGTCCCATGGTCGTGAGGCTTGCCCGCTGTCGAGGCCCCATCATCGTGAGGCTTCACCCCGCTGTCGACGTCCCATCATCGTGAGGCTTGCCCGCTGTCGAGGTCCCATCATCGTGAGGCTTCACCCCGCTGTCGAGGCCCCATCATCGTGAGGCTTCACCCCGCTGTCGACGTCCCATCATCGTGAGGCTTGCCCGCTGTCGAGGTCCCATCATCGTGAGGCTTCACCCCGCTGTCGAGGCCCCATCATCGTGAGGCTTCACCCCGCTGTCGAGGTCCCATCATCGTGAGGCTTCACCCCGCTGTTGAGGTCCCATCATTGTGAGGCTTCACCCCGCTGTCGAGGCCCCATTGTCGTGAGGCTTCACCCCGCTGTCGAGGCCCCATCATCATGAGGTTTGCCCGCTGTCGAGGCCCCATCGTCATGAGTCTTGACCGCTGTCGAGGCCCCATCATCGTGAGGCTTGCCCACTGTCGAGGTCCCATCGTTGTGAGGTTTGCCCGCTGTCGAGGTCCCATCACTGTGAGACTTGACCGCTGTGGAGGCCCCATCGTCGTGAGTTTTGACCGCTGTCGAGGCTCCATCGTCGGGAGGCTTGACCGCTGTCGAGGCCCCATTGTCGTGAGGCTTGACTGCTGTCGAGGTCCCATTGTCGTGAGGCTTCATCCCGCTGTCGAGGTCACATCGTCGTGAGGCTTCACCCCACTGTCGAGGTCCCATCATCGTGAGGCTTCACTCACTGTCAAGGTCCCATCGCCGTGAGGCTTGACCGCTGTCGAGGTCCCATTATCGCGTGGCTTCACCCCGCTGTCGAGGTCCCATCTTCGTGAGGCTTCACCCCGCTGTCGAGGTCCCATCATCGTGAGGCTTCACCCCGCTGTCGAGGCCCCATCATCGTGAGGCTTCACCCCGCTGTCGAAGTCCCATCATCGTGAGGCTTCACCCCGCTGTCGAGGCCCCATCATGGTGAGGCTTCACCCCACTGTCGAGGCCCCATCGTCGTGAGGCTTCGCCCCACTGTCGAGGCCCCATGGTCGTGAGGCTTGCCCACTGTCGAGGTCCCATGGTCGTGAGGCTTGACCGCTGTCGAGGTCCCATCATTGTGAGGCTTGCCCACTGTCGAGGTTCCATGGTCATGAGGCTTGCCCGCTGTCGAGGCCTCATTATCGTGAGGCTTGCCCGCTGTCGAGGCCCCATCATCGTGAGGCTTGCCCACTGTCGAGGTCCCATGGTCGTGAAGCTTGCCCGCTGTCGAGGTCCCATCATCGTGAGGCTTGCCCGCTGTCGAGGCCCCATCATCGTGAGGCTTGCCCGCTGTCGAGGTCCCCATCGTCGTGAGGCTTCACCCCGCTGTTGAGGCCCCATCATCGTGAGGCTTGCCCGCTGTCGAGGTCCCATTGTCGTGAGGCTTGCCCGCTGTCGAGGTCCCCATCGTCGTGAGGCTTCACCCCGCTGTCGAGGTCCCATCATCGCGTGGCTTCACCCCGCTGTCGAGGCCCCATCATCGTGAGGCTTCATCCCGCTGTCGAGGTCCCATCGTCATGAGGCTTGACCGCTGTCGAGGGCCCATCGTCGTGAGACTTGACCCCGCTGTCGAGGTCCCATCGTCGTGAGGCTTCACCCCGCTGTCGATGTCCCATCATCGTGAGGCTTGCCCGCTGTCGAGGTCCCATCATCGCGTGGCTTCACCCCGCTGTCGAGGTCCCATCATCGTGAGGCTTCACCCCGCTGTCGAGGTCCCATCGTCGTGAGGCTTGCCCGCTGTCGAGGCCCCATCGTCGTGAGGCTTGCCCACTGTCAAGGTCCCATCGTCGTGAGGCTTGCCCGCTGTCGAGGTCCCATCGCCGTGAGACTTGACCGCTGTCGAGGCCCCATCGTCGTGAGGCTTGACCACTATCGAGGCCCCATCGTCGTGAGGCTTGACCACTGTCGAGGTCCCATCGTCGTGAGGCTTCACCCCGCTGTCAAGGTCCCATCATCATGAGGCTTCACCCCGCTGTTGATGTCCCATCGTCGTGAGGCTTGCCCGCTGTCGAGGTCCCATCATCATGAGGCTTCCCGCTGTCGAGGCCACATCGTCGTGAGGCTTGCCCACTGTCGAGGTCCCATCGTCGTGAGGCTTGCACGCTGTTGAGGTCCCATCGCCATGAGACTTGACCGCTGTCGAGGCCCCATCGTTGTGAAGCTTGACCGCTGTCGAGGCCCCATTGTCGTGTGGCTTGACCGCTGTTGAGGTCCCATCGTCGTGAGGCTTCACCCCGCTGTCGAGGTCCCATCGTCGTGAGGCTTCACCCCGCTGTCGAGGCCCCATCGTCGTGAGGCTTGCCCGCTGTCAAGGTCCCATCGTCGTGAGGCTTCACCCCGCTGTCGAGGCCCCATGGTCGTGAGGCTTCACCTCGCTGTCGAGGTCCCATCGTCGTGAGGCTTGACCGCTGTCGAGGTCCCATCATCGTGAGGCTTCACCCCACTGTCGAGGCCCCATGGTCGTGAGGCTTGCCCACTGTCGAGGTCCCATGGTCGTGAGGCTTGCCCACTGTCGAGGCCCCATCATCGTGAGGCTTGCCCGCTGTCGACGTCCCATCATCGTGAGGCTTGCCCGCTGTCGAGGTCCCAACATCGTGAGGCTTCACCCCGCTGTCGAGGCCCCATCATCGTGAGGCTTCACCCCGCTGTCGAGGTCCCATCATCGTGAGGCTTCACCCCGCTGTTGAGGTCCCATCATTGTGAGGCTTCACCCCGCTGTCGAGGCCCCATCGTCGTGAGGCTTCACCCCGCTTTCGAGGCCCCATCATCATGAGGTTTGCCCGCTGTCGAGGTCCCATCGCCGTGAGACTTGACCGCTGTGGAGGCCCCATCATCGTGAGGCTTCACCCCACTGTTGAGGCCCCATGTTCGTGAGGCTTGCCCACTGTCGAGGTCCCATGGTCGTGAGGCTTGCCCGCTGTCGAGGCCCCATCATCGTGAGGCTTCACCCCGCTGTCGACGTCCCATCATCGTGAGGCTTGCCCGCTGTCGAGGTCCCATCATCGTGAGGCTTCACCCCGCTGTCGAGGCCCCATCATCGTGAGGCTTCACCCCGCTGTCGACGTCCCATCATCGTGAGGCTTGCCCGCTGTCGAGGTCCCATCATCGTGAGGCTTCACCCCACTGTCGAGGCCCCATCATCGTGAGGCTTCACCCCGCTGTCGAGGTCCCATCATCGTGAGGCTTCACCCCGCTGTTGAGGTCCCATCATTGTGAGGCTTCACCCCGCTGTCGAGGCCCCATTGTCGTGAGGCTTCACCCCGCTGTCGAGGCCCCATCATCATGAGGTTTGCCCGCTGTCGAGGCCCCATCGTCGTGAGGCTTGCCCACTGTCGAGGTCCCATCGTTGTGAGGTTTGCCCGCTGTCGAGGTCCCATCGCTGTGAGACTTGACCGCTGTGGAGGCCCCATCGTCGTGAGTTTTGACCGCTGTCGAGGCTCCATCGTCGTGAGGCTTGACCGCTGTCGAGGCCCCATTGTCGTGAGGCTTGACCGCTGTCGAGGTCCCATTGTCGTGAGGCTTCATCCCGCTGTCGAGGTCCCATCGTCGTGAGGCTTCACCCCACTGTCGAGGTCCCATCATCGTGAGGCTTCACTCACTGTCAAGGTCCCATCGCCGTGAGGCTTGACCGCTGTCGAGGTCCCATTATCGCGTGGCTTCACCCCGCTGTCGAGGTCCCATCTTCGTGAGGCTTCACCCCGCTGTCGAGGTCCCATCGTCGTGAGGCTTGTCCGCTGTCGAGGCCCCATCGTCGTGAGGCTTGCCCACTGTCGAGGTCCCATCGTCGTGAGGCTTGCACGCTGTCAAGGTCCCATCGTCGTGAGGCTTCACCCCGCTGTCGAGGCCCCATGGTCGTGAGGCTTCACCTCGCTGTCGAGGTCCCATCGTCGTGAGGCTTGACCGCTGTCGACGTCCCATCATCGTGAGGCTTCACCCCACTGTCGAGGCCCCATGGTCGTGAGGCTTGCCCACTGTCGAGGCCCCATCATCGTGAGGCTTGCCCACTGTCGAGGCCCCATCATCGTGAGGCTTGCCTGCTGTCGAGGTCCCATCATCGTGAGGCTTCACCCCACTGTCGAGGCCCCATGGTCGTGAGCCTTGCCCACTGTCGAGGTCCCATGTTCGTGAGGCTTGCCCGCCGTCCAGGCCCCATCATCGTGAGGCTTCACCCCGCTGTTGAGGTCCCATCATCGTGAGGCTTCACCCCGCTGTCGAGGTCCCATCATCATGAGGCTTCACCCCGCTGTCGAGGCCCCATCATCGTGAGGCTTGCCCGCTGTCGAGGTCCCATCATCGTGAGGCTTCACCCCACTGTCGAGGCCCCATGGTCGTGAGGCTTGCCCACTGTCGAGGCCCCATCATCGTGAGGCTTGCCTGCTGTCGAGGTCCCATCATCATGAGGCTTCACCCCGCTGTCGAGGTCCCATCATCGTGAGGCTTCACCCCGCTGTCGAGGCCCCATCATCGTGAGGCTTCACCCCGCTGTCGAAGTCCCATCATCGTGAGGCTTCACCCCGCTGTCGAGGCCCCATCATGGTGAGGCTTCACCCCGCTGTCGAGGCCCCATCGTCGTGAGGCTTCGCCCCACTGTCGAGGCCCCATGGTCGTGAGGCTTGCCCACTGTCGAGGTCCCATGGTCGTGAGGCTTGACCGCTGTCGAGGTCCCATCATTGTGAGGCTTGCCCACTGTCTAGGTCCCATGGTCATGAGGCTTGCCCGCTGTCGAGGCCTCATTATCGTGAGGCTTGCCCGCTGTCGAGGCCCCATCATCGTGAGGCTTGCCCACTGTCGAGGTCCCATGGTCGTGAAGCTTGCCCGCTGTCGAGGTCCCATCATCGTGAGGCTTGCCCGCTGTCGAGGCCCCATCATCGTGAGGCTTGCCCGCTGTCGAGGTCCCCATCGTCGTGAGGCTTGCCCGCTGTCGAGGTCCCATCATCGTGAGGCTTCACCCCACTGTCGAGGCCCCATGGTCGTGAGGCTTGCCCACTGTCGAGGCCCCATCATCGTGAGGCTTGCCTGCTGTCGAGGTCCCATCATCATGAGGCTTCACCCCGCTGTCGAGGTCCCATCATCGTGAGGCTTCACCCCGCTGTCGAGGCCCCATCATCGTGAGGCTTCACCCCGCTGTCGAAGTCCCATCATCGTGAGGCTTCACCCCGCTGTCGAGGCCCCATCATGGTGAGGCTTCACCCCGCTGTCGAGGCCCCATCGTCGTGAGGCTTCGCCCCACTGTCGAGGCCCCATGGTCGTGAGGCTTGCCCACTGTCGAGGTCCCATGGTCGTGAGGCTTGACCGCTGTCGAGGTCCCATCATTGTGAGGCTTGCCCACTGTCGAGGTCCCATGGTCATGAGGCTTGCCCGCTGTCGAGGCCTCATTATCGTGAGGCTTGCCCGCTGTCGAGGCCCCATCATCGTGAGGCTTGCCCACTGTCGAGGTCCCATCGTCGTGAGGCTTCACCCCGCTGTCGAGGTCCCATCATCGCGTGGCTTCACCCCGCTGTCGAGGCCCCATCATCGTGAGGCTTCATCCCGCTGTCGAGGTCCCATCGTCATGAGGCTTGACCGCTGTCGAGGGCCCATCGTCGTGAGACTTGACCCCGCTGTCGAGGTCCCATCGTCGTGAGGCTTCACCCCGCTGTCGATGTCCCATCATCGTGAGGCTTGCCCGCTGTCGAGGTCCCATCATCGCGTGGCTTCACCCCGCTGTCGAGGTCCCATCATCGTGAGGCTTCACCCCGCTGTCGAGGTCCCATCGTCGTGAGGCTTGCCCGCTGTCGAGGCCCCATCGTCGTGAGGCTTGCCCACTGTCAAGGTCCCATCGTCGTGAGGCTTGCCCGCTGTCGAGGTCCCATCGCCGTGAGACTTGACCGCTGTCGAGGCCCCATCGTCGTGAGGCTTGACCACTATCGAGGCCCCATCGTCGTGAGGCTTGACCACTGTCGAGGTCCCATCGTCGTGAGGCTTCACCCCGCTGTCAAGGTCCCATCATCATGAGGCTTCACCCCGCTGTTGATGTCCCATCGTCGTGAGGCTTGCCCGCTGTCGAGGTCCAATCATCATGAGGCTTCCCGCTGTCGAGGCCACATCGTCGTGAGGCTTGCCCACTGTCGAGGTCCCATCGTCGTGAGGCTTGCACGCTGTTGAGGTCCCATCGCCATGAGACTTGACCGCTGTCGAGGCCCCATCGTTGTGAAGCTTGACCGCTGTCGAGGCCCCATTGTCGTGTGGCTTGACCGCTGTTGAGGTCCCATCGTCGTGAGGCTTCACCCCGCTGTCGAGGTCCCATCGTCGTGAGGCTTCACCCCGCTGTCGAGGCCCCATCGTCGTGAGGCTTGCCCGCTGTCAAGGTCCCATCGTCGTGAGGCTTCACCCCGCTGTCGAGGCCCCATGGTCGTGAGGCTTCACCTCGCTGTCGAGGTCCCATCGTCGTGAGGCTTGACCGCTGTCGAGGTCCCATCATCGTGAGGCTTCACCCCACTGTCGAGGCCCCATGGTCGTGAGGCTTGCCCACTGTCGAGGTCCCATGGTCGTGAGGCTTGCCCACTGTCGAGGCCCCATCATCGTGAGGCTTGCCCGCTGTCGACGTCCCATCATCGTGAGGCTTGCCCGCTGTCGAGGTCCCAACATCGTGAGGCTTCACCCCGCTGTCGAGGCCCCATCATCGTGAGGCTTCACCCCGCTGTCGAGGTCCCATCATCGTGAGGCTTCACCCCGCTGTTGAGGTCCCATCATTGTGAGGCTTCACCCCGCTGTCGAGGCCCCATCGTCGTGAGGCTTCACCCCGCTTTCGAGGCCCCATCATCATGAGGTTTGCCCGCTGTCGAGGTCCCATCGCCGTGAGACTTGACCGCTGTGGAGGCCCCATCATCGTGAGGCTTCACCCCACTGTTGAGGCCCCATGTTCGTGAGGCTTGCCCACTGTCGAGGTCCCATGGTCGTGAGGCTTGCCCGCTGTCGAGGCCCCATCATCGTGAGGCTTCACCCCGCTGTCGACGTCCCATCATCGTGAGGCTTGCCCGCTGTCGAGGTCCCATCATCGTGAGGCTTCACCCCGCTGTCGAGGCCCCATCATCGTGAGGCTTCACCCCGCTGTCGACGTCCCATCATCGTGAGGCTTGCCCGCTGTCGAGGTCCCATCATCGTGAGGCTTCACCCCGCTGTCGAGGCCCCATCATCGTGAGGCTTCACCCCGCTGTCGAGGTCCCATCATCGTGAGGCTTCACCCCGCTGTTGAGGTCCCATCATTGTGAGGCTTCACCCCGCTGTCGAGGCCCCATTGTCGTGAGGCTTCACCCCGCTGTCGAGGCCCCATCATCATGAGGTTTGCCCGCTGTTGAGGCCCCATCGTCATGAGTCTTGACCGCTGTCGAGGCCCCATCGTCGTGAGGCTTGCCCACTGTCGAGGTCCCATCGTTGTGAGGTTTGCCCGCTGTCGAGGTCCCATCGCTGTGAGACTTGACCGCTGTGGAGGCCCCATCGTCGTGAGTTTTGACCGCTGTCGAGGCTCCATCGTCGTGAGGCTTGACCGCTGTCGAGGCCCCATTGTCGTGAGGCTTGACCGCTGTCGAGGTCCCATTGTCGTGAGGCTTCATCCCGCTGTCGAGGTCCCATCGTCGTGAGGCTTCACCCCACTGTCGAGGTCCCATCATCGTGAGGCTTCACTCACTGTCAAGGTCCCATCGCCGTGAGGCTTGACCGCTGTCGAGGTCCCATTATCGCGTGGCTTCACCCCGCTGTCGAGGTCCCATCTTCGTGAGGCTTCACCCCGCTGTCGAGGTCCCATCGTCGTGAGGCTTGTCCGCTGTCGAGGCCCCATCGTCGTGAGGCTTGCCCACTGTCGAGGTCCCATCGTCGTGAGGCTTGCACGCTGTCAAGGTCCCATCGTCGTGAGGCTTCACCCCGCTGTCGAGGCCCCATGGTCGTGAGGCTTCACCTCGCTGTCGAGGTCCCATCGTCGTGAGGCTTGACCGCTGTCGACGTCCCATCATCGTGAGGCTTCACCCCACTGTCGAGGCCCCATGGTCGTGAGGCTTGCCCACTGTCGAGGCCCCATCATCGTGAGGCTTGCCCACTGTCGAGGCCCCATCATCGTGAGGCTTGCCTGCTGTCGAGGTCCCATCATCGTGAGGCTTCACCCCACTGTCGAGGCCCCATGGTCGTGAGCCTTGCCCACTGTCGAGGTCCCATGTTCGTGAGGCTTGCCCGCCGTCCAGGCCCCATCATCGTGAGGCTTCACCCCGCTGTTGAGGTCCCATCATCGTGAGGCTTCACCCCGCTGTCGAGGTCCCATCATCATGAGGCTTCACCCCGCTGTCGAGGCCCCATCATCGTGAGGCTTGCCCGCTGTCGAGGTCCCATCATCGTGAGGCTTCACCCCACTGTCGAGGCCCCATGGTCGTGAGGCTTGCCCACTGTCGAGGCCCCATCATCGTGAGGCTTGCCTGCTGTCGAGGTCCCATCATCATGAGGCTTCACCCCGCTGTCGAGGTCCCATCATCGTGAGGCTTCACCCCGCTGTCGAGGCCCCATCATCGTGAGGCTTCACCCCGCTGTCGAAGTCCCATCATCGTGAGGCTTCACCCCGCTGTCGAGGCCCCATCATGGTGAGGCTTCACCCCGCTGTCGAGGCCCCATCGTCGTGAGGCTTCGCCCCACTGTCGAGGCCCCATGGTCGTGAGGCTTGCCCACTGTCGAGGTCCCATGGTCGTGAGGCTTGACCGCTGTCGAGGTCCCATCATTGTGAGGCTTGCCCACTGTCTAGGTCCCATGGTCATGAGGCTTGCCCGCTGTCGAGGCCTCATTATCGTGAGGCTTGCCCGCTGTCGAGGCCCCATCATCGTGAGGCTTGCCCACTGTCGAGGTCCCATGGTCGTGAAGCTTGCCCGCTGTCGAGGTCCCATCATCGTGAGGCTTGCCCGCTGTCGAGGCCCCATCATCGTGAGGCTTGCCCGCTGTCGAGGTCCCCATCGTCGTGAGGCTTGCCCGCTGTCGAGGTCCCATCATCGTGAGGCTTCACCCCACTGTCGAGGCCCCATGGTCGTGAGGCTTGCCCACTGTCGAGGCCCCATCATCGTGAGGCTTGCCTGCTGTCGAGGTCCCATCATCATGAGGCTTCACCCCGCTGTCGAGGTCCCATCATCGTGAGGCTTCACCCCGCTGTCGAGGCCCCATCATCGTGAGGCTTCACCCCGCTGTCGAAGTCCCATCATCGTGAGGCTTCACCCCGCTGTCGAGGCCCCATCATGGTGAGGCTTCACCCCGCTGTCGAGGCCCCATCGTCGTGAGGCTTCGCCCCACTGTCGAGGCCCCATGGTCGTGAGGCTTGCCCACTGTCGAGGTCCCATGGTCGTGAGGCTTGACCGCTGTCGAGGTCCCATCATTGTGAGGCTTGCCCACTGTCGAGGTCCCATGGTCATGAGGCTTGCCCGCTGTCGAGGCCTCATTATCGTGAGGCTTGCCCGCTGTCGAGGCCCCATCATCGTGAGGCTTGCCCACTGTCGAGGTCCCATGGTCGTGACGCTTGCCCTCTGTCGAGGTCCCATCATCGTGAGGCTTGCCCGCTGTCGAGGCCCCATCATCGTGAGGCTTGCCCACTGTCGAGGTCCCATGGTCGTGAAGCTTGCCCGCTGTCGAGGTCCCATCATCGTGAGGCTTGCCCGCTGTCGAGGCCCCATCATCGTGAGGCTTGCCCGCTGTCGAGGTCCCCATCGTCGTGAGGCTTCACCCCGCTGTTGAGGCCCCATCATCGTGAGGCTTGCCCGCTGTCGAGGTCCCCATCGTCGTGAGGCTTCACCCCGCTGTCGAGGTCCCATCATCGCGTGGCTTCACCCCGCTGTCGAGGCCCCATCATCGTGAGGCTTCACCCCACTGTCGAGGTCCCACCATCGTGAGGCTTCATCCCGCTGTCGAGGTCCCATCGTCATGAGGCTTGACCGCTGTCGAGGGCCCATTGTCGTGAGACTTGACCCCACTGTCGAGGTCCCATCGTCGTGAGGCTTCACCCCGCTGTCGAGGTCCCATCATCGTGAGGCTTGCCCGCTGTCGAGGTCCCATCATCGCGTGGCTTCACCCCGCTGTCGAGGTCCCATCGTCGTGAGGCTTGCCCGCTGTCGAGGCCCCATCGTCATGAGGCTTGCCCACTGTCAAGGTCCCATCGTCGTGAGGCTTGCCCGCTGTCGAGGTCCCATCGCCGTGAGACTTGACCGCTGTCGAGGCCCCATCATCGTGAGGCTTGACCGCTGTTGAGGCCCCATCGTCGTGAGGCTTGACCGCTGTCGAGGTCCCATCGTCGTGAGGCTTCACCCCGCTGTCAAGGTCCCATCATCATGAGGCTTCACCCCGCTGTTGAGGTCCCATCGTCGTGAGGCTTGCCCGCTGTCGAGGTCCCATCATCGTGAGGCTTCCCGCTGTCGAGGCCCCATCGTCGTGAGGCTTGCCCACTGTCGAGGTCCCATGGTCGTGAGGCTTCACCCCGCTGTCGAGGTCCCATCGTCGTGAGGCTTCACCCCGCTGTCGAGGTCCCATCGTCGTGAGGCTTGCCCGCTGTCGAGGTCCCATCATCGTGAGGCTTCACCCCACTCTCGAGGCCCCATGGTCGTGAGGCTTGCCCACTGTCGAGGCCCAATCATCGTGAGGCTTGCCTGCTGTCGAGGTCCCATCATCATGAGGCTGCACCCCGCTGTCGAGGTCCCATCATCGTGAGGCTTCACCCCGCTGTCGAGGTCCCATCATCGTGAGGCTTCACCCCGCTGTCGAGGCCCCATCATCGTGAGGCTACACCCCGCTGTCGAGGTCCCATCATCGTGAGGCTTCACCCCGCTGTCGATGCCCCATCATGGTGAGGCTTCACCCCGCTGTTGAGGCCCCATCGTCGTGAGGCTTCGCCCCACTGTCGAGGCCCCATGGTCGTGAGGCTTGCCCACTGTCGAGGTCCCATGGTCGTGAGGCTTGACCGCTGTCGAGGTCCCATCATCGTGAGGCTTGCCCACTGTCGAGGTCCCATGGTCATGAGGCTTGCCCGCTGTCAAGGCCCCATCATCGTGAGGCTTGCCCGCTGTCGAGGCCCAATCATCATGAGGCTTGCCCACTGTCGAGGTCCCATGGTCGTGAAGCTTGCCCGCTGTCGAGGTCCCATCATCGTGAGGCTTGCCCGCTGTCGAGGCCCCATCATCGTGAGGCTTGCCCGCTGTCGAGGTCCCCATCGTCGTGAGGCTTCACCCCGCTGTTGAGGCCCCATCATCGTGAGGCTTGCCCGCTGTCGAGGTCCCCATCGTCGTGAGGCTTCACCCCACTGTCGAGGTCCCATCATCGCGTGGCTTCACCCCGCTGTCGAGGCCCCATCATCATGAGGCTTCACCCTACTGTCGAGGTCCCACCATCGTGAGGCTTCATCCCGCTGTCGAAGTCCCATCGTCATGAGGCTTGACCGCTGTCGAGGGCCCATCGTCGTGAGACTTGACCCCGCTGTCGAGGTCCCATCGTCGTGAGGCTTCACCCTGCTGTCGAGGTCCCATCATCGTGAGGCTTGCCCGCTGTCGAGGTCCCATCATCGCGTGGCTTCACCCCGCTGTCGAGGTCCCATCGTTGTGAGGCTTGCCCGCTGTCGAGGCCCCATCGTCGTGAGGCTTGCCCGCTGTCAAGGTCCCATCGTCGTGAGGCTTGCCCGCTGTCGAGGTCCCATCGCCGTGAGACTTGACCGCTGTCGAGGCCCCATCGTCGTGAGGCTTGACTGCTGTCGAGGCCCCATCGTCGTGAGGCTTGACCGCTGTCGAGGTCCCATCGTCGTGAGGCTTCACCCCGCTGTCAAGGTCCCATCATCATGAGGCTTCACCCCGCTGTTGAGGTCCCATCGTCGTGAGGCTTGCCCGCTGTCAAGGTCCCATCATCGTGAGGCTTCCCGCTGTCAAGGCCCCATCGTCGTGAGGCTTGCCCACTGTCGAGGTCCCATGGTCGCGAGGCTTCACCCCGCTGTCGAGGTCCCATCGACGTGAGGCTTCACCCCGCTGTCGAGGTCCCATCGTCGTGAGGCTTGCCCGCTGTCGAGGTCCCATCATCGCGTGGCTTCACCCCGCTGTCGAGGTCCCATCGTCGTGAGGCTTGCCCGCTGTCGAGGCCCCATCATCGTGAGGCTTGCCCACTGTCAAGGTCCCATCATCGTGAGGCTTGCCCGCTGTCGAGGTCCCATCGCCGTGAGACTTGACCGCTGTCGAGGCCCCATCGTCGTGAGGCTTGACCGCTGTCGAGGCCCCATCGTCGTGAGGCTTGACCGCTGTCGAGGTCCCATCGTCGTGAGGCTTCACCCCGCTGTCAAGGTCCCATCATCATGAGGCTTCACCCCGCTGTTGAGGTCCCATCGTCGTGAGGCTTGCCCGCTGTCGAGGTCCCATCATCGTGAGGCTTCCCGCTGTCGAGGCCCCATCGTCGTGAGGCTTGCCCACTGTCGAGGTCCCATGGTCGTGAGGCTTCACCCCGCTGTCGAGGTCCCATCGTCGTGAGGCTTCACCCTGCTGTCGAGGTCCCATCGTCGTGAGGCTTCACCCCGCTGTCGAGGCCCCATGGTCGTGAGGCTTCACCCCGCTGTCGAGGTCCCATCGTCGTGAGGCTTGCCCGCTGTCGAGGTCACATGGTCGTAGGGCTTCACCCCGCTGTCGAGGTCCCATCGTCGTGAGGCTTCACCCCGCTGTCGAGGTCACATCGTCGTGAGGCTTGCCCGCTGTCAAGGTCCCATCATCGTGAGGCTTCACCCCGCTGTTGAGGCCCCATGGTCGTGAGGCTTCACCCCGCTGTCAAGGTTCCATCATCGTGAGGCTTCACCCCGCTACCGAGGCCCCATGGTCGTGAGGCTTCACCTCGCTGTCGAGGTCCCATCGTCGTGAGGCTTGACCGCTGTCGAGGGCCCATCGTCGTGAGGCTTCACCCCACTGTCGTGGCCCCATGGTCGTGAGGCTTGCACACTGTGGAGGCCCCATCATCGTGAGGCTTGCCCACTGTCGAGGCCCCATCATCGTGAGGCTTGCCTGCTGTTGAGGTCCCATCATCGTGAGGCTTCACCCCACTGTCGAGGCCCCATGTTCGTGAGGCTTGCCCACTGTCGAGGTCCCATGGTCGTGAGGCTTGCCCGCTGTCGAGGCCCCATCATCATGAGGCTTCACCCCGCTGTCGACGTCCCATCATCGTGAGGCTTGCCCGCTGTCGAGGTCCCATCATCGTGAGGCTTGCACGCTGTCGAGGTCCCATCGTCGTGAGGCTTCACCCCGCTGTCGAGGTCCCATCATAGTGAGGCTTCACCTCGCTGTCGAGGTCCCATCATCGTGAGGCTTCACCCCACTGTCGAGGTCCCATCATCGTGAGGCTTCACCCCACTGTCGAGGCCCCATGGTCGTGAGGCTTTCCCACTGTCGAGGCCCCATCGTCGTGAGGCTTGCCTGCTGTCGAGGTCCCATCATCGTGAGGCTTCACCCCGCTGTCGAGGCCCCATCATCATGAGGCTTCACCCCGCTGTCGAGGTCCCATCATCGTGAGGCTTCACCCCGCAGTCGAGGCCCCATCATCATGAGGCTTCACCCCGCTGTTGAGGTCCCATCATTGTGAGGCTTCACCCCGCTGTCGAGGCCCCATCGTCGTGAGGCTTGCCCGCTGTCGAGGTCCCATCATCGTGAGGTTTGCCCGCTGTCGAGGTCCCATCGCCGTGAGACTTGACCGCTGTGGAGGCCCCATCGTCGTGAGTTTTGACCGCCTTCGAGGCTCCATCGTCGTGAGGCTTGACCGCTGTTGAGGTCCCATCGTCGTGAGGCTTCACCCCGCTGTCAAGGTCCCATCATCGTGAGGCTTCACCCCGCTGTCGAGGTCCCATCGTCGTGAGGCTTGCCCACTGTCGAGGTCCCATGGTCGTGAAGCTTGCCCGCTGTCGAGGTCCCATCATCGTGAGGCTTGCCCGCTGTCGAGGCCCCATCATCGTGAGGGTTGCCCGCTGTCGAGGTCCCCATCGTCGTGAGGCTTCACCCCGCTGTTGAGGTCCCATCATCATGAGGCTTGCCCGCTGTCGAGGTCCCATTGTCGTGAGGCTTGCCCGCTGTCGAGGTCCCCATCGTCGTGAGGCTTCACCCCGCTGTCGAGGTCCCATCATCGTGAGGCTACACCCCACTGTCGAGGTCCCATCATCGTGAGGCTTCATCCCGCTGTCGAGGTCCCATCGTCATGAGGCTTGACCGCTGTCGAGGGCCCATCGTCGTGAGACTTGACCCCGCTGTCGAGGTCCCATCGTCGTGCGGCTTCACCCCGCTGTCGAGGTCCCATCATCGTGAGGCTTGCCCGCTGTCGAGGTCCCATCATCGCGTGGCTTCACCCCGCTGTCGAGGTCCCATCATCGTGAGGCTTCGCCCCGCTGTCGAGGTCCCATCGTCGTGAGGCTTGCCCGCTGTCGAGGCCCCATCGTCGTGAGGCTTGCCCACTGTCAAGGTCCCATCGTCGTGAGGCTTGCCCGCTGTCGAGGTCCCATCGCCGTGAGACTTGACCGCTGTCGAGGCCCCATCGTCGTGAGGCTTGACCGCTGTCGAGGCCCCATCGTCATGAGGCTTGACCGCTGTCGAGGTCCCATCATCGTGAGGCTTCACCCCGCTGTCAAGGTCCCATCATCATGAGGCTTCACCCCGCTGTTGAGGTCCCATCGTCGTGAGTCTTGCCCGCTGTCGAGGTCCCATCATCGTGAGGTTTAACGCTGTCGAGGCCCCATCGTCGTGAGGCTTGCCCACTGTCGAGGTCCCATGATCGTGAGGCTTCACCCCGCTGTCGAGGTCCCATCGTCGTGAGGCTTCACCCCGCTGTCGAGGTCCCATCGTCGTGAGGCTTGCCCGCTGTCAAGGTCCCATCATCGTGAGGCTTCACCCCGCTGTCGAGGTCCCATCGTCGTGAGGCTTGCCCGCTGTCAAGGTCCCATCATCGTGAGGCTTCACCCCGCTGTCGAGGCCCCATGGTCGTGAGGCTTCACCCCGCTGTCAAGGTCCCATCATCGTGAGGCTTCACCCCGCTGTCGAGGTCCCATCGCCGTGAGACTTCACCGCTGTGGAGGCCCCATCGTCGTGAGGCTTGACCGCTGTCGAGGCCCCATCGTCGTGAGGCTTGACCGCTGTCGAGGTCCCATCATCGTGAGGCTTCACCCCGCTGTCAAGGTCCCATCATCATGAGGCTTCACCCCGCTGTCGAGGTCCCATCGTCGTGAGGCTTGCCCGCTGTCAAGGTCCCATCGTCGTGAGGCTTCACCCCGCTGTCGAGGTCCCATCGTCGTGAGGCTTGCCCGCTGTCAAGGTCCCATCATCGTGAGGCTTCACCCCGCTGTCGAGGCCCAATGGTCGTGAGGCTTCACCCCGCCGTCAATGTCCCGTCATCGTGAGGCTTCACCCCGCTGCCGAGGCCCCATGGTCGTGAGGCTTCACCCCGCTGTCGAGGTCCCATCGTCGTGAGGCTTCACCCCGCTGTCGATGTCCCATCGTCGTGAGGCTTCACCCCGCTGTCGAGGCCCCATGGTCATGAGGCTTCACCCCGCTGTCGAGGTCCCATCGTCGTGAGGCTTGCCCGCTGTCGAGGTCCCATGGTCGTAGGGCTTCACCCCGCTGTCGAGGTCCCATCATCGTGAGGCTTCACCCCGCTGTCGAGGTCCTATCGTCGTGAGGCTTGCCCGCTGTCAAGGTCCCATCATCGTGAGGCTTCACCCCGCTGTCGAGGCCCCATGGTCGTGAGGCTTCACCCCGCTGTCAAGGTCCCATCATCGTGAGGCTTCACCCCGCTGCCGAGGCCCCATGGTCGTGAGGATTCACCCCGCTGTCGAGGTCCCATCGTCGTGAGGCTTGACCGCTGTCGAGGTCCCATCGTCGTGAGGCTTCACCCCACTGTCATGGCCCCATGGTCGTGAGGCTTGCCCACTGTCGAGGACCCATCATCGTGAGGCTTGCCCACTGTCGAGGCCCCAACACCGTGAGGCTTCACCCCGCTGTCGAGGTCCCATCGTCGTGAGGCTTGCCCGCTGTCGAGGTCCCATGGTCGTAGGGCTTCACCCCGCTGTCGAGGTCCCATCATCGTGAGGCTTCACCCCGCTGTCGAGGTCCCATCGTTGTGAGGCTTGCCCGCTGTCAAGGTCCCATCATCGTGAGGCTTCACCCCGCTGTCGAGGCCCCATGGTCGTGAGGCTTCACCCCGCTGTCAAGGTCCCATCATCGTGAGGCTTCACCCCGCTGCCGAGGCCCCATGGTCGTGAGGCTTCACCCCGCTGTCGAGGTCCCATCGTCGTGAGGCTTGACCGCTGTCGAGGTCCCATCGTCGTGAGGCTTCACCCCACTGTCGTGGCCCCATGGTCGTGAGGCTTGCCCACTGTCGAGGACCCATCATCGTGAGGCTTGCCCACTGTCGAGGCCCCATCACCGTGAGGCTTGCCCACTGTTGAGGTCCCATGGTCTTGAGGCTTGCCCGCTGTCGAGGCCCCATCATCGTGAGGCTTCACCCCGCTGTCGACGTCCCATCATCGTGAGGCTTGCCCGCTGTCGAGGTCCCAACATCGTGAGGCTTCACCCCGCTGTCGAGGCCCCATCATCGTGAGGCTTCATCCCGCTGTCGAGGTCCCATCATCGTGAGGCTTCACCCCGCTGTTGTGGTCCCATCATTGTGAGGTTTGCCCGCTGTCGAGGTCCCATCGCCGTGAGACTTGACCGCTGTGGAGGCCCCATCATCGTGAGGCTTCACCCCACTGTTGAGGCCCCATGTTCGTGAGGCTTGCCCACTGTCGAGGTCCCATGGTCGTGAGGCTTGCCCGCTGTCGAGGCCCCATCATCGTGAGGCTTCACCCCGCTGTCGACGTCCCATCATCGTGAGGCTTGCCCGCTGTCGAGGTCCCATCATCGTGAGGCTTCACCCCGCTGTCGAGGCCCCATCATCGTGAGGCTTCACCCCGCTGTCGAGGTCCCATCATCGTGAGGCTTCACCCCGCTGTTGAGGTCCCATCATTGTGAGGCTTCACCCCGCTGTCGAGGCCCCATTGTCGTGAGGCTTCACCCCGCTGTCGAGGCCCCATCATCATGAGGTTTGCCCGCTGTCGAGGTCCCATCGCCGTGAGACTTGACCGCTGTCGAGGCCCCATCGTCGTGAGTCTTGACCGCTGTCGAGGCCCCATCGTCGTGAGGCTTGCCCACTGTCGAGGTCCCATCGTCGTGACGTTTGCCCGCTGTCGAGGTCCCATCGCTGTGAGACTTGACCGCTGTGGAGGCCCCTTCGTCGTGAGTTTTGACCGCTGTCGAGGCTCCATCGTCGTGAGGCTTGACCGCTGTCGAGGCCCCATTGTCGTGAGGCTTGACCGCTGTCGAGGTCCCATCGTCGTGAGGCTTCATCCCGCTGTCGAGGTCCCATCATCGTGAGGCTTCACCCCACTGTCGAGGTCCCATCATCGTGAGGCTTCACCCACTGTCAAGGTCCCATCGCCGTGAGGCTTGACCGCTGTCGAGGTCCCATTATCGCGTGGCTTCACCCCGTTGTCGAGGTCCCATCATTGTGAGGCTTCACCCCGCTGTCGAGGTCCCATCGTCGTGAGGCTTGACCGCTGTGGAGGCCCCATCATCGTGAGGCTTCACCCCACTGTTGAGGCCCCATGTTCGTGAGGCTTGCCCACTGTCGAGGTCCCATGGTCGTGAGGCTTGCCCGCTGTCGAGGCCCCATCATAGTGAGGCTTCACCCCGCTGTCGACGTCCCATCATCGTGAGGCTTGCCCGCTGTCGAGGTCCCATCATTGTGAGGCTTCACCCCGCTGTCGAGGCCCCATCATCGTGAGGCTTCACCCCGCTGTCGAGGTCCCATCATCGTGAGGCTTCACCCCGCTGTTGAGGTCCCATCATTGTGAGGCTTCACCCCGCTGTCGAGGCCCCATCATCATGAGGTTTGCCCGCTGTCGAGGTCCCATCGCCGTGAGACTTGACCGCTGTGGAGGCCCCATCATCGTGAGGCTTCACCCCACTGTTGAGGCCCCATGTTTGTGAGGCTTGCCCACTGTCGAGGTCCCATGGTCGTGAGGCTTGCCCGCTGTCGAGGCCCCATCATCGTGAGGCTTCACCCCGCTGTCGACGTCCCATCATCGTGAGGCTTGCCCGCTGTCGAGGTCCCATCATCGTGAGGCTTCACCCCGCTGTCGAGGCCCCATCATCGTGAGGCTTCACCCCGCTGTCGAGGTCCCATCATCGTGAGGCTTCACCCCGCTGTTGAGGTCCCATCATTGTGAGGCTTCACCCCGCTGTCGAGGCCCCATTGTCGTGAGGCTTCACCCCGCTGTCGAGGCCCCATCATCATGAGGTTTGCCCGCTGTCGAGGTCCCATCGCCGTGAGACTTGACCGCTGTGGAGGCCCCATCGTCGTGAGTCTTGACCGCTGTCGAGGCCCCATCGTCGTGAGGCTTGCCCACTGTCGAGGTCCCATCGTCGTGACGTTTGCCCGCTGTCGAGGTCCCATCGCTGTGAGACTTGACCGCTGTGGAGGCCCCTTCGTCGTGAGTTTTGACCGCTGTCGAGGCTCCATCGTCGTGAGGCTTGACCGCTGTCGAGGCCCCATTGTCGTGAGGCTTGACCGCTGTCGAGGTCCCATCGTCGTGAGGCTTCATCCCGCTGTCGAGGTCCCATCGTCGTGAGGCTTCACCCCACTGTCGAGGTCCCATCATCGTGAGGCTTCACCCACTGTCCAGGTCCCATCGCCGTGAGGCTTGACCGCTGTCGAGGTCCCATTATCGCGTGGCTTCACCCCGTTGTCGAGGTCCCATCATTGTGAGGCTTCACCCCGCTGTCGAGGTCCCATCGTCGTGAGGCTTGACCGCTGTGGAGGCCCCATCATCGTGAGGCTTCACCCCACTGTTGAGGCCCCATGTTCGTGAGGCTTGCCCACTGTCGAGGTCCCATGGTCGTGAGGCTTGCCCGCTGTCGAGGCCCCATCATAGTGAGGCTTCACCCCGCTGTCGACGTCCCATCATCGTGAGGCTTGCCCGCTGTCGAGGTCCCATCATTGTGAGGCTTCACCCCGCTGTCGAGGCCCCATCATCGTGAGGCTTCACCCCGCTGTCGAGGTCCCATCATCGTGAGGCTTCACCCCGCTGTTGAGGTCCCATCATTGTGAGGCTTCACCCCGCTGTCGAGGCCCCATCATCATGAGGTTTGCCCGCTGTCGAGGTCCCATCGCCGTGAGACTTGACCGCTGTGGAGGCCCCATCATCGTGAGGCTTCACCCCACTGTTGAGGCCCCATGTTCGTGAGGCTTGCCCACTGTCGAGGTCCCATGGTCGTGAGGCTTGCCCGCTGTCGAGGCCCCATCATCGTGAGGCTTCACCCCGCTGTCGACGTCCCATCATCGTGAGGCTTGCCCGCTGTCGAGGTCCCATCGCTGTGAGACTTGACCGCTGTGGAGGCCCCATCGTCGTGAGTCTTGACCGCTGTCGAGGCCCCATTGTCGTGAGGCTTGCCCGCTGTCGAGGTCCCATCGCTGTGAGACTTGACCGCTGTGGAGGCCCCATCGTCGTGAGTTTTGACCGCTGTCGAGGCTCCATTGTCGTGAGGCTTGACCGCTGTCGAGGCCCCATTGTCGTGAGGCTTGACCGCTGTCGAGGTCCCATCGTCGTGAGGCTTCATCCCGCTGTCGAGGTCCCATCGTCGTGAGGCTTCACCCCACTGTCGAGGTCCCATCATCGTGAGGCTTCACCCACTGTCAAGGTCCCATCGCCGTGAGGCTTGACCGCTGTCGAGGTCCCATTATCGCATGGCTTCACCCCACTGTCAAGGTCCCATCATCGTGAGGCTTCACCCCGCTGTCGAGGTCCCATCGTCGTGAGGCTTGTCCGCTGTCGAGGCCCCATCGCCGTGAGACTTGACCGCTGTCGAGGCCCCATCGTTGTGAAGCTTGACCGCTGTCGAGGCCCCATTGTCGTGTGGCTTGACCGCTGTTGAGGTCCCATCGTCGTGAGGCTTCACCCCGCTGTCGAGGTCCCATCGTCGTGAGGCTTCACCCCGCTGTCGAGGCCCCATCGTCGTGAGGCTTGCCCGCTGTCAAGGTCCCATCGTCGTGAGGCTTCACCCCGCTGTCGAGGCCCCATGGTCGTGAGGCTTCACCTCGCTGTCGAGGTCCCATCGTCGTGAGGCTTGACCGCTGTCGAGGTCCCATCATCGTGAGGCTTCACCCCACTTTCGAGGCCCCATGGTCGTGAGGCTTGCCCACTGTCGAGGCCCCATCATCGTGAGGCTTGCCCACTGTCGAGGCCCCATCATCGTGAGGCTTGCCTGCTGTCGAGGTCCCATCATCGTGAGGCTTCACCCCACTGTCAAGGCCCCATGGTCGTGAGGCTTGCCCACTGTCGAGGTCCCATGGTCATGAGGCTTGCCCGCCGTCCAGGCCCCATCATCGTGAGGCTTCACCCCGCTGTTGAGGTCCCATCATCGTGAGGCTTCACCCCGCTGTCGAGGTCCCATCATCATGAGGCTTCACCCCGCTGTCGAGGCCCCATCATCGTGAGGCTTGCCCGCTGTCGAGGTCCCATCATCGTGAGGCTTCACCCCACTGTCGAGGCCCCATGGTCGTGAGGCTTGCCCACTGTCGAGGCCCCATCATCGTGAGGCTTGCCTGCTGTCGAGGTCACATCATCATGAGGCTTCACGCCGCTGTTGAGGCCCCATCATCGTGAGGCTTGCCCGCTGTCGAGGTCCCATTGTCGTGAGGCTTGCCCGCTGTCGAGGTCCCCATCGTCGTGAGGCTTCACCCCGCTGTCGAGGTCCCATCATCGCGTGGCTTCACCCCGCTGTCGAGGCCCCATCATTGTGAGGCTTCATCCCGCTGTCGAGGTCCCATCGTCATGAGGCTTGACCGCTGTCGAGGGCCCATCGTCGTGAGACTTGACCCCGCTGTCGAGGTCCCATCGTCGTGAGGCTTCACCCCGCTGTCGATGTCCCATCATCGTGAGGCTTGCCCGCTGTCGAGGTCCCATCATCGCGTGGCTTCACCCCGCTGTCGAGGTCCCATCATCGTGAGGCTTCAACCCGCTGTCGAGGTCCCATCGTCGTGAGGCTTGCCCGCTGTCGAGGCCCCATCGTCGTGAGGCTTGCCCACTGTCAAGGTCCCATCGTCGTGAGGCTTGCCCGCTGTCGAGGTCCCATCGCCGTGAGACTTGACCGCTGTTGAGGCCCTATCGTCGTGAGGCTTGACCACTATCGAGGCCCCATCGTCGTGAGGCTTGACCGCTGTCGAGGTCCCATCGTCGTGAGGCTTCACCCCGCTGTCAAGGTCCCATCATCATGAGGCTTCACCCCGCTGTTGAGGTCCCATCGTCGTGAGGCTTGCCCGCTGTCGAGGTCCCATCATCATGAGGCTTCCCGCTGTCGAGGCCACATCGTCGTGAGGCTTGCCCACTGTCGAGGTCCCATCGTCGTGAGGCTTGCCCGCTGTCAAGGTCCCATCGTCATGAGGCTTCACCCCGCTGTCGAGGTCCCATGGTCATGAGGCTTCACCCCGCTGTCGAGGCCCCATCATCGTGAGGCTTCACCCCGCTGGCGAGGTCCCATCATCGTGAGGCTTCACCCCGCTGTTGAGGTCCCATCATTGTGAGGCTTCACCCAGCTGTCGAGGCCCCATCGTCGTGAGGCTTCACCCCGCTTTCGAGGCCCCATCATCATGAGGTTTGCCCGCTGTCGAGGTCCCATCGCCGTGAGACCTGACCGCTGTGGAGGCCCCATCATCGTGAGGCTTCACCCCACTGTTGAGGCCCCATGTTCGTGAGGCTTGCCCACTGTCGAGGTCCCATGGTCGTGAGGCTTGCCCGCTGTCGAGGCCCCATCATCGTGAGGCTTCACCCCGCTGTCGACGTCCCATCATCGTGAGGCTTGCCCGCTGTCGAGGTCCCATCATCGTGAGGCTTCACCCCGCTGTCGAGGCCCCATCATCGTGAGGCTTCACCCCGCTGTCGACGTCCCATCATCGTGAGGCTTGCCCGCTGTCGAGGTCCCATCATCGTGAGGCTTCACCCCGCTGTCGAGGCCCCATCATCGTGAGGCTTCACCCCGCTGTCGAGGTCCCATCATCGTGAGGCTTCACCCCGCTGTTGAGGTCCCATCATTGTGAGGCTTCACCCCGCTGTCGAGGCCCCATTGTCGTGAGGCTTCACCCCGCTGTCGAGGCCCCATCATCATGAGGTTTGCCCGCTGTCGAGGCCCCATCGTCATGAGTCTTGACCGCTGTCGAGGCCCCATCATCGTGAGGCTTGCCCACTGTCGAGGTCCCATCGTTGTGAGGTTTGCCCGCTGTCGAGGTCCCATCACTGTGAGACTTGACCGCTGTGGAGGCCCCATCGTCGTGAGTTTTGACCGCTGTCGAGGCTCCATCGTCGGGAGGCTTGACCGCTGTCGAGGCCCCATTGTCGTGAGGCTTGACTGCTGTCGAGGTCCCATTGTCGTGAGGCTTCATCCCGCTGTCGAGGTCACATCGTCGTGAGGCTTCACCCCACTGTCGAGGTCCCATCATCGTGAGGCTTCACTCACTGTCAAGGTCCCATCGCCGTGAGGCTTGACCGCTGTCGAGGTCCCATTATCGCGTGGCTTCACCCCGCTGTCGAGGTCCCATCTTCGTGAGGCTTCACCCCGCTGTCGAGGTCCCATCATCGTGAGGCTTCACCCCGCTGTCGAGGCCCCATCATCGTGAGGCTTCACCCCGCTGTCGAAGTCCCATCATCGTGAGGCTTCACCCCGCTGTCGAGGCCCCATCATGGTGAGGCTTCACCCCGCTGTCGAGGCCCCATCGTCGTGAGGCTTCGCCCCACTGTCGAGGCCCCATGGTCGTGAGGCTTGCCCACTGTCGAGGTCCCATGGTCGTGAGGCTTGACCGCTGTCGAGGTCCCATCATTGTGAGGCTTGCCCACTGTCGAGGTTCCATGGTCATGAGGCTTGCCCGCTGTCGAGGCCTCATTATCGTGAGGCTTGCCCGCTGTCGAGGCCCCATCATCGTTAGGTTTGCCCACTGTCGAGGTCCCATGGTCGTGAAGCTTGCCCGCTGTCGAGGTCCCATCATCGTGAGGCTTGCCCGCTGTCGAGGCCCCATCATCGTGAGGCTTGCCCGCTGTCGAGGTCCCCATCGTCGTGAGGCTTCACCCCGCTGTTGAGGCCCCATCATCGTGAGGCTTGCCCGCTGTCGAGGTCCCATTGTCGTGAGGCTTGCCCGCTGTCGAGGTCCCCATCGTCGTGAGGCTTCACCCCGCTGTCGAGGTCCCATCATCGCGTGGCTTCACCCCGCTGTCGAGGCCCCATCATCGTGAGGCTTCATCCCGCTGTCGAGGTCCCATCGTCATGAGGCTTGACCGCTGTCGAGGGCCCATCGTCGTGAGACTTGACCCCGCTGTCGAGGTCCCATCGTCGTGAGGCTTCACCCCGCTGTCGATGTCCCATCATCGTGAGGCTTGCCCGCTGTCGAGGTCCCATCATCGCGTGGCTTCACCCCGCTGTCGAGGTCCCATCATCGTGAGGCTTCACCCCGCTGTCGAGGTCCCATCGTCGTGAGGCTTGCCCGCTGTCGAGGCCCCATCGTCGTGAGGCTTGCCCACTGTCAAGGTCCCATCGTCGTGAGGCTTGCCCGCTGTCGAGGTCCCATCGCCGTGAGACTTGACCGCTGTCGAGGCCCCATCGTCGTGAGGCTTGACCACTATCGAGGCCCCATCGTCGTGAGGCTTGACCACTGTCGAGGTCCCATCGTCGTGAGGCTTCACCCCGCTGTCAAGGTCCCATCATCATGAGGCTTCACCCCGCTGTTGATGTCCCATCGTCGTGAGGCTTGCCCGCTGTCGAGGTCCCATCATCATGAGGCTTCCCGCTGTCGAGGCCACATCGTCGTGAGGCTTGCCCACTGTCGAGGTCCCATCGTCGTGAGGCTTGCACGCTGTTGAGGTCCCATCGCCATGAGACTTGACCGCTGTCGAGGCCCCATCGTTGTGAAGCTTGACCGCTGTCGAGGCCCCATTGTCGTGTGGCTTGACCGCTGTTGAGGTCCCATCGTCGTGAGGCTTCACCCCGCTGTCGAGGTCCCATCGTCGTGAGGCTTCACCCCGCTGTCGAGGCCCCATCGTCGTGAGGCTTGCCCGCTGTCAAGGTCCCATCGTCGTGAGGCTTCACCCCGCTGTCGAGGCCCCATGGTCGTGAGGCTTCACCTCGCTGTCGAGGTCCCATCGTCGTGAGGCTTGACCGCTGTCGAGGTCCCATCATCGTGAGGCTTCACCCCACTGTCGAGGCCCCATGGTCGTGAGGCTTGCCCACTGTCGAGGTCCCATGGTCGTGAGGCTTGCCCACTGTCGAGGCCCCATCATCGTGAGGCTTGCCCGCTGTCGACGTCCCATCATCGTGAGGCTTGCCCGCTGTCGAGGTCCCAACATCGTGAGGCTTCACCCCGCTGTCGAGGCCCCATCATCGTGAGGCTTCACCCCGCTGTCGAGGTCCCATCATCGTGAGGCTTCACCCCGCTGTTGAGGTCCCATCATTGTGAGGCTTCACCCCGCTGTCGAGGCCCCATCGTCGTGAGGCTTCACCCCGCTTTCGAGGCCCCATCATCATGAGGCTTGCCCACTGTCGAGGTCCCATGGTCGTGAGGCTTGCCCGCTGTCGAGGCCCCATCATCGTGAGGCTTCACCCCGCTGTCGACGTCCCATCATCGTGAGGCTTGCCCGCTGTCGAGGTCCCATCATCGTGAGGCTTCACCCCGCTGTCGAGGCCCCATCATCGTGAGGCTTCACCCCGCTGTCGACGTCCCATCATCGTGAGGCTTGCCCGCTGTCGAGGTCCCATCATCGTGAGGCTTCACCCCGCTGTCGAGGCCCCATCATCGTGAGGCTTCACCCCGCTGTCGAGGTCCCATCATCGTGAGGCTTCACCCCGCTGTTGAGGTCCCATCATTGTGAGGCTTCACCCCGCTGTCGAGGCCCCATTGTCGTGAGGCTTCACCCCGCTGTCGAGGCCCCATCATCATGAGGTTTGCCCGCTGTTGAGGCCCCATCGTCATGAGTCTTGACCGCTGTCGAGGCCCCATCGTCGTGAGGCTTGCCCACTGTCGAGGTCCCATCGTTGTGAGGTTTGCCCGCTGTCGAGGTCCCATCGCTGTGAGACTTGACCGCTGTGGAGGCCCCATCGTCGTGAGTTTTGACCGCTGTCGAGGCTCCATCGTCGTGAGGCTTGACCGCTGTCGAGGCCCCATTGTCGTGAGGCTTGACCGCTGTCGAGGTCCCATTGTCGTGAGGCTTCATCCCGCTGTCGAGGTCCCATCGTCGTGAGGCTTCACCCCACTGTCGAGGTCCCATCATCGTGAGGCTTCACTCACTGTCAAGGTCCCATCGCCGTGAGGCTTGACCGCTGTCGAGGTCCCATTATCGCGTGGCTTCACCCCGCTGTCGAGGTCCCATCTTCGTGAGGCTTCACCCCGCTGTCGAGGTCCCATCGTCGTGAGGCTTGTCCGCTGTCGAGGCCCCATCGTCGTGAGGCTTGCCCACTGTCGAGGTCCCATCGTCGTGAGGCTTGCACGCTGTCAAGGTCCCATCGTCGTGAGGCTTCACCCCGCTGTCGAGGCCCCATGGTCGTGAGGCTTCACCTCGCTGTCGAGGTCCCATCGTCGTGAGGCTTGACCGCTGTCGACGTCCCATCATCGTGAGGCTTCACCCCACTGTCGAGGCCCCATGGTCGTGAGGCTTGCCCACTGTCGAGGCCCCATCATCGTGAGGCTTGCCCACTGTCGAGGCCCCATCATCGTGAGGCTTGCCTGCTGTCGAGGTCCCATCATCGTGAGGCTTCACCCCACTGTCGAGGCCCCATGGTCGTGAGCCTTGCCCACTGTCGAGGTCCCATGTTCGTGAGGCTTGCCCGCCGTCCAGGCCCCATCATCGTGAGGCTTCACCCCGCTGTTGAGGTCCCATCATCGTGAGGCTTCACCCCGCTGTCGAGGTCCCATCATCATGAGGCTTCACCCCGCTGTCGAGGCCCCATCATCGTGAGGCTTGCCCGCTGTCGAGGTCCCATCATCGTGAGGCTTCACCCCACTGTCGAGGCCCCATGGTCGTGAGGCTTGCCCACTGTCGAGGCCCCATCATCGTGAGGCTTGCCTGCTGTCGAGGTCCCATCATCATGAGGCTTCACCCCGCTGTCGAGGTCCCATCATCGTGAGGCTTCACCCCGCTGTCGAGGCCCCATCATCGTGAGGCTTCACCCCGCTGTCGAAGTCCCATCATCGTGAGGCTTCACCCCGCTGTCGAGGCCCCATCATGGTGAGGCTTCACCCCGCTGTCGAGGCCCCATCGTCGTGAGGCTTCGCCCCACTGTCGAGGCCCCATGGTCGTGAGGCTTGCCCACTGTCGAGGTCCCATGGTCGTGAGGCTTGACCGCTGTCGAGGTCCCATCATTGTGAGGCTTGCCCACTGTCTAGGTCCCATGGTCATGAGGCTTGCCCGCTGTCGAGGCCTCATTATCGTGAGGCTTGCCCGCTGTCGAGGCCCCATCATCGTGAGGCTTGCCCACTGTCGAGGTCCCATGGTCGTGAAGCTTGCCCGCTGTCGAGGTCCCATCATCGTGAGGCTTGCCCGCTGTCGAGGCCCCATCATCGTGAGGCTTGCCCGCTGTCGAGGTCCCCATCGTCGTGAGGCTTGCCCGCTGTCGAGGTCCCATCATCGTGAGGCTTCACCCCACTGTCGAGGCCCCATGGTCGTGAGGCTTGCCCACTGTCGAGGCCCCATCATCGTGAGGCTTGCCTGCTGTCGAGGTCCCATCATCATGAGGCTTCACCCCGCTGTCGAGGTCCCATCATCGTGAGGCTTCACCCCGCTGTCGAGGCCCCATCATCGTGAGGCTTCACCCCGCTGTCGAAGTCCCATCATCGTGAGGCTTCACCCCGCTCTCGAGGCCCCATCATGGTGAGGCTTCACCCCGCTGTCGAGGCCCCATCGTCGTGAGGCTTCGCCCCACTGTCGAGGCCCCATGGTCGTGAGGCTTGCCCACTGTCGAGGTCCCATGGTCGTGAGGCTTGACCGCTGTCGAGGTCCCATCATTGTGAGGCTTGCCCACTGTCGAGGTCCCATGGTCATGAGGCTTGCCCGCTGTCGAGGCCTCATTATCGTGAGGCTTGCCCGCTGTCGAGGCCCCATCATCGTGAGGCTTGCCCACTGTCGAGGTCCCATGGTCGTGACGCTTGCCCTCTGTCGAGGTCCCATCATCGTGAGGCTTGCCCGCTGTCGAGGCCCCATCATCGTGAGGCTTGCCCACTGTCGAGGTCCCCATCGTCGTGAGGCTTCACCCCGCTGTTGAGGCCCCATCATCGTGAGGCTTGCCCGCTGTCGAGGTCCCATTGTCGTGAGGCTTGCCCGCTGTCGAGGTCCCCATCGTCGTGAGGCTTCACCCCGCTGTCGAGGTCCCATCATCGCGTGGCTTCACCCCGCTGTCGAGGCCCCATCATCGTGAGGCTTCATCCCGCTGTCGAGGTCCCATCGTCATGAGGCTTGACCGCTGTCGAGGGCCCATCGTCGTGAGACTTGACCCCGCTGTCGAGGTCCCATCGTCGTGAGGCTTCACCCCGCTGTCGATGTCCCATCATCGTGAGGCTTGCCCGCTGTCGAGGTCCCATCATCGCGTGGCTTCACCCCGTTGTCGAGGTCCCATCATCGTGAGGCTTCACCCCACTGTCGAGGTCCCATCGTCGTGAGGCTTGCTCGCTGTCGAGGCCCCATCGTCGTGAGGCTTGCCCACTGTCAAGGTCCCATCGTCGTGAGGCTTGCCCGCTGTCGAGGTCCCATCGCCGTGAGACTTGACCGCTGTCGAGGCCCCATCGTCGTGAGGCTTGCCCACTGTCGAGGTCCCATGGTCATGAGGCTTGACCGCTGTTGAGGTCCCATCGTCGTGAGGCTTCACCCCGCTGTCGAGGTCCCATCGTCGTGAGGCTTCACCCCGCTGTCGAGGCCCCATTGTCGTGAGGCTTGCCCGCTGTCAAGGTCCCATCGTCGTGAGGCTTCACCCCGCTGTCGAGGCCCCATGGTCGCGAGGCTTCACCTCGCTGTCGAGGTCCCATCGTCGTGAGGCTTGACCGCTGTCGAGGTCCCATCATCGTGATGCTTCACCCCACTGTCGAGGCCCCATGGTCGTGAGGCTTGCCCACTGTCGAGGCCCCATCATCGTGAGGCTTGCCCACTGTCGAGGCCCCATCATCGTGAGGCTTGCCTGCTGTCGAGGTCCCACCATCGTGAGGCTTCACCCCACTGTCGAGGCCCCATGGTCGTGAGGCTTGCCCACTGTCGAGGTCCCATGGTCGTGAGGCTTGCCCGCCGTCCAGGCCCCATCATCGTGAGGCTTCACCCCGCTGTCGAGGTCCCATCATCGCGTGGCTTCACCCCGCTGTCGAGGTCCCATCATCGTGAGGCTTCACCCCACTGTCGAGGTCCCATCGTCGTGAGGCTTGCTCGCTGTCGAGGCCCCATCGTCGTGAGGCTTGCCCACTGTCAAGGTCCCATCGTCGTGAGGCTTGCCCGCTGTCGAGGTCCCATCGCCGTGAGACTTGACCGCTGTCGAGGCCCCATCGTCGTGAGGCTTGCCCGCTGTCAAGGTCCCATCATCATGAGGCTTCCCGCTGTCGAGGCCACATCGTCGTGAGGCTTCACCCCGCTGTCGAGGCCCCATTGTCGTGAGGCTTGCCCGCTGTCAAGGTCCCATCGTCGTGAGGCTTCACCCCGCTGTCGAGGCCCCATGGTCGCGAGGCTTCACCTCGCTGTCGAGGTCCCATCGTCGTGAGGCTTGACCGCTGTCGAGGTCCCATCATCGTGATGCTTCACCCCACTGTCGAGGCCCCATGGTCGTGAGGCTTGCCCACTGTCGAGGCCCCATCATCGTGAGGCTTGCCCACTGTCGAGGCCCCATCATCGTGAGGCTTGCCTGCTGTCGAGGTCCCACCATCGTGAGGCTTCACCCCACTGTCGAGGCCCCATGGTCGTGAGTCTTGCCCACTGTCGAGGTCCCATGGTCGTGAGGCTTGCCCGCCGTCCAGGCCCCATCATCGTGAGGCTTCACCCCGCTGTCGAGGTCCCATCATCGCGTGGCTTCACCCCGCTGTCGAGGTCCCATCATCGTGAGGCTTCACCCCACTGTCGAGGTCCCATCGTCGTGAGGCTTGCTCGCTGTCGAGGCCCCATCGTCGTGAGGCTTGCCCACTGTCAAGGTCCCATCGTCGTGAGGCTTGCCCGCTGTCGAGGTCCCATCGCCGTGAGACTTGACCGCTGTCGAGGCCCCATCGTCGTGAGGCTTGCCCGCTGTCGAGGTCCCATCATCATGAGGCTTCCCGCTGTCGAGGCCACATCGTCGTGAGGCTTGCCCACTGTCGAGGTCCCATCGTCGTGAGGCTTGCACGCTGTTGAGGTCCCATCGCCATGAGACTTGACCGCTGTCGAGCCCCCATCGTTGTGAAGCTTGACCGCTGTCGAGGCCCGATTGTCGTGTGGCTTGCCCACTGTCGAGGTCCCATGGTCGTGAGGCTTGCCCACTGTCGAGGCCCCATCATCGTGAGGCTTGCCCGCTGTCGACGTCCCATCATCGTGAGGCTTGCCCGCTGTCGAGGTCCCAACATCGTGAGGCTTCACCCCGCTGTCGAGGCCCCATCATCGTGAGGCTTCACCCCGCTGTCGAGGTCCCATCATCGTGAGGCTTCACCCCGCTGTTGAGGTCCCATCATTGTGAGGCTTCACCCCGCTGTCGAGGCCCCATCGTCGTGAGGCTTCACCCCGCTTTCGAGGCCCCATCATCATGAGGTTTGCCCGCTGTCGAGGTCCCATCGCCGTGAGACTTGACCGCTGTGGAGGCCCCATCATCGTGAGGCTTCACCCCACTGTTGAGGCCCCATGTTCGTGAGGCTTGCCCACTGTCGAGGTCCCATGGTCGTGAGGCTTGCCCGCTGTCGAGGCCCCATCATCGTGAGGCTTCACCCCGCTGTCGACGTCCCATCATCGTGAGGCTTGCCCGCTGTCGAGGTCCCATCATCGTGAGGCTTCACCCCGCTGTCGAGGCCCCATCATCGTGAGGCTTCACCCCGCTGTCGACGTCCCATCATCGTGAGGCTTGCCCGCTGTCGAGGTCCCATCATCGTGAGGCTTCACCCCGCTGTCGAGGCCCCATCATCGTGAGGCTTCACCCCGCTGTCGAGGTCCCATCATCGTGAGGCTTCACCCCGCTGTTGAGGTCCCATCATTGTGAGGCTTCACCCCGCTGTCGAGGCCCCATTGTCGTGAGGCTTCACCCCGCTGTCGAGGCCCCATCATCATGAGGTTTGCCCGCTGTTGAGGCCCCATCGTCATGAGTCTTGACCGCTGTCGAGGCCCCATCGTCGTGAGGCTTGCCCACTGTCGAGGTCCCATCGTTGTGAGGTTTGCCCGCTGTCGAGGTCCCATCGCTGTGAGACTTGACCGCTGTGGAGGCCCCATCGTCGTGAGTTTTGACCGCTGTCGAGGCTCCATCGTCGTGAGGCTTGACCGCTGTCGAGGCCCCATTGTCGTGAGGCTTGACCGCTGTCGAGGTCCCATTGTCGTGAGGCTTCATCCCGCTGTCGAGGTCCCATCGTCGTGAGGCTTCACCCCACTGTCGAGGTCCCATCATCGTGAGGCTTCACTCACTGTCAAGGTCCCATCGCCGTGAGGCTTGACCGCTGTCGAGGTCCCATTATCGCGTGGCTTCACCCCGCTGTCGAGGTCCCATCTTCGTGAGGCTTCACCCCGCTGTCGAGGTCCCATCGTCGTGAGGCTTGTCCGCTGTCGAGGCCCCATCGTCGTGAGGCTTGCCCACTGTCGAGGTCCCATCGTCGTGAGGCTTGCACGCTGTCAAGGTCCCATCGTCGTGAGGCTTCACCCCGCTGTCGAGGCCCCATGGTCGTGAGGCTTCACCTCGCTGTCGAGGTCCCATCGTCGTGAGGCTTGACCGCTGTCGACGTCCCATCATCGTGAGGCTTCACCCCACTGTCGAGGCCCCATGGTCGTGAGGCTTGCCCACTGTCGAGGCCCCATCATCGTGAGGCTTGCCCACTGTCGAGGCCCCATCATCGTGAGGCTTGCCTGCTGTCGAGGTCCCATCATCGTGAGGCTTCACCCCACTGTCGAGGCCCCATGGTCGTGAGCCTTGCCCACTGTCGAGGTCCCATGTTCGTGAGGCTTGCCCGCCGTCCAGGCCCCATCATCGTGAGGCTTCACCCCGCTGTTGAGGTCCCATCATCGTGAGGCTTCACCCCGCTGTCGAGGTCCCATCATCATGAGGCTTCACCCCGCTGTCGAGGCCCCATCATCGTGAGGCTTGCCCGCTGTCGAGGTCCCATCATCGTGAGGCTTCACCCCACTGTCGAGGCCCCATGGTCGTGAGGCTTGCCCACTGTCGAGGCCCCATCATCGTGAGGCTTGCCTGCTGTCGAGGTCCCATCATCATGAGGCTTCACCCCGCTGTCGAGGTCCCATCATCGTGAGGCTTCACCCCGCTGTCGAGGCCCCATCATCGTGAGGCTTCACCCCGCTGTCGAAGTCCCATCATCGTGAGGCTTCACCCCGCTGTCGAGGCCCCATCATGGTGAGGCTTCACCCCGCTGTCGAGGCCCCATCGTCGTGAGGCTTCGCCCCACTGTCGAGGCCCCATGGTCGTGAGGCTTGCCCACTGTCGAGGTCCCATGGTCGTGAGGCTTGACCGCTGTCGAGGTCCCATCATTGTGAGGCTTGCCCACTGTCTAGGTCCCATGGTCATGAGGCTTGCCCGCTGTCGAGGCCTCATTATCGTGAGGCTTGCCCGCTGTCGAGGCCCCATCATCGTGAGGCTTGCCCACTGTCGAGGTCCCATGGTCGTGAAGCTTGCCCGCTGTCGAGGTCCCATCATCGTGAGGCTTGCCCGCTGTCGAGGCCCCATCATCGTGAGGCTTGCCCGCTGTCGAGGTCCCCATCGTCGTGAGGCTTGCCCGCTGTCGAGGTCCCATCATCGTGAGGCTTCACCCCACTGTCGAGGCCCCATGGTCGTGAGGCTTGCCCACTGTCGAGGCCCCATCATCGTGAGGCTTGCCTGCTGTCGAGGTCCCATCATCATGAGGCTTCACCCCGCTGTCGAGGTCCCATCATCGTGAGGCTTCACCCCGCTGTCGAGGCCCCATCATCGTGAGGCTTCACCCCGCTGTCGAAGTCCCATCATCGTGAGGCTTCACCCCGCTCTCGAGGCCCCATCATGGTGAGGCTTCACCCCGCTGTCGAGGCCCCATCGTCGTGAGGCTTCGCCCCACTGTCGAGGCCCCATGGTCGTGAGGCTTGCCCACTGTCGAGGTCCCATGGTCGTGAGGCTTGACCGCTGTCGAGGTCCCATCATTGTGAGGCTTGCCCACTGTCGAGGTCCCATGGTCATGAGGCTTGCCCGCTGTCGAGGCCTCATTATCGTGAGGCTTGCCCGCTGTCGAGGCCCCATCATCGTGAGGCTTGCCCACTGTCGAGGTCCCATGGTCGTGACGCTTGCCCTCTGTCGAGGTCCCATCATCGTGAGGCTTGCCCGCTGTCGAGGCCCCATCATCGTGAGGCTTGCCCACTGTCGAGGTCCCCATCGTCGTGAGGCTTCACCCCGCTGTTGAGGCCCCATCATCGTGAGGCTTGCCCGCTGTCGAGGTCCCATTGTCGTGAGGCTTGCCCGCTGTCGAGGTCCCCATCGTCGTGAGGCTTCACCCCGCTGTCGAGGTCCCATCATCGCGTGGCTTCACCCCGCTGTCGAGGCCCCATCATCGTGAGGCTTCATCCCGCTGTCGAGGTCCCATCGTCATGAGGCTTGACCGCTGTCGAGGGCCCATCGTCGTGAGACTTGACCCCGCTGTCGAGGTCCCATCGTCGTGAGGCTTCACCCCGCTGTCGATGTCCCATCATCGTGAGGCTTGCCCGCTGTCGAGGTCCCATCATCGCGTGGCTTCACCCCGTTGTCGAGGTCCCATCATCGTGAGGCTTCACCCCACTGTCGAGGTCCCATCGTCGTGAGGCTTGCTCGCTGTCGAGGCCCCATCGTCGTGAGGCTTGCCCACTGTCAAGGTCCCATCGTCGTGAGGCTTGCCCGCTGTCGAGGTCCCATCGCCGTGAGACTTGACCGCTGTCGAGGCCCCATCGTCGTGAGGCTTGCCCACTGTCGAGGTCCCATGGTCATGAGGCTTGACCGCTGTTGAGGTCCCATCGTCGTGAGGCTTCAACCCGCTGTCGAGGTCCCATCGTCGTGAGGCTTCACCCCGCTGTCGAGGCCCCATTGTCGTGAGGCTTGCCCGCTGTCAAGGTCCCATCGTCGTGAGGCTTCACCCCGCTGTCGAGGCCCCATGGTCGCGAGGCTTCACCTCGCTGTCGAGGTCCCATCGTCGTGAGGCTTGACCGCTGTCGAGGTCCCATCATCGTGATGCTTCACCCCACTGTCGAGGCCCCATGGTCGTGAGGCTTGCCCACTGTCGAGGCCCCATCATCGTGAGGCTTGCCCACTGTCGAGGCCCCATCATCGTGAGGCTTGCCTGCTGTCGAGGTCCCACCATCGTGAGGCTTCACCCCACTGTCGAGGCCCCATGGTCGTGAGGCTTGCCCACTGTCGAGGTCCCATGGTCGTGAGGCTTGCCCGCCGTCCAGGCCCCATCATCGTGAGGCTTCACCCCGCTGTCGAGGTCCCATCATCGCGTGGCTTCACCCCGCTGTCGAGGTCCCATCATCGTGAGGCTTCACCCCACTGTCGAGGTCCCATCGTCGTGAGGCTTGCTCGCTGTCGAGGCCCCATCGTCGTGAGGCTTGCCCACTGTCAAGGTCCCATCGTCGTGAGGCTTGCCCGCTGTCGAGGTCCCATCGCCGTGAGACTTGACCGCTGTCGAGGCCCCATCGTCGTGAGGCTTGCCCGCTGTCAAGGTCCCATCATCATGAGGCTTCCCGCTGTCGAGGCCACATCGTCGTGAGGCTTCACCCCGCTGTCGAGGCCCCATTGTCGTGAGGCTTGCCCGCTGTCAAGGTCCCATCGTCGTGAGGCTTCACCCCGCTGTCGAGGCCCCATGGTCGCGAGGCTTCACCTCGCTGTCGAGGTCCCATCGTCGTGAGGCTTGACCGCTGTCGAGGTCCCATCATCGTGATGCTTCACCCCACTGTCGAGGCCCCATGGTCGTGAGGCTTGCCCACTGTCGAGGCCCCATCATCGTGAGGCTTGCCCACTGTCGAGGCCCCATCATCGTGAGGCTTGCCTGCTGTCGAGGTCCCACCATCGTGAGGCTTCACCCCACTGTCGAGGCCCCATGGTCGTGAGTCTTGCCCACTGTCGAGGTCCCATGGTCGTGAGGCTTGCCCGCCGTCCAGGCCCCATCATCGTGAGGCTTCACCCCGCTGTCGAGGTCCCATCATCGCGTGGCTTCACCCCGCTGTCGAGGTCCCATCATCGTGAGGCTTCACCCCACTGTCGAGGTCCCATCGTCGTGAGGCTTGCTCGCTGTCGAGGCCCCATCGTCGTGAGGCTTGCCCACTGTCAAGGTCCCATCGTCGTGAGGCTTGCCCGCTGTCGAGGTCCCATCGCCGTGAGACTTGACCGCTGTCGAGGCCCCATCGTCGTGAGGCTTGCCCGCTGTCGAGGTCCCATCATCATGAGGCTTCCCGCTGTCGAGGCCACATCGTCGTGAGGCTTGCCCACTGTCGAGGTCCCATCGTCGTGAGGCTTGCACGCTGTTGAGGTCCCATCGCCATGAGACTTGACCGCTGTCGAGCCCCCATCGTTGTGAAGCTTGACCGCTGTCGAGGCCCGATTGTCGTGTGGCTTGACCGCTGTTGAGGTCCCATCGTCGTGAGGCTTCACCCCGCTGTTGAGGTCCCATCATCGTGAGGCTTCACCCCGCTGTCGAGGCCCCATCATCGTGAGGCTTCACCCCGCTGTCGAAGTCCCATCATCGTGAGGCTTCACCCCGCTGTCGAGGCCCCATCATGGTGAGGCTTCACCCCGCTGTCGAGGCCCCATCGTCGTGAGGCTTCGCCCCACTGTCGAGGCCCCATGGTCGTGAGGCTTGCCCACTGTCGAGGTCCCATGCTCGTGAGGCTTGACCGCTGTCGAGGTCCCATCATTGTGAGGCTTGCCCACTGTTGAGGTCCCATGGTCATGAGGCTTGCCCGCTGTCGAGGCCTCATTATCGTGAGGCTTGCCCGCTGTCGAGGCCCCATCATCGTGAGGCTTGCCCACTGTCGAGGTCCCATGGTCGTGAAGCTTGCCCGCTGTCGAGGTCCCATCATCGTGAGGCTTGCCCGCTGTCGAGGCCCCATCATCGTGAGGCTTCACCCCGCTGTTGAGGCCCCATCATCGTGAGGCTTGCCCGCTGTCGAGGTCCCATTGTCGTGAGGCTTGCCCGCTGTCGAGTTCCCCATCGCCGTGAGGCTTCACCCCGCTGTCGAGGTCCCATCATCGCGTGGCTTCACCCTGCTGTCGAGGCCCCATCATCGTGAGGCTTCATCCCGCTGTCGAGGTCCCATCGTCATGAGGCTTGACCGCTGTCGAGGGCCCATCGTCGTGAGACTTGACCCCGCTGTCAAGGTCCCATCGTCGTGAGGCTTGCCCGCTGTCGAGGTCCCATCGCCGTGAGACTTGACCGCTGTCGAGGCCCCATCGTCGTGAGGCTTGACCACTATCGAGGCCCCATCATCGTGAGGCTTCATCCCGCTGTCGAGGTCCCATCGTCATGAGGCTTGACCGCTGTCGAGGGCCCATCGTCGTGAGACTTGACCCCGCTGTCAAGGTCCCATCGTCGTGAGGCTTGCCCGCTGTCGAGGTCCCATCGCCGTGAGACTTGACCGCTGTCGAGGCCCCATCGTCGTGAGGCTTGACCACTATCGAGGCCCCATCGTCGTGAGGCTTGACCGCTGTCGAGGTCCCATCGTCGTGAGGCTTCACCCCGCTGTGAAGGTCCCATCATCATGAGGCTTCACCCCACTGTCGAGGCCCCATCATCGTGAGGCTTGCCTGCTGTCGAGGTCCCATCATCATGAGGCTTCACCCCGCTGTCGAGGTCCCATCATCGTGAGGCTTCACCCCGCTGTCGAGGCCCCATCATCGTGAGGCTTCACCCCGCTGTCGAAGTCCCATCATCGTGAGGCTTCACCCCGCTGTCGAGGCCCCATCATGGTGAGGCTTCACCCCACTGTCGAGGCCCCATCGTTGTGAGGCTTCGCCCCACTGTCGAGGCCCCATGGTCGTGAGGCTTGCCCACTGTCGAGGTCCCATGGTCGTGAGGCTTGACCGCTGTCGAGGTCCCATCATTGTGAGGCTTGCCCACTGTCGAGGTCCCATGGTCATGAGGCTTGCCCGCTGTCGAGGCCTCATTATCGTGAGGCTTGCCCGCTGTCGAGGCCCCATCATCGTGAGGCTTGCCCACTGTCGAGGTCCCATGGTCGTGAAGCTTGCCCGCTGTCGAGGTCCCATCATCGTGAGGCTTGCCCGCTGTCGAGGCCCCATCATCGTGAGGCTTGCCCGCTGTCGAGGTCCCATTGTCGTGAGGCTTCATCCCGCTGTCGAGGTCCCATCGTCGTGAGGCTTCACCCCACTGTCGAGGTCCCATCATCGTGAGGCTTCACTCACTGTCAAGGTCCCATCGCCGTGAGGATGACCGCTGTCGAGGTCCCATTATCGCGTGGCTTCACCCCGCTGTCGAGGTCCCATCTTCGTGAGGCTTCACCCCGCTGTCGAGGTCCCATCGTCGTGAGGCTTGTCCGCTGTCGAGGCCCCATCGTCGTGAGGCTTGCCCACTGTCGAGGTCCCATCGTCGTGAGGCTTGCACGCTGTCAAGGTCCCATCGTCGTGAGGCTTCACCCCGCTGTCGAGGCCCCATGGTCGTGAGGCTTCACCTCGCTGTCGAGGTCCCATCGTCGTGAGGCTTGACCGCTGTCGAGGTCCCATCATCGTGAGGCTCCACCCCACTGTCGAGGCCCCATGGTCGTGAGGCTTGCCCACTGTCGAGGCCCCATCATCGTGAGGCTTGCCCACTGTCGAGGCCCAATCATCGTGAGGCTTGCCTGCTGTCGAGGTCCCATCATCGTGAGGCTTCACCCCACTGTCGAGGCCCCATGGTCGTGAGGCTTGCCCACTGTCGAGGTCCCATGTTCGTGAGGCTTGCCCGCCGTCCAGGCCCCATCATCGTGAGGCTTCACCCCGCTGTTGAGGTCCCATCATCGTGAGGCTTCACCCCGCTGTCGAGGTCCCATCATCATGAGGCTTCACCCCGCTGTCGAAGCCCCATCATCGTGAGGCTTGCCCGCTGTCGAGGTCCCATCTTCGTGAGGCTTCACCCCACTGTCGAGGCCCCATGGTCGTGAGGCTTGCCCACTGTCGAGGCCCCATCATCGTGAGGCTTGCCTGCTGTCGAGGTCCCATCATCATGAGGCTTCACCCCGCTGTCGAGGTCCCATCATCGTGAGGCTTCACCCCGCTGTCGAGGCCCCATCATCGTGAGGCTTCACCCCGCTGTCGAAGTCCCATCATCGTGAGGCTTCACCCCGCTGTCGAGGCCCCATCATGGTGAGGCTTCACCCCGCTGTCGAGGCCCCATCGTCGTGAGGCTTCGCCCCACTGTCGAGGCCCCATGGTCGTGAGGCTTGCCCACTGTCGAGGTCCCATGGTCGTGAGGCTTGACCGCTGTCGAGGTCCCATCATTGTGAGGCTTGCCCACTGTCGAGGTCCCATGGTCATGAGGCTTGCCCGCTGTCGAGGCCTCATTATCGTGAGGCTTGCCCGCTGTCGAGGCCCCATCATCGTGAGGCTTGCCCACTGTCGAGGTCCCATGGTCGTGAAGCTTGCCCGCTGTCGAGGTCCCATCATCGTGAGGCTTGCCCGCTGTCGAGGCCCCATCATCGTGAGGCTTGCCCGCTGTCGAGGTCCCCATTGTCGTGAGGCTTCACCCCGCTGTTGAGGCCCCATCATCGTGAGGCTTGCCCGCTGTCGAGGTCCCATTGTCGTGAGGCTTGCCCGCTGTCGAGGTCCCCATCGTCGTGAGGCTTCACCCCGCTGTCAAGGTCCCATCATCGCGTGGCTTCACCCCGCTGTCGAGGCCATATCATCATGAGGCTTCATCCCGCTGTCGAGGTCCCATCGTCATGAGGCTTGACCGCTGTCGAGGGCCCATCGTCGTGAGACTTGACCCCGCTGTCGAGGTCCCATCGTCGTGAGGCTTCACCCCGCTGTCGATGTCTCATCATCGTGAGGCTTGCCCGCTGTCGAGGTCCCATCATCGCGTGGCTTCACCCCGTTGTCGAGGTCCCATCATCGTGAGGCTTCACCCCACTGTCGAGGTCCCATCGTCGTGAGGCTTGCTCGCTGTCGAGGCCCCATCGTCGTGAGGCTTGCCCACTGTCAAGGTCCCATCGTCGTGAGGCTTGCCCGCTGTCGAGGTCCCATCGCCGTGAGACTTGACCGCTGTCGAGGCCCCATCGTCGTGAGGCTTGCCCGCTGTCGAGGTCCCATCATCATGAGGCTTCCCGCTGTCGAGGCCACATCGTCGTGAGGCTTGCCCACTGTCGAGGTCCCATCGTCGTGAGGCTTGCACGCTGTTGAGGTCCCATCGCCATGAGACTTGACCGCTGTCGAGCCCCCATCGTTGTGAAGCTTGACCGCTGTCGAGGCCCCATTGTCGTGTGGCTTGACCGCTGTTGAGGTCCCATCGTCGTGAGGCTTCACCCCGCTGTCGAGGTCCCATCGTCGTGAGGCTTCACCCCGCTGTCGAGGCCCCATCGTCGTGAGGCTTGCCCGCTGTCAAGGTCCCATCGTCGTGAGGCTTCACCCCGCTGTCGAGGCCCCATGGTCGTGAGGCTTCACCTCGCTGTCGAGGTCCCATCGTCGTGAGGCTTGACCGCTGTCGAGGTCCCATCATCGTGATGCTTCACCCCACTGTCGAGGCCCCATGGTCGTGAGGCTTGCCCACTGTCGAGGCCCCATCATCGTGAGGCTTGCCCACTGTCGAGGCCCCATCATCGTGAGGCTTGCCTGCTGTCGAGGTCCCACCATCGTGAGGCTTCACCCCACTGTCGAGGCCCCATGGTCGTGAGGCTTGCCCACTGTCGAGGTCCCATGGTCGTGAGGCTTGCCCGCCGTCCAGGCCCCATCATCGTGAGGCTTCACCCCGCTGTCGAGGTCCCATCATCGCGTGGCTTCACCCCGCTGTCGAGGTCCCATCATCGTGAGGCTTCACCCCACTGTCGAGGTCCCATCATCGTGAGGCTTCACCCCACTGTCGAGGTCCCATCGTCGTGAGGCTTGCTCGCTGTCGAGGCCCCATCGTCGTGAGGCTTGCCCACTGTCAAGGTCCCATCGTCGTGAGGCTTGCCCGCTGTCGAGGTCCCATCGTCGTGAGGCTTGCCCGCTGTCGAGGTCCCATCATCATGAGGCTTCCCGCTGTCGAGGCCACATCGTCGTGAGGCTTGCCCACTGTCGAGGTCCCATCGTCGTGAGGCTTGCACGCTGTTGAGGTCCCATCGCCATGAGACTTGACCGCTGTCGAGCCCCCATCGTTGTGAAGCTTGACCGCTGTCGAGGCCCCATTGTCGTGTGGCTTGACCGCTGTTGAGGTCCCATCGTCGTGAGGCTTCACCCCGCTGTCGAGGTCCCATCATCGTGAGGCTTCACCCCGCTGTCGAGGCCCCATCATCGTGAGGCTTCACCCCGCTGTCGAAGTCCCATCATCGTGAGGCTTCACCCCGCTGTCGAGGCCCCATCATGGTGAGGCTTCACCCCGCTGTCGAGGCCCCATCGTCGTGAGGCTTCGCCCCACTGTCGAGGCCCCATGGTCGTGAGGCTTGCCCACTGTCGAGGTCCCATGATCGTGAGGCTTGACCGCTGTCGAGGTCCCATCATTGTGAGGCTTGCCCACTGTCGAGGTCCCATGGTCATGAGGCTTGCCCGCTGTCGAGGCCTCATTATCGTGAGGCTTGCCCGCTGTCGAGGCCCCATCATCGTGAGGCTTGCCCACTGTCGAGGTCCCATGGTCGTGAAGCTTGCCCGCTGTCGAGGTCCCATCATCGTGAGGCTTGCCCGCTGTCGAGGCCCCATCATCGTGAGGCTTGCCCGCTGTCGAGGTCCCCATCGTCGTGAGGCTTCACCCCGCTGTTGAGGCCCCATCATCGTGAGGCTTGCCCGCTGTCGAGGTCCCATTGTCGTGAGGCTTGCCCGCTGTCGAGGTCCCCATCGTCGTGAGGCTTCACCCCGCTGTCGAGGTCCCATCATCGCGTGGCTTCACCCCGCTGTCGAGGCCCCATCATCGTGAGGCTTCATCCCGCTGTCGAGGTCCCATCGTCATGAGGCTTGACCGCTGTCGAGGGCCCATCGTCGTGAGACTTGACCCCGCTGTCAAGGTCCCATCGTCGTGAGGCTTGCCCGCTGTCGAGGTCCCATCGCCGTGAGACTTGACCGCTGTCGAGGCCCCATCGTCGTGAGGCTTGACCACTATCGAGGCCCCATCGTCGTGAGGCTTGACCGCTGTTGAGGTCCCATCGTCGTGAGGCTTCACCCCGCTGTCAAGGTCCCATCATCATGAGGCTTCACCCCACTGTCGAGGCCCCATCATCGTGAGGCTTGCCTGCTGTCGAGGTCCCATCATCATGAGGCTTCACCCCGCTGTCGAGGTCCCATCATCGTGAGGCTTCACCCCGCTGTCGAGGCCCCATCATCGTGAGGCTTCACCCCGCTGTCGAAGTGCCATCATCGTGAGGCTTCACCCCGCTGTCGAGGCCCCATCATGGTGAGGCTTCACCCCGCTGTCGAGGCCCCATCGTCGTGAGGCTTCGCCCCACTGTCGAGGCCCCATGGTCGTGAGGCTTGCCCACTGTCGAGGTCCCATGGTCGTGAGGCTTGACCGCTGTCGAGGTCCCATCATTGTGAGGCTTGCCCACTGTCGAGGTCCCATGGTCATGAGGCTTGCCCGCTGTCGACGCCTCATTATCGTGAGGCTTGCCCGCTGTCGAGGCCCCATCATCGTGAGGCTTGCCCACTGTCGAGGTCCCATGGTCGTGAAGCTTGCCCGCTGTCGAGGTCCCATCATCGTGAGGCTTGCCCGCTGTCGAGGCCCCATCATCGTGAGGCTTGCCCGCTGTCGAGGTCCCCATCGTCGTGAGGCATCACCCCGCTGTTGAGGCCCCATCATCGTGAGGCTTGCCCGCTGTCGAGGTCCCATTGTCGTGAGGCTTGCCCGCTGTCGAGGTCCCCATCGTCGTGAGGCTTCACCCCGCTGTCGAGGTCCCATCATCGCGTGGCTTCACCCCGCTGTCGAGGCCCCATCATCGTGAGGCTTCATCCCGCTGTCGAGGCCCCATCATCGTGAGGCTTGCCCACTGTCGAGGTCCCATGGTCGTGAAGCTTGCCCGCTGTCGAGGTCCCATCATCGTGAGGCTTGCCCGCTGTCGAGGCCCCATCATCGTGAGGCTTGCCCGCTGTCGAGGTCCCCATCGTCGTGAGGCATCACCCCGCTGTTGAGGCCCCATCATCGTGAGGCTTGCCCGCTGTCGAGGTCCCATTGTCGTGAGGCTTGCCCGCTGTCGAGGTCCCCATCGTCGTGAGGCTTCACCCCGCTGTCGAGGTCCCATCATCGCGTGGCTTCACCCCGCTGTCGAGGCCCCATCATCGTGAGGCTTCATCCCGCTGTCGAGGTCCCATCGTCATGAGGCTTGACCGCTGTCGAGGGCCCATCGTCGTGAGACTTGACCCCGCTGTCGAGGTCCCATCGTCGTAAGGCTTCACCCCGTTGTCGATGTCCCATCATCGTGAGGCTTGCCCGCTGTCGAGGTCCCATCATCGCGTGGCTTCACCCCGCTGTCGAGGTCCCATCATCGTGAGGCTTCACCCCACTGTCGAGGTCCCATCGTCGTGAGGCTTGCTCGCTGTCGAGGCCCCATCGTCGTGAGGCTTGCCCACTGTCAAGGTCCCATCGTCGTGAGGCTTGCCCGCTGTCGAGGTCCCATCGCCGTGAGACTTGACCGCTGTAGAGGCCCCATCGTCGTGAGGCTTGCCCGCTGTCGAGGTCCCATCATCATGAGGCTTCCCGCTGTCGAGGCCACATCGTCGTGAGGCTTGCCCACTGTCGAGGTCCCATCGTCGTGAGGCTTGCACGCTGTTGAGGTCCCATCGCCATGAGACTTGACCGCTGTCGAGCCCCGATCGTTGTGAAGCTTGACCGCTGTCGAGGCCCCATTGTCGTGTGGCTTGACCGCTGTTGAGGTCCCATCGTCGTGAGGCTTCACCCCGCTGTCGAGGTCCCATCATCGTGAGGCTTCACCCCGCTGTCGAGGCCCCATCATCGTGAGGCTTCACCCCGCTGTCGAAGTCCCATCATCGTGAGGCTTCACCCCGCTGTCGAGGCCCCATCATGGTGAGGCTTCACCCCGCTGTCGAGGCCCCATCGTCGTGAGGCTTCGCCCCACTGTCGAGGCCTCATGGTCGTGAGGCTTGCCCACTGTCGAGGTCCCATGCTCGTGAGGCTTGACCGCTGTCGAGGTCCAATCATTGTGAGGCTTGCCCACTGTCGAGGTCCCATGGTCGTGAGGCTTGCCCGCTGTCGAGGTCCCATCATCATGAGGCTTCCCGCTGTCGAGGCCACATCGTCGTGAGGCTTGCCCACTGTCGAGGTCCCATCGTCGTGAGGCTTGCACGCTGTTGAGGTCCCATTGCCATGAGACTTGACCGCTGTCGAGCCCCCATCGTTGTGAAGCTTGACCGCTGTCGAGGCCCCATTGTCGTGTGGCTTGACCGCTGTTGAGGTCCCATCGTCGTGAGGCTTCACCCCGCTGTCGAGGTCCCATCGTCGTGAGGCTTCACCCCGCTGTCGAGGCCCCATCGTCGTGAGGCTTGCCCGCTGTCAAGGTCCCATCGTCGTGAGGCTTCACCCCGCTGTCGAGGCCCCATGGTCGTGAGGCTTCACCTCGCTGTCGAGGTCCCATCGTCGTGAGGCTTGACCGCTGTCGAGGTCCCATCATCGTGAGGCTTGCCCACTGTCGAGGCCCCATCATCGTGAGGCTTGCCTGCTGTCGAGGTCCCACCATCGTGAGGCTTCACCCCACTGTAGAGGCCCCATCGTCGTGAGGCTTGCCCGCTGTCGAGGTCCCATCATCATGAGGCTTCCCGCTGTCGAGGCCACATCGTCGTGAGGCTTGCCCACTGTCGAGGTCCCATCGTCGTGAGGCTTGCACGCTGTTGAGGTCCCATCGCCATGAGACTTGACCGCTGTCGAGCCCCGATCGTTGTGAAGCTTGACCGCTGTCGAGGCCCCATTGTCGTGTGGCTTGACCGCTGTTGAGGTCCCATCGTCGTGAGGCTTCACCCCGCTGTCGAGGTCCCATCATCGTGAGGCTTCACCCCGCTGTCGAGGCCCCATCATCGTGAGGCTTCACCCCGCTGTCGAAGTCCCATCATCGTGAGGCTTCACCCCGCTGTCGAGGCCCCATCATGGTGAGGCTTCACCCCGCTGTCGAGGCCCCATCGTCGTGAGGCTTCGCCCCACTGTCGAGGCCTCATGGTCGTGAGGCTTGCCCACTGTCGAGGTCCCATGCTCGTGAGGCTTGACCGCTGTCGAGGTCCAATCATTGTGAGGCTTGCCCACTGTCGAGGTCCCATGGTCGTGAGGCTTGCCCGCTGTCGAGGTCCCATCATCATGAGGCTTCCCGCTGTCGAGGCCACATCGTCGTGAGGCTTGCCCACTGTCGAGGTCCCATCAACGTGAGGCTTGCACGCTGTTGAGGTCCCATCGCCATGAGACTTGACCGCTGTCGAGCCCCCATCGTTGTGAAGCTTGACCGCTGTCGAGGCCCCATTGTCGTGTGGCTTGACCGCTGTTGAGGTCCCATCGTCGTGAGGCTTCACCCCGCTGTCGAGGTCCCATCGTCGTGAGGCTTCACCCCGCTGTCGAGGCCCCATCGTCGTGAGGCTTGCCCGCTGTCAAGGTCCCATCGTCGTGAGGCTTCACCCCGCTGTCGAGGCCCCATGGTCGTGAGGCTTCACCTCGCTGTCGAGGTCCCATCGTCGTGAGGCTTGACCGCTGTCGAGGTCCCATCATCGTGAGGCTTGCCCACTGTCGAGGCCCCATCATCGTGAGGCTTGCCTGCTGTCGAGGTCCCACCATCGTGAGGCATCACCCCACTGTCGAGGCCCCATGGTCGTGAGGCTTGCCCACTGTCGAGGTCCCATGGTCGTGAGGCTTGCCCGCCGTCCAGGCCCCATCATCGTGAGGCTTCACCCCGCTGTCGAGGTCCCATCATCGCGTGGCTTCACCCCGCTGTCGAGGTCCCATCATCGTGAGGCTTCACCCCACTGTCGAGGTCCCATCATCGTGAGGCTTCACCCCACTGTCGAGGTCCCATCGTCGTGAGGCTTGCTCGCTGTCGAGGCCCCATCGTCGTGAGGCTTGCCCACTGTCAAGGTCCCATCGTCGTGAGGCTTGCCCGCTGTCGAGGTCCCATCGTCGTGAGGCTTGCCCGCTGTCGAGGTCCCATCATCATGAGGCTTCCCGCTGTCGAGGCCACATCGTCGTGAGGCTTGCCCACTGTCGAGGTCCCATCGTCGTGAGGCTTGCACGCTGTTGAGGTCCCATCGCCATGAGACTTGACCGCTGTCGAGCCCCCATCGTTGTGAAGCTTGACCGCTGTCGAGGCCCCATTGTCGTGTGGCTTGACCGCTGTTGAGGTCCCATCGTCGTGAGGCTTCACCCCGCTGTCGAGGTCCCATCATCGTGAGGCTTCACCCCGCTGTCGAGGCCCCATCATCGTGAGGCTTCACCCCGCTGTCGAAGTCCCATCATCGTGAGGCTTCACCCCACTGTCGAGGCCCCATCATGGTGAGGCTTCACCCCGCTGTCGAGGCCCCATCGTCGTGAGGCTTCGCCCCACTGTCGAGGCCCCATGGTCGTGAGGCTTGCCCACTGTCGAGGTCCCATGATCGTGAGGCTTGACCGCTGTCGAGGTCCCATCATTGTGAGGCTTGCCCACTGTCGAGGTCCCATGGTCATGAGGCTTGCCCGCTGTCGAGGCCTCATTATCGTGAGGCTTGCCCGCTGTCGAGGCCCCATCATCGTGAGGCTTGCCCACTGTCGAGGTCCCATGGTCGTGAAGCTTGCCCGCTGTCGAGGTCCCATCATCGTGAGGCTTGCCCGCTGTCGAGGCCCCATCATCGTGAGGCTTGCCCGCTGTCGAGGTCCCCATCGTCGTGAGGCTTCACCCCGCTGTTGAGGCCCCATCATCGTGAGGCTTGCCCACTGTCGAGGTCCCATTGTCGTGAGGCTTGCCCGCTGTCGAGGTCCCCATCATCGTGAGGCTTCACCCCGCTGTCGAGGTCCCATCATCGCGTGGCTTCACCCCGCTGTCGAGGCCCCATCATCGTGAGGCTTCATCCCGCTGTCGAGGTCCCATCGTCATGAGGCTTGACCGCTGTCGAGGGCCCATCGTCGTGAGACTTGACCCCGCTGTCAAGGTCCCATCGTCGTGAGGCTTGCCCGCTGTCGAGGTCCCATCGCCGTGAGACTTGACCGCTGTCGAGGCCCCATCGTCGTGAGGCTTGACCACTATCGAGGCCCCATCGTCGTGAGGCTTGACCGCTGTTGAGGTCCCATCGTCGTGAGGCTTCACCCCGCTGTCAAGGTCCCATCATCATGAGGCTTCACCCCACTGTCGAGGCCCCATCATCGTGAGGCTTGCCTGCTGTCGAGGTCCCATCATCATGAGGCTTCACCCCGCTGTCGAGGTCCCATCATCGTGAGGCTTCACCCCGCTGTCGAGGCCCCATCATCGTGAGGCTTCACCCCGCTGTCGAAGTCCCATCATCGTGAGGCTTCACCCCGCTGTCGAGGCCCCATCATGGTGAGGCTTCACCCCGCTGTCGAGGCCCCATCGTCGTGAGGCTTCGCCCCACTGTCGAGGCCCCATGGTCGTGAGGCTTGCCCACTGTCGAGGTCCCATGGTCGTGAGGCTTGACCGCTGTCGAGGTCCCATCATTGTGAGGCTTGCCCACTGTCGAGGTCCCATGGTCATGAGGCTTGCCCGCTGTCGACGCCTCATTATCGTGAGGCTTGCCCGCTGTCGAGGCCCCATCATCGTGAGGCTTGCCCACTGTCGAGGTCCCATGGTCGTGAAGCTTGCCCGCTGTCGAGGTCCCATCATCGTGAGGCTTGCCCGCTGTCGAGGCCCCATCATCGTGAGGCTTGCCCGCTGTCGAGGTCCCCATCGTCGTGAGGCATCACCCCGCTGTTGAGGCCCCATCATCGTGAGGCTTGCCCGCTGTCGAGGTCCCATTGTCGTGAGGCTTGCCCGCTGTCGAGGTCCCCATCGTCGTGAGGCTTCACCCCGCTGTCGAGGTCCCATCATCGCGTGGCTTCACCCCGCTGTCGAGGCCCCATCATCGTGAGGCTTCATCCCGCTGTCGAGGCCCCATCATCGTGAGGCTTGCCCATTGTCGAGGTCCCATCGTCATGAGGCTTGACCGCTGTCGAGGGCCCATCGTCGTGAGACTTGACCCCGCTGTCAAGGTCCCATCGTCGTGAGGCTTCACCCCGCTGTCGATGTCCCATCATCGTGAGGCTTGCCCACTGTCGAGGTCCCATCATCGCGTGGCTTCACCCCGCTGTCGAGGTCCCATCATCGTGAGGCTTCACCCCGCTGTCAAGGTCCCATCGTCGTGAGGCTTGCCCGCTGTCGAGGCCCCATCGTCGTGAGGCTTGCCCACTGTCAAGGTCCCATCGTCGTGAGGCTTGCCCGCTGTCGAGGTCCCATCGCCGTGAGACTTGACCGCTGTCGAGGCCCCGTCGTTGTGAGGCTTGACCACTATCGAGGCCCCATCGTCGTGAGGCTTGACCGCTGTCGAGGTCCCATCGTCGTGAGGCTTCACCCCGCTGTCAAGGTCCCATCATCATGAGGCTTCACCCCACTGTCGAGGCCCCATCATCGTGAGGCTTGCCTGCTGTCGAGGTCCCATCATCATGAGGCTTCACCCCGCTGTCGAGGTCCCATCATCGTGAGGCTTCACCCCGCTGTCGAGGCCCCATCATCGTGAGGCTTCACCCCGCTGTCGAAGTCCCATCATCGTGAGGCTTCACCCCGCTGTCGAGGCCCCATCAAGGTGAGGCTTCACCCCGCTGTCGAGGCCCCATCGTCGTGAGGCTTCGCCCCACTGTCGAGGCCCCATGGTCGTGAGGCTTGCCCACTATCGAGGTCCCATGGTCGTGAGGCTTGACCGCTGTCGAGGTCCCATCGCCGTGAGACTTGACCGCTGTCGAGGCCCCATCGTCGTGAGGCTTGCCCGCTGTCAAGGTCCCATCATCATGAGGCTTCCCGCTGTCGAGGCCACATCGTCGTGAGGCTTGCCCACTGTCGAGGTCCCATCGTCGTGAGGCTTGCACGCTGTTGAGGTCCCATCGCCATGAGACTTGACCGCTGTTGAGCCCCCATCGTTGTGAAGCTTGACCGCTGTCGAGGCCCCATTGTCGTGTGGCTTGACCGCTGTTGAGGTCCCATCGTCGTGAGGCTTCACCCCGCTGTCGAGGTCCCATCGTCGTGAGGCTTCACCCCGCTGTCGAGGCCCCATCGTCGTGAGGCTTGCCCGCTGTCAAGGTCCCATCGTCGTGAGGCTTCACCCCGCTGTCGAGGCCCCATGGTCGTGAGGCTTCACCTCGCTGTCGAGGTCCCATCGTCGTGAGGCTTGACCGCTGTCGACGTCCCATCATCGTGAGGCTTCACCCCACTGTCGAGGCCCCATGGTCGTGAGGCTTGCCCACTGTCGAGGCCCCATCATCGTGAGGCTTGCCCACTGTCGAGGCCCCATCATCGTGAGGCTTGCCTGCTGTCGAGGTCCCATCATCGTGAGGCTTCACCCCACTGTCGAGGCCCCATGGTCGTGAGGCTTGCCCACTGTCGAGGTCCCATGGTCGTGAGGCTTGCCCGCCGTCCAGGCCCCATCATCGTGAGGCTTCACCCCGCTGTTGAGGTCCCATCATCGTGAGGCTTCACCCCGCTGTCGAGGTCCCATCATCATGAGGCTTCACCCCGCTGTCGAGGCCCCATCATCGTGAGGCTTGCCCGCTGTCGAGGTCCCATCATCGTGAGGCTTCACCCCACTGTCGAGGCCCCATGGTCGTGAGGCTTGCCCACTGTCGAGGCCCCATCATCGTGAGGCTTGCCTGCTGTCGAGGTCCCATCATCATGAGGCTTCACCCCGCTGTCGAGGTCCCATCATCGTGAGGCTTCACCCCGCTGTCGAGGCCCCATCATCGTGAGGCTTCACCCCGCTGTCGAAGTCCCATCATCGTGAGGCTTCACCCCGCTGTCGAGGCCCCATCATGGTGAGGCTTCACCCCGCTGTCGAGGCCCCATCGTCGTGAGGCTTCGCCCCACTGTCGAGGCCCCATGGTCGTGAGGCTTGCCCACTGTCGAGGTCCCATGGTCGTGAGGCTTGACCGCTGTCGAGGTCCCATCATTGTGAGGCTTGCCCACTGTCGAGGTCCCATGGTCATGAGGCTTGCCCGCTGTCGAGGTCCCATCATCGTGAGGCTTCACCCCGCTGTCGAGGCCCCATCATCGTGAGGCTTCACCCCGCTGTCGAAGTCCCATCATCGTGAGGCTTCACCCCGCTGTCGAGGCCCCATCATGGTGAGGCTTCACCCCGCTGTCGAGGCCCCATCGTCGTGAGGCTTCGCCCCACTGTCGAGGCCCCATGGTCGTGAGGCTTGCCCACTGTCGAGGTCCCATGGTCGTGAGGCTTGACCGCTGTCGAGGTCCCATCGCCGTGAGACTTGACCGCTGTCGAGGCCCCATCGTCGTGAGGCTTGCCCGCTGTCGAGGTCCCATCATCATGAGGCTTCCCGCTGTCGAGGCCACATCGTCGTGAGGCTTGCCCACTGTCGAGGTCCCATCGTCGTGAGGCTTGCACGCTGTTGAGGTCCCATCGCCATGAGACTTGACCGCTGTCGAGCCCCCATCGTTGTGAAGCTTGACCGCTGTCGAGGCCCCATTGTCGTGTGGCTTGACCGCTGTTGAGGTCCCATCGTCGTGAGGCTTCACCCCGCTGTCGAGGTCCCATCGTCGTGAGGCTTCACCTCGCTGTCGAGGTCCCATCGTCGTGAGGCTTGACCGCTGTCGAGGTCCCATCATCGTGAGGCTTCACCCCACTGTCGAGGCCCCATGGTCCTGAGGCTTGCCCACTGTCGAGGCCCCATCATCGTGAGGCTTGCCCACTGTCGAGGCCCCATCATCGTGAGGCTTGCCTGCTGTCGAGGTCCCATCATCGTGAGGCTTCACCCCACTGTCGAGGCCCCATGGTCGTGAGGCTTGCCCACTGTCGAGGTCCCATGGTCGTGAGGCTTGCCCGCCGTCCAGGCCCCATCATCGTGAGGCTTCACCCCGCTGTTGAGGTCCCATCATCGTGAGGCTTCACCCCGCTGTCGAGGTCCCATCATCATGAGGCTTCACCCCGCTGTCGAGGCCCCATCATCGTGAGGCTTGCCCGCTGTCGAGGTCCCATCATCGTGAGGCTTCACCCCACTGTCGAGGCCCCATGGTCGTGAGGCTTGCCCACTGTCGAGGCCCCATCATCGTGAGGCTTGCCTGCTGTCGAGGTCCCATCATCATGAGGCTTCACCCCGCTGTCGAGGTCCCATCATCGTGAGGCTTCACCCCGCTGTCGAGGCCCCATCATCGTGAGGCTTCACCCCGCTGTCGAAGTCCCATCATCGTGAGGCTTCACCCCGCTGTCGAGGCCCCATCATGGTGAGGCTTCACCCCGCTGTCGAGGCCCCATCGTCGTGAGGCTTCGCCCCACTGTCGAGGCCCCATGGTCGTGAGGCTTGCCCACTGTCGAGGTCCCATGGTCGTGAGGCTTGACCGCTGTCAAGGTCCCATCATTGTGAGGCTTGCCCACTGTCGAGGTCCCATGGTCATGAGGCTTGCCCGCTGTCGAGGCCTCATTATCGTGAGGCTTGCCCGCTGTCGAGGCCCCATCATCGTGAGGCTTGCCCACTGTCGAGGTCCCATGGTCGTGAAGCTTGCCCGCTGTCGAGGTCCCATCATCGTGAGGCTTGCCCGCTGTCGAGGCCCCATCATCGTGAGGCTTGCCCGCTGTCGAGGTCCCCATCGTCGTGAGGCTTCACCCCGCTGTTGAGGCCCCATCATCGTGAGGCTTGCCCGCTGTCGAGGTCCCATTGTCGTGAGGCTTGCCCGCTGTCGAGGTCCCCATCGTCGTGAGGCTTCACCCCGCTGTCGAGGTCCCATCATCGCGTGGCTTCACCCCGCTGTCGAGGCCCCATCATCGTGAGGCTTCATCCCGCTGTCGAGGTCCCATCGTCATGAGGCTTGACCGCTGTCGAGGGCCCATCGTCGTGAGACTTGACCCCGCTGTCAAGGTCCCATCGTCGTGAGGCTTCACCCCGCTGTCGATGTCCCATCATCGTGAGGCTTGCCCACTGTCGAGGTCCCATCATCGCGTGGCTTCACCCCGCTGTCGAGGTCCCATCATCGTGAGGCTTCACCCCGCTGTCGAGGTCCCATCGTCGTGAGGCTTGCCCGCTGTCGAGGCCCCATCGTCGTGAGGCTTGCCCACTGTCAACGTCCCATCGTCGTGAGGCTTGCCCGCTGTCGAGGTCCCATCGCCGTGAGACTTGACCGCTGTCGAGGCCCCATCGTCGTGAGGCTTGACCACTATCGAGGCCCCATCGTCGTGAGGCTTGACCGCTGTCGAGGTCCCATCGTCGTGAGGCTTCACCCCGCTGTCAAGGTCCCATCATCATGAGGCTTCACCCCGCTGTTGAGGTCCCATCGTCGTGAGGCTTGCCCGCTGCCGAGGTCCCATCATCATGAGGCTTCCCGCTGTCGAGGCCCCATCGTCGTGAGGCTTGCCCACTGTCGAGGTCCCATGGACGTAGGGCTTCACCCCGCTGTCGAGGTCCCATCGTCGTGAGGCTTCACCCCGCTGTCGAGGTCCCATCGTCGTGAGGCTTGCCCGCTGTCAAGGTCCCATCATCGTGAGGCTTCACCCCGCTGTCGAGGCCCCATGGTCTTGAGGCTTCACCCCGCTGTCGAGGTCCCATCGTCGTGAGGCTTGACCGCTGTCGAGGTCCCATCGTTGTGAGGCTTCACCCCACTGCCGTGGCCCCATGGTCGTGAGGCTTGCCCACTGTCGAGGCCCCATCATCGTGAGGCTTGCCCACTGTCGAGGCCCCATCATCGTGAGGCTTGCCTGCTGTTGAGGTCCCATCATCGTGAGGCTTCACCCCACTGTCGAGGCCCCATGTTCGTGAGGCTTGCCCACTGTCGAGGTCCCATGGTCGTGAGGCTTGCCCGCTGTCGAGGCCCCATCATCGTGAGGCTTCACCCCGCTGTCGACGTCCCATCATCGTGAGGCTTGCCCGCTGTCGAGGTCCCATCATCGTGAGGCTTGCCCGCTGTCGAGGTCCCCATCGTCGTGAGGCTTCACCCCGCTGTCGAGGTCCCATCATCGCGTGGCTTCACCCCGCTGTCGAGGCCCCATCATCGTGAGGCTTCATCCCGCTGTCGAGGTCCCATCGTCATGAGGCTTGACCGCTGTCGAAGACCCATCGTCGTGAGAATTGACCCCGCTGTCGAGGTCCCATCGTCGTGAGGCTTCACCCCGCTGTCGAGGTCCCATCATCGTGAGGCTTGCCCGCTGTCGAGGTCCCATCATCGCGTGGCTTCACCCCACTGTCGAGGTCCCATCATCGTGAGGCTTCACCCCGCTGTCGAGGTCCCATTGTCATGAGGCTTGCCCGCTGTCGAGGCCCATCGTCGTGAGGCTTGCCCACTGTCAAGGTCCCATTGTCGTGAGGCTTGCCCGCTGTCGAGGTCCCATCGCCGTGAGACTTGACCGCTGTCGAGGCCCCATTGTCGTGAGGCTTGACCACTATCGAGGCCCCATCGCGTGAGGCTTGACCGCTGTCAAGGTCCCATCGTCGTGAGGCTTCACCCCGCTGTCAAGGTCCCATCATCATGAGGCTTCACCCCGCTGTTGAGGTCCCATCGTCGTGAGGCTTGCCCGCTGTCGAGGTCCCATCATCGTGAGGCTTCCCGCTGTCGAGGCCCCATCGTCGTGAGGCTTGCCCACTGTCGAGGTCCCATGGTCGTGAGGCTTCACCCCGCTGTCGAGGTCCCATCGTCGTGAGGCTTCACCCCGCTGTCGAGGTCCCATCGTCGTGAGGCTTCACCCCACTGTCCAGGTCCCATCATCGTGAGGCTTCACCCCGCTGCCGATGCCCCATGGTCTTGAGGCTTCACCCCGCTGTCGAGGTCCCATCGTCGTGAGGCTTGACCGCTGTCGAGGTCCCATCGTTGTGAGGCTTCACCCCACTGCCGTGGCCCCATGGTCGTGAGGCTTGCCCACTGTCGAGGCCCCATCATCGTGAGGCTTGCCCACTGTCGAGGCCCCATCATCGTGAGGCTTGCCTGCTGTTGAGGTCCCATCATCGTGAGGCTTCATCCCACTGTCGAGGCCCCATGTTCGTGAGGCTTGCCCACTGTCGAGGTCCCATGGTCGTGAGGCTTGCCCGCTGTCGAGGCCCCATCATCGTGAGGCTTCACCCCGCTGTCGATGTCCCATCATCGTGAGGCTTGCCCGCTGTCGAGGTCCCATCATCGTGAGGCTTGAACGCTGTCGAGGTCCCATCGTCGTGAGGCTTCACCCCGCTGTCGAGGTCCCATCATCGTGAGGCTTCACCCCGCTGTCGAGGTCCCGTCATCGTGAGGCTTCACCCCACTTTCGAGGTCCCATCATCATGAGGCTTCACCCCACTGTCGAGGCCCCATGGTCGTGAGGCTTTCCCACTGTCGAGGCCCCATCGTCGTGAGGCTTGCCTGCTGTCGAGGTCCCATCATCGTGAGGCTTCACCCCGCTGTCGAGGTCCCATCATCGTGAGGCTTCACCCCACTGTCGAGGTCCCATCATCGTGAGGCTTCACCCCGCTGTCGAGGCCCCATCATCGTGAGGCTTCACCCCGCTGTCGAGGTCCCATCATCGTGAGGCTTCACCCCGCTGTCGAGGCCCCATTGTCGTGAGGCTTCACCTCACTGTCAAGGTCCCATCATCGTGAGGCTTCACCCCGCTGCCGAGGCCCCATGGTCGTGAGGCTTCACCCCGCTGTTGAGGTCCCATCGTCGTGAGGCTTGACCGCTGTCGAGGTCCCATCGTTGTGAGGCTTCACCCCACTGCCGTGGCCCCATGGTTGTGAGGCTTGCCCACTGTCGAGGCCCCATCATCGTGAGGCTTGCCCACTGTCGAGGCCCCATCATCGTGAGGCTTGCCTGCTGTTGAGGTCCCATCATCATGAGGCTTCACCCCACTGTCGAGGCCCCATGTTCGTGAGGCTTGCCCACTGTCGAGGTCCCATGGTCGTGAGGCTTGCCCGCTGTCGAGGCCCCATCATCGTGAGGCTTCACCCCGCTGTCGAGGTCCCATCATCGTGAGGCTTCACCCCGCTGTTGAGGCCCCATCATCATGAGGCTTCACCCCGCTGTTGAGGCCCCATCGTCGTGAGGCTTCACCCCGCTGTCGAGGTCCCATCGTCGTGAGGCTTCACCCCGCTGCCGAGGCCCCATGGTCTTGAGGCTTCACCACGCTGTCGAGGTCCCATCGTCGTGAGGCTTGACCGCTGTCGAGGTCCCATCGTTGTGAGGCTTCGCCCCACTGCCGTGGCCCCATGGTCGTGAGGCTTGCCCACTGTCGAGGCCCCATCATCGTGAGCCTTGCCCACTGTCGAGGCCCCATCATCGTGAGGCTTGCCTGCTGTTGAGGTCCCATCATCGTGAGGCTTCACCCCACTGTCGAGGCCCCATGTTCGTGAGGCTTGCCCACTGTCGAGGTCCCATGGTCGTGAGGCTTGCCCGCTGTCGAGGCCCCATCATCGTGAGGCTTCACCCCGCTGTCGAAGTCCCATCATCGTGAGGCTTGCCCGCTGTCGAGGTCCCATCATCGTGAGGCTTGCACGCTGTCGAGGTCCCATCGTCGTGAGGCTTCACCCCGCTGTCGAGGTCCCATCATCGTGAGGCTTCACCCCGCTGTTGAGGTCCCGTCATCGTGAGGCTTCACCCCACTGTCGAGGTCCCATCATCGTGAGGCTTCACCCCACTGTCGAGGCCCCATTGTCGTGAGGCTTTCCCACTGTCGAGGCCCCATCGTCGTGAGGCTTGCCTGCTGTCGAGGTCCCATCATCGTGAGGCTTCACCCCGCTGTCGAGGTCCCATCATCGTGAGGCTTCACCCCGCTGTCGAGGTTCCATCATCGTGAGGCTTCACCCCGCTGTCGAGGCCCCATCATCGTGAGGCTTCAGCCCGCTGTCGAGGTCCCATCATCGTGAGGCTTCACCCCGCTGTCGAGGCCCCATGGTCGTGAGGCTTCACCTCACTGTCAAGGTCCCATCATCGTGAGGCTTCACCCCGCTGCCGAGGCCCCATGGTCGTGAGGCTTCACCCCACTGTTGAGGTCCCATCGTCGTGAGGCTTGACCGCTGTCGAGGTCCCATCATTGTGAGGCTTCACCCCACTGCCGTGGCCCCATGGTCGTCAGGCTTGCCCACTGTCGAGGCCCCATCATCGTGAGGCTTGCCCACTGTCGAGGCCCCATCATCGTGAGGCTTGCCTGCTGTTGAGGTCCCATCATCGTGAGGCTTCACCCCACTGTCGAGGCCCCATGTTCGTGAGGCTTGCCCACTGTCGAGGTCCCATGGTCGTGAGGCTTGCCCGCTGTCGAGGCCCCATCATCGTGAGGCTTCAACCCGCTGTCGACGTCCCATCATCGTGAGGCTTGCCCGCTGTCGAGGTCCCATCATCGTGAGGCTTGCACGCTGTCGAGGTCCCATCGTCGTTAGGCTTCACCCCGCTGTCGAGGTCCCATCATCGTGAGGCTTCACCCCGCTGTCGAGGTCCCGTCATCGTGAGGCTTCACCCCACTGTCGAGGTCCCATCATCGTGAGGCTTCACCCCACTGTCGAGGCCCCATGCTCGTGAGGCTTTCCCACTGTCGAGGCCCCATCGTCGTGAGGCTTGCCTGCTGTCGAGGTCCCATCATCGTGAGGCTTCACCCCGCTGTCGAGGCCCCATCATCGTGAGGCTTCACCCCGCTGTCGAGGTCCCATCATCGTGAGGCTTCACCCCGCTGTCGAGGCCCCATGGTCGTGAGGCTTCACCTCACTGTCAAGGTCCCATCATCGTGAGGCTTCACCCCGCTGCCGAGGCCCCATGGTCGTGAGGCTTCACCCCGCTGTTGAGGTCCCATCGTCGTGAGGCTTGACCGCTGTCAAGGTCCCATCGTTGTGAGGCTTCACCCCACTGCCGTGGCCCCATGGTCGTGAGGCTTGCCCACTGTCGAGGCCCCATCATCGTGAGGCTTGCCCACTATCGAGGCCCCATCATCGTGAGGCTTGCCTGCTGTTGAGGTCCCATCATCATGAGGCTTCACCCCACTGTCGAGGCCCCATGTTCGTGAGGCTTGCCCACTGTCGAGGTCCCATGGTCGTGAGGCTTGCACGCTGTCGAGGTCCCATCGTCATGAGGCTTCACCCCGCTGTCGAGGTCCCATCATCGTGAGGCTTCACCCCGCTGTCGAGGTCCCATCATCGTGAGGCTTCACCCCACTGTCGAGGTCCCATCATCGTGAGGCTTCACCCCACTGTCGAGGCCCCATGGTCGTGAGGCTTTCCCACTGTCGAGGCCCCATCGTCGTGAGGCTTGCCCGCTGTCGAGGTCCCATCATCGTGAGGCTTCACCCCACTGTCGAGGCCCCATGGTCGTGAGGCTTGCCCACTGTCGAGGCCCCATCATCGTGAGGCTTGCCTGCTGTCGAGGTCCCATCATCATGAGGCTTCACCCCGCTGTCGAGGTCCCATCATCGTGAGGCTTCACCCCGCTGTCGAGGCCCCATCATCGTGAGGCTTCACCCCGCTGTCGAAGTCCCATCATCGTGAGGCTTCACCCCGCTGTCGAGGCCCCATCATGGTGAGGCTTCACCCCGCTGTCGAGGCCCCATCGTCGTGAGGCTTCGCCCCACTGTCGAGGCCCCATGGTCGTGAGGCTTGCCCACTGTCGAGGTCCCATGGTCGTGAGGCTTGACCGCTGTCGAGGTCCCAACATTGTGAGGCTTGCCCACTGTCGAGGTCCCATGGTCATGAGGCTTGCCCGCTGTCGAGGCCTCATTATCGTGAGGCTTGCCCGCTGTCGAGGCCCCATCATCGTGAGGCTTGCCCACTGTCGAGGTCCCATGGTCGTGAAGCTTGCCCGCTGTCGAGGTCCCATCATCGTGAGGCTTGCCCGCTGTCGAGGCCCCATCATCGTGAGGCTTGCCCGCTGTCGAGGTCCCCATCGTCGTGAGGCTTCACCCCGCTGTTGAGGCCCCATCATCGTGAGGCTTGCCCGCTGTCGAGGTCCCATTGTCGTGAGGCTTGCCCGCTGTCGAGGTCCCCATCGTCGTGAGGCTCCACCCCGCTGTCGAGGTCCCATCATCGCGTGGCTTCACCCCGCTGTCGAGGCCCCATCATCGTGAGGCTTCATCCCGCTGTCGAGGTCCCATCGTCATGAGGCTTGACCGCTGTCGAGGGCCCATCGTCGTGAGACTTGACCCCGCTGTCGAGGTCCCATCGTCGTGAGGCTTCACCCCGCTGTCGATGTCCCATCATCGTGAGGCTTGCCCGCTGTCGAGGTCCCATCATCGCGTGGCTTCACCCCGCTGTCGAGGTCCCATCATCGTGAGGCTTCACCCCGCTGTCGAGGTCCCATCGTCGTGAGGCTTGCCCGCTGTCGAGGCCCCATCGTCGTGAGGCTTGCCCACTGTCAAGGTCCCATCGTCGTGAGGCTTGCCCGCTGTCGAGGTCCCATCGCCGTGAGACTTGACCGCTGTCGAGGCCCCATCGTCGTGAGGCTTGACCACTATCGAGGCCCCATCGTCGTGAGGCTTGACCGCTGTCGAGGTCCCATCGTCGTGAGGCTTCACCCCGCTGTCAAGGTCCCATCATCATGAGGCTTCACCCCGCTGTTGAGGTCCCATCGTCGTGAGGCTTGCCCGCTGTCAAGGTCCCATCATCGTGAGGCTTCCCGCTGTCGAGGCCCCATCGTCGTGAGGCTTGCCCACTGTCGAGGTCCCATGGTCGTAGGGCATCACCCCGCTGTCGAGGTCCCATCGTCGTGAGGCTTCACCCCGCTGTCGAGGTCCCATCGTCGTGAGGCTTGCCCGCTGTCAAGGTCCCATCATCGTGAGGCTTCACCCCGCTGTCGAGGCCCCATGGTCGTGAGGCTTCACCCCACTGTCAAGGTCCCATCATCGTGAGGCTTCACCCCGCTGCCGAGGCCCCATGGTCTTGAGGCTTCACCCCGCTGTCGACGTCCCATCATCGTTAGACTTGCCCGCTGTCGAGGTCCCATCATCGTGAGGCTTGCATGCTGTCGAGGTCCCATCGTCATGAGGCTTCACCCCGCTGTCGAGGTCCCATCGTCATGAGGCTTGACCGCTGTCGAGGTCCCATCGTTGTGAGGCTTCACCCCACTGCCGTGGCCCCATGGTCGTGAGGCTTGCCCACTGTCGAGGCCCCATCATCGTGAGGCTTGCCCACTGTCGAGGCCCCATCATCGTGAGGCTTGCCTGCTGTTGAGGTCCCATCATCATGAGGCTTCACCCCACTGTCGAGGCCCCATGTTCGTGAGGCTTGCCCACTGTCGAGGTCCCATGGTCGTGAGGCTTGCTCGCTGTCAAGGCCCCATCATCGTGAGGCTTCACCCCGCTGTCGACGTCCCAGCATCGTGAGGCTTGCCCGCTGTCGAGGTCCCATCATCGTGAGGCTTGCACGCTGTCGAGGTCCCATCGTCATGAGGCTTCACCCCGCTGTCGAGGTCCCATCATCGTGAGGCTTCACCCTGCTGTCGAGGTCCCATCATCGTGAGGCTTCACCCCACTGTCGAGGTCCCATCATCGTGAGGCTTCACCCCACTGTCGAGGCCCCATGGTCGTGAGGCTTTCCCACTGTCGAGGCCCCATCGTCGTGAGGCTTGCCTGCTGTCGAGGTCCCATCATCGTGAGGCTTCACCCCGCTGTCGAGGTCCCATCATCGTGAGGCTTCACCCCGCTGTCGAGGTCCCATCATCATGAGGCTTCACCCCGCTGTCGAGGCCCCGTCATCGTGAGGCTTCACCCCGCTGTCGAGGTCCCATCATCGTGAGGCTTCACCCCGCTGTGGAGGCCCCATCATCATGAGGCTTCACCCCGCTGTTGAGGCCCCATCGTCGTGAGGCTTCACCCCACTGTCGAGGCCCCATGGTCGTGAGGCTTGCCCACTGTCGAGGTCCCATCACCATGAGGCTAGCCCGCTGTCGAGGCCCCATCATCGTGAGGCTTCACCCCGCTGTCGAGGTCCCATCATCGTGAGACTTCACCCCGCTGCCGTGGCCCCAGCGTTGCGATGCTTCACTACTGCTGCCAAGGCCTAACTGCTGTTGACGCCCCACTTCACGCCTTCGTGGTGCCGCCCCGGACCCCAGTCACGGGCTCCTGCTGGGCCCCGACCCGGGCAGCTACGCATCGATCCGGGTGGCATTGAGACCGCGGAGCTGTGTATTACGAGCTCTGTGTCCAGAAGACTCTTGTCCATTACCGAATTATGGAATGATCATAGAAACATAGAAACATAGAAATTAGGTGCAGGAGTAGGCCATTCGGCCCTTCGAGCCTGCACCGCCATTCAATATGATCATGGCTGATCATCCAACTCAGTATCCCGTACCTGCCTTCTCTCCATACCCTCCGATCCCCTTAGCCACAAGGGCCACATCTAACTCCCTCTTAAATATAACCAATGAACTGGCCTCAAGTACCCTCTGTGGCAGAGAGTTCCAGAGACCCACCACTATCTGTGTGAAAAAATTCCTTCTCATCTCGGTCCTAAAGGATTTCCCCCTTATCCTTAAGCTGTGACCCCTTCTCCTGGACCTCCCCAACATCAGGAACAATCTTCCTGTATCTAGCCTGTTCAACCCCTTAAGAATTTTGTAAGTTTCTATAAGATCCCCTTTCAATCTCCTAAATTCTAGAGAGTACAAACCGAGTCTATGCAGTCTTTGTTCATAAGACAGTCCTGACATCCCAGGAATCAGTCTGGTGAACCTTCTCTGCACTCCCTCTATGGCAATAATGTCCTTCCTCAGATTTGGAGACCAGAACTGTACGCAATACTCCAGGTGTGGCCTCACCAAGACCCTATACAACTGAAGTAGAACCTCCCTGCTCCTATACTCAAATCCGTTTGCTATGAAAGCTAACATACCATTCACTTTCTTCACTGCCTGCTGTACCTGCATGCCTACTTTCAATGACTGGTGTACCATGACACCCAGGTCGCGCTGCATCTCCCCTTTTCCTAATCGGCCTCCATTTAGATAATGGTCTGTTTTCCTATTTTTGCCACCAAAGTGGATAACCTCGCATTTATCCACATTATACTGCATCTGCCAAACATTTGCCCACTCACCCAGCCTGTCCAAGTCACTTGCAGTCTCCTAGCATCCTCCTCACAGCTAACACTGCCCCCCCAGCTTAGTGTCATCAGCAAACTTGGAGATATTGCCTTCAATTCCCTCATCCAGATCATTTATGTATATTGTAAATAGCTGGGGTCCCAGCACTGAGCCTTGCGGTACCCCACTAGTCACTGCCTGCCATTGTGAAAATGACCCGTTTACTCCTACTCTTTGCTTCCTGTTTGCCAGCCAGTTCTCTATCCACATCAATACTGAACCCCCAATGCCGTCTGCTTTAAGTTTCTATACTAATCTCTTATGTGGGACCTTGTCGAAAGCCTTCTGGAAGTCCAGATACGCCACATCCACTGGTTCTCCCCCATCCATGCTACTAGTTACATCCTCGAAAAATTCCACAAGATTCGTCAGACATGATTTACCTTTGATAAATCCATGCTGACTTTGTCCAATGATTTCACCACTTTCCAAATGTGCTGCTATCCCATCTTTAATAACTGACTCTAGCAGTTTCCCCACTACCGATGTTAGACTAACTGGTCTGTAGTTCCCCGTTTTCTCTCTCCCCCCTTCTTAAAAAGAGGGGTTATGTTTGCTACCCGCCAATCCTCAGGAACTACTCCAGAATCTAAAGAGTTTTGAAAGATTATCACTAAGTCCACTGCAGCATGTGTTGGATGGTAAAACATTGCAATGTGGAAGCAGCTGAAAATCTGTAACGATGACAGTCTGAGAACAGTTAAGACAGTTGGAAGCCTTGACAACAATGCAGAAGGGATGGCCTTGTGTCTTTCAAGGGGGCAGCAAGAAAGAAGTGATGGTCAGATAGCATGACAGGATAAAAGCAGACACAAGGATCTGCAGTTACTGATCAACAAAGACAAAAGGCACAAAGTGCTGGTGTAACTGAACAGGCAGCTTCTCTGGAGAACATGGATAGTTTACATTTTGGGTTGAGACCCTTCTTCAAACTGTGGGGGAGGGGAGGTGGAAGAAAGCTGGAATAGTGGGGAAGCAGGTAGAGGCTGCAGGTGATAGGGTGAATATGTGAGACAGTGGGGGGGTTGGACAATGCCCAGAGATGGAAAGACAGTGGTGTGAGACATGGATTAAAGTGATGTGAATTGTGAAGCTAGAAAAGGAATATAGATGGCAGGACATTCAATGTTCATACCATTGAGGAATGTGAAGTGCTGTTTCTCCACTTTATGTGTGGCCTCACTCTGGCAACAGACGAGGCCCAGGACAGAAAGATCAGTATGGGAATGGGCCGAAAAGTTAAAATGGTTAGCAACCGTGAGATCCTGTAGGCCATGGTGGACTGAGTGCAAGTGTTTGATGAAACAGTCACCGAGTCTATGCTTGGTCTGACTGATGCACAGCAGGTCACATCGGTAACACTGGATGAGGTTCGAGGAGGTGCACAACAACCCCTGACTCACCTGAAAGGACTGCAGGGGTCGTTGGATAAAAGCAAATGCACAAGGGCAGCACGGTGGCGCAGCGGTAGAGACATGGGTTCAATCCTGACTACGAGTGCTTGTCAAAACGGAGTTTCTAAGTTCTCCCCGTGACCTGCGTGGGTTTTCTCCAAGCTCTTCAGTTTCCTCCCACACTCAAAAGACGTACGGGATTCTAGGATAATTGGTTTGGTACAAATGTAAATTGTCCCTAGTGTGTGTAGGATAGTGTTAATGTGCGGGGATTGCCGGTGAGTGCGGACTCGGTGGGCCGAAGGGCCTGTTTCCGCGCTGTATCTCAAAAACTAAAACACAAACTAAGCTCTTAAGAAGCAACCAAAATAAAGACTTTGTAACTGAGTTCGTAGTGATGCGTAATTGTAGCTACTGTATTAACTAATGAGCCATTAGTCTATTGTAAAAAAAATGGAGCATGGCAACAGGCTCCTCACCCCATCGAGTTCTCGCCACCCATCAACCATCCATTTTAAACAACCACCTCAATCTTATATTTTATTCTTTCTTCATTCACATCAACTCCCTCCAGGTTCCACCATTCACCTGTGGTGGAGGGGGAATTTACGGTGGCCAATTAAGGAAAGGAAACTAGAGCACTCAAAGAATACCTCTGGATTAAATTCAGATCTCTGGAGGTGTGATTCACACTGTGCTACCCTCACATGTTATGTTACCTATAATGCATTATATATTATTTGTTATGTTAGCTATTCGGGGAACAATTACGTACTTCCTGGATACGATCAGGAGGTGTGTTTAACATTAAAATGATCATAATTATTGAAGACAATGATGCTGAAGTAATAATTGCCAGATTTAAGGGAAGCCTGCAGAGGGAAATGATCCATTGAAATCATCAATGACTGGAGTGAATATTGCAGAGATGTCAAACACAACTTGCACTAAACAGTTCAATGAATGAAAAGACCAAGGGGTTATATTAATTTATACTTGGTTGAACTCACATTTGTGTGTTGCTATGAATAGGGAAAATGATAGTACAATTTCATACCTGCAAATAGTTGTTAGTTTGTGAGGGTTTAATTTTCTGTATAGTAAAAGCAGGGTGGCGAATGCAAGTGTACGAGCGTATCAAAGGACAGCTTTTACCATGTGTTATAACATTTCCTGCTGCTGTTAGTTGAGATTAACTGCCTTCATTAAAGGATGGTTTTGTCGATAGCTCAGCCTGTTATTTGCCTTTGCAAGCAGCACCACAAAAGAGCCCACAGACAAAACAAAATGAAGAATGTGTTACTGAGGCAACAGTCAGAATGACTTCCATTAAGCCACCTTGACTGGAGAAACATTCATGTAAAAGCTAATGGAGCAAGTAAAGAATAGCAAGAAGCTGCTCATCCTTTAGAGGAGAGATTGTTTGTCCTGACATTGAGAGAAACCAGTGCCAGGAAGCAGACAATCTAGCGAGAAACTAAATTACCTTTGTGAGCTGTGGAAAAATAAAACGACACTTTTCATACAATTTCACGTTCACAAGTTTTAGGAGTAGAATTAGGCCATTCGGCTCATTGAGTCCACTCCGCCATTCAATCGTGGCTGATCTTTGCTTCCTAATCGAATTTTCCAGCCGCCTCCTCATAACCCCACACCCGTTCTACTCAAGAATATATCTATCTCTGCCTTAAAAATATCCACTGACTTGGGCTCCACAGCCGTCTGTCAAACCTTTTCTTCTCCTGCACCTACCAGACTTTAAAGCCAGCATCAGAAATCTTCCCTTCTCTTCCATTCTCACCCTTCAAGATGGCAGGGGTGGCGGATGGAGAAGAAGGATGTCAGTAGGGGGCTGACCATTCACTTTCTGCACCCTCTAGGTGTTCCGCCTCCTGCTGTCGGCACGCGTGAGCCAGTGGCCGTCCACATATCGACGTGTTGGGGTCAATGTGTCCGTGTTGTCCCTGCAGCAGCCCGAGGATCGTTTGGATCGGATGCCAAGCAAAGATGCTCAGTACATGGACCAGACAGCTTGGAGCAGCAGAGCAGTGGGAGAGGACTCAACATTGCCACGCCTGGCTTTAGGTTAGAGATACAGCACGAAAACAGGCCCTTCGGCCCCCGCACATTAACACTATCCTACACACATGATGGACAATTTAATTTTATACCAAGCCAATTAACCTACAAACCTGTACGTCTTTCACATATGAGAGGAAACCAAGGATCTCGGAGAAAACCCATGCAGGTCATGGGGAGAGCGTACAAGCTCCGCACAGACAGGGTTGTAGTCGGGATCAAACCCGGGTCTATGGTGCTGTAAGTCTACAACTGTAAAGGACCTGTCCCACTTGGGCGATTTTTTTCGGCGACTGCCGACGACTGTAATGCTCGTAGCAGGTCGTCAAAAAAACAGCGACTGGACCCCCCCCACGACAATGTCTACCACAAGCGACGACAACCTACCACTTCGTCGACGGCAAGCTACCGACAACCAGCGATCCATTAGGACCACCAACTACGACCAAGCAGGCGACAGCCCACATCCATCCGTGACAGACTATGACAAACAAACTCAACCTACGTCCGCCCGCGACAAGCTACGACACTGTCGGCGATAACTGAAGACAACTGAAGACAATTCAGTCGCCGGTACCTGTCGCCAGTTGACGTTGGTTGACGTAGGTAGTCGCCAATGGAGATCACCCAGCGACAACCTACGTCAACTGGCATCCTGGCAGCAACCTACGACAGCACCTACGATAGTAGAAGACAAGCTACGTCAAGCCCACAGTCGCCGAAAAGTTTTGAACATTCCAAAATCCAGCAGAGACCAGAAAAACATTACGACTCTTTAAGCGACTTAAGGGCCTGTCCCACCAGCAGGTGATTGCATGCGTCTAGCACGACCAAACGTGGTCACTTGAGGCGTACGGCCTCGCGGGGCCGGTCCTAATTTGAACCACGGAGGGGTATGCAGTTGTGCGGAGCTGATCCCGACATCATACTCGCTTACAAGCTGGGCAGGAGGCGGGCCGACTGAATTTGGACGTCGCACGACGTCGGGTGGTGACGTCATCACGCAACGGCACACCGGGCGGTGACGTCATCGCCGTCAAGATGCTGCGTACAATGTCAAGACGTGGCGTACGACGTCAAGGAGCAGCATACGCCCGTCGAGACGCTGTGTATGCACTCAATGCACCTGCGGGCCAACAGACCGTTGGCGCGCGGGATTTTCAGACAGTGCAAGATTTTTGGAGCCCCGCGCAATGTCGGGACCAGCCGCGCACAAATCCATGCACCTCCGCCGATCAAAGTGGGGCTGGCCCCGTGATGCCAGACACCTCAAGCGACAATGTTTGCTCGTGCTAGACGCAAGCAATCACATACTGGTGGGACAGGCCCTTTAAGTGGGACAGGGGCTTAAGTCTCCAACTGTAAGTCTATGGCGGCAGCAACTCTACCTCTGTGCCACCGTGCCACCCCAGGTCAGGCCTTGCCGACCCCTACTACTCCAACCCACAATCAGAACTACGGGCCAAGTTAAGACTCTACATTTTTAAGAAACATAAGAAACACGTTGACTCTTGTGCTCTGCCTCATTAGAATCTACTATTCTTACACTATTGTATTTAGGGATGATTGCACATAATAGGATTTTGACTGAACTGTATGCAAAAAAGTAATTTCATTTTACTTAAGTACATGTGATAATGAAGCACCATTAAACCATTTTCATGTCCAGTCAAATCACATCTGAGCTTCTCACTGCGCATCCATCTGCGTGCACTCCCATGTTCACAGTAGGCCACTGCCTTCTCAACGTTTATCTTCTTGTTCATTTTCTGTGCTTTTCCCTCGCATCTCACACATACACGTGTTCAACCTTGAGGAATGTTTACGAGCAGGTGTACACAACTCTTCTATTGTACACCCACAAGCGCAAAGTTAATTGGCAGAGGAGATGACAAGAAAATGATAAAGTGTGTTGAGTGGCAGATGGAGCAGTGGTGGGTGTCATTTGCACTGTAGACCAAACCACAAGCCACATGCAAAACGGTTGTCATTTAATATTGTCTTTCCCTTTTATAGACAAAGACAATAGGTGCAGGAGTAGGCCATTTGGCCCTTCGAGCCAGCACCGCCATTCACTGTGATCATGGCTGATCATCCCCAATCAGTACCCCGTTCCCCATATCCCATGACTCCGCTATCTTTAAGAGCTCCATCTATCTCTCTCTCCAGAACATTCAGAGAATGGGCCCCCACTGCCTTCTGAGGCAGATAATTCCACAGATTCACAACCCTATGAGTGAAAACGTTTTTCCTCATCTCCGCTCTAAATGGCCCACCCCTTATTTTTAAACTGTGGCCCCTGATTCTGGACTCCCCCAACATTGGGGACATGTTTCCTGCCTCTAGCATATCCAATCCCTTATTTCATTTCGGAGTCACGTGAGTGACTTCGTGAAGAACCCGCCAGCACGCATGCGCGACATATCATCGCAACGCATTGCTGCCGACGGCTGGAGGGGAGCGCGGCTCCCCACCAGCCGTTCAGAGGGCTGACTCAGGTAAGGCTAAGCCCCCTAGAGTTGGTGTTCCTGTTGTGGCGAGTGTGTTCTCTCCATACAGGAACATGGAAACAGTAAGGGCCAGGACATCCGCAGGAGTCGCCGGCCACCTATCCCGGAGCCCTCCTCAACGGCTGCACCTGCGAGTCGGGCCGGGAAATAGGCGTGGAAGTCGGGGAGCCCTGTCGCTACAGGGCCCGACTCTCCACCGCGTTTGCCCTCCGTGGCAGCGGGATCGAGCTCCGCGGAGGAGGTGTTTGAGCGTACCTCCCACGCGGGAATCGCTCAGCTTTGCTGCGGCGGCTGGTAGCGACAACTTCCGGCACCGGGTTCACCTCGACGAGGTGCGGGCCGATGAACGGAGCCTCAGCAGTTCAGCAGAACATGAGGACTCCGACCACCCGAGTTCTAAGGGCGAGGGGCGTATTGACCGGATGGAGCGGATGTTGGAGCTCCTCCTGCAACAGAATCAACAGCAGGAAGCGTCCAGCTCCAGTGGGCGCATGGAGGTTTCACCATCGTCAGCAGAAGCCTGAGGCAGCCAGAGGATGAGGACGTTTTGGACCATACACCAGCTACATCGGAGGACCGCAGGAAGAACTCCTCGATGTAACGGCAAAATTTGCATTATCAGAGACATCGGGACTACCCCTCAACCCCAAATTGGCTGCCACCGTGGACTTCCTGACCAACCATCAGCTCCAGGAGGAGGTCCTATCGGAGGCCATAAAACAGGCACAAAGCCCAGCGAACTGCAACTCCCTTCAACAAGCCCATAGTCAATACGCCAATCTGGGGCAACATCAGCCCAAGGATCAGGACCGAGGAGATGGAGCTCCAGCGGATCCTGAAGCTGCTCACTGCTGGGTTTACCGCGTTTGCGCGGTCGGTGGACGGGGAGGATCTGAGCACCAAGCTGGAGGATGCTCTGGCTCTATTGTGTACCACACAGTATGAGATAAACGCCTTCAGGAAGAGCGTCATCAAACCCACGCTGTACCCAAAATTTGCGGGGTTATGCTAAGCACCTCCTACGCCGCCACCCAGACAGTTGTTCGGGGAAGACCTCCCAAAGAGGGTCAAGGAGCTGGATGACCACGCTAAGACGGTGGGAATCATGCGGTCACATATCTCGACCAGGCAGCAGGCCAGGGAGTGCTATTTTTCAGGCCACAAGGCCCTGCCATTAGACCAGCAAGGACCTGCGCTCCAGCTCCGCCGCAATTTCAGCAGCCTCATCAACCTAGGCCTTTCAGGGCTAGGGCTCCAGCGGCCAGCATGGAATATGCGGGCGCCGCATTATCAGCTCAATCCAGCACCTCCACATCCGGCCATACATATCAAGGGCCGCCGATAACCATGAAGGTAAGGTGGTCTGGATTTCATGCACCTGCATGTTTAACTTCACATGTTTGTGGGAGACTACAGCTCTTTCCGGACGCATGCGGAACCATCACTTCTGATGAGTTTATCTTACAAAGTATTCATGGCCATGAGATTGAATTGATCAATGGTGAAATCCCTCCATCCCAGCAGATGCCAGATCGGAAATTTACACAGTCCAGCAAAGAGCGGCAGTAGGCTATGCTGAAAATTTAAGGCTACAAGGAGGGATGGAGGATGTCGGGTTATTTTTGATTTGACCCATTTGAATACTTTTGTAGAATATACCCATTTCAAAATAGAAACGTTCCAGAAAGCCAAGTTATTGGGTTCTGGGGGCTGCTTTGTGGCATGCATTGATTAAAAGATGCATGCTATTCAGTATCCATTCAGAAACACCACAGGAAGTTCTTGCAATTTATCTGGATGGATCAGCTCTGGCTATACAGAGCTTTGCCAAATGGGCTTACACAGCCCTAGATTATTTCTAAATTGCTCAAATCAATACTGGCTACACTAGGAGACAAAATCACATAGTGTTGGCCTATCTAGGTGATATCCTAATTATTGGGAATCAGCCGAACTGGCAATTTCAGCCACCGTGGAAATTTTTTCAGGAAATGGGGTTCATTATCCATCCAGATAAATCAAAGTCCTGCCCTTCACAGGTCAAGGGTTATCTGGGGTTTACGATGGATTCCAATCACGTGAGGGCCACCATACCAACTAACTAGGTTGGCGATGTCACCCAAGTATGCAAGGATCTAGTCTGGGCCAGTATACCATCAATTAGACAAACCACTAAGGTGATTGGCAAGATTGTAGCTTTTTTCCAGCTGCCCAATACGGGCCTTTGCATTATCAAAATTTGCAGAGAGCCAAGGTCTCAGCATTAAAACTGAACGCTAGACATTTTGATAGACCAATGCAGCTGCCTCTCAAGGCACAGATTGAGTTACAATGGTGGATTGACAATATTTATGACTCACTTAAACCCATCATTTTGGCCAATCCGATGGTATACTTACAAACAGACGCAAGCTCCCATGGCTGGGGAGCTACGGACAACGACTCTAGTTGTGAGGGCAGATGGGACACCCTTGAATCTACCCTGTTGTCATCACAAGGGATAAACTATTTGGAGATGCTAGGAGCATTTCACGGACTTCGAGCTTATTGTTCTAGCCTTACTGATGCTCATGTCCGTCTCCAAATAGATAATACCACTGCGGTGGCATATCTAAACCATATGGGCGGTACCAGGTCAATTTCATGTGATGAATTGGCAAATACAATTTGGCTCTGGTGTGTTCGACGGAATATTTGGATTTCAGCTACCTGTTTACCAGGTGAGCTCTATACAGTGGCGGACACCAGGTCACGCAAATTCAATGACAACATCGAGTGGATGATGAATCCCCAAATATCCGCTAAAATTACAGCCAAATTTGGTGAACCGGATATCGACCTCTTTGCGTCATGGTTAAACCATCAGGTACCAACATACGTCCGTGGGAACCAGATCCTGGGGCATGGCGATGGATGCGTCTCGCTGGGCTGGGGGAAATGGGTTTCTATGCATTTCCTCCATTTTGCCTCATCAGTCGGGTGTTGCGGAAAATCCAGACAGATGCTGCTAAGGGCATTCTTATCATACCCGACTGGCCTACGCAGCCATGGTATCCGGTGGTCCTTGATATGATCAGTCAACCTTGGGTCCTCTTAGAGGATTACCCACAATTGGTACAAACCCTGTGTCAGTGGAACCACATCCCTGCCACAGTCATCTAAACTTGTTGGCTTAAAGGTTCTGCACAGGCCATTACTGCGGTATGGCATATCATCTAGAACCATGGATACCATCGGAGCGTCATGCTGGGAGTCCACCAGGCGGCAATACCTCTCTCACATCCGGAAATGGGAAACCTACTGTGGCCGCTCCCATATTGCATACGACGCTGTAACCATTACCGATGTATTGGAATTCTGGCGGGGTTGCATCATAATGAACACCTGAGCTACAGTGCCATCAACAGCGCCTCGAGTGCGCTGTCATTCTACCTCAATATTAAGGTAGGATCCAACAGGCTGGTGTCCAGACTCATGCGGGGAATATTCAATTAGAATCCGCCCAGACCACGCTATAATATCACCTGGGATATCGGGGAAGTACTAACCCTGCTCAGGACGTGGTCGCCCATGGAGGGGCTACAGCTGGACAAACTCACCCTGAAGCTGGTGATGTTACTGGCACTGACTTCAGCGCAGAGGGTACAGACACTCCACAAAATCCGGATCGACAGGATGATCTCTACCCCTGCAGAAGTAGTCTTCGTCATAGACGAGCTACTCAAGCAGCATAGACCTGGGTTCACAGGGCTGCAGCTGAAGTTCCTGGCATACCCCGCTGATGCAAGGCTATGTTTAGCCGCCCATATCCGTCACTATGTGAAAGTGACGAGAAAACTGAAGGAATGGACAAACCTCACCATAGAGTGACGGTCCAGACGATATCCAGGTGGCTCAGGATCGTCTTGGGTAAGTCACGTGTTGACACTAATATCTTCAAATCCCATTCCACCAGGGCTGCATCAATGTCGGCGGCAAGGGTCATGGAGGTGCCCATGGACCATATTCTTGCCACAGTAGGATGGCAAACGAAGCCACCTTCCAGCGGTTCTGCAATAAATCTGTTGCCGCTCCTCTACAGTTCGCGGAGGCCGTGCTGAATGCAGGTCAAGAACGTGGAGATGTCCCCGAATGAGGGGTTTTCTTTTGTTGTTAACAAATGTTGCTCTTATTTTTCAGTACAAGCAGTCTGGAAAGTTGATTACTCCTATCCATCCTTATAAGTGGTGTGTGACAGCATGGACGTGGTCCAGGGCATGGAATCACAGAGCTTTGAAGTCTTCACGAAGTCACTCACTTGACTCCAAAATGAAATAGTAAGATTAAACGAGAACTTACCAGTTCGAAGGTTGATCTTTATTTTATGAGGAGTTGCGATGAGAGATTTCGTGACCTCCGCTCCCAACCCTCGATCATAATCAACTGGTAATTAGAGTCTCTTCAATCTTACTATGCCAAGTCATTTCTGTTGTTGTTTTCTGTGATTCCACACCGCTACTTTGAAGAATGTCGCGCATGCGTGCTGGTGGGTTCTTCACGAAATCCCTCATCGCAACTCCTCATAAAATAAAGATCAACCTTCGAACTGGTAAGTTCTCGTTTAATCTTACTAATAATCTTATATGTTTCAATAAGATTCCCTCTTATTCTTCTAAATTCCAGTGTATACAAGCCCAATTGCTCCATTCTTTCAACATATAACAGCCCCGCCATCCCGGGAATTAACCTCGTGAACCGACCCTGCACTTCCTCAATAGCAAGAATGTCCTTCCTCAAATTTGGAAACCTAAATTGCACACAATACTGCAGGTGTGGTCTCACTTGGGTCATATACAACTGCAGAAGGACCTCTTTGCTCCTTTCCTCAACTCTTCTTGTTTTGAAGGCCAACGTGCCATTAACTTTCTTCACTGCCTGCTGTACCTGCATGCTTACTTTCAGTGACTGATGAACACCTTAAAGCCACCTGAATCAGCCAATTTCCATCCACCAATACTCTGCCCCACCCAGCAGAGCTGGTTCTTACCCTCAACAACTTCTCCTTTGAATCCTCCCATTTCTGCCAAATCCAAGGCGTAGCTATCACTTGCATGGCCCCTAGCTATGCCTGCCTCTTTGTTGGTTACATCGGACAATCCCTGTTCCAGGCGTAAGCTGCCTCTATCCCCGTACTCTAGTTCCGCTATATTGATGACTGCATTGGTGCTACCTCCTGCACCTACGCAGAACTCACTGACTTCATCCGTTTCACCACAAATTTCAATCCAGCACTCAAATTCACCTGGATCATTTCCGACATCTCCCTACCATCTCTAGATCTCACCGTCTTCATTGCAGGTAACAGACTACTGACCAACATCCACTACAAACCCACTGACTCCCATAGCTATCTTGACAACCCATCTTCCCACCCTGCTTCCTGTAGAGACACTATCCCCTACTCCCAGTTCCTCCGTCTATGCCACATCTGTGCCCAGGATGAGGTGTTCCATATTAGGACATCGGAGATGTCCTCATTCTTTAGGGAATGGTGGTTCCCCTCTTCCATTATACATGAGGCTCTCACTAGGGTCTCCTCTATATCCCGCAGCTCCACTCTTACTCCCCCTCTCCCGTTTCATAACAAGGACAGAGTCCCCCTTGTCCTCACCTTCCACCACATCAGCCGTCGCATACAACATATAATCCCCCAACATTTTTGCCACCTCCAATGGGATCCCACTACTGGCCACATCTTCCCATCTCCACCCCTTTCTGCTTTCCGCAGAGACCGTTCCCTCCATAACTCCCTGGTCAATTCGTGCCTTCCCACACAAACCACCCCCTCCCCTGGTACTTTCCCCTGCAACCGCAGGAGACGCAACACCTGTCCCTTTACCTCCCACCTCGACTCCATCCAAGGACCCAAACAGTCTTTCCAGGTGAGGCAGAGGTTCACCTACACCTCCTCCAACCTCATCTACTGCATCCATTGTTCAAGGTGTCAATTTCTCTTCATTGGCAAGATCAAGCGCAGGCTTGGTGCTCGTTTTGCTGAACACCTCCGCTCAGTCCGTTGTAACCAACCTGATCTCCCGGTTGCTCAGCACTTCAACTCCCCCTCCCATTTCCAATCTGACCTTTCTGTCCTGGGCCTCCTCCATTGGCGGAGTGAGATCCAGCGCAAATTGGAGGAACAGAACCTCATATTTCGCATGGGTAGTTTACACCCCAGCGGTATGAACATTGACTTCTCGAATTTCAGATAGCCCTTGCTTACTCCCTCATTCCTCTCCCCTTCCAAGTTCTCCTTCATGTCCTACAATCTCTGCCCACTCCACGCATTTTCTATCTTCCCCCCGCCGACATCAGTCTGAAAAAGTGTCTCGAGCCGAAACATCACCCATTCCTTCTCTCCATAGATGCTACCTCACCCCCTGAGTTACTCCAGCATTTTGTGTCTACCACCAGATCTCGTTGTAGTTCCCTTTTTCCCAACTTAACAACATTCAGACAATAATCTGCCTTCCTGTTTTTGCCACCAAAGTGGATAACCCTAATAGTTATCCACATTAAACTGCAACTGCCATGCATGTACCCACTCACCTAACCTGTCCATTACCCTGCATCCTCATAGCATTCTTCTCACAGTTCACACTGCCACCTAGCTTTGTGCCATCTGCAAATTTGCTAATGTTACTTTGAATTCCTTCATCCAAATCATTAACGTATATTGTATATAGCTGCGGTCCCAGCACCGAGTCATATGGTACCCCACTGGTCACTGCCTGCCATTCTGAAAGGGACCTGTTGATCCCTACTCTTTGTTTCCTGTCTGCCAACCAATTTTCTATCCATGTCAGCACTCTACTCCCAATAGCACATGCTCTAATTTTGCCCACTAATGTAGGTATGTTACAAAACATACCTTCAGCGGTGCTGCAATTCTGTCACTGGCCGTGTGTGCGACTATGGCGCCTTTGAGGGGGGGGGGGGGGGGTTAAAACTCCTTTTTTTCAATGCCTTCCGGAATTATATAACCTCGGGGTGCGAGCTTTTGCTGGAGATTCATTCCGACTGACGGTATGTGAAATTTTTTTTAATTTTAAATCGCCCGACTATTTCAGCGCTGGAATAAAATAAAAATTAGCTTCTAATGCCGTGAACGCCGACAACGGGGACAGATTTTACGTAGGTGACAGGTAAAGGAAAGCCGTGTATTTTTTCATATAAACTTGCTTGTTAAGATGACCTTAATCCAAATTTCATGTTGCAAAACGGTGATTTATTCCCCGATACGAACAGGGAGTATTTCTCCTGCTGATATGGGGTTTAAATTCACCGTAACCGCAACGTTCCAATCCATCGCGTTCCTTAAAATCCCAATCGCAAGCTGATTTAAATGGCCATTAATTTACAGGCATTAAACACTAAATTCCTTCAATTTGGCCTATAAATTCAGCCATGATCATATTGAATGGGAGTGCAGGCTCTAAGGGCTGAATGGCCTGTTCCTGCACTATGATTCTATGATTCTATCACTATGAGATTTAAAAATCATGTTATATTGTGAATTCTTGGGTGAATGTTATTTGGACACTTAGGCTTTCTAATAAATGTTAATCTTTTCTTTAGAAATGGATAGATGTAATCAATCTAGTAATTGAATTGTAATTAGCTACAATTGGGTAACTAACTAATTATATGCTTTAATTTCAGGTCATCCAAGTAAGATTGTTCGTTATTTGTTTCAGAATGCTTCAATCCATAATAACTGAACATTTCTTTCAGTTCTCTTAATTTTTAAGAATGTTATGGGCTTTTGACTGTCCTCGATCACATCATTTGTGTTAAGTCAATGGAAAAGTAATAGGGAACAAGATGCTAATTTCTGAGTATGAAAATGGCCATAACATTTTTAATACTGAAGATATGAAAGTGAATTAGGTGTCAAATTAAACTTCTTTTTATGCTTTATCTGATGGGATAAATTGCAGACTTGATTTTTTTACATCTCAAAATTTTGTAAACATTGCTAACTAATGTCCTATGTGGGACCTTCTCTTAACTCTCGAGCTGTTATGTTCATTCACACTTCATGCAACAGCTCAATGATGCCACTCACTTACTACTGCTCACTCCTGCCGCTACACACTAACTCCTGTCCTTCTGCCCTTGTTCAAAAGCTTCTAGGCAACCCGTGCTTTACTACAACCAAACTGGAGTTCACACCAAAGACACCCATGTCAGCATGGAGAGGCATAATTACTCTGGATGAAATAAATCAGAGGTCGATTCACAGAATGCAAGCAGGTCAGTGGCAGAAATGGATCTGTGAGAGAACAAAGTTGACCCTTGCTCTGCAGCCTCAGTGAGAAAGATAGGATGAAGGGCTGGTTTGACAGGGAGGCTTCAAGTAGGACTTTTTCTCCAGGTTGATGGGGAGGAGCTGTGTCCTTCAGCTTTGTCTAAGCCAGTTTCGGCTGTAGCAGTGCTGCCCCCTGACACGGGTGATGATGTGGGTGAGGCACGGTTGTCTGTGGTAGTGACGCAGGGAAAGCTATGCAACTCTGAAGCTTTAGAGTCACTTCCCTTGTGGTTGTCTCATTTGTCTGGAAGTCAGCGGGATGATCTGCTTGCTTTGGTGAGGTCAAATGGGTCACTGTTCTCGGATGTGCCTTCTCAGACGTCTGTGCTGCAGCATGACATTGACGTGGCCGGTGCTGCGCCAATTAAACAGCATCTGTATTGGGTCAATCCTGACAAGCGTCTATCCTCTTCCATGGATGGATGATTGCGTGGATCATTTGGGAGATGCGTCTTTAGTGTCTAAGTTGGACTTGCTAAAAGGGTATTGGCAAGTTCCTTTGTTACTGAATAGTTTCTTCTGAAGCTTATTCAGTATCTTTGGGTGGGGGTGTTAGGTACTCCCCCCCCCCCCCCACCCCCCCCCCCCCGGTGAATGCTGTGTACTTACCTTTCTGTTTCTCTGCAGGCCCTGTGGCTGGGAACCAGGAATCAAGGGGTTAAGAGCTTCTGTACCCGATTGGCCAGGCTACGTCAGGTGACCAGATTCATTGGTAGCTTAAAAGGCAGAAGCTCCCAGAATTCCCTCTCTTCGTGCCAGATCCCGGAAGGAAGAGGCTGCCAGTCAGAGCTGCAGGAGGCCTGGCTGCATGGCACAGCACTTTGTATATTTGTCGCCTATATTTGTAAATTAATGTTGTATTGGGACAGAAGGGATGACCTGAGAGTTTTCGGGTATTTTGGTTGCAGGGTTATGTCTATATAGGCAGGATTAGAGTCTTCAGTCCAACGGCCCATTGAGAGGCTGGCTGGAGCACACTTATATATTATTTGTTAGCCGATTCTGGTCCCTGACCGTATTGTTTAAATCAGGTTCGGGTTTTGTCTTAGTTTAACAAAATTAAAGACTGTTTTATTTCTTAAACTTGACCCTGATTTTTGATTTGTTACTCGAATCCGAAGAACCTGCCTTCGGGAGTCATAACAGTAAAGAATAGGATTAGAATTATGCTATTCGGCCAATCAAATGTCCTCCGCCATCCAATCATGGCTGATCAATCTCTCCCTCCTAACCCCATTCTCCTTCCTTCTCTCCATAACCCAGTGACACCTGTACTAATCACATACTATTCAAATCAATGGACTGAGAGTTTGATAAGTCTACTTTGCATTCACTCTCGTCTTATTATCACAGGTTGTGCATTTGAATGGTTTGCATGAAAACCAATATCTGTGGGCCACTCCAAAACAATCAACAAAATAACAAAGCACCACCATCCTACGAAACACTCGCTTGTCTCAAGTATTAGCACTTGTTTCAATTATACACTGGGAATGCGTATCGCACATTTAAATCTGAATTCTCATGAGCTTTTCCAATATGATTCGTCTTCAATCCCAGATTCAGCCTTCAATTCAGCCTTGTTTTGTTCTGCTTTGTCCTGGTGGTATGCATTCATATCTCCAGGATTTTGTGATTTTAAAACAGGTCAATAACATTCTTTGAACATTTTTTTAACAACTCACCAATGCAATTTCATATTTCATACCCACTTCTCAAGAAGGGTCTCGACCGGAAACATCACCCATTCTTTCTCCCCGGAGATGATGCCTGTCCCGCTGAGTTTCAGGAGATGACATTGCACATCAAATCCATGATGGATCTCAGAGAAATCGCTTCAAAACCATAAATCAATTTCCTAAACATGCTTATCAGGGGCAGATCTAGAATGAAACTAATGAAGCTTAAGCTTCAGGGCCGCTAATCTAGGAGGGGCCTAAGAAACGACTACAGACCAGATATTCTTCCAATTTAAATAGGAATTCCAATTTTTTTGTTTTCCTAGAATGCATCTGATTTTTCACCTCGACTAAACACCTCGCCTCGACTAAAATTCAGCTCACATTTAAACTTCACCTCACATTTAAACCTCAACTCACTTAACCTTGTCTTGACTAATCCCCGCCTCTCTCCTGCTCCTGCGGGGGAGGAGGTGGGGGGAAGGCTCAACGTCAACGTCAGCGGCGTGCACCCCTCCCTTCCCCTCCCCTCCCACCGGCTTTCCCTCCACGCTCGCCCCCGCCCCCCTGGTTGGAGCCGTTCCGCTTACGTGAGGCACCGCCAACAGCCAGAGCAGGCCGTTATAAATAGCGGGAGCGGGAGAGAGGTGGCGATTAGTTGAGGTGTGGAATAGTCGTGAGGTGGAGTTTAGTCGTGAGGTGGGAGGTTTAGTCGTGAGGTGGGAGGTTTAGTTAAGTTGAGGTGGGGGCTGCTTGGTGATAAGTGAAGCCAGGCACAGAGGGGGATGTGGAGCAGGTGGAGCCAGAAGCTGGAAGGTGATGTGAAATGAAGGCAGAAAAGCTGTTGGAATCTGCTATAAAAGTACGTTTATAAGTGCTACTAGAATTTTTTAGTTCTAAACAGGCCCTTCGGCCAACTGAGTCCGCACCGACAAGCAATCCTTGCACAATAACACTATCCGACATGCACAGTAGCGACAATTTTACATTTGTACCAAGCCAATCAATCTGCAAACCTGTACGTCTTTGGAGTATGAGAGGAAACGGCAGATCTCAGAGAAAACCCATGTGGTCATGGGGAGAACGTACAAACTCCGTACAGACAACACCTGTAGTCGGGATCTAACTCGGGTCTACTGGCACTGCAGGCGCTGTGAGGCAGCAACTCTACCGCTGCACCACCTTTCACTAGCAATGTTAAAAAAAAATTGAGATTTTAAAAATCAAGCCTGCAATTTATCCCATCAGATAAAGCATAACAAGGAGTTTAATTTGACACCTAATTCATTTTCATATCTTCAGTATTAAAAAGTTATGGCCATTTTCATACTCGGAAATTGGCATCACCTTCCCTATTGCTTTTCCATTGACTGAACACAAAAGCTGTGATCGAGGACAGTCAAAAGCCCATAACTTTCTTAAAAATTAAGAGAATTGAAATATATTTTCAGTTATTATAGATTGAAGCATTCTGAAGCAAATATGAAACAATCTTACTTGGATGACCTGAAATTAAAACATATAATTAGTTAGTTACCTAATTGTAGCTAATTATAAAATTCAATTACTAGATCTAAACATCTATCTATTTCTTAAGAAAAGATTAACATGTTTCAATTGCCTAAATGTCCAAATAACATTCACACAAGAATTCACAATATAACATGATTTTTAAATCTCATTGCCATTAATTTATAGGCCAAATGGAAGGAATTTAGTGTCTAATTCCCTTAAATTAATGGCCATTTAAATCTTCTTGCGAGTGAGTTTTTGTGGAACGTGATCGATGGGAAAGTTGCGGTGGCGGTGAATTTAAACCCCATCACGGCAGGAAAAACTCTGCCAGTTCGTATGGGGCCTAAATCACCTTTTCGCAACGTAAAATTTGGATTAAGGTCACCTTAAGAAGCACGTTTATATGTAAAATAAACGGCTTACCTTTAGCTGTCCCGTACGTGAAATCCATCCCCGTTGTCGGCGTTTATGGCATTAGAAGCTGATTTTTATTTTACTCCAGTGCTGAAATTGTCCCGCGGTTTAAAAAAAATGTCACAGACCGGCAGTCGGAACAATTCTTCAGCAAAAGCTGCAGCCCGAGAAAATTTAACTCCGGTAGGCAGGAGAAAAACCGCATTTTAACCGTGCCCCCGCCCTCCCTCAAAGGCGCCAAAGTCGCGCACACGGCCAGTGACAGAACTGCAGTGCCGCTGAAGGTAAGTTTTGTAACATACCTACTTGCAGTCCTTGATCAGTATGGTATTTCGGGCAGCTGGAATCAGAAGGGGAAGTAATAGGACCCCCAATAGGTTCTAACCCATCCTCAGGCCCCTTTTACCCAGTTTGGTTCCCTCTCCATCAGCTGGCTCAATCTCCCCATTTTTCTCTCTCCTTATTTGGCCCTACCTATCACCCACCACTGATCATTGACTCTCGCCTCCACCCTCCTCCTTTCCCCCATCTACCTTCATCTGTCCTCACCCCCCTCTTCACTTGCTTCCACCTCTCAATTTCTAGCAGCTGCCTCACCCCTCACCCGCACCTCATCGCACCGACTACTGAAGAAGGGTCTCGACCTGAAACGTCACCCATTCATTCTCGCCAGAGATGCTGCCTGTCCCGCTAAATTACTCCAGCTCTTTGTGTCTATCTTCGGTTTAAGCCACCATTTGCAATCCACTCTACTGACCTCCTCTTTATATTGTCAGACCACAAGCAGGGTCACAACCTGAAATTTCAACCACATTTTTGTTTCCATCGATGCTACCCGGATCATTGAATTCATTCAGCAGTTTGTTTCAACATCAGATTACAGCATCTGTTATTTCGATCTCCACAAGTGAATTTTTACTTGATAGAGCAGGTCAGAGAAACTAACTGGACCACAAATTAGTTGGAGTTATGGATCAAATCCTTTCTTTCTAGGCTCCAGTGCAATGAGGGTTTTCAAAGGTGTCCATGATACCAATGAACAATATTTCAGTTCACTTGACATTCTTGGTTTAACCATGAGTCAATGTTACTAAATGGGACTTAACAACCAGTAGATCAAGGTTAGAGGACATAAAGATAGTGTTCAGGAACTACTGAGAGACTAAGGTCATAAGGTCATAATGGAAAGAAGTAGAATTAGGCCATTCGCCCTTCAAGTGTACTCCGCCATTCTATCTCTCCCTCCTAACCCCATTCTCCTGCCTTCTCCCCATAACCTCTGATACCCGTTCTAATCTTTGTATATCTTTGGTGTAAACCAGTATCTGCACTTCCTTCCTACAGAACGAGGAAAGATAGCAGTCCTTATTTGGATCCTTAACAATATGTATGGTACCATATTGTGGATGGATAGATTCGGAACAACTCCTGGTAAACATCTGGCATCTAGCCATCCCCTGCTACAGAACCATTTAAAAGCTATTGATGATCATAAGAGATAGGAGTAGAATTAGGCCATTCGGCCCATCAAGTCTACTCTGTGATTCAATCATGGCTGATCTATCTCTCCCTCATCACCCCACTCTTCTGCCTTCTCCCTGCAACTCCTGACACCCGTACTAATTAAGAATATATCTATCTCTGCCTTAAAAATATCCACTGCCTTGGCCTCTACAGCCTTCTATGGCAAAGAATCCCACAGATTCACCACCCTCTGACCAAAGAAATTATGTATCTTCAGTATTTTTTATTTATCGTTATGGTGGACAATTAGGAAGGGGTGAATGAACAATCTTGAGGTGCACAGACCCCTTAGCCTTGATTTTAGTTTATCGTCATGCATGGCATTCAAACAGAATGTCATTAACCTGTAGAAAATGAATGAATAATTAAAACAGCCATCTTTAATGGACAGTGAAGCTAAGAGACAGAACAGAGGGCCATGTCGTGTATCGTTAATAACAATATTTATTTAATAATATCTAGTGTTACCAGGGCCACTCCAAAATAAATACATGCAAAAGACATGTTTCCTGAGAACTACCGGACATAAACCAACAAAATTGTTAGCATATCATAGAAACATAGAAACATAGAAAAATAGGTGCAGGAGTAGGCAATTCGGCCCTTCGAGCCTGCACCGCCATTCAATGTGATCATGGCTGATCATCCAACTCAGTATCCCATACCTGCCTTCTCTCCATACCCCCTGATCCCTTTAGCCACAAGTGCCACATCTAACGCCCTCTTAAATATAGCCAATGAACTGGCCTCAACTACCTTCTGTGGCAGAGAATTCCAGAGACTCACCACTCTCTGTCTAAAGAATGTTTTCCTCATCTCGGTCCTAAAGGAATTCCTCTTCGTGCTCAGAATAGCCATTGTATTCGCAAATAGAAATTAACTTTTTCCACCATTTTAAAATATAACCTACAAATTATAACCAAAAAAACCACGGGAGAGTTGCTGCCTTACAGTGCCGGAGAACAGGGTTTGATCATGACTACGGTGTGCTGCCTGTATGGAGTTTTAACGTTCTGCCCGCGACCGTGTGGGTTTTCTCAGAGATCTTCGGTTTTCTCCCATATTCCAAAGACGTACAGGTTTGTAAGTTCATTGGCTTGGTGCATGTGTAAATTGTCCCTAATGTGTGTAGGAAAGTGTATGTGTGGGGATCGCTGGTTGGCCCCTACTCAGTGGGCCAAAAGGCCTCTTTCCACACTGTATCTCTAACCTCAGCTAAACTACAGATATTAGCATAATTAGTCTTAACATAAAAATGCTGTAATTGATTTATATTTCCAACCTAGCCTGCTAAACTCAACATTTTAAGCATAAGCTCTTACTTCCATAACCTGGCCTCAACAACGGATTCATACTCTACTTTGAAGATAGACACAAACTGCTAGAGTAACTCAGCGGGACAGGCAGCATCTCTGGAGAGAAGGAATGGGTGACGTTTCGGGTGATCACATTGAATGGCGGAGCTGGCTCAAAGGGCCGAATGGCCTACTCGTGCACCTATTGTTTATTGTCTATTGTCTGTTGTCTATTGGGTCGAAACACTTCTTCAAAGTAAAGACAACTGAAGAAGAGTCTTGACCGGAAAGGTCACCCATTCCTTCTCTCCAGAGATGCAGCCTGCTGAGTTACTCTAGCATTTGTATCTATCTTCAGTTTACATAACTCATCCCAATATAATCGTGCACAATCCCGTTGAAGTCCCGTTAAAGGCCTTATTCTCTGTCTTGCATAATAAAAATGCACAAAGGGGAATTTATTGGTGCTGGCAGAACATAGAATACAAATCTTATAAATTTATTGAGTGCTCCAACCTGGAGAATGTTGCTTTAGGAAGGAGAGGAAGGGTCTGAAGGGGATAGAGTAGAGATTAATCAGAATGATTCCAGGATTGAGGGATTACAGATATATGTTGAGGATGGTTAACTTGGGATCACTCTGAAAATTGAATGCGACTGAAAAATCGTGGATGATTTGACTGGAGTACATGAAAATACTTTCCCCCCAGTGGCGGCAAAATCAATAACCAGAGATTAAGTGTAATTAACAAAGAAGCCAAAGGCAATCCGAGGAAGGAAATTTTCCATGCGATGAATAATAAACATTATGGAATCCAGCACAAAAAAAAACTTAACAAGAAAGTTAAATAAGAAAGAGAATAAACCAAACAGGGGGGAAAGAAAAGGCTGCAGAGATATAGAGACAGAGCAGAGGAATGGAGCTACTTGTTCCAATAAACTCAATCTGCCTTTTGACAGTGGTGATACAGTGGCTGCCTTACAGCACCATTGACCTGGTTCAATCCTGACTATGGGAGTTTGTACGTTCTCCCTCGGACCCTGGGGGTTTTCTCCAGGTGCTCCGGTTTCCCCCCAGACTCGAAAGACATGCAGGTTTATAGGTTAATTGGCTTCGTAAAATTGTCCTTATTGTCTTAGGATATTGCCAGTGCACGTGGTAATCACTGATCGGCGCGGGACGCGGTGGGCTGAAAGGCATGTTTCCACGCTGTATCTTTAAAATCTACAGTAAAGCGTCTCCATCTGCACATGGTTCTTCTACGACTTTATTTAATCTATGCACTAATTGATTTCACCAATTAAGTCTCTGGAGGGGTATCATCAAAAATGTTGCACCCCATTTGGGCTCCTTGGCACTGCTAACATTATCAATTGGAATGAATGGAAGTTGAAACGTTTCAGATATAAAATGTCCCGGGTCAATTAGATATGAATTGTCTGATGTTAGTGTTGTTATAGTGTTACCTGAAAGAAAAAGAAATTGTGGAACATAAATAGAATTATGGGGAAAAGTTGGCATAAAGTGGAATGAAATTAAGCACATAAATGTAATAATTTGCAATAGGACTGATATAGCTGGTGTAATTAAATGAAACATTACTTAAAATGAAGCATTGCAATTACTACTCAATATGTAGGAAATATGTCAAATGATTCAAGCACAGCAAGAAAATATGCATAGTTACCTGACCATTTGATCTTGTAATATATTTCAACTGCCCCTCATTAAAGAATAATATTCTCCTCAGCAGGCCCATTCGGGACACATGGAAAAGTGTGCCATGCTGTTCTGCTATATTTCCCATCAAATTAAAAAAAATCTCTGAACCTTCACAAAGTAATTGTTAATTCCCAGGACTAATAGAAGACTGTCATTGAGCACAACAGGATAGTTAGTAAGTTACACCTATTTCACATAATTCCTTAAATGGCCTGCTGAGCTCTTACACAGATACTTCAGCGTGTTATCCACTGTAACAGTGAGCGGCAGAGAGAGTCGACAGCTGGTGATAAGTTAATCTAAATCAGACATCCTCTCGACTCCCAAGTACTCCTCCTGTAATTAGAAGAGGGATGTCGCTGTACAACTAACTAAGTTTGACGAATGGCATCTGATGGAAGTCAAAAAGCAACTGGTCTTATCTTTTCACAAGAAAAGAAATAGACATGCTCATTGATTTTTTTTTTGGTTCAGCTTGCACAGCTACTCAGAAAGCTGACAGCCTTTGCCTGGACTATCAGGTATACTTACCGCATTTACAGCCTACTTCAGGTTCGCATTATCATTCCACAGGCCTCTTGTTGAAGATGCTCCCATACTAAACTTAATGTGCACTGTCAAAACTGACTTCAGGGCAAAGTAAATAGTCATAGTCATAAACCTATAGAGCTTTATTTGGGATTATAAAAATCGCAGAATAAGTAAAAAATATGTAAATCCAAGATAAATGGAGGATTAGCGTTACCTAATTTCTTATATTATTTTTGGGCGGTTCAGATTAAGAATATGAATTTTTGGTTGGTAAAAATGGATCAGGAACCAGCTTGGCTAAAGATGGAAAAGGAAGACTGTTTACCGTTTGATATAAGTTCGACTCTTTTTGCACCAAGTGAAGTACAAAAAAAAACTTACGGGGAAAACCCTGTAATTCATAGCAATAGACGTATTTGGAAACAAATAGTTAAGACTTTACATTTGGATAATATGTCACTTTGTTTACCAATTATGAATAATCCCTTATTTAAACCCTCTATATTGGCTAAGGGGTTTAGACACTGGAAAAATTTAGGAATTATAAGGATAGAACACCTTTACACGAAAGGAAAAATTCTCTCATTAAAAGATATGTTTTAAGAAGAAAAAGTTAAAAGATATCTATGGATTGCACCCAAATAACTTGTTTAGGTATTTACAAATTAGAGACTAGATCAAGTCAAACATGCAAGACTATAAGAACAGAGAACCAGGATTACTGGATGAATGGCTTAACAAACATCCAGATACAGAAAAACCAATAGCGTACATATATAATACTCTTTTGGATAGGGAAGTCCCAACAACAGAATCATACCGACAGATATAGGAAAATGAAATAGGTCTATCTATAATGAAAGACACTTGGGAAGAAAGTTTACAACGTATACACCGATGATCATTAAATGCCAGACATACCTTGGTGCAATTTAAAGTATTACATAGATTACACTATTCAAAAACGAAATTAAATAGAATCTTTCCTAACATTTCTTCTATTTGCGATAAATAGCTATTGAGGTGATATTTTTAGAATCATTTCTGAAGTTTCTTAAAACTAAATTGGACCCCGATCTAAAGCTAATAATATTAGGAGTTCCTGATTCAAGCTTAATATTAACAGTAAGACAAATACATTTTCTTGATTACTGTTTGGAAAAAAATTAATATTAAAATTCTGGAAGGGAACATTATCCCCCACAATTAAAATGTGCACAGTGGAAATGTCGGAGAGGCTGCATTTGGAGAGAATCAGGTTTGTCCTAATGGACAAATATGAACTTTTTGAACAAATATGGTCTTCATTCATTGATTATTTAAAGGGGTAGCTGAGCTCAGCATTGTAACTCAATAAATACCCGGTTGTAGGATTAGATCAAAAGATGTATCCTGGGATGTGTATACACGTCTCTATAGATATTGTTATGTGAAATTGTTCCATTCATTGTTAAGATGTACACTTTATTTTTTAATTATATAATAATTGTTTTTTTCTTATTTGTTTATTTTTATAATTAGTTTTTTTTTAATGTTTAAAAAAAATTTCCTTATATAATCATAATCATTATTATTTAATCACCATTTTTATTGATTATAGACCTATACTTTTACTTCTTTACTTTCTAAAAAAAAAACAGAAGCATACATAAATTATTCCGTAACATCTGTATAATTTGTTGTAGCAAGTTAAATTTGTATTTGAAGAATTGTTATACTGTGGACAATATACACTGCTTCTAATAAAAATACTTTAATAAAAAATAAACCTATACAGCATAGAAACAGGCCCTTCAGCTCAGCTTATCCATACTGACCAATTTGGCATACTGGGTTAGTCCCATTTCTCTGCATTTGGCCCATAGCCCTTTAAACCTTTCCAATCCATATATCTGTCCAAATGTCTTTAAAAAGTCATGACTGTACCCACTTTTATATGTTCCTCTGGCAGCTCATTAAAGATTTGGACTGCCCTCTGAGTGAAAATGTTGCCCCTGAGGTTCCTTTTAAATCTTTCTACACTCACATCAGGCCTATACCCTCTAGTTTTAATATCCTCTAACGTGGGCGGCACAGTGGTGGAGCGGTAGAGCTGATGTCTCACAGTGCCAGAGGACCGGGTTTGATCCTGACCTTGGGTATTGTCTGTGCAGAGTTTTACGTTCTGCCCGTGACCGTGTGGGTTTTCTCCAGGTGCTCTGGTTTCCTCCCAGATTCCAAAGACGTTTGCAGGTTTGCAGGTTAATTAGCTTCAGTAAATTGGCATTAGTGTGGAGAATGCAAAAAGTGGGATAACATAGAACTAGTGTACTGGTGATTGATGGTCGGAGTGAACTTGGTGGGCCAAAGGGCCAGTTTCCATGCTATATCTCTAAAATGTGAAGGTTCACTTGATCCATGATCTTGCAAACCTCTGAGTCCAATTCAGCTTCATTTCGGTTTCTGATCAGGCCCAGGCATCAAAGATGCAGTTGTGGTCTGAGATTACATCAAAAAGGTTAAAAAAGAACGTGAAATATTTGCATGGATCTTTTAAACATTCTGTCGCTGTAATAACGCATGCAGATACACTGACATAATGGATCTTGCCTTAGATTTCCTTTCTACGAATCATCTCACATGGGATGAATTTGATACTGCCTTCAAAATCTATTCCTTTAATGCAATTAAATGAATTTCAAAGGCACAATACTATGCTTTGACAATGTGGAGGAAATAGTCTCATCCTAACTGATATGCAATTGTCAATCATTTCTAAAAATTGTACCTTTGTAAAATATAATTGTGTGAATTCTGACCTCCCAGAATGATTATTCTCCTGCATATTGCAAATTAGATCTCTGATTAATGGTAAAAGACATTGTAAAATTATGGTAAAATACCAGTCACAATAGGTGCATGGCAGCCTCTTTGAACTACACTCAGTTCTGGAACTCAAGATATCAATTACACCTGCTTCAGACTCCCATTTATTGACCATAGCTTCAGGTGAAACACCATAATCCCAATTGAACTCATCTCCAAACTCTTGGACAAAGGAGTCAGAATCCCCCTCTGCCACAAGATCCTTGGTTTTCTGATCCATAGACTACAATTAGTGAGGACAAGTGAGAAAATATCTTCTACAATAATTCTCAAGATCGGTGCCTTGCAAGAATGCGTTCCCAGCCGCTCAGTTCCTACCATACTTGGACATCCTAGATGTCCTCTTTCTTTAGTAAACATGGTTGTCCCCTGCTGTCATAGATGGACCATTCATCCTCATCTCATCTGTGTCATGTTGTTCCTCTCTTGCTCTCCTGGCCGTCACATTTCAACCTCAGCATCCAACACATCATCCTCTGACATTTTCATCACCTCCAACGTGATCCCAGGCCACGGTCACATCTTCCCATCTCCATCCATTTCTGCTTTCCGCAAAGACTGTTCTCTTTACAACTCCTTGCTTTGCTCATCTCTTCCCACCCAGCCCCACCCAGCCCCCCCCCTCCCCCCAAGGTGCTTTTCACTGCTGTTGGAGATGTGAAACCTCTCTCTATTCTTCCTCTCCCCCCCCCCTCCCCCCTCGCCAGCAATCCTTGCAGGTGAGACAGAGGTTCATGTGCACCTCCTCTAACCTCATATACCACATCTGATGAAACCATTTTAACACCTATTCTCATTTCCATATTGACCTTTGTGTCTTGGCCTCCTCTATTGCCAGAGTGAGGCCACACACAAACTCGTAGAACAGCACCTCACCGCTGCTTACAACTCATTGGTGTGAATCTTGAATTCCCCAACTTTAGATGGTTGTAAGGATGCTTACAACCTCTCAACCCTCTTCCCTCCCCTTTCTCCCCCACAACCCCTGTTTTTTCCCCACCCCTCGTGTTCCACCCGGACACCAATTTCTCCTGCAGCTGGAGCCTCCGAATCTCCGGGGTCGGGCAGCAGCAGCGCGCCACCACAGCTCCCCCCGTTCTGAACTCGGCCAGCTCCACGATGGTGAATGGTCCTCAGGCTCCGCGACTGGAGCCCCAGGTCCGGTTGGAGGCCGCTCCACGGTGCTAGGCCCGCAGACGGACTGCAGAGGCCACTGCGACGAGAGTCGCGCCATCCACCAGAATATTCTACCAGTCTTTCAGCCAACGCTACTGTTAAATGGTCTATATGCTGTTTGTGAGCCTGCTAATTTCCCCCTTTCCTCCATTACAATATTGTCTACACTATAAGAATACTACTGTGTTCAAAGCACTGGATGTCCCGAGGTTGTGAATGATGTTTCAAATAAAAACCCTACTTTCCTCACAGCAGAAACTGAAATCAATGCACATTGATGAGCTTTCAAATAAACATGAAAAAGGGAAAAGATCCAAAGAGAGACCAGTGGAGTAAGTAAGATTCAGGCAGGGATATAGACTCACAGAAAGGTAGACACAAAATGCAGGAACTCAGCGGGACAGGCAGCATCTCTGGAGAGAAGGAATGGGTGACATTTAATGTGGAGACCCTTCTCTCCAGAGCTGTCTGTTGAGTTAAGGGCCTGTCCTACCAGCATACGATTCAATGCGGTGAGCGCGACCAAACCGGCAGCGGGGGCCGCGCGGAGGTCGGGTGATCCCCGTACAGGGCCGGTCCCACCAGCATGCGCCTGCATGCGGCAAGCGCGACCAAACCGGCAGCGGGGGCCGCGCTGAGGTCGGGTGAGTGGCGCAACGCGGCGCAGAGTGAGGCAAACTTGGAGCGAAGTCTTAAAGGTAGGTTCGCCAGGACAGAGAGGGACACACAGAGAGGGGCACAGAGGCATAGACAGAGAGGGCCATGGAGCCACACACAGAGAGGGTTACGGAGGCACCTACAGATAGGTTCACGGAGGCACAACGTCGAGACGGTGTGTAATGCGTCGAGGCAACTGCGAGCCGACAAGCCGTTGCCGCGAGGAATTTTTGAACATGGTCAGTTTTTCGGAGCCCCGCGCGATGTCGGAACGAACTCCGCACAATTCCGCACGGCTCCGGCGATCGAAGTGGGACCGGCCCTGCGACGCCGGACGGCTCAAGTGACCACGTTAGGTCGCGCTCATCGCATGGAGTTGCATGCTGGTGGGACAGGCCCTTAACTCCAGCATTTTGTGTCTACCTACGATTTTAAACCAGCATCTGCAGTTCTTTCCTAGACTCAGACAAAGAGAGAGTGTGGGATGGGGCTGTCAGAAACTGAAGAGTTTCAGAAACTTCATGATAATGACTGCTCATAGTAGCAGTTCAGGGACATTTTGATCCTTTTGTTTCTTAAGGTTGTCACACATAACATTTCATTATTCCTATTTGTGCCTTTCTACAATCCTGTCGATCGTGCATTAGAACACCTATTCATCCATAATAAAAAAAATGAGTGAACGCTAGTGTCATGTTTTACATTCTAGCTCCTCTTTGACAAGAAAATTGAAAATTGAATGTCAAATGTCAAATTCTTTCAGTCAAGAGCATGTGGGTAGTTGAAGGGAATTAATAATACATTTTCAGTCATCTACATATCCTCACACTTGAGATATCCATTTTGTTTCCCCTGATAATTGGATCTCTAAGTTGAAATTAATTATTATATGGTTACTGTCTGCTTTACTATCACTACATTAAAAATAATCAAATAAATAATCTCTTTCGGAGCTCCGGGGATCTTGGTTTCTTCTTTTGTATTGTATTGTATTGTAATTAATTTATTAGCCAAGTATGTAAAAACATACAAGGAATTTGATTTGCCACACAGTCATTCCAAAAAAACAATAAGACCCACAACAACATAAAAATTAACATAAACATCCACCACAGCGCACTGTGATGAAAGGCAATAACGTATTATCTTCTTCCCTTCTTTTCTCCCGTGGTCATGGCAGTCGAATCATCCGCAGCTGGCGATCAAAGCTCCCGCGATCGGGTTGGAGCTCCCGAAGTCGCTCCCTAACCAAGGGACCGCTAGGACCATGATGTAAAGTCCGCAGGCTCCTGCGTTTGGAGTTCCCGTCGATCCCTAAAGGCCGATAAATCCCCAGGGCCAGATAGGCTGCATCCCAGAGTACTTAAGGAAGTAGCCCCAGAAATAGTGGATGCATTAGTGATAATTTTTCAAAACTCTTTAGATTCTGGAGTAGTTCCTGAGGATTGGAGGGTAGCTAATGTAACCCCACTTTTTAAAAGGAGGGAAAGAGAAAACGGGGAATTACAGACCAGTTAGTCTAACATCGGTAGTGGGGAAACTGCTAGAGTCAGTTATTAAAGATGGGATAGCAGCACATTTGGAAAGTGGTGAAATCATTGGACAAAGGCAACATGGATTTACGAAAGGTAAATCATGTCTGACGAATCTTATAGAATTTTTCGAGGATGTAACTAGTAGAGTGGATAAGGAAGAACCAGTGGATGTGTTATATCTGGACTTTCAGAAGGCTTTCGACAAGGTCCCACATAAGAGATTAGTATACAAACTTAAAGCACACGGTATTGGGGGTTCAATATTGATGTGGATAGAGAACTGGCTGGCAGACAGGAAGCAAAGAGTAGGAGTAAACGGGTCCTTTTCACAATGGCAGGCAGTGACTAGTGGGGTACCACAAGGCTCGGTGCTGGGACCCCAGTTATTTACAATATATATTAATGATTTGGACGAGGGAATTGAATGCAACATCTCCAAGTTTACGGATGACATGAAGCTGGGGGGCAGTGTTAGCTGTGAGGAGGATGCTAGGAGGCTGCAAGGTGACTTGGATAGGTTGGGTGAGTGCGTGAATGCATGGCACATGCAGGAAATGTGGATAAATGTGAGGTTATCCACTTTGGTGGCAAAAAACAGGAGGGTAGACTATTATCTGAATGGTGGCCAATTAGAAAAATGGGAGATGCAACAAGACCTGGGTGGCATGGTACACCAGTCATTGAAAGTAGGCATGCAGGTGCAGCAGGCAGTGAAGAAAGCGAATGGTATGTTAGCATTCACAGCAAAAGGATATGACTATAGGAGCAGGGAGGTTCTACTGCAGATGTACAGGGTTTTGGTGAGGCCACACATGGAGTATTGTGTACAGTTTTGGTCTTCTAATCTGAGGAAAGACATTCTTGCCATAGAGGGAGTCCAGATGGTTCACCATCCCATTCCTGGGATGTCAGGACTTCCATATGAGGAAAGACTGGATAGACTCAGCTTATACTCACTAGAATTTAGGAGATTGAGGAGGGATCTCATAGAAACGTACAGAATTCATAAGGGGTTGGTTGGCTAGATGCAGGAAGATTGTTCCCGATGTTGGGGAAGTGCAGAACAAAGGGTCACAGTTTAAGGATAAGGGGGAAGTCTTTTAAGACCGAGATGAGAAAAACATTTTACACACACAGAATGGCGAACCTCTGGAATTCTCTGCCACAGAGGGTAGTTGAGGCCAGTTCATTGGCTACATTTAAGAGAGAGTTAGATGTGGCCCTTGTGGCTAAGGGGATCAGGGGGTATGGAGAGAAGGCAGGTACGGGATATTGAGTTGGATGATCATATTGAATGGCGGTGCAGGCTCGGACGGCCGAATGGCCTACTCCTGCACCTATTTTCTATGTTCCTATCCCTGCAAGGAATCACAAGCTCCACGATGTTAAGTCTGCAGGCTCCCACAATTGGAATTCCCGAAGTTGATTCCCAGAAAAGGGACCGCTAGCTCCACGATGTTAGGTTGCAGTGCGGCCGGAGATATGATACTGAAAAAAGTCTTATCTACTTTGAGGAAAGAGATTAAAAAGAGTTTATTCCCCCACCCCCCACATTATACAAAACTAAAGGTACACTAAAACATACATTTAACAATAGACAACAAAAGAAGAAAAGGACGAGAAAAACTGTTGGTGAGGCTGCCATCGTACCGCGCCAACTTTGACATTGGCTTTAGAGTTCCCCTTTATCTCTTACTAGACTAAGTGGGACCCGTTGGTCCCATTATTAAACGTGAGGCCTGGTCCCCCAATGCAATATTCCACCACTTATGCATAGCCCTCAACTGTGCAGGCACGGTGGACGGGTTCCCGTTGTGACGCCCCTGACTCCCCCCTCCTCCCCTCACCCCCCACTCCATCCCTTGCCCATGCCCCCCGCACTCACTCCATCCCCCCTCAACCCCCCAATTCACTCTTTGCGGCTCTCCGGCGGCACAGCCAGTCCTGCGCAGTGGGTTCGCATTGTGACGTAGAACACGCAGGTATTACTGCGCAGGCACAGCTGACGGGCACGGCAAGTGGAACAGGGATTTATTTAAGCTTAGAATGTGACAACAATTTAAACATTAAAGATGAGATTTATTCAGTCCATTCTCTCTTTTTTCATCTCTTGTTGCGTTCTGCAGCTGGGGGAGGGGGACAGCTTCAGGGGACCGGTGAGGGGGGGGGGGGGCATGGCCTGCCGCTGCCTACCCTTACCGCGGCCATTGCGTATCGCTGTCGTGGCCTACTGCTGCCGCTCCACAACAGCTTCAGCCGGGGACCGGTGCGGGGAGCGTCCTTTATCGGGGGATGAGGACGTCTTCAGGAGGGGGCTGTCTGGGGCCGGGTGGGAAGCATCGTACAGCCGGGGGCGGGGGACCGCTTTAGGCGGGGGCTGACGGGGGCCAGTGGGGGGGAGACAGGACCCTGCAGCTGGGGGAGGGGGATGGGTTCAGGCAGGGGCTGTTGGGGGCCAGTGGGGGGGAGCATCCTGCAGCGATGGCTGGTGGGGGGGCTTTCAGGGGGGCTAGTGCGGGTGTAGTGGGCTGAAGGGAGTGGTTTCCAGCGGGCTAATATGGATATTGTGGTGCGAAGGGACTTTTCTTGATCTAGTACAGTTGTTGTGGGCCGGAGGAACTGGTTTCCGGAGGGTAGATGGACATTGAGGGGCGACTGGACTTTACTTGGGCTAGTACGGGTGTTGTGGACCGAATGAACGGCAGCTGGGGATGGCTTCAGACAGGGGCCGGTGAGAGCGTTCTGTAGCCAGGGAGGGAACGGGTTCAGGTGGGGGCTAGCGGGCAGCTTCCTGCAGCCGGCGGAAGGGGATGGTTTTAGGCGGGGGGCCGGTGGTGGGGGGAGCATCCTGCAGCTGGGACAGGGACCTCTTCAGGCGGGGGCCGGTGGGAGCTTCCTCTAGCCGGGGGAGGGGGACGGCTTGAGGCAGGGTCTGGTGGGGGGGTGGACAGCTTCAGGCAGGGATTATCGCTGCCACTGCCAACCACTGCCATTGCCAACCACTCCCAATGCCCTGGCCTGCCACTGCCCCTGCTGCGGACTATTGCTGTCTTGGCCTACACCTGCCATGGCCATGGCCTATCACTGCCGCTCCCCACCGGCTTCAGGTGGGAAGCATCCTGCAGCTGGGGGCAGGGATGGCTTCAGGTGGGAGCTGGTGGGGGGGGGAAGCATCCTGCAGCTGGGGACAGGGCCGGGTCGGCATCAGACAGGGACTGTGTGGGGGATGGGGGAGCGCTGCCATGGCCTACCCCTGCCTACCTGTAGCCTCCCGGCTCCGGCCCCACTCAGTAGCAATGTTACAAAATTTTGAGATTTTAAAAATTAAGTCTGCAATTTATCCCATCAGATAAAGCATAAAAAGAAGTTTAATTTGACACCTAATTCACTTTCATATCTTCAGTATTAAGAAAGTTATGACCATTTTCATACTTGGAGATTAGCATCTTGTTCCCCATTGCCTTTCAATTGACTTAACTCAAAAGCTGTGATCTGGAACAGTTAAAAACCCATAACTTTCTTAAAAATTAAGAGAACTCAATGACATTTTCAGTTATTATAGATTGAAGCATTCTGAAACAAATATGAAACAATCTTACTTGGATGACCTGAAATTAAAGCATATAATTAGTTAGTTATCTAATTGTAGCTAATTCCAAAATTCAAGGAGTAGATCTAAACATCTATCCATTTCTTAAGAAAAGATAAACTTTTTTTAAATTGCCTAAGTGTTCAAATAACATTCACACAATAATCCACAATATAACATAATTTTTAAATCTCATTTTCATGAATTTCTGGGCCAAATGGAAGGAATTTAGTGTTTAATGCCTGTAAATTAATGGCCATTTAAATCAACTAGCGAGTGGGTTTTAGTGGAATGCGGTGGATTGGAACGTTGTGGTTTGCTGTGAAGTTGGTATGAAAAATACAGCCGGTTCATACATTTTTTTGGACCCCATTTCGCAACATGAAAATATGATTAAAGCCTCCATAAAAACCAACTTTTAATATAAAAATAAACTGTGTACCTTTTTTTCTCCCCTACGCAAAATCCTTCCCATTATCGGCGCTCACAGCTTTTGAAGGTGATTTTTAAATTACTCTAGATAATAAATAATCTAGCGTAATTTAAAAATACCTTCCATAATGAAATGTCGGTGCGATTTTTCTTCTGCAACAAAATCGCCCAACATTGATCGATTTGCCCAGTCTGCAGAAAAACGGCACTTTAAGCCTGCCCCCCTCTGAAAGGCGCCAAAGTCGCGCACACGGGGAGCGGCAGACTGCAGCGCCGCTAAAGGTAAGTTTTGTAACATACCTACACTCAGCGGCACCCACTCCGGCTCCAACTCCCGCCGCGCTCAGCTCAGCGGCTTCTGGCCCCAGCCGGGCCCAGCGGTTCCCAGGTTCAGCTGCTCAGTGCAGACTCGGTGGGCCGAAGGGCCTGTTTCCCCGCTGTATCTCCAAACTAAACTAGAGAAGTTTTGTGCCAGAATCACACAGGATTCACGTCCCTTCAGAAGTAAGGGTCCTGCCATTAACTATACTTTCTCCTTACATTTGACCTCCCAAACCCCAACATCTAATGGTCGTCTAAATTAAACCAAATAAGTTCATTAAACACATGAGTGATCGGAGCAGATTTAAGCCATTCAGCCCATCAAATATAACCCGTCATTGATTTATGACCGATGACGAGCTCCACAGGTCCCAGTGCTGATCCCCATAAACACCACTGGTCGCAGAGATCCAGCCAGAATGACACCCTTCTGCCACTACTCTCTGGGTTTTACAGGTAAGCCTGATCTGCAACCAAGTAGATCCCATGCATTCTAATCTTCTGGAGCAGCCTACAGTGAGGCACCTTGTCAAATGCCATACTCAAGTCCACGCACACTGAATCCATTGTTCTACTCTCATCAGTCAACTTTGTCACCTCCTGAAAGAAACTCAATCTTGCCATGGACTGTCCCTAATGATCCCATTCCCTCTAAATGTGAGTCCATCCTGTCCCGAAGAATCCTCTTCAATGGCCTCTCTACCACCCTCGCTCTTTAATTCCCCGCATCACTTCTCCTGACTCGGACAGCGAGGCTAATATTAACTTTATACTGTATGCCCTCAGCAGCCTTGACAGTATGTTTTTAACATGTTTTGTGATGCCATGCCCTCTATTCTATTTTCCATTTCCTGTTCAAATTCTTGATGAAGCGCTTTGCTGAATTTTGGAGTTTCCCCTATCCTCAGACTTACTTTGTTTTTTCATCACATTACAAAAACTTTCCTTTGATCTAATAATATCTGTACATTTTTCATGGCTGAACCACTTTGTTCCTCGTACCGCAACCCTAATGTCAATGCTTCATGAATTGGAGCTCACGTTTTTATTTTTTTTTATAATATTTTTATTAGAAGTAAACATTTCACAATGATAAAACAAATTTACAAATACCAACTTAATTCGGTAATTATACAAATATCACATTGATTATTATTATCTTCTGTTTTTTAGAAATAGAGAGAAAAAGAAAAAAGAATAGGTTTTAAATCAACAAAGGTTGTGATTAAATAATAATTTTGATTATATATAAAAAAAAGGGAAAGAAAAAAAAACTAATTAATATATATCTATTTAATATATATTTTTTTTTCTTTTTTAAAACAGTAAAAGGCATTATATATATATTTAAAAGAGAAACAACAAAATATATTGTAAATAAAACTATTACAAATGATAATATCATCGTATTGTAGAGACATGTATACAAATCCCAGTTTGAAAATGAGTTATTTTCATCAAATCCTGTCGAGTACCCATTGAGTTGTGATGCAAAGAACAGCTATCCCTTCAAATATTGTATATATGGAGACCATATTTGTTCAAAGATTTCATATTTGTCCATTAGGACAAATCTGATTCTTTCCAAATACGATGTCTCCGACATCTCTGCGGTCCACATTTTAATTGTGGGGGATAATGTTCCCTTCCAAAATTTCAATATTATTTTTTTCCCTATTATCAAACAGTAATCAAAGAAATTTCTTTGATTTACTGTTAATACCAATTTTGAGTCCGGAATTCCTAATATTATTAACTTTGGATCTGGATCCAGTTTAACTCTAAGAACTTCAGAAATAACTCTAAAGATTTCTATCCAATAATAACTAAGTTTTGAAAATTACCAGAGTCTTTAAATGAATCTACAATCACATTAATTCCTAAATTAGATAAGGATCTGGAAGATCCTGGATCATATCGAGCGATTGCCCTTTTAAATACTGATCAAAAAATATTAACTAAAGTACTTTCTCGGAGACTAAGTTTAGTGATTTCCAAAATAATACATTATGATCAAACAGGTTTTATTCCAAAACGTTACTCATCACATAATCTTAGACGCTTGTTTAATATTATCTACTCGAGAAGAAGAAGAGATATAGAATTAGCAGTTATATCGTTGGATGCTGAAAAAGCATTCGACCAGGTGGAATGGTCATATTTATTTAATATAATGGAAAAGTATCAACTGGGGGATGGATTTTGTAAATGGGTAAGAATATTATATTCTAACCCCACTGCAAGAATTTTAACCAATCAAATACTATCACCTAAATTTAGACTTTTTAGGGGATGCAGACAGGGATGTCCGTTATCCCCTTTATTATTTGCCTTGGTGATAGAACCTCTGGCTGAAAGAATCAGATCAGAACCTGAAATATATGGGTATAATACTGACACAACAAATAGTAAGATATCTTTATATGCAGACGATATTCTGATTTATATTACTAAGCCGGAATGTAGTATTCCCAAGTTATTCAATGTTATAAATGAATTTAGCGTATTTTCAGGATATAGGATTAATTGGAATAAAAGTGACATTATGCCTATAACTGGTATAAATGTAAATATATTACAAAAATACCCATTAAAAATAGTTACAGATAAATTTAAATATTTAGGAATCAATGTGTCTAAATCCTATAAATTATTAATTAAAGCTAATTATTATCAATTATTAGAGAAACTTAAAAAAAACATTTCATATTGGAAAACACTCCCTATATCTATGATCGGTAGAATTAATGCTATAAAGATGATTTTTTTACCACAATTGTTATATTTATTTCAGGCAATTCCTTTTTTTCTCCCAAAATTTTTTTTTTTTTAAATTGATAATATTGTTAATAGTTTTGTTTGGGATTACAAAAGTCATAGAATAAGTAAAAAACATTTATGTAAGTCTAAGATAAATGGAGGGCTAGCACTTCCAAATTTTCTATACTACTTTTGGGCAGTCCAGATTAAGAATATGAATTTTTGGTGGGTAAATATGGATGATGAACCAATGTGGTTAAAAATGGAAAAGGAAGACTGTTTACCTTTCAATATAGAGTCGATTATTTTCGCACCAAAGGAAGTACAAAAAAAGACTTATAGGGACAACCCTATAATTCATAATAATAGGCGTATTTGGAAACAGATAGTTAAGACCTTATATCTGGATAATCTTTCTTTTAGGTTACCAATTAGGAATAACCCACTGTTTAAACCCTCAATCTTAGATGCGGGGTTTAGACTGTGGGAGGATTCAGGAATTAAAAGGATAGGACACCTTTATAGAAATGGAAAATTTTTATTATTTGAAGAGTTACAAGATATTTTTGGACTACCTTCACAACACCATTTTAGGTATTTACAAATTAGAGATTTTATTAAATGCAACACACAAGACTATAAAAATAAAGAATCAGGCTTATTAGATGAGCTGTTTAATTTACATCCAAATACGGATAAGCTTATAGCTTATATATACAATATTATTTTAGATAAAGAGAACCCAACAACTGAAACATATCGTCAAGCATGGGAAAATGAAATTGGATTACCTATAATAAAAGAAACTTGGGAAGAAAGCTTACAAAGAATACATTGGTGTTCTTTGAATGCCAGACACACATTGATACAATTTAAAGTTATATATAGATTACACTACTCGAAAACCAAATTAAAAAGTATCTTTCCTAGTCTCTCCTCTATTTGTGATAAATGTAAGAATCTTGAAGCAAATTTAATACATAGTTTTGTAACGTGCCCACGGTTGAATTATTATTGGATTGAAATTTTTAAAGTTATTTCGGAAGTTCTTAAGGTTGAACTCGACCCAGACCCAAAATTAATAATATTTGGAATCCCGGAGCCAAATTTGGTACTCACAGTAAATCAAAGAAATTTTTTTGATTACTGTGTAATAATAGGGAAAAAAATGATACTTAAATTTTGGAAGGGAACATTATCCCCAACAATTAAAATGTGGAAAGCAGAGATGTTGGAGACGTTGAATTTGGAAAGAATTAGATTTGTCCTTTTGGACAGGTATAATTCTTTTGAATCGATATGGTCTCCATATATACAGTATTTAGAGAAGTAGCTATTCTTGGAATCACGGCTCGACGGGCACCCTACGGAATCCGATGCGAATAACTTACTTACATTTGATATTATTGCGCATTTATTATAGATATTACTGTATGAAATAGTATTTCGTATAATGTATTTAGTTTTGTTTATATATATGTAATATTTTTGTTTTTTAAATTTTCTTTTTTTTTTATGGTTGAAGTATGTGGGAATTTTTTTTTTAAATTCCCTTTTTTTTTCTCTCTTTTTTTTCTCTTTTATATATCTTTTTCTTTATTTCCAAAAAATAGAAGATATTAAGTATTGATATGTTATTTGTAGTAATATTGAATTAAGGTGTTAGTTTATAAAGTAAGCTATACATTGTAAACTGATTACTTCAAATAAAAAAAATATTACAACAATAACTAAGTTTTGAACACGTTACAAAACTATGTGTTAAATTGGCTTCTAAATTCTGACACTTATCACAAATAGAAGAAACGTTAGGAAAAATTCTATTTAATTTGGTTTTCGAATAATGTAATCTATATAATACTTTAAATTGTATCAATGTATGCCTAGCATTTAACGAATGCTAGGCTCACATTTTTAACACCAATCTTTGACACTGTTCAAATGGGCACATGGATTTGGAAGTCATCTAAAAACGTTACCTGTGTTATAACGCAGCGTGTCAGAGGAATTCAGCAGTGGAGGAAATGAACAGCACCTGCGCAGGGAATGGACAGGTGCCTTCTGGTCAGGTGACTTCTTCATATTGATCGTATTCATAGTGTATTTCTTTGCTTTTACATTTGGCATTTCTGGGTTGAAGGGTTCCAGCAACTAAGTTACAGAGAAAGATTGAACAAGTTTGGTCTTTAATTCTTTGGAGCGCAGAAGGTTAAGGGGGGACTTGATTGAGGTCTTTAAAATGATGAAAGGGATAGACAGAGTTGACGTGGATAAGCTTTTCCCATTGAGGGTAGGGAAGATTCAAACAAGAGGGCATGACATGAGAATTAAGGGACAGAAGTTTAGGGGTAACATGAGGGGGAACTTCTTTACTCAGAGAGTGGTGGCTGTGTGGAATGATCTTCCAGCAGAGGTGGTGGAGGCAGGATCGATTTTAACATTTAAAAGTAAAGTGGATAGGTATATGGACGGGAAGGGAATGGAGGGGTATGGTCTGAGTGCAAGTAGATGGGACTAGGGGAAAATAAATGGTCGGCACGGACTGGAAGGGCCGAGAAGGCCTGTTTCCGTGCTGTAATTGTTATATGGTTTATATGGTTATTTCCTGCTGAAACAAGCAAGAGCATCACAGATTGCATTGCCTGGCTGCCCAGAGCAGCTCATTCTCCTTAGTTCTATCTACTGTATTTTCTTGCTTCCCACATGAAGCGTATCAACTGGATATCTTCTGTCCAATTTCCTATACAATCCCAAGGAAATAACTACCATCAGCCAGGCAACACAGCCGTTGATGCTCTTGCTCATTTAGAAAAATAGAAAATAGGTGCAGGAGTAGGCTATTCAGCCCCTCGAACCAGCACCGCCATTCAATATGATTATGTCTGATCATCCAAAATCAGTACCCTGTTCCTGCTTACTCCCCATATCCCTTGATTCTGTTACCCCTAAGAGCTAAATCTAACTCTCTCTTGAAAACATCCAGTGAAATGACCCCCACTGCCTTCTGTGGCAGAGAATTCCACAGATTCACAGCTCTCCGGGTGAAAAAGGTTTACCACATCTTAGTCCTAAATGGCCTCCCCCTTATTCTTAAACTGTGACCCCCGGTTCTGGACTCCCCCAACATCGGGAATATTTTTCCTGCATCTAGCCTATCCAATCCTTTAAGAATTTTATGCGTTTCTCTAAGATCCCCTCTCATCCTAAATTCCAGTGAATATAAGCCCAGTCGATCCATTCCTTCATCATGTGCCAGTCCCGCCATCCCGGGAATTAACCTTTGCTGCACTCCCTCAATAGCAAGAATGTCCTTCCTCCAATTAGGAGACTAAAACTGCACACAATACTCCAGGTCTGGTCTCACCAGGGCTCTGTATAACTGCAGTAGGACCTCCTTGCTCCTATACTCAAATCCTCAGGAAATACTGATAATCGATTTAATTATGCTTCCCAGGTCAATACCATATTGCAATTCATTTCCTCCACTTCAGTGGCTCCATGCTATGAAGCTGTGATCAGTTTGCAGATACTCACTGCAAACTTTCCTTTTTTATCCATACAAGGTACAAGATACAACAACAGCATTCATTCGACAAGTGCAAAGTTGAAGTTCTGCTCTGTTATGTTATGCTCTGGTTCCCCAGATCTACCTCTATCATAGTTTGAGTGCCCTCTTCTTTTCCACTGACCAAACCTGCGGCACCTAATGTCAGGGGTGTGTCTGCATTCTGGAACAAAATATCTTACTAATCTTTCCCCTCTCTGGTGGATCACAGTGTCCATAGTTTAGGTTCCACCTCATCAGTTATAAAATTAAATTCTTCAAGGTGCAGACTCTTATTGAAGATGTTATTGTCATGGATCCCAGTGATTTCCAACAGTTCCCAACAAATCACTTGCCCCTTTACCTCCCCCCTCGACTCCATCCAAGGACCCAATTAGTTGTTCCAGGTGAGGCAGAGGTTCACCTGCACCTCCTCCAACCTCATCTACTGCATCTGCTATTTCAGGTGTCAACTTCTCTACATCGACAAGACCAAGTGCTGGTTCGGTTACTCGCTTTGCGGGTAACCTGCGTTCAGTCCATCTCAACCAACCTGATCGCCCGGTTGCTCAGCACTTTAACTCCCCTTCCCATTCTGAGTCTGACCTTTCTGTCCTGGGCCTCCTCCATTGCCAGAGTGAGGCCCAGCGCAAATTGGAGGAACAGCACCTCATATTCCTCTTGCGTAGTTTGCATCCCAGCGGTATGAACATTGACTTCTCTAATTTCAGATAGCCCTAGCTTTCTCCCTTCATCCCCCCCCTTCCAGTTATTCCGCAAGTTCACTGTCTCCACCTACTTCCTTTCTTTTTCCCACCCCAACCACACCCCCCCCCCACATCAGTCTGAAGACAGGTCTTGACCCAAAACGTCGCCAATTATTTCTCTCCGTAGATGCTGCCTCACCTGTTGAGTTTCTCCAGCATATTTTGTCTACCTTCGATTTTTCCTGCATCTGCAGTTCTTTCTTAAATACTTGCCTATCTTAAGTTAATCATCATTTTTTAGATATATAGCTGCTCCCTTGCTCTTAGTGGACCAAAAACATTCACTCAGGGTACCAAAGTCCATACTCCGTAGACATATGGGACTATTTTAGATGGGGCACCTTAGTTGGCAGTGACAACTTGGGCCAACTGGCCTGTTACTATGCTATGTGACTACATGACTGTGTGACATGGAGTTAATTTAGGTAAATATATCAGGGAGAAACAATTAGATTTAGGCAAATTATTAGAATGACTGTTCCTGAGAATGACAAGTAGTGCATTCTTACAGGAATGGAGAAGGCAGGCAGCAGGTGCCAGTGGAGCAAAAATGTTCATTTCACACTTCTGCAGTTAGTCACACACGGGTTCATATCCCAACAGGTGACTAATGTGAGCTTCAAACAGTCTGTTAGAACTGGCTGCCGGTGAAGTGTCAAAGAAGAAAAAGAATAACTAGTCTTACTCACCTGTACCTGCCGTCAGGGAAAATTATGTCTCATTCTGGTCGAATCAGGAAATAAATATTGACCTCACTAATGTGAATTTGATTAATTATGCCAACTGCATTAACAAGTTAAAAGGCAGAAACAAAATTAATGAAGAATAAGTTAAAATTAATTGAATATCATTTATAAACCCTGAAGCATCAAATAGAGGAGATAATTTAAGATTTTGAATCTGCTTAAGTTGAACATTTGGAGCATAAATCCACAATGTGATTTTCTCACTCATCACAAGAGAACACAATTTGGGATGCCTGTAATTGTTCCTGGATTTTAATGTTGGTTTAACCACGTGTCATCGCTAACAGAAGGCAAGTCATTTCACAATAACGTTCAATTATTTATCAGATTTGTTCAACTTTTAACTTCAATATCAGTTGACCTAACAATTAAGTTAGATGCAGGTCACCAGACATCAAAGGGAAAGGCTCCCCTTGAGGGTTTAGAAGGGTCTCGACCCGAAACGTCGCCTAGACCAGTCTGAAGAAGGGTCTCGACCCGAAACGTCGCCTATCGCCCAGTCTGAAGAAGGGTCTCGACCCGAAACGTCGCCTATCTCCTTCGCTCTTTAGATGCTGCTGCACCCGCTGAGTTTCTCCAGATTTTTGTGTAACCCCCAAAGGGAAAGGCTCCTAGCATTAGTTTTAATCTTCATGTAGTGAAATTGTGAAAAACAAAAAAACATAGGAAAAGGGAGCAGGATAAGACAGACAAACCCACCAACCTGCTCTTAGACTCACAGCTGCCTGATCTCAGTTTTATATGCACCTTCTTGTTTGTTGACAGTCTTACAAACCAAATATATCCTTCTCAACCTTCAATGCTTTCAACAATGCAGCCTTTCAAATCTCTGGAGTATGTCTAAACTGAACTAAACCAAACCAAACAAAAGACTCTTTAACTTCCCAGAGAAGACATTTTTCATTAACATCCATTTTAACTGGATCACCCCTTATTCTGAAACAACGCCACCTAGATTTCTCCAAAGAAGAAATATAATTCCAACATCTACTTTGTCCTGTTCCCTCTGAATTCTATTTCAGAAGCTTTGGCCTAACGATAACAGCAATGCCTTTACTTTTTAAAGACTAATGAGATTTGGCACATCTCCATCATCTCTTACCAACTTCGATGGATGCACCAGTGAAAACATCCTAACAGGATGTTGCTTGGTTTGCTACAGCTCTGCCCAAGGCCAAAAAGCAATTGCAGAGAGTTGTGGATGTAGCTCGATCCATCACATGAACCAACCTCCTCCTCATCGACTCCACATACGCTTTACAAGGCTTCGAGAAAGCACCCAACATAATGAAGGACCATTTATACCTGAAGAATTGCTTAATAAACTGGAGGCTTAATCTCGATCTCCCAACCTACCTCATTACAGCCTTCGCACTTTTCTACCAGCACTTTTTTGAAATTGTAACTCTATATTATATAAACTCTTGTTTATTTAATGTTGCACTACCTGTTGTCTTTGTGTAATGGCTTGATTGTTTAGTCTGATTTGACTGGCTATCACACTGTTTTCCACAGTATCCCGTTACATGTTTCAACAATACACCAATACTAAATACCAATGAAGAGTCTGTCTTGAAAGACACCAGAAGAAATATCTATGTTCTCTTTCTGCATATGCTGTGTGACTTGCAGGGTGTATCCTGCACCTTCTATTTTATTTCTCCAGCAACTGCAACTAATTTGACTTTAGTTGTGGATATTATATTGCCAAATTGCCATGGCCTTCAGTGGGCTTGGATTATGTGAATGATTTATTGCAGGGTTGATTTGTTCATGGTACTCTCATTCATCACTTATATTTAATATGAAGGTTGTTGATCAACACAGCAAATACCCAATATGTTTGGTCTTTTGAGCTCATGGCACACAAAGATTTCCAGAGGAATTACTTGATAGGTTCTGACTGTGGAAAAGCCTTCCTTTAACTAAACGATACAATAAAATGGAAATATTGTTTAAATTAAGCATAGCTGTCATTCTGTATTACATGGTGTCAAAGGATCAGATTCGGGCAATACATTTCCAAAATGAATTAAAAAATAAACCAGAAGCTGGAATCATATTTATTTTTCTAGATTGTTACAGCTCAATCTATTCCAATTCCATAGTCACACATTTTGTTTCTGACTTTAATGTCCTTTCATCATGCTGCATGATTACACAGTATTGAATATATTTCCAACCCGTGTGCTAATTGCAGAACATAATCACAAATAAGCGAATCATTACAATGAAAAATGTACATGTTTCAGTGATACAAAATGACAGCATGTGAAGTGTGGGTGGGCTCTTTTGCATTGTTGTTTACCAAGTCAAGTTACACGGATGGAGCTCCCTACAAAATATCCTTTATTGGAAGCAGTCGATTTTCAACTGACAATAGTCACTGTCATGACAATTTATCAAAAGACATACCACATCGTTCACAGATTTCTTAAAGGTACATGCATGTATGAATTATGTGCCTTCCCCATAAAAAAGTCAAAGGGATTTTAAATATTACATTTTATATGCAGTTAAAAAAATTTACAAGTGTCTTAAAATAGATTATATACGCGTGGCCCATCTTAAGAGGATGTCGATGTACATATTGTGACCCTTCCTTAGAGTCTATCCATATCCATATCCATATCTGTATAGACACACATATATGGATATATATATATGGATAGCTATACATATGTCGATAGGTGACAGTTTAGGGTCACAAACTGAAATATCACCTATACACATTCTCCAGAGACACTGCCTAACCCACTGAGTAATTCCAGCACTTTGTGTCTTCTTTTCATCTAGACCCCTACTACAGTCACGCCATCAAATAGATAGAGATATAGCACGGCAACAGGCTCTTCAGCTCACCAAGACCACACCGAACAGCAATCCCTGTACAGCAGCACTATTCTACATACTAGAACCAATTTACAATTTTACCAAGCCAATTAACCTACAAACCTGTACATTTTTGCAGTGTGGGAGGAAAGCAGAGCACCCGAAAAAAACCCATGTGGTTCGTCAATGAATACATATCAAAAACATTGTTATAAACTTTGTCAAGGAATTCTTGTTTTACCCATCCTTACAGATAGTGAGAGAAAAGAAAACTGCCTCCGCAGTCATGTCTCATGTACTTGATTGAGATTTTGAGGAGGTGACAAAAATGATTGTTGAGAGTGGATGTTGTCTACATGGATTTTAGAAAGGCTTTTGATAAAATCCTTCATGGTAGGCTGAAACAGAAGATTAAGATGCAGGGGTGACTTGATACGATATGATACCACTGTATTTGTACCAGAGGGAAATTGGTCTGACAAACGTTAAGGGCCTGTCCCACTGCGGCGACCTAACTGGCAAGTTTAGAAGAGTTTGCACTCAACTCATACTCGCAGCATGGTCGACACGAGGTCCTATGAAGTCTTTGTAACTCTCCTTCATGCTCGACAGTAGTCCCCGCGTACTCGAGGACTCAGCTAGGTCGCAGCTTATTTTTCAACATGCTGAAAAATGCCCGCGAGTAAAAAAAGGTCGCCATGGAAACAAATGTCTTTTTACCAATAGGTTTAGTTGAAGTAAGTCGTAGTAGGCGGCATGTTAGTCGTAGGTAATCGAGGGTAGTCGAAGGTAGTCGTAGACAGTCTTCAACATAATTGAAGGGAGGTCGAAGGAGGTCGTCTTCACTCTCCACTATCCAATTTTCCCGAAGCTAGTCTTCAACATAGTCGAAGGAAGTTGAAGGAGGTCTTCTACATAGTCGAAGGAGGTCTTCAACATGACACTTTTTGAAACTCTCCTAAACTCTTCTAAACTCGCCAATTAGGTCGGCGCACTGGGGCAGCCCCTTTAGAAGATACAGTTACAAGGCATTGAAGTGTCAAACACATTATAATAATATTGAAAGTTAAGTGACCGGTTGTTGCACAGCATAGAAATAATGTTGCACAAACATGAAATTGAGTGGAAAAGTCCAGAATGAGGGATGTGTAAAGATGGAGGGGAGTCAGTCTCCCATTTAGGACTGCGATGAGGAAAAACCTTTTTACCCACAGAGAATTGTGAATCTGTGCAATTCTCTGTCACAGAAGGCAGTGGAGGCCAAATCATAAATGTTTTCAAGAGAGAGTTAGATTTAGCTCTTAAGGCTAAAGGAATCAAGGCATATGGGAAAAGGCAGGAACGGGTTAATGATTTTGGATGATCAGCCATGATCATATTGAATAGCGGTGCTGGATCAAAGGGCCGAATGGCCTACTCCTGCACCTATTTTCTATGTTTCTATGTGGTTTGATAACCACAGGGAAAAGGGATCTCCTGTGGCATTCTGTGCTGCACCAGGAGGCTGAAGGTGCTCCTCAGGTTGACCAGTGTGTCATGGAGGGGGTGAGATGTGGTCATTTGGATTCAGAACTGGATCACTCATAGAAGGCAGAGGGTTGTGTTGGAAGGTATAACTCTTGCTGGGGGCTGTGACCAGTGGAGTTCTGCTGGGGTCTGTGCTGGGACCTCTGTTGCTCATGAGATATATATATATATATACACATAATTTGGATATAAATGTAGACAAAAAATGCTGGAGAAAAGCATCTATGGAGAAGTAGCATCCTGGTGAGGCAGCATCTATGGGGAGGAAGTATAGGCAATGTTTCAGGTCGAGACCCTTCTTCAGATTGATGTCGGGGAGGGGGGGGGAAAGAAAGGAAGAGGTGGAGATGGTAGGGATAGGGGATAACTGGGAAGGGGATAGGAGGGATAAAGCAAGGGCTATCTAAAATTAGAGAAGTCAATGTTGATACCACTGGGGTGTAAACTGTAATTGTAGATGGTGTGACGGTGGTTGGGCCACTTGCTACACTAACCCTCAGCAGTCGAGGGTAGGGTCACGTGACTCGGCAATAGCAGGGAGGAGTTGTCACGAGGTATAGGGGTGTGTCCTATTATATATATTGATTCTCTCTCTCTCTCTCTCCTGCCACCGCAGCAAGAGCTCAGCTGGAGCCCACGAGTCAACAGCCTCGCAGCAGCAACAATGACTTGTGCTAGAGGACTAAACATGCATGTATGTCTAACCTATAATGCCTGAATAAAGAAACCGTTTATTGACAATGTTTGGTGCCTCTACATTGGTGACCCCGACAGATATTTTGGATTCCCCCATGCACGCAGCGTCTACCCGCCTCTACCGTGGTGACCTGATGTCTGCAGCCGGCAGCCCAGTACTACGGTAATTAACGCTATGGATGCAGCCGTCAACTGTGCTGCACCCGGACGCAGCCTTGGGCCCCGCCATCGGGGTCAGGCCGCTCGCCTCCAGCCTATGACTGGTCTAGCCGAACGAAGGCTGCCTGGGTCGCCCAACCGCATCCCTGGCCCACTGCGGCGGACAGCAGCGCAGCAGCCTCGGCCCTCACTTTCTCTGCCGCATGGCCCGCCCAGAGCCACCAGCAACCAACGGCCATCAGCTACCCAACACTATGCCGGCTGTTGCTTAAGGCCCAGCCTCTCGATCGAGCGGGTCTACCCGAGGCAGCTGCCCAAAGACATCCTTCTGCTACTCACCGGCGCAGGCCTCGACGATCCCTGGCTGATGGCTGCCCGTCCGGGCGGGCTGTGGTCGGCCCAGCAGGCGGGGTGGAGCCTCGGCCAGTCATGAGTCAGCGGCCCCGCGACAGATTCCCCGGCAGCTTCCTGTGTCTGCCAAGGGCGCGGCAGCACAGCCGGTCTCCAATGACATCAGCGACAGTGGGTGGTCCCTCCCTGCAGCGGTGGGGCGAGGTCCGTCAATGCCGGCTGCCCCGCACACATCCGGGAATCAGCTCTGTTGGTCGCCAGTAAAAGCTGCCTCGGTCGGCAGCCAAAATGGCCGCAGCGGCCTACCTTCACATAGCCGCGGCGGCCTACTACCACATGGCTGCCGCGGCCGGCTGGAAGCGCGCTCAACCTGCTGTGACCGCCGTCAACAGCGCCACCTTCCGGCCAGATGCTGTCTCTGCAGCCCGACCACCGTCACCAGTGCCACCTCTGTTCAGATGGTGTAATTACAGCTTCCAGTTTCAAACGCAGCTTCTTCTCATTGTACATTGGACAATTCGAACTTTGGTTTCCTATCCTGCCCAGCTTGATTCGAACCATAGAACTTTCAGCATCCGACCACTTTGGACTTTGCTGTATCTTTGCTGTTTGCTCACTGTAGTTTGTTTTATTTTCACTGTACATTGTAATCACCTATCTTAATATTGCTATTAGTTTCTTGTAATTTCTTTGTTGTTATATTTCCATTGTAGCCGGCATTTCCCAGCCATCGCTGGGCGCCGTAATTCTCAGGACACGATCCCCTGCTGGTTGATGTGACTGGTCTGTACCTCGTCCATCCTGCGGCTTTTGCGTTGGTCTCCTTGCACGCCTCGGCATACCTCGGGATGGCCCACAGCCGGAGCGTCAACTGCGCCCACGGGCCCCACCATCTGGACCCACAGCCGGGGTGCCCCCTACCTTGCTTGCACACCTTCTGGTAGAAGGTGAGCATGCTCCATCCCTTTTCGCCGTCTGCCCTCATGGTCTGCCTGTAAATTTATGAGTCAGGCCGCCGTGTTTTGTCAGCTTGCTCGTTTTCCTGCCGCCAATTGTGGGGGGGGGGGGGGGGGTCCTGTGGCGGCCCACTAGTTACAAAAACCCTCAGCAGTCGGAGGTAGGATCACGTGACTGGACAATGGCAGGGAGGAGTTGTCATGGGGTATAGGGGTATGTCCTGGTATATATAACGAACCCCGGGACAACCCTCGCTCTCTCTCTCTGACTTAGAGTTGACCAGCTCCCTTCTCTCTTCGGGTGAGTGTCCTGCCACTGCAGCAAGAGCTTAGCTGGAGCCCATGAGGCAACAGCCTCGCAGCAGCAACAATTACCTTTGTGCTAGAGGACTAAACGTGCATGTATGTCTCACCTATAATGCCTGGATAAAGAAACTGTTGATTCACGACGTTTGGTGCCTCTACAATGGGCTGGGTCATAAGTTTGCAGACAACAACGACATTGGTGGAGCTGGGGACAGTGAGGAAGGTTGGCAAAGTAAACAGCAGGGGATAGAGCAGCTGCAGAAAGTGGCTGATAAAATGGTAGATAGTGTTTACATTGTGCAATGTGTTACAGTTTAGGTCAAAAGTATATGGAAAGCATACAATTAACGGCAAGACCCTTAACAACATTGACATTCAGAGGGGTCTTGGATAGCTCCCTGAAAGTGGCAACACAAGTGGATAGAGTTATAAAGAAGGCATAAGGTGTGCTTGCTTTCATAGGTAGGGACATTGAGTATCAGAATCAGGAGGTCATGGTGCAGCTTTATAGGACTTCAGTGAGGCCAAACTTAACAGTTCTGTGTGCAGATCTTGTAGGTATGTTACAAAACTTACCTTTAGAGGTGTTGCAGTTCTGCCGCTGGCCGTGTGTGCGAATTTGGCGCCTTTAAGGGGGGGGGGGGGGTTAATATGCAGTTTTTCCCCTTGCAATCCGGAGCTTTTTATTGTCGGAGTGCGATCTATTTTTGGAGATGCGTTCCGACTGCCAGTAAGTCCGTTATTTTTAATAAATAGCTCGACTACTTCATCACTGCAGTAAAATAAAAATTAGCTCCTAATGCCGTGAACGCCGACAACGGGGACCGATTTTACGTAGGGGACAGGTAAGTGAAAGCTGTTTATTTTTACATATAAACTTGCTTTTTTAGGGGACTTTAATTAATATTTCATGTTGCGAAACGGTGATTTAGCCCCCATATGAACCTGCTGATATTGGGTTTAAATTCACCGCAACCGCAACGTTCCAAACCATCGCATTCCAGAAAATCCCACTCGCAAGCTGTTTAAAATGCCCATTAATTTACAGGCATTAAACACTGAATTCCTTCAATTTGGCCTATAAATTAATGACAATTAGATTTAAAAATCATGTTATATTGTGAATTATTGTGTGACTGTTAATTGGACACTTAGGCTTTAATTTTTTTTTAATTTCTTCTTAAGAAATGGATAGATGTTTAGATTTAGTAATTGAATTTTGTAATTGGCTACAATTGGGTAACTAACTAATTATATGCTTTAATTTCAGGTCATCCAAATAAGATTGTTTCATATTTGTTTCAGAATACTTCAATCTATAATAACTGAAAATGTCTTTAAGTTCTCTTAACTTTTAAGGAAGTTATGGGCTTTTGACTGTCCTCGATCACAACTTTTGTGTTAAGTCAATAGAAAAGCAATAGGAAGCAAGTTGCTAATTTCCGAGTATGAAAACGGCCCTAACTTTTTTAATACTGAAGATATGAAAGTGAATTAGGTGTCAAATTAAACTTATTTTTATGCTTTATCTGATGGGATAAATTGCAGACTTGATTTTTTAAATCTCAAAATTTTGTAGCATTGCTAGATCTTGTCCCCTCATTTAAGGATGGATGTGGGGGCTTTGAAGAGGCAGCAGAAGGGGTTTCCGCTTGCAGCTTGGATTAGAGTGTATAACTTATAAGAAGTCTTTGGACAAACGTGGATCATTTTCTCTGGAAAGTCAAAGGTTGAGAGGAGACCTGACAGAAGTACATAAAATTATTGAAAGGCATAGATAGGATAAAGCGTCAGAACCTTGTTTCCCAGGGTGGAAATGTCAAGGACGAGAGGGCGTAGCGTTAAGGTGAGAAGGGGAAAGTGTAAAGGAGACGTATGTGCAAGTGTTTTTTAAACACAGAGTAGTGGGTGCCTCAAACGCCCTGCTGGGGATGGTGGTGGAGGCACATACGATAGTGGCATTTCAAAGGCTTTTGGATAGGCACATGGATATGTAGGGATTGGAGGGATATGGATCATGCACAGCCAGAGGAGATTCGTTTAACTTGACATGGCCATGGTTAGCCAAAGCTCCTATTTCTGTGTTGTGCTGTGCTTGTTATATGTTCTAACACAGCCGCAATCAACTCTGAGGAGTTCAGGAATTCGGCATCCGCCCATGTTGAATATGGATCTTCAAGTTCCTCATTCTTAAAGAGCTAACTGCTGGCAATGGAGTCAAATTCTGTTCCAACACGTCTGCTGTAAAGCTGACCAGGAATTTTAGAGTTAATCATACATTCATGGCTCAATGCATTAATGGCAAGACTCAGGTGACTCCTCACCTGACTTAACAATTCAAAATGTATTACACATAGAACTAAATCGCCGGACAGAAATCGTGTTATTTATGCATAATCTAACATGACGATTTACAAAAAACATCTAATTTGCAAGTCAATTGTTGCAAGGTTTATAACGTACAGGGAATAGTGTCCATAAAGCAGTAACACTAATGCATTATATCACAGGATGGTCATCCCATTTCAATCAAGGGAACCTGTAATTCAAATGTAATCTGAGATTAATGAACCGTATTTGCATAATTAAATCAGGGATGTAAATTGTATGCTAATGATCTATGAATTTTCAGAGAAGTGGCCAATTCCCTACATTATGAAGGTAGACAAAAATGCTGGAGAAACTCAGCGGGTGAGGCAGCATTTATGGAGTGAAGGAAATAGGCAACGTTTCGGGCCAAAACCTTTCTTCAGACATTCTTCAGACATAGCCTGAAACTTTTCCTTCGCTCCATAGATGCTGCCTCACCCGTTGCGTTTCTCCAGTATATTTGTCTACCTTCGATTTTCCAGCATCTGCAGTTCCTTCTTAACCCCTTCATTATGTATTCAGTGATATTTTACTGCACTAGAAAGGTGTGCAAATCCAAATGTTATTTTTTTTTGTTGAATCATAGACTTCCTTGAGCTGCCTACAGCCTATTCACTGAATATAAACTGACACCTGGTCCGACTGCAATTGTGAATATCAATTCTAAATGCCGCATAAATGTTAACAGTTTTCCAAGCACCTGAAGTTAATTGCATCCTCACTGATAATTAGCTTAATTGATGTTTTATTCACCAGCAAGTGGATCCAACCATAACTGAAATAAAACTTTAAACGTACATGATAATTTTCGGCAAAACTATTTTTTTTTAAATCACAGATAGGCCAAATAAATATCTCCTGATACATGCAGTTAACAATACTATGAAAAGTAATTATGCAATAAGATTGGTTAATTTAGTATTAATACAGCAATTTGGCTGAAAATGAGGGTAAAGCAATAGATTGGACTGGAAAATATTAATTTCTACAGTTAAAATTAGATCCATTGCCTCTCAATAGAGATTAATTGAATGCACAGTTAGGGGCCATTTGCAACACCCTTCCATTAATAGGTGGATAGGAGACAACTGGCTTGGACATACGGTCTGATCCTGGCACTTAAGGCAACTACCAGCCCACAGCAACTGTTCCTCTAGATGACCCAGACTTCTACATGTGCGTGTCACACATTTAAGTCAGAACGGTTCTCAAAACCACATAGACATAAAATGCTGGAGTAACTCAGCAGGACAGGCAGCATCTCTGGACAGATGGAATGGGTGATGTTTTGGTTCTAGATCCTTCATCAGACTGAGCATCAGGGGAGAGGGAGACACAGAGATACTGAAGTGTAAAGGGCCTGTCCTACCAGCATCCGACTCCATGCGATGAGCACGATCAAACTAGAAGCGGGGGCCGCGCAGAGGTCGGGTGCTCCCCTGTACAGGGCCGTTCCCACCAGCATGCGCCTGCATGCGGCAAGCGTGACCAAACTGGCAGCGAGGGCCGCGCGGAGGTCGGTTGAGTGGCGCAACGCGGCGCAAAGTGAGGGGAACTTGGAGCGAAGTCTTAAGGTAAGTTCACCAGGACAGAGAGGGACACACAGAGAGGGGCACAGAGGCACACACACACAGGGCCACGGAGCCACACACATAGAGGGTCACAGAGGCACCTACAGATAGGTTTACGGAGGCACGATGTCGAGGCGGTGTGTAATGAGTCGAGGCGATGCGAGCCGACAAGCCGTTGCCGCGCGGAATTTTTGAACATAGTCAGTTTTTCGGAGCCCCGCGCGATGTCGGGACGAACTCCGCACAATTCCGCACGGCTCTGGCGATCGAAGTGGGACCGGCCCCGCAACGCCGGACGGCTCAAGCGACCACGTTAGGTCGCGCTCATCGCATGGAGTTGCATGCTTGTAGGACAGGCCCTTAAGCAATGAAAATAGATTGAGATCAAGGTAAATGTAGAATAGACCATTATTGGCTAGGAGAAGGTGACAACCAAGCATACAGAGATAAAAATGCAATCCGAGGGACAGTCAGACTGGTCGTAGAACTGGGAAGGGGGAGGGATGGAGAGACAGAGGGAAAGCAAGGTTTACTTGAAGTTAGAGAAGTCAATATTCATACTGCTGGGTTGTAAGCTGCCCAAGCAAAATATGAGGTGCTGTTCCTCCAATTTGTATTGGGCCTCACTCTGACAATGGAGGAGGCCCAGGACAGAAAGGTCAGTGTGGGAATTGGGGGGGGGGAATTAAAGTGTTTAGCAATGTTTGGTGTAAACCAGCATTTGCAGTTCCTTCCTACACATTTCGTCAGAAAATCAAATGAAGTCCTATCTGACTGACTGGTGCGTCACTGAGCTTATTATTCAGTTCAGTGTTGAATCAGTGATTCACTGTAATCAGCACCTGGATGCATTTGCATCTGGCTATCTGATTTGTGCCAGGAAAAGCGATCTCTTCCATTTGAATGTCTTCACTGGTCTTGATGAAAATAGTGAATAATGAATAAATAAAAATGTTATTAGCCAAGTATGTATACATACAAGGAATTTGCCTTGGTGCTTTCCTCACAAGGATAAACACACAATATCCAGTAGACAATTAAAAATAAAGCATTGTAATTTAAACATGTGACAATAAAGTATTTTATTTTGAGAAAAGGAGGTCATAGACTTTTGGTTGTTGAGTAGAGCTACTGCTCGTGGGAAGAAGCTGTTTTTATGTCTGGCTCTGGTGGCTTTGATAATCCACAGTCGCGTCCCAGAGGGAAGTGCTACAAAGAGTTCCTGGCCAGGGTGAGAGGGGTCAGAGATGATCTTACCCGCTCGCTTCCTGGACCTTGCAGCGTACAGTTCGTCGATGGGGGGAAGGTTGCAGCCAACAACTTTCTTGGCTGATCGGACGATTCGCTGCAGCCTCCGGATGTCGTGCTTGGTGGCTGAGCCAAACCAGACCATGATGGAGAAGGTGAGGACAGACTCTATGATGGCCGTGTAGAATTGGACCATCATTGCCTGTGGCAGATTGTGCTTCCTCAGCTGCCACAGTAAGTACATCCTACATTGTGCTTTTTTGATTGTGGAGTCGATGGTGGCCC